>CM046062.1:37320117-37936736 GCA_025215515.1 Schistosoma japonicum | reverse complement strand
TCATCTATCTAATCTATCAGACAAGAGGGAAGGAAACCTCATCAACAACATAGGAACTGATTTATTTCTACTTACATACTCTGGTATTCAAGATCAAGGTAATTTGTAAGCTTTTTCGAATGATGTCCTAGTGCATACAAGTAGAATTCAAAAATACTTTACTCACACAAATCTAATACAGTGTGATCAATTTTAATGTTGGACAAAAGGTGGACCAAATGTTTGAACAAACTACTCTGATCTATTGAAGCTACTGATTAAGAATGAATTATTCGAAGATGTTGACATTAGAATTAAGTGAAGATGGAGTGCATGCAGAGATAAAATGTTTGTTATATCCCTCAAACGTGTTCTACAACAATGGCATTATTATGTAGGTTGAAATTGTCAAGTAACAAATGAATGAATATTCCAATATACATGGGTCTTGTTTTAATCATATTTCCAGTAGACATCATTTAAAATATAAAAAAAATGGTGACTATTTGTAGAATGTCAGGTTCATTGTTACTTGTAGATCGTTGGAAATCACTCATTTTGTGCAAACGATATTAACACTCAAATACAGAGCATAAGTCTTGTATATTGGACAATTGAATTTTGTTTTAGATTTACTTTCTGATTAAAATTTCCGACATTCTACACATATGCAAATACGCATACATTTAAGTAGAGGCGATGAAATCATAGTTGTCTAAAGAAAATCCAACTATTTTAGAAGAGAAAAACATATTCATATCTCATATGAACATCGAGGTATGGATCATTATTATTATTTATCAAAAATACAGATGATAATGAAATCTTCTTATCATCTTGTCTTATTTGAATTTTTATATTACGAAATGAGTTGGTCAAACAACCATTGAAAACTGGGAAGTAATGGACAGTTGTTTCATCCTTCTATGTGACTATTCAGAAATGTGTATTAAAAATCACTTTAGTGAGTGAACTCAAAATATTTAGCTGAATAGCAAGCGCTTAACAATTAGACCACTAAATAGGTATGTGGTGATACATACTTCTAACTACAATCAGTTAGTGTTATGATGTCACCATCATTCATCGCCTGCTACTGGAGATATGCGACTTCCAGTCGATAATGGCTTATTTCAATGATGTCTTCTCACTAGGACTTCGGTAATCACCTCCTGGTGTTAGCCACTAAAATGCACAATATAATCATTATTATTACTTTCTACAACTATGCAAAGCAAATCATGAATTAGGATATTTATCAAAGTATTTGTTGATATGCAAGCTGAAAAAGCTTTTGCAATTTGGTAGCTAAAACCTAAACTGTATGTGGATAACTAGCACATGGAATCACTAATCTACAATGACTGTAACAGCATTTTAAGATTATTTATTTGGTATTTCCCCTACTTCTCATACTTAGTAATCATCCGTTACTCCCAATATGTCTGTTCCTTTTTTCCTCTTCATTTCTATCAAGTGAACAGTCATGTTTAATCACTCGAATCTACAAATTATTTTAACTTTACAATCTTTCTTTATCGTTGAAACCATTAAGAACCTTTCGAATGCCTCCATAGATGAACAGTTTTTACAAATCAATATAAACACAATTATACAGTCGTAGTAAATGACAGCGTCGAGAAGGGCATTCTCCTCAGTTGTCTTTGTTTCTTCTCACAATTGAAAGGAATCTTTCACAATTATATTTTCAACTCAACTATACAACTCTACATATTCAGTACTATTGCAACTACATTTAAAAGAGTATCTAATATTGGGTTTCTTTAATTTATTGTCTTGCAAAATTTTGTATGAATCGCTTTCAGTAAGCTAATATTACCAATATGTTGCATCGACATTCTAAGTAACTTCAGTCAGTGACTGAATCGCATCGTGATTAGTAATAATCGTTCCGCATAAAGGACTAGACATATATGACGCTGACTAATACTCAGTAATCAACCAATATGTCTCAATCTAACAGGACTGTTAAGAAATCAATTGCGAAATCTTAGACTAGGAAGTTGGTTCAAATCCTGTAGGAACTCTGATTCCTTTAGGATAACAGATACTCACTGAAAAATATCAACTGCGATGAAATAGGTCAAGGATCCCCGGTTGACTACCGCTAATCACCTGACATCGACACTTAATGATATATCGCGTAACTTACAAGAGCGACAATGTCAAACTGGCCTACTGGACACTACTTAGTGTCTGTATAGTATAGCACGTTAGTTGTGAAATCCCTGAAACGAAGTAACAAAGACATTTGTTTTTACTGTTCTGGGATAATTAGAAGTGAGTACCTACGACTTCACATGGATATGAATGCACAGTATCTTCAGTTATAACGAATATGACGTACTGAAACCACTGAACCAGAACACAGTAATTCACCCTTAAATTATAAAATTTTATCTCAGTGAATAGTTTCCCAACATTATTAGTCAATTATTTATTTACTTATCAAATTTTTTTGTTTTTCTATCTAATATCTAGTGATAAAATAAACTTTTAAAATGATTTAATACAAAAGTGTTCATTTACTGGGGTTTAATTCTTCAGACATGATCAGAAACTTCAGATGTTGAAAGAATACTTACCATACCAAACCAAAAATACTGTACTCCAATTCATTCACTTAATGCAATATGGTCAACAAAATCTTCAACCTTTGTAAAGTTTATTAAGTTCACACTGAATTATGATTTCAGCTGATAATAAATATAGAGAGTGCCAAAATATAATTTGGCCTAAGTTGCTAATTGAAGTAGTTGTTTTGTATCTAGATAAGAAAAAACACATCTCGAACATGCTAGTATTGTAGCTCAATGCGAAGGAAATACTGTATCTAGTCAGAATCTTCACCAAACGGAACTAAATCATCCAAATATTCCAAGTAAATAAATAAATTCCAGTGAAGAACGCAACGAACATTTAAAATACTCAATATATCAATCAAAAGTATGAACTGACAAAGTCATCTAGAAGACGATGAAAGCTCCGAAATTAAACCATCCAGTTCAGAGAACGCAACATAACCAAAACAATACTAACCATAATTTATTTTCCTCCAAAGCGTATATAAGAAAGAAATTTCAAATGAATACTGTACAATGATGGGGTATACACGAAACAAACCTGGCATAGAAAAGTGATACACTTTCAATCAATATCTTCAAAAGAAAAGAAAATAGTAGTATCAATAATAATAATAAACAATATTTCGAATCAAGTATTAACACCAAAAGGAATGATCATGTGCAATTTTACGGTGGAGTGCATTGACCAAATCATCAGAGGCACAATTTAAAGTAGGCAATAAGCTTCGTCGTATGCCTTTCGGCTGTAAATTAATCGACTGGTAGACATGGCGGTTTGGATCAAAAAATTCCAATAGATCTGGTTCAGGTTCACTCTAAAAAAATAATGATGTCAAAAAAGTAAAAGTAGATGTTGTAAAGTGATTGAGGAGATTGTGGAACTACATCGACTGAAATAGCTGAGAAATGTACTACGTACGCCCAATCACCGTCTACCTCTATAAGTGATGTTGACTAGAAAGCTGTTACAATACATCAGTACGAAAAGACGAAACTAACGCAGTGCATAAGTTGGTAAACTTGAAGGTTATGGTTTAAAAGGTGGAGCGAGATTGAAATATAACACTATGAAATAATTTGAAGAATACACTCTTGCCATTGCAACCGATTTTGAGCCCTGTAACCCTAAGCTGACCCAAACCAAATAATCTTAACCTCAGCAAATAGTTTCTTATTATGTGAAGAAATAAATACTCAAGTGTAAAGGAGTAGTATTTTATTTAAAATTATATATGTCTAACAATACATTACAAATACCATCGAAGGTAATGGGTGAGGGTCGCACAATATTGACAAATGGCTGAAGTTAGAAATGTAAACCAATCGACGTCAACTCAGTGGTTGCTGATATACCTGAAGGTTCTAGTTTAATATTTAGAGGCTGTCTAGGAGCACTGTTGACGAGTCCCACACCAGGAAGAAACAGTTGTTAAATGATTTTTGGTTTCTAGTGATTGTTTAACTAAAATTAATCCGCGACGTAAAACTATAAAAAATTTTTCTACACACACCCCTTTCCTACTATACAAAAAATTGCTCTATCATATGTGTCACATTGTTGAAACATAATTTAATCATTTTGCTATAGTTGCTATAACTGAAATTCACTAAGTTAACTTCATTTCACTGTGGTGATTTGAGATAGTACCTTGAGCTAACACATATTTACGCCAGCATCTATGATGACTTATGACTCACTAAAGCTTTATTCCACAAACGATGCAAATTTGTGAATTAGTATGGCAGCAACTTTACTTAATTAAACAAATGATAGATAATAAAATATGCTGAAAATCTTGAGTCAATTAATCCTCAGACCCACACAATCCACTGTTAGCAGGAGAATCCTAACTATTGCACGTACAGAGCAGACTCAAATTAGAGTATGCCAGGAGATCCATATTTAACGAGTTGCTGTTACCGTATAGAGTGGAAAAGAAGTAGAAGCTTCTTCGTCAAACTCTAAATAAGTCCCTAAATTTTCACTACTATATATTCTGTTAATATGGTCTATTGGAAAATATATTGTCACCGGTCAATTCTTTATAATATTTGGTACGAGTCAAATGAGGTGCAGTGCACAATAAACATTAGACAGTGAGGAACGCAACACCAGCTGGCCCCCACAATCAAAAATTACCATTAAGTGATCCAGTTAGTAATCAATAACCATTTGCATAACTGAAAGGTATGAAACATATTAAACTGAGAAAACAAGCACTTACAGCTTTATCCTTGATATTTTGTTTTCTACTGGCATCTAGTCGTTTACGTTGTGCTGCAATTCGTTGACGTTCTAAACGCACTATTTCCGATTCATCAACTGTCAAATCTATGAGATTTTCATACATTGATATATCACCAGGTAGATTGACAGTGATTCTTGGATTAAGAATTAGTGGATTGGTAGAATTATTTCCACATGGAAGTGTGCTACAAGCTTCATTTACAACACGCTCTGCTTCCAAGTAAATTTCATCAGTAGGATTCTTATTAGTGGAAAAAAAGGTAGCATCAGAATAGTATTAAGATAAGATCAAATGTATTTAAAAGCCTACAATTCATTACACAAGTTGAAATAGTAAACTAATATTGAAAATTTTTCACAATTTTCAATACGTTTACGTGAAACAGAGGCGCTGAAGTTAAAGCAATTAGCTCTTAGCTAGCAAGTAGCCAAATTGTACCAAGCTTCACCTGCTTCAGTTTCAGTAATCGGGTAGTATCACTAGCTCACACAAAAATACAGTGAAACTAAAAGTTAAGTACAACTCCGTATGGAGCTCTGTCAGTCCCAAGCTCCGATAAAAGAGGGTTGCCGATAGGGGGTTAGCAACCCCTCTTCGTCGGAAAAATACAAACCAGGAAGTCACTTAAACCACCTAAACTCTGCATTTAAAGTTGGAGGGTCTTCATTTAGAAGAGTAATGACTCTTCATGGTGAAAGTCGAGCTTCTTCGGAAGTTACGAGGTCAATGCCAGGGCCCCTATTGACAACTAGAGCACCAATTAGTATAGGTAAATGGAATGTTCGCACGATGTGAAAGGCAGGAAGAACTAATCATCTTGCTGAAGAAATGAAATGATACTTTGAATAAGCGAAACACATAGGTTACAAGTTGGACAAAAAGGGTTAGTTTCGGGAGAGGTACTATTTTACTCAAGTCATGAAAAAGAAAATGCTTTGCATACACAAGGAGTTTCACTGATGTTATTTGAAGAGGCACGGAAAGCACTTATAGGATGGTATTTTCATGGATCTAGAATTACCGAAGCATCTTTCAAGATAAAATAGGTGAGGATTACAATGAATGTCATCCAGTGTTATGCATCCACCAACGGTAGCAAAGGAAATGATAAAGATCAACTTTATGAGAGATTACAATCAATCATGGAGAAATGTCTCGTCGAGGACCTAAACATTTTGATTTGGGACTTAAGTGCCAAGGTTGCAAGGGACAGAACTGGATATGAAAATATTAAGGAACGACATGGACTGAGAGGAAGTAATGGAAACAGTGAGAGATTCGTCAATCTACATGCCTTCGACAAAATGATTATGTGTGATACATATTTTTCTACCCACCCCATCCTTTCAAGCACATGCACAAAGCTACATAGGTTTCGCCAGACCACACTTCCGAGAACCGAACCGACCAAATATGCACCAGTAAAAAATCCAGAAGAGAAGAGCTGATATAGCTTCACATCACTACCTGGTGGTGGCCAAAACACAGACGAAGCTAAAGAAGCACTGGAAAACTGGAGCATTAGCATTACAGAAGTTTCATACAGACTTTCTTCATGACACTAACAAACTCAACGAGTTCGAGATAAACCTCAGTAATAAGTTCAAAGGCTTACGCGACCTACTAAAAGATGAGAAAAACACCATGCAGAACAATTGAAAACAGGTTAAAAGGAACAATAACTCCAACATATCAGGAGGTTTTGGATCATAAAAAGCGCCGTCATAAAGCATGGATCTCTGTCGAAATTCGTTCTCGCTAAGGTTCAAGGAAAGAAGGGCAAGAAGACAGAAATCAATAACAGCTGAATAGAAGCAGAGAAAGCCAAGGTACAGGCCGAATACACAGAGGCCAACAAGTAAGTTTACCGGAACGTTACTGCTGATAAGTGATACTTTGTGAAAGACATATCAATGATAGTAGAGAAAGTTGCGAGAGAAGGAAATATGAGACACCCGTATGATGGAACTAAGAAGCTATCTGGAATATACAGTAATTCAAAACCATTCAAAAACAAAGAAGACAAATTAATCACTGAGACTGATGAACATTGAAGCAAGTGGGTAGAACACTTTGAAGAACTCTTGAATAGATCAGCCTCACTGAACCCATCGGTTATCAAAGCTGCACCTACAGGTCTTCCTATAAGTGTTACCCCACGAACAACCGAAGAAATTAGCATGCTCATTCGACAAATCAAGAATGGCAAAGCAGCAAGGACAGAAAACATACCAGCTAGAGCACTGAGATCAGACATAGCAGTAATTGTAAACAGTGAACAGTTTGGATGTAGCTGGACGATATGCACTTCGCAGATAACTTAGCTCTTTTATCTCACACACAGCAACGAATGCAGGTGAGGATGACCAGTGTAGCAGCAGTAGGTCTCAACATGCAAGACCCTAAGATGCAAAACAATGAGCACCAACTAAATTACACTTTAAGAAGCTCTGGAAGATGTGCAAACTCTTGCACGCTTGGGAAGCATTATCGATAAACAGGGAGAATTTGATGGAGGTGTGAATGCACGGATTGTCAAAGCAACGGCAGCATTTCTACAAAAAGAAGAGCATTTGGAACTCAAACAACTTGTCAGCCAACTTTGAAGTTTGAATTATTGATACGAATGTCAATACAGTCCTATTGTATGGGGCTGAAATTTAGTGAACTAAGAAAAGTATCATTCAAAATATACGAGTATTGGCAAACAGTTGTTTGTGCAAGATACTTCGGATTCATTGGTCAGGCACCATCAGTAACAACTTACTGTGGTAAAGAACAAACCGATTTCCAGCTGAGAAAGGAATTAGGAAGAAAAACGAAGGTGGATAAGATACATAATGCGAAAATTACCAAATTGCAACGCAACGCAAGCCTTAAATTGGAATCATCAAGGTAAAAGGAAAAGGGGAAGACCAAAGAACACATCGAACCAGGAGTTGGAGGTAGACATGAAAGGGATGAATATCACTTGGAAACAACTCGAAGAAATAGTCCGGGACAGAGTTAGTCGAGAAATGCTGATCGAATGCAACAGACGAATGAATGAAAAGTTGAGTGTATAAATTAACACCGAATCGGTAGTAGCATTGACTTTGATAATAATAATAAAATAATTATAATTATAATTATTAATAAAGGGTGTGTATACATAATATGGTCCAGGGAGAAAGAATTAATTCGTGAGACGAAAGCTACGAAATAAATTAAGGGGAAGACAAATAGTGAATACACCTCCACTATTGTGACGGATTGTGAGCTGTCAGCCAGTCTTCAACCAATGGTTACGACGTTCGTGCGGACCCAAGCAAGGTATTTTACATCTACCAACACAGCTCAGACCAGCAGTCAGTGATATCATGGACTGACGCAATGTCTTGTTTTGGCCGCCTCTAGCTTTTCTCCGTCCTACCCTTATGCCACCGATTACCTGGATGTTCGAGGTAGTCGGTGGTTGGGTATACGTAACATCTGATTCAGCCACCTCGGCCAATGAAAATTTTGAAACCTCATCGAGTGATTTACCATCCTTTCTTAATACTCAACGTCTAGTTCCACTATTGCTTACCCAGTGATCCCAGTTAACGAGAGAAAAAAGTTTCGATGACGCCAATGATCAAATACCAATAACCTATAAGTGTTGTCTACTTTTAATGGCGATATTTCATATCCATGCAGTAAAACAGAACGAACTACTGCGCAGCATACACGTCCTTTCGTTGAAAGACGGTTATCTCATCTACGCTATAGGTTAACTAACGTTCTAAGCATCAAAAATGTTACATTTTGCTAATTTTTTGTGGTCATCAGATTACCCGGTATTGTTACACTCAAGTAAACTATGAAGCGAGAGACTTACCTCATTGGAAACATTGTTGACTTTCAAAGTCAAGGCATTAATTTCCCGTTCCAAGATTCTCACTGTATTGGAGACTGGTTGTGAGAAATTTTTACTCACATCAGCAGGATCACAAAGAGAAGTTGTTTCTGTATCCAGACAACTCAAATCGGTCAAACTTGACAAAGAGAGATCTTTAGGATGATTATTCAAATAACCAGGCAGTTCTCTAGGATCCTGGTCACTAGAACATTGTAAGTTTGAAGAATGATTTCTGGAATTATATACAGAACTACCGGGCAATAATAACGGCTGTTGGGGAAGGTGATCGGTAGTCCTAAGAAATGAAACACTTTGACAGTTGTTACTGTAGTGACAATCAGTATCCATAAGAAAATTACCAATGTTATTAGCGTTATTTTTCATTGTCTCTGGTGCATCACAGGATGTTTGTGTAAAACAAAATTGATCTAGTGTGGATTTATTGTCGAGTGGGCACCGGGTTTGAGGTACAGAAATCGAGTCGGAATTGCTAAAAGACGTTACGTTGGTCAACTCATCGAAACCAGCTTCAGTAAAATCATATGTTGACACTCTATCAGCTGAACCATTTGCTGAATCAAGAACATTTTGGCGGAATCTAACCTGAACACATTTCAAATTTTATCAGATTGTTACCTGCTTGGATGTACTAATTGTTTTATCCCAAAAATCACTTCTCATTATACAACCTGGATACCTTGGATATGCATCAGCATTTGAATCTTTGAAGAGCTGCTGAGTAAGCCATTCAGAATTGAGAGACATGTTTGCGTTAACATTATTGTTAGTGGCTAGAGCAATGCATCATGCTGTACCTATTAAGTAAGGAATATAGAGATATGATTTGTCTAAAAATATTACTTTTAAAAGCATCGTAGCAAAAACAGCAACAAATGTATATAAATTATTAAAAACGCTTCGACTTTGTAAAAGTCAGTCAGTCATAACCTGACGCGTACGCTTTGACTCGACTAGTAGTGTTCGAGTAGGGAGCCTGCAAAAGGCTACTGTACTTCTTTAGTACACCTTTCAATGACTGACACTGCCACAACCTCACGATAGGCAGAATTAAACCGCCTTACGGTCAAGGAATAAAACTAATGTCGAATGTCGAAAAGTGCGCCTATGTTCTGGTACCAGCCGAAGTGTGAATATGTAATCTACACAACCATGTCCATGTCTGAAACCACCCTGGATTTCTGGAATTTGCTGGTAAACTACTTTTAGTTAGATGCTGAAGTATTATTGAAGCTAATATCTTAGATACTATATTCCTTAAACTGATTCTTCTGCAACAGTCACAAGATGACATGTGTCTTTTATAGACTGGGACGATTAGTGATCAGACCAGTCAGATGAGATCAGGTCCAATTCTCAGTGTCTCCAGCCACCAATCACGATTGGCACACGGCACCCCAACCAGGAGATATGCATCTTTTAGCATGGCTTAGACCAACAGCACCAAATGTAGCTAAATAATTAAAAACAGCTTCACTTTACAAAGTAGAATTAGTCTGGAAACTCCAGAGCTAACCCAAGTTTATGTTGCTTTATAGCTCGTAAAATGTCAATCAGTCGGCAAGCTTCCTGTTACGCTGAAAAAGACACTTACTTACTGGGAGTAGACACCTGAATTGTTAAGATCAGTTTTAAAATGGGTTTTATGTACATTACAAGTACTCCGAAGAATTAAAAACAACTCGGTTGAGCAGGGAAATACTAAGTCAGAGGTTATGAAATAGTCCTCACTAATGAGATAGGAAATATTCTCTGAATTATATGTTTTGAGATGACATCCTCCAACTTATGGTGACTGTCACTAGGCACAAATTTTTGACAGGGACTGGGAGCGATAGTCATCACATATGGCTGGTTGTCGACGTTAGGTAGTCTGGATTTAAATCCATCGAACAGGTTTAGTAGCATTCCATGTTGTGTTACTAAACATAGAGTCGGACGCCGTTACATACCTTCGATGTATCGATTTCGCTCATTCCATTTAAATTCCACTTCTCAAGTTTAAACTCTCAATTCAGTTGACATTACTTACCATAATGTTTTGTATCGTGTTACTTTCACCGCCGTAGTCTCACAAAGCCACCGCGGTGGACATGACTTATATGAACGAGCCAGTAAAAAGTGTTTCAAGGTCACAGTAGACGCCCGAAAGCATCATGTTGACGACAGGGTATCTTCTTAATCTGATCAGTGATAAGGATCTTGCAAATCGTTCGCAAGCTATTAGATTATTAAGAAACGCAATGAATGTGAAGGAACGATAGTTTTTTAAAAACCCGAGTTGGATACTGCTTTAGGAGTACGGAACGCTGGTGTAAGAAACCGGTCAGAACAATATCCTTTTTGCTCCTTCCAAATTAGGATTAAAGCAGATCCTATTAATAATCTAATTGGTCATTGGGACCAAAGTAACGACAGCTGTATCGTAAGAACATAGTAGACGGAAGGTTTAAAAGTAAGTGAATGATCCCTTTTAAAAATATCCGCAGCATTTTTGTGTATGTGATAGAGAATCAAAAGACGCTGCGAGAAAATTCCTCAGATGTGGTATTGCTATGCTTAAACTAGTAGGAAAATACATTCTACCTGGAATAATATATTGGTAATCGGAAACCCGACGAGTCACTTTCAGAGATAGTCTACGTACAGACCCATGGTGCTTACAAAATACTTCCTTTATCCCTCAATCGAAGTCCATATGAACAATAATGAATCAATTATGACTGGAGAAGATTGTCATTTGAGTCCGTACATTGTATCTGAAAGAAAGTAGCAATGGGGTCAATTAGGCGAATACCTACATAAAATATATTGTAAAATTAAGTCGAACGAATCTGAAAATAAATAAAGTAGAATTTTTGATGTCGTAAAATCAACATACTCAGTATAATATATTAATTTTGATTATTAATGATTCACAAAGAATAATAAATCCTCAAGAAGGTTTTAGATTATGGAGCTGATACTACTCGTTTAAATAGCGTGTTGCAGACGCTGACTTGCTCGATGTAGAAAACAAAATCCTATTTGAGTTTATTCAATCTCGATTTTTGAACCATTTTGAGGTGGTCAATGAGATTAGTTTTAGAGGGGGCCGAAAAATAAAGCATATTAACACGATCATTATTTAGGATACAGAAAGTTAATATAACATCACTACGTGTTCTCCCATAAAATAAGAGGTGTTTTAACGATTATGGTAAGGGCCCTCCAGATCTGAAAGGCCCTTAATACCTATCCACCTGACCCACTTGAGTGTCTTGACACCCTTGTTATCACTTTTAAAGTTTTCAGATAGGAAATATGCTAATTTCTAGAATGGGCAAATCACCAAATGAACCAAAGACGAACGGAGAGAACACTAACCCAGACTCGTGATATACGCGTGGAGTTAAGTTCAAAAGCTAAACATGTTCCAATCCAATATCCAATATTGTTGTGACAAGCTGGTATTAACCTGGTGGTTTCTTAGCTCTTTACAATATAATGTTACTAGTTTGATTCCAGGTTTTTAAATTTGTTCTGAAGTCACTGCATAGCTCCCAGGCTGCACAGGTTTTAGTAAAGCATGAGAACTAAAAAAGATTTTTTTTCATGCTTGATTATACGTGCCGTTTTTGGTGTTGAATATTTTTTTTGTTTTAAAACTTTTATAGTTTTAACATTTAATTAATTTTTTATTCCACACCAGGTACTAGGCATTTTAAATGGTTGGGAAGACCGAAGGAGTACGAATAGAGAAGTGAAAGGATTTTAGCAGTTAGAGGATTGGGCGATGTTGATTAACTAATAGAAATGGAAAGAGGTAAAAAGGCAGCTGAGGGCGGTAGGGATATAAGAAATGTTAAAAATAACTTTAATAGTGACAATAACAACAGAGCACCCCATTCTGACCCTCTGTATCAACTTTGAGTTTAATTAACAAAGTTAGTGGATTATAACTCCTTGAGGTCTGCGTCTATATGGTAGGATTGTTCTCAGTTTTAGAGAGTATACCACTGGTTATATTACTGCTGAAACTGAGAGTTAAATTAAGAATAACCAAGGTGTTGCACTTACAATATTGTCCATCACTACCTATAAAATTTAGATATGCGTCGTGACTTCTTTTTTAAATTCAACAGAAGATGCCGACACGAAGATATTAAATAGAAAATCCCATTGTTTATTTATCCTAGCAACACGAAAATTGGTTTGGGTTTTCATGCTAACTCTTTCATGTTCTATCCTACAGAGGTGTTTCCTTAGGTTTAGTTGGAGAATGAGCCGTGCCAGCAGTCTGTTAAGGAGAAGAGGGTGTAAAATCTATTTTTGCTTGTATGAAAATCTCTCCATGTTTATTTTGTGTTGAGCAATGTGATGCATTAAGATAATGTTCCCTTGATCCTCCTGTACTGTACAGGATGCTACTTTATTGCTTTAACTTGAATTGAATAGGATTTACTTTTTAGTCTAACTATTTTCTTGGTTGCCTATCTTTGTACTTATTCCAAAATTGTAATATTATTATTAAAATAGGGAAGGACATAGCATATGGTGTTTTTCAATGTCAGGTCTCAAGTAAGTACTGAAGACATAGATAAAAATCTCAAGAGTTAAACTCTCCATCGTTCCAGTCAGAAACTCAAACAGTGTGTGTGCTACATTTGCCGAAATAAAACTAGTTGAAAGATAACGCTAGAGTATCGAAGGAGTTTAAACCAAGGTCATTTTCTGAGGTTGAAGGAGTAATACTGTACACACCAAGTGTATCCACATTGTTTGCTATTAGCATTTCGTACTTGTTAGTATTCAGAGGTAATGCACAACAAGAAGCCTTATCACGTATTCTATTCAAGTCGTCTTGAAGAATCTTAATTAGAAAAGGACCTCGGATCCCTCTTCAGATTCCAATATCATTAACATATCGAAGGGTTCTATTCTCTGTATCAGACGAAAGGTTATTCATAAGCAATAATAGAAGAGATGGTGTTTTTTTTTCTGAATTTATGAAGAATTATGAATAAATGGTGACCTTTCAAAATAGCCGAGATACAATCGATTTAGTAACATAGCATCCGTGAGCTAAGAGGATAAACAGGTAATATCGGAAGAAATGTTTGATGAATCGTAAAAAGCAGTACTTAATAACTAGTATTTTCAAGAATTTGCAACCATCATCATTATAAAGGTATGTCGTCTTATGAGAAACGGCACTGAAGACAGTAAATACAAAGATTCTGCAAGACCAGGATTAAAAACTATCAATGTTGAAATCATTATCTACGCAACCATAGGTGCAATCTTTTGAAATATAACCAATATTACGGGTTCTAAAATAAGCGCAGAATTTTATTCACTCAAATACAACGATGAAATTTAAAAATGCTTCCACCCAATACAAAGTAAACACGCAGTAAATTTGGTGTTTGAATGTATGAATCTTCAGAGTTTCGTAAATTAAAGGTTATCATTTTGTACAAACGACAAATATATAATCGGACAGAAATTCATTTCGTAGATCACAACAAAATATCTAACCCATCAAAATTCACCAGAAAAATTGCTATGTGTCCCATAAAAATCAGTTATCAGCCTTCACTTACCCTCTTGATAACTCAAGTATGGAGTGCTAAATGAGTGCATATATTACCTAAATCCAATAAAGTGGCCTAGATACTGGGACTGGAGTGTTGAATAGAAGTAGAATAACATTCGCCTAAACATAAATCCTATGTGCACATAATTCTCATACATCGATTGACTTAACGCATATATACAGCCTGACATGATTCACGCAAATTGAGAAATCCGTACACAGAAAAAAGTTCAAACGACCTGGAAGATAGAGAGGAAGTCCAACCATACATTGAACATGAATGTACAAAAGAATGTATAATTTAAACGTTATGTTTGGGGGATAATCTGGGCCTCTACAACTCTGGCAACTTGACTTTTATCTCCTTACATCATTTCCTCTGTTTTTAAAACTCTGATTCATGTCTTTACATTATCGTAACATTTTTCTAGTCTTATTTTAAATGACTGGACTCAACTCGTATTCATCTCAGCGATCACTACCTTGCATTCCATTCCTTAATTGTGTGATCGTATAGTTTTGATCTTATAATTTTTGTCACTACCTTGATTAGTATTCCTGGGAAAACATTGTCATTCTAGCAGCTGATGAAGGACGAACAATTGTAGCTACGATCAAAGATTATGTCAAAAAGGCTGACTCATTGTATATTAAACACTAACAACTAATCCTAGTGAAAAATTAGACAATCGATTCGAAAGACTATTAAGTAACCCTAATCAAAGACGAACGAATCATAAAACAGGATCAGTGACTAGTGAGATCCAATAAACCAGTCTTTTACAAATTCCACATAAAACCAGAATTGTAGAAACTATGTATCGCTTGACGAAATATGTTCTTGGGTCTACTCTCTTTCTTTGACTTTCAGGATTCCAAGTTAGTGCTTGTCTTGTGATATTGTTCGGTAATTTCCTGAATGTTTGTTCTATCCACCGTCAGCGTGGTTTCCTAATTTCTCCTTCGTCTTGAAGTTGATTTGTTTTCTGCCATAAAAAGTTGTTGTTGATGGTATCTGGCCAATTAATCCCAAATATTTTGTCTGAACAGTTGTTTATCAATACTTATATCTTTTGAATGATGCTTTTCGAAGTTCTTCTAACGAGTTTCAGCGCTATACAACAGAACTGTCTTCACATTTGTATTGAAAATGTTGACTTCAATGGTAACTGACAGTTAGTTTGAGTTGTGGATGTTCTTCAGTTGTAGAAATGCTGTCCTTGCCCTTCCAACCCGCGCCTCCACATCTGCTACAGATCAAACCTTCTTTGTTTATCGATGATGCTGCCAAAGTATGTAAAGGTTTTTACATCTCACATAATTTCTCCGTCAAGTGTGATTGGGTTAGTGTTGGTTGTTTGTATCAAAGGATCTTGCTCATCACTTTGTGTACATTGAAGCCTACAGGTGGCCACTGAGTATTCTGCTATACTGTCCGTCTTCATCTGCATTTGTTGTTGTATATATAGGATAGGAACGCTAGATCGTCTGCAAAGTCCAAATCATCTAAGTGCATCGTTGTTGACCACTGTATTCTGAGATCGCCCTGAGATGTTGCAATCTTCATGATCTAGTCAACCACCGGCAGAAGGAGGAAGGGCGAGAGTAAACAGCCTTGTCTGACACCGGTCTTCACTTTGAATGAATGTGTGAACTGATCTCCATGCACGATTTTACAATGTAGTCCGTCGTAATAAATTCGTTGGATGTTGACTATCTTTTCGAGAACGCCATAATTTCGTAGAAGGCACCATCAGATTCTTCTATCCACGCTGTCGAATGCTTTTTCGTAGTCGAGAAAGTTAATGTAAAGTGGTGAATTCCATTCAATTGATTGTGCGACAATCGAGCGTAGGGTTGCGTTTTGTTTAGTACACGACCGGTCCTTATGGGATTCGGCCCATTGATATCAAAGTTGTGCGTCGACTGGATCTCTCATTCTGTTCAATAACACTGTTGAAGAATTTTGCTTGTATCGATAGAAGAGTGAGGTCTCTGTAGTTCTCGCAATTGTCAAGATCTCCTTTTTTTGGTATTTTGATGAGGTATCTTTCTTTCCAGTCTGCTGGGACTTGTTACTTCACCCAAATCTTCCTAAAGAGAATGTGGAGTATCTTTACAGTTACTTGTTTAACTGTCTTCAGTGCTTCAGTCAGCTGGTATGTTGTCCGGCTCTGCTGACTTGCTACTCTTGATTTGTCGGATGGCCATTTTGATTTCTTTGATTGCTGGTGGGTCGGTGTTTTGTAGGGGGGGGGAATCCGTAGCTGCTGCTATGATGACTGGTGGGTTCAGTTGGGCTGGTCTATTCAAGAGTTCATCGTAGTGTTTTACCCACCTGACTAAATTAAAACCTCATTTATATTTGTTTTGGAAGAATCACACCGTGTAAATCACTTTATGTGGATAAAAACACTGCTGCTGTCTGGATATGAATAAGTGTCGGTTATATATCACGGTTATGTTACAGGGTTTCTCAGTCATTCATAACCGGACTGTGTGTCATTTCTTCCTTATTTGTATGCCATGATTTGTTCTTTCATTTAATTTTATTTTGGCGTTCTGATGGCTATTCCCAGTGTTTCCTTATTTTGAATGCCTACATATTGCTAACTTATTGTGATGATAAGGTGTTTATTTAAAAAATAGATTGCTGTATGAGGTTAATGTCTACAGTTTGCACATATCTAGTTGTTTAAAAATTCCCATGTTTATCAAAAACATAGACGTTTGAACGAAGAATATTCTTTTCGATAAATGCTCATCGGGTTCTATATTTATTAGTTCAAAATTACTAGTCACAAGAATAGTCAGTTCTGAGGCAAGTAAAACATTATTTAGATATCAAGGATAATTGGATAACTGGAAGTTTTTCTCATCCAGTTATTTATAAAATACGAAGGTTAATGTTGAAATAATAATCATTATGTAACTTGTGAAAGGTAAACGACAATTAAGATAAACAAGATTATTAGTCAAATATGTACATAGGTATCTCTGTATATGGGTGACATAGGAGATGAGGTGGTAGAAAATGCGATTAGATCAAGTGCTTGTAGACAAAGATCAAATCCTATATATTTACTTGTTTGTCTGTTTCAAAGCCTAATTTCTTTGTTGAGCTTTATGTATTTCATTGCTGAAGTCATTTCATTACCCGAAATCCTGGAGTGTACTAGATGAGATGCTGGTTTTATTAAAATCTAAATTTCTGAGTGCAGCTTCTGCAGCAGACAAGATCTAGAATCAAGCATCTAAAATTTTTCAAAATCGCTTTCTATCTGTAATTATCATTTATAATTAATCGGGACTTATTATCCAGCAGACCTTGATTTTTAGATTGTAAATCCATAATGCTTGTTAATACTGGATTACTAAAGTACTGTGTTCAGTAGTGATATACTTTTGTAAATCTGATTGAATAGTACGCATACATAAACAACTGAGTAAGTGTATATAGCGAAATTCGATAAAGATGGGTTTATGTAACTTACATTGGAAAATAGTATAAATCTAATGAGCAATGAATCGAGCCAGGTGCAAGTCAAAGTTACCTTTAGATTGAGTTCAGTCGCACATTGAGCATACACATAACAGTTAAAGGTATAATGTATGAAATGTTATAGATAGAGTTATATCGGCTGAATCATAAAGTACTGGAGTGCCCGACTAGATACTACAAACGTATTAATTCCCAACCAAGCATATTTCGGAAAACATTTGTGACTTTTGCAAAATTTTGGGTAGAATTAAAAAAGTCAATGGTAAAATACGATATTAGGACAGCTTCTCTGTATTCACAGAATTCTAGCATTAACCAGCAAACAAGACTCTATGTAAACAGTTACTATTGTTCCCAAAATCTTCCATATCTGCAGCATCTTTCTCAGAAGATTTTGCACATATTCTCTTCTGCACTCAGATTTTTTCAAAATAGATCGCATTTGTTCAAAGCGCTAATGAACTATTCACATTTTTCACCGATCTGATCTAATTTTTCGATGTCAACTAAAACTGATGTAACAATCACATTTTAATTACGTCATACCCTGCGAATTTTACGTATCATATTTGAAGTCAGTAGTAGATAGAAATCATAATCAATTTAAGAAAACACATCAGTATACAATGAAGCGTATATTATATACAAGAAGAAAATGTATAAAAAAAATGGAAGGCCGATTTTCTGTGGATTCTTACGATAAAATTTTAGACGCTTTGATCAACTGATGTTTCTCCTTTCATCATAACATTCTGAAATGAAACATATATAAAACGCCACATAAAAAATTCACACTCATATTACTGAGAAAAATCATTACTTCCCTCATTGTTGAATAAATACTAAAAGGACTTACTGTGGCGTTATTCAGAAAGTCCAGTTTCTATATAAAACGGATGAAAGAAATTCATTACAGAAGAAATAAAGATAGAAAGCCTTAGTATTTAAAAATTAATAACAACACAATAAACAACTTACTTTTAAACATATTGATCAAATTCCTTCAGTCATGTTTATGTTGCGAAGACAAATAATTAGTAAAGTTCGTTTTCGTTAGGTTTTTGATCAATGAAAGTGGACAAATGTGTATCTGGAATGAATAGATAATTGCAAAGAAATGATTGCTGAGAATAATCCTTAAAACTTTGAATTTCTTATCGACAGATGATTTTGAATTTCGGAATAGTACGAATTTAAATTACAAATGAATTCATTCATAACTTCGACTCGACGCTTACATTGGGGACAATCAACTGACGAGAATGTCCCGTTACACATTTCCAAACATTAATTAAGATACCAACGTATACAAATCCTATCGTGTTTATTTTCAAACCTTAAGCTATATGCATAGTAGCCAGATTCATGTCATTTAGTGCAATCCAACATATAATGTAACATCCTAAATATAATAAATCTCATAGTTGAAATTTCAAAGTTAACTAAAAAAAATTATTAAAATTTCATAACTATCAACTAAACAAAAAATTTTCTTGTGTAGTAACCAAAAATTTCATAACAGTAAGGTCACCAACTTATGAACTGAATAAAGTTTGAAAGCTCGCTATTGGATGTTGAATTGTCCTTGTAAAGCTATTTAAACTGTAATCTCGGCTGCATATCTAGTTACAGTTATTATTCATAAGTAAGTCAATTTTTGATAGACTTCATGGATGCAGTTGGAAAGCTTGTCTCAGTTTGACGACGCAAATGAGTCATTAAGTTTGAATTTATTTTATGACGTAGAGTAATTGTAAGATGACTTCCTGTAATAAAGTAACGTGTCTGATTGTCTTACCATGAAATATGATTTCCTAGTGTTGAAAAGTATTAAATCTGAAGTTATACACTTATGAAACCTGAGATATTGGTTCGATTAATTAACTGAATGTTATTGTGAATTTTAGTAATACGTTTTCAATCGTGTGTACTGCTCTTATCGTGTACTTATTACCTTATCTATGCATTATTTGCTCCCCATTAAACTGTAATTAAAAGCAGTTTCAACTGCTTGTTAATGCATCTTAGAAATCAGTGACCTTTAACTGTAACTTATGTCTTGAATAAGTCATGGTCAACATACGGCATGATAAAGTTATGCATTACCTCAAGTTGCAGTGCCTCAGCACAGCCAAAAAATAAGGTAAATGTGAAAAAGTTGAAACGATGTAGTGTAGATGATAATAAAGATGACTATACATCCAGTATATGGTCAGAGAAGACAAATGAGTGATATGTATATAGAAATACAGGGAAGAAATCAAATAAATGCACTTACATTTGTGTGAGAGATTCCAAGCTGTGTCATGCAATGTCTCCAGTCATTAATCACGATTATTTCATGGGACCTAACCAACCAATCTTCATCTACCGACATGGTTTAGTTTAAAGGTCCATGATTTCATGGAGTTAGATCATTTCTATATAAGCAACCAATTGGTCATCACTTTTAACTTCTGTCATAAAAGAAATGAGATCATGAATTTTCGCTTTTAATGTCCCATGTACTTACAAAGCCTCATTGGTTTTTGTCAGCGATCATGCTCATGTCAATCAACATTGTCCAGTAGCACTTCATTACTTTAATTTAACAATTTCCTTCGTTCTGTTGAGTTTTTTTAAATAGGGGAACTGGAGAAATATTTATTTAGTTCTTCGTATTCCCTACCTTTAGAATAAGAAGCATGTTTTTCATTGTTAACAGTGGCTTGCGTGATAATCTAGATGAGTGGCTGGAGACACTAGATGATGTGGATCAATGTAAATCACATTGGTTCTAACATATTCATTCGTTATTTTCTTCTAAATCTTAAGTTTTATTATTCCTTTTTACATGCGTTTGTTCCATTCCTTCTTACTGAATTATATTGTGTTAATCTTATGAGTTTGGTCTCGTTGTACTGTGGTTATCGTCATGTCGTTTAACAACTTGGACCTATGCGCAACCGCATTGGGTTCTACGTAGCTCATGACTGACTATGTGAATAACAATGATGTCCATGTTAAGTACTCATATAAGATATGTATTTATTCTGTTTAGTCTTTTTGGGATTCGCATTCTAAATATGCAGGAACACAAACAATATAGAACTTAGCATATACATAAATGTAAAGTTTGGATTAATTGTCACATTGCCGCAACTCCAAGTAACATATGGTCTAGTTATTTTATAACTCACAACAATGAGGTCCGTACCATCGATAATGCATCAGAGTTTGTTACATCTCATGCATTTTGGTTAATTCTCTTTTTTTTGAGCTAGATGTCTTAATTTCAAAGCTTTTATCGTCATTCTGAACTTTCGTGGGCGCGAACTTCTGCTAGAAGTGGACTTTGGGAATTTTCCTCATAAGTAACTAATTGCTTTCTCTGTCGGCTTTAAGTTGGTTAGTTATTGCTGACTCGACCTGTTTTCTTTTTTACCGATGAAGTTCAGAATGATGATAGCTCAGTAATCTAACCAAAACCATCCTCCTAAGCTATCAATCTCTTTCATCCCACGCGTGTTCAGACGTTTACTATCGGTTTAGAAGTTAATTTATAATGTGTTTACTGAATCTTAGTTTATAATTACTTTCTCATGTGCTTATTTCCATACCTTTCACACCATTTAGAAATTCACTGTCTGCTGTTACTGACTCGTGTATCTGCGAAGTAATTTTACTACATTTGAAATGGTATGTCCGACATTTTCCCCTTATTTTTAATTGACTAGGTTGATTTAAGTGAAAAAGATCTTAATGGTAGGTTTTTATATCAGTTTAAAGTTTGTAAATAGATGTTCACGAAATGTTCCTACTGTTCGACACCAAAGGGGATGAAAAAATCATGGCGAAAGATATTGGCGATGTTGTACGCGCGATGGGTTTAAATCCGACAGAAACAGACATTGGGAAGTATGGTTATCAAAACAATCCAAGTACGTTTTTCAGCTTTTAACTTACTGCGCAAATACCCTCTACTACACATATACTGTTAAGTGAAATAGCGAAAGAATTCTTAAATTATTTTTCTTAAACTATTTTTATCTCCATGTTACCACAGTAATTATGTATACAAACTGATTTGGTTCTAAAATGGAACAAGAGTCATGTGTTTCTCGAGTCGTTGCCTATTTTATATCATCGATGGTATATTGACTAGTTTTTGGACTTCGGTTTCATATTAAGTTATTTAGATGCAGAATTTCTGATTAGTACTTCGGGGAAAATTAATCGTTTTTATATAAGTAACGTAAGTTGACATCTGAGTATATTTTTTGAATGGGACTTCAATCTGAGCCCATTTCCGTCAAATAATGGCTATCATATATTACATTGTAACCAAACGAAGGCCTATGCAATTGAATTTAAGCTACATCCTTGTGCATATTAGATTATTTATCCGATTTCTTCCGTTAGATAAATGTAGTATGGGTCATTCCATTTGTCAGAAATATATTTAAATTCATGTAACTTGCAGTCCAGTTACATGTTCATACATACTAGTTTCGAGATGCCAGTTACTTTAAATTAGCCAGTGAATGCATCCAGCGCAGTAATTCTGAATAAAGGACTTAATATAATGATACAGAACTCCATCGGATCTCGTTAAGGACATTTTTCAGTGCTCTTTCTTCATAGTACATTTTTAAGGAAAAATTGCGATCCGCATTAAAGTAGTTTAGAAATAAGGATATACTTACTTCTCCGAAATAGTTTCACCGAAGTTGTCATACTATGTATTAATGATATATAAATTCTTTTGTGAATAATGGTTAGTTATACTGCTCAACTTCACTCTCTCTTACTTTTTATCTGTGAAACATTCTCTTTCATGGTAGACGACATTTGTAACTGTTGGATCACTAGTGTCTCGGGAATTTTATTTTTATTGGGACTGCCAATTGTGCAATGATGCTAAATATAAAATACTATGCAGAGATACTAAACGGGTTAGTAAGGCTGTAAATCTCTATTCACTGAAGTGGTTAGGAAATGAGTTACTTATACCAAAGCACTGCTTACCTCGACACATGATGTTAACGATATTAGAACTAGGTTCAAGAATGGTTAGAACCACCTATAACATCAGTAACTTTCGTTTAATGCCTTGTAAGTTTGGAGGTATAGACTACCTAGCTGGGCTTCGTGTGCGACATCGAGTGACATGATTCAGAATATGGCCTTATTGGTGCATATACATTTACTCCTTGTCTGTCTGTAGATCCTTACATTCGAAATCATTTTATACCTTTTATTCAGAGAATTAATTGTTTTTCGAAGCATATCCCTCATACCTAATCATTTTAATATAATTGATACTACTACTTTGTTATTTATTTCATCTCGTCGTGCCAATGTAATATGGCTACTTGAATCGATGCACTTACGCACCACGTCCTACGTTACTTGTGACTAACTACCGAACTGTCAAAACCTCTATATTGTTGAAGTTCGAGTCTACCACTAAATATCTCGAATCACATTATTATCACTTAGTAAATATATTTCATCAAATAATACTTTGTTTTATTATTTTTCTATTCAAATAGCTGAACGTATCAGTTTCGAATCATTTGTTCCTATTTATCATGGATTATTAAAAGAACAAGTGGAAGTGGATCAAGAAACATTTATTGAGTCATTCCGCGTTTTTGATAAGGAAGACAATGGATTTATTAGTGCGGCTGAGCTAAGACATTTACTTACAGCACTTGGTGAAAAACTACGTGATGATGAAGTTGATATTTTATTATCTGGTTTAGAAAACGCCCAAGGTCTTGTACCATATGAAAGTAAGCATTTTAATCGTAATAGTAAGAGACTATTATATTAGTCTCGTGTATTGTTATGATAAACAAGTCATTTTCTTTGATTAACTATTTCAGTTTGATGGATTATATTATGCAAAAGCTAGTTCATAGTTCTAAAAACTTTAAAATTTTAAGTAGTTAAAGTGTTATTTAAAGTTTATTTTGGTTTCCGACATAAAATCAGTTGAATTTTGTAATTCCAATGAAGAGCTATGAGCTATGCTCCAGGGTAATGTTGTCTTCTTAAGCTTTGCATTAATTTTTAGCGTATTAAAGGTAAGCAGACTTTACTTACATCATATGAGTCATAAGTAAAAGGGATATAGTTCTGATTCAAATATATTATAAGAGTTGATTAGGAAACTAGTAGAAAAACAATGTAAATATTAGCATACACCACTAGTATCTTGTTAGTAATTAGATTTGCGCTATCTACACACGTATATATATATATACCTTAATTGTTTATACATATTTCGATGTTTGCTTAATTTGGAATTGGAGATACTATTTGTGATCTCAACTCGTGAATGCTTTTGAAAAATAAAACTTGGGGAATAAGAGTTAATCTGCAACAGAAATACAAGGAGTACTAGTAAATAATGAAGAGGTTCGATAGAGAACAAGGATAAACTGTGTTGCAACTGGGGGTGGGTCGTCTTTGCGTGGGAGGGTTAACTGAAACTTCTTGATTGATTCAAAACCTGTAGAAGGATATTTCTCTTAGCGATAATTTTCCAAAGCATATAAATGAGTTGTTTAAGTGGTTTCATAAATCTTAGCTCGCAAAAATGCTTGCTTAATTCCAAGTTCAGACGATAAATTTGTGAGTAGTTTTTGTACTACTCATTCTTTCTCACTTTATAACTCTACCTCAAGACCGGAACTCCATAGGTGATAAGGATGTTTAGTACTATTGTATTACTGACTTCTTCCAGTCATTTCTGTTTTTAGGAGGACATGAATTTTAATTATGCCGATTATCTCTTCCTGAATTAGAATTACAGTCAAAAATATAACTTTCTTCTTTGACCTTGAACTTTAGCATTAACCATACAAATATTATTTACATATTTTAGCATTTTTAGTAAAATGTAATGATTAGGTTTGTGATGGACTATATGTATATCAGACATTTGATGACATAACTAATCATGCAAACATTGTATCTCAAAGCCGTATACACAAAAGTGGTTTCAATTAATACCCAATTTACCGAAGTTTGAGTAACAATCTAGAGTATTTAACCAGTTCTATAGCCTGCCATATTAACCCACATTAGACTACTAATTATTCTTTAAAGTTGTTCACCAATCTATTTCGAATGATCAGTTTTGTTTCTCATCTACTCCATAATTCTTACACATTAGATTTCCATTTATATTAAACACATTTTATTGAGTCTTGTGATAAATAAGGTTGATTTTCTCTTCAAATATGGAACATATTGTGTTTCATTACTGTTGGATTGAAGGATTTTATGATTTGATGAAAATGGTTTGTAATTATTAAATTAAATGGGTAGAATGTTAGTCGTATATATGGAGACAGTGCCACTTAATGTTCGAGTGATAGCTGCTCACCCAATTCAAATTTTGACAATACTGCTCAAATGTACTAATATCAAGTCCAGTCAATTACTGATTAACTTAGGGATTATTGGAAATGTACCATAACCTGAGTTGCCATACTGCAATGCCGGGGCAAGACGAATATTATAAGAGTCTAAATAACCGATGTAGAAATTATACGTAGAAAACTTAAACATCAAAGATATAGTTCAGAAAAAAATGTATTGTAAAGGTACGTTATGAAGAAGTACTCATAGTCATTATCTAAGTGGGATGATAAAGTATGTATATACTTACGCCATTCTGACCGATTCTGCTCCGTATCACGCAAAGTTTCGGACCACTTACCAAGTGGATATTTCCTTAATCTAGTCAAACGGCATATTTATACATAAATATGATTCTGGAAAGAATAAGAACAGTGTGTTGTGCTGAATAATGATGACGGCTTTATTTTATTTCGTTTATCCCTCATCAGCCAATTCATGCAACCTATAATATTACAAAATCAACAATATTAAATTTAGTCCAGTACACTTACAGAGGTAGGTTTTGTTAGGATTCAATCAGTAAACATTGTGTGACAAACCTTCGCATCAAGTTAAATAGAATGTTTGCGTGTATATATATATAATACAAATGGTGGTAGAGATTTGTATCTCAGATAATTGGTTTTAGTAATATTGCATCCTCTGACCTAGTTGGTTTAATTTCGGAGATTTTGCCGTTCTAGACGACATCATCGCTTTCGACGGAAGTGAGAATTTTTTTTGTTCCATAAGTATTTAGTCAGTATGTCCTGATGTCTATGTGTTTTCATATTTCTATTTGTTCCTGTGGGTTTCGTTCATCTGGCATCTCAGCATATTGTTGGTTGACCTCTCCTCTATGGGTTGGTAGGTAAAGTCATTGGTAACAGGTTTATTGATTACTAATCGATTTGAATGCCATTCTTCTAAAAATGGACTTTTCTAGAAAATTTTCTCTATCCAGAATTTTAACACTTAAAGATCAAATTGGTTCCCGTAAATGGCTGTATGCATTGATATGAGCGATAACATATCGTGTATTCTTATTGTCAGTTTGTTCATGTATACATAAGTAAAGCCGGAGTCTCGTTTATGTAGTATAGTACTCCTCTCAGTTGATAAAATTTATTTTGTATATAATGTTGCATTTGTTTTCCTTCACTGTTGAGTCTCCGTCTACATAAAATTAAACGTAGTGACTGTTGTCTTGTGAGCGACATTGATTCTGAAGGGTCTTAAAATTCTCCGAGCATTTGTGTTACTGTTTCAGCTTTGAGCCCTTATATAGGCGACCCCATTAGGGTTTCTTCATTCTGTTCGTGTACTTAACCATTGATTTGAAATTACACTGCTAAACTTAGGTCTGTGAGTTTAATCGGAATCGACTATCCCACTTTTACATGTTTGGAGAGTTATTTGTCATCCATGAGCTGTTGTAATACTGCGTCTTGAGCAAGATTTGTTTTTGTTCAGGAGAATGACGCTGTTACGTGGAAGGTCACCATTTGTAGATATTTGATCCTGCCCAAGAGTTTTATTGGAGAAACTAATAGAGTGATCACAATTTTTAATCAGATGACTCAGGATCCTGTAAAATCTTTGGATGACTTTCAAGTAGGAGTCTTTTGTTGCAACACAATTAGTCGTAAAGCGATACATAGTTTATACAATTCTGGTTATATGTGGAATTTGTAAAAGACTGGTTTATTGGATCTCACTAGTCACTGATCCTGTTTTATGATTCGTTCGTCTTTGATTGGGTTACTTAATAGTCTTTCGAATCGATTGTCTAATTTTTCACTAGGATTAGTTGTTAGTGTTTAATATACAATGAGTCAGCCTTTTTGACATAATCTTTGATCGTAGCTACAATTGTTCGTCCTTCATCAGCTGCTAGAATGACAATGTTTTCCCAGGAATACTAATCAAGGTAGTGACAAAAATTATAAGATCAAAACTATACGATCACACAATTAAGGAATGGAATGCAAGGTAGTGATCGCTGAGATGAATACGAGTTGAGTTCAGTTATTTAAAATAAGACTAGAATAACGTCACGATTATGTAAAGACTATGAATCAGAGTTTTATAAAACAGAGGAAATGATGTAAGGAGATAAAAGTCAAGTTGCCAGAGTTGTAGAGGCCCAGATTATCCCCCAAACATATCAACGTTTACATCATACATTCTTTTGTACATTCATGTTCAGTGTATGGTTGGACTTCCTCTCTATCTTCCGGGTCGTTTGAACTTTTGTTTTTTGTACTGACTTCTCAATTTGCGTGCATCATGTCGGCTGTATATATGCGTTAAGTCAATCGATGTATGAGAATTATGTGCACATAGGATTTATGTTTAGGCGAATGTTATTCTACTTCTATTTAACACTCCAGTCCCAGTATCTAGGCCACTTTATTGGATTTAGGTAATATATACACTCATTTAGCACTCCATACCTGAGTTATGGAGAAGGTAAATGAAGGCTGATAACTGATTCTTATTGGACACCAAGTTTCATCATTTTAAAAGCAATGTCTAGTCGGTTCCTAGCGTCATCCCCGATGCCTTCTGAGTCTCATGTTGAAATAGGAAGAACACAAGAGCAGTCAACTAATTCAACGATGTCAACTATATTTCAAGGATTTTTTTATATTTACATAAAACCTGACCACACAGTCAACCAATTCGAAAAGTAGCATCAATAGAAAATAAGGAGACAATGTAAATAGACTGGGTAACATATATACAAACAATTAACTGTTGTTCTTAAGTAGAAAGTGACGTACTAACTATTAATAGGTCAAACGGGAGACGTGGCAAGAGGGACGTAATAATAATAAGAATAAATGCTTACTTTATACAACTAAATTAATTGGAATAGTTTACCGAAAAACAGTATTAAGATATAATCAATCTTCTTTAGGAGCCCGACATAGCAAGCACATTAAGACATCCAGTTTGCTGTAGAGATTAGAAAAGATAATAAGTTTCATTTTTTCGATATTGCTATACAACAGAGAGAGGTTTGTTCAGTTCAACACACGATGTATAGAAAGATTACATGTAATGAATTATGTTTGAACTTTGATTGCTTTGTCCAGTTCATCACCACATTGATGTAAACATTATTTGACAGGATAGAAAAGTTATGTGCTCCAAAGAGACTAGATGAGGGACTACTCATTATCAAGGATGGTCCAGTAAACAACAGATACTCGGGTGAATTCATTGAGGAATTCTAAAACAGTGAAGATTAGAAGTCTAAAGAAAGCTGCAGTTGTCAAAACCAGTTTTTACTCATCTTGAATTTGAAGTCGGTGATGCTTCATTGGGGATCAGAAGAATGACATAATACTAACATAAACATATCCCGCAGCTGAACTTTTAAAAAAACAACACATTTTCTTGATCAATCGACGATCGACTGAAATTTTCATGTTGCTCCTCTCCAACTGTTTGTACAAATTTACGCGTATCAGCCATAGTAGTTACATAGGTAGAGCTGAAATAGAGAGTTACCATTGATCTAATGAATGCTTCCAAGAGTTTTCGTTCGATAGGGGAGTGAGAATCTTCAACAAGGCCATCTCCAGACTCCTCAGCGGCACAATGTCATCACTGAAATCATTGTCTTTAAACTGACGAAATATGATTTTTATTCAATAAGGATCAGTTGTTACCTTTCATTTACTCTGGTAACGTGGCTTTGATCTCCTTACATCATTTCTTTTGTTTTTAAAACTCTGATTCATATCTTTACATTATCATAACGTTTTTCTAGTCTTATTTTAAATAATTGGACTCAACTCGTATTGATCTCAGCGATCACTACCTTGCATTCCATTCCTTAATTGTGTGATCGTTTAGTTTTGACCTTATAGTTTTTGTCATCACGTTGATTGATGTTCTCGAACGCTCCACATCATATATATTCAACATATTATTCAACAAGTGTAACTTTATCTGAATGTTTGTTGTATTGTGCTGACATGTTTTCTTTCTACATTCTTACAAAACCTACCTCTATAAGATGCTAAACATCGTTTAATCTTGTTGATTTTTCAACTAACTGATAAGAAGTAAACTAAATTAAAATGTATTTGTCATTTCATTATGCACAATTTGTTGTTACTATTTTAAAGTTAATTAGGGAAATAATGTTTCTAAGGTACACATTATTACATAAAAATAAAGATTATTCAATCTCATAGGGGATTGAAGGTAATACATTTTGTAAATCACTCACTCACTCATCATTGAATTTAATTTTGTCGATTAAGATTAATTCATACATACAATCTATCCAGTACCTTGAGTTATATTGTTTGAGATACTAGTTAAAATTTGATAGATTTTCAGAATTTTCTGATTGTTATACATTTAACAATGCACATTCTTACATTATCATCTATCCACTTCTCTGTTTTTTTTTCTTTCTTTCTTTTATTCAACAGCTTTTGTACAACGTATTATGAGTTAGGGAGACGAAATTGCAATGCTTTGAAAATATCAGTATGCTTACTTGTTGTTAACCATTTAACAAAATAAACATCGACTTCTTTTCTAATGTTATGTTTTCTATATATATATATGTTGACTGAGTTGTATAACGCAATCAAATACATCATATAATGCAGATTGAGTTACATGTTTATTAAACACATAAATCTCAAGTGTATTTTTGTATTTTGTTTTGCATTGACTTCTACTGGTCGCATTAGAATAATGTAAACGTATTCAGCTTAATATTTCAAGTAAATATTATAGTCTAAAAATCAGCTTCAAATGTTCCCATTACGTCTTTAGGTATTGTTGATATACTTGTTAAAATTGTAATTAATAAAATGTGGAGTAAATTTCCACTGCCTAACACTTCACTTATTAACACATTTGGTTATTATAACTGATCCAGTCAATCATAGACAACTTAGAGCCTAACACGTATGTTCTTCAGCTCACTTAGCTGCATCATTTTAGTACAACGAGCTTAAATTACGAAGATGGATGCCTGAATATATTTCACTAAGAATGAAAAGGTATGCATGGAATTATAATGAAACCTATGATCTAGTAAAAGATGGGGAGTGAATGCACTTGTTCCACTGTGACTGATAATGAAACATGCAACTTAATGTCTCTATTCGGCAATTGTGATAATCACACGAAGCCGAGCCATGCAGTTTCTACCTTCTAACATACCTTAGGCGAATAGTTAGCGTCTTCATAAACTGGTGCCGTGTTTCGAATTAGCCTCCACTGGTTCCCTTCTATCTTACACTTACCGCAGTCAACATCACTCTCCAGGGTTTGCGGTGGTTGTGCATGTATTATGCGTTTTCCGACCACCTTATTAGGTAGAGTTTCACAACCTCATCAGCTGAATTATCATCTTTGAATATTACTGTGTTATCTTACCTTAACATTACTTAGTCTGTTTTTGCAGGATGCGCGAGTGATGCTTCGAAGTCACCTATTGTCAAATGCCTGATACTGTCGAGTGTCTTCTACATTTGTAGCGCAGTTTTCACAGCCATGTTCTTATACAGAGTGAACTTGTGTCCAGCATTCTTGTTTATCTAGCTGGTGGATATGTCCGTTGATGTAGAAATTAGTATATTTAAAGGTTTTTCTGAATGATAATTTATTTAGTAATGCACAATTTGATAATCTCAATTCTTTATTATCATACAAATTGATAAGTGCTTTCATCAATAAGAAGACTGGTTAAAGGTTGTTCGTGGATCGAGATCTCCAGTGAAGTAAATCTCGAAATAAAATTTACGGAGTAAAAGATTGTCGATGATGTATTCTTAGTAAACGTGTTTAAAGAACCCATAACTTTAGTTATAGCATTTCCAACTGATAAATACACCGAACATGAAGGGATCTTAATTGATTAGAAGAATACAACAATGATTAATAACAGCCAAAATATACAAAGTCAAAATAGGCAATTCTAATAAAGGTTTCAATACAGATTACATGTAAAAGACAAATGGAACTGAATAAATCTTATATACACTTCGTGTTTTCTACCACCGATATCGTTATCATCATTTTATCTTTATGTTCTAATCGGATGTGACAACTTGACCAATACGTATATATACCAAGTTCCATAGTGTACATCATTAACTGAATAGATTTGACAATACCGACGTCCTCTGTAAGAAAACAGATGATGATCAATCACGTGAACAAATTGTTATTAAGTGTTAATACAGTATATCGATCAGATGGAGGGGAAATTAATCGATGATAAGGGAGCTATGATTACAAAATAGGAAATGAGGCAGATTATAATCAACACAAGCTATCTAATAATTTTCGTAAATAATGGTTTAGGCAATACAATTATTAAGCTCAACAAAACGCGTGGACGTCTTATGTAGTATTCAGACAAAGAATCATCGAAGTTCTATGTTAAATCAAGTTACTGTATTACACCTTAGATAATTACAAGCAATCGACTTATTTTAAGTTAGCTCTATTTATTCATCAAAACTACTCTGCTTATTGATTGTTTTCTGTGATACTGACCTTTTCTTTCTTTATTAAGCTATTTGTGTGTAGGTGATCACAATCTCTCACTCTACTCTATTAATACAAATAATTCTAGATTAGAAATAAACAATGCAAATAATTCGTGATCAATAGGCACACTTAATCATTTCATGTAAACGTATTAATCATTCTTATTATTATGATAATCATATGATTTTATACAATCTGTATATGTGTTTGTGTAACCGTCTGTTAATGTTCTATGTGATGATTTTTATGAATTTCATATGTTATTCGATTGAGATGGCTTGTAGAGATTTACATTAAGTTTAGTTGATTGAATTCGTCACAGATTGATGTCGGCAGGGTATCATTCTAAACTAGGGAGAACTAGATAGTCGTTTTGTCTTAGTGTGAGACTCCAGCAATGCACATCCAAGACCTTACTGAGGGTCGAACCTAGGACCTGGTCCCGCGACAAACGCATTGCCATCAGACCATTGAGCCAATGTCTTACGGTTGATATTTCTAAATCAAGCGATTCGCGATATGTTTGCACGATCTCATCGATTGCCATCGGTGGGTAACATTCAACAATCTCCATAACACCCACATGCAATCAATATTAACCTCTTGAGGTGATTCTCTAAGTTTTAGTGAGAAGACATGACCAATGGAGTTCTACCGTATCAAGTGTGCTGGTGCGATTGTCAACACTTCGTCATAATTGTGAATATTTCTAACATCACTCTGTTATCTCTAAACGTGCTTGTTTTATGAATATATTTTCTATTGTTTAGACTCCTTGTTATAACTCTGTGGCTGTAGGAAGTTCATTAGAATCGGTTCTTGCCGATATATTTGTATCAAATTTAGAAAGAACAAAACTATTATCTGACATTATTGAGATAACATTATATAGAAGATACGTCGATGGCACGTTCATCATTATTTATGATACGAATCAAGCAAACAAATGACCAGTAACTTTTAATATTACTCATCCTAACATCAATTTACAACGTGATCAGAGAAGGATAACACATTTCGTTCCCTGGACCTAGGAGTTTCTCGGAGAAATGATGGGACCTACTAAAGATCTATTTCTGGAATTGACGACATCTTCACTTTCATAGTTTCTGTCCAATAAGTTATAAATATGGTCTCGTCAAGTCTGTTTACTACAGAGCTCGAAAGCTATACTGCGTAAATAAGTTTGGAGAATAATATAAAACAACATATAGATGCCTACAAGAAATTAAATATCCACACATGTTTATACATAAATATGGTAAGAGTATCAAGCAAACAGGACAACGAATAATCCATAAAAGAAATCTGTATTCGTTCTATTAACGTTTAAGGCTGATTATAGAATACTGATAGATTTAACTTCAGGTTAGACACTGTTTCAAAACGAACGTTCCCGTTCCCCAATCTGGTCACGTACAAAATTAATTACTCATTAAGTCAGACAAAAGTGGTCAAATTCCCACCGTGTTATTTTCAGTTGCGTCTTCCGGTTTATATGTTACTGCTAAAGCACTTTCGTTGAATGGACAGAAAGGAGAGTTAGCGTCCACATTGCCAAACATGTATTAAGATAGATGAGATCAAACAACCAACGCATTACTTATCATCTTATTGACCTTTAAATATATCACAATTTTTAGTTTATTGCTACATTTCAATATATGTAATTTAAACAAGTCACGGTTGTATGATGTTATTTAATTTATATGGTTAGTATTCTGATCAATTTTCAACAGTTTCTAGGTAATCTACTGATTAATGCAACAAGTATTTTTCAAACATACTAATTAATTATTGTTTCTGATTACCTTCGCAGAATCAGATTTCAGTGACATCCTAAAATGTTTCTAGGTGGTAGCATACACACAAGTAGTTTACTTTGTAATAAATGCTCTTTTCGATCTAATGAAAAGGAATGACTGATTAGTTACGATCATGTTTGATATTCCACAAGAATTATCCATGTCAATGAATTGTTGATGAGCTATTGAATACAACGAAATGACTAAAGTTTGATATTTGCTTCAATGACGTCATATTAACAACCAAAACCTGAAGATGATATATATATTGAATTATAAAGTTAGTGTGATGATACTAAACCTTAACCTAATTTTACTGTACGTATTAGTCACTAGACGTTAAGTGAATTATCCCAACATGTCAAGGTCCAAAAATTATTCACTCATACAGTTCAGTAAACTGAACAAACTAGGTGTTTGCTGCAGAGCGAGTTATAATCACACTATATACTTATCTTAATGTCTGCTTGAATATAGTATTATTTAGTAAAACTCTTTCATAGAAGGTACTGATGGAACAGCAAAGATGAGTATGTAAGTAGTTAGCATGGGTCAGGTTGAGATCTCACTAGAACATGTAGCCATAGTGTTTGGCTACGAATTTAGGCAGTTCATACCATCCCAATGTAATCGAGTTGAGTTGGTCTGTTAGTCAATAGTGGACTAATGTTTACATTGATGAGCCTCACCAAGAATGAATGAATCAATGCTTGTTATCACTTGTGGAGCATATGCCATTAACAAGGAAATTCCAACCAACTCTGTCATGGGCTCTCTCTTCCAGTTGTCCCCAAGTGATACAACACTGGTTATCTCTGATCGCATTTGTTATTGTGTGGGATAGAATAACAAGGTCATCTGTAAAATCCAGATCGTCTAGCTGCATCTAAACTGTCCACTGTATTCCGTGTTTTCCCTGAAATGTTTCATAAACTAGCTAACCATCAATGTAAAAGAACAGAAAGGGCATGAGTATGCATTATTGTCTGACATCCGTTTCCACTTGAAATAAATCTCTGGGCTACACTTTATGCACGATTTTTCAGTATAGTCCGTCTTACGAATTACGTATAATATTGACTATCTTTTCAGGTAGACCATATTGTCGAAGAAGGTTCCATAATGTTCCCCTGCCTACACTCAAAAGCTTTCTCATAGTCAAGAAAGAGCGAGTAGTTACATTCAATTTATTGTCCAACAATGACCGGTAGTGTCACGATTTGATCAGTACACGATCAATCCCTACGGAATCCGACCTGTTAGTCTCAAAGTTTGGCATCTACTAGATCAGTCATTCGGTTTAACAACACTCTTGAAGACTTTTCATGGAACCGAAAGTAGAATAATCCATCTGTACTTCTCACACTCACTAAAATCTCCTTTCTTTGGCATCCTGATGAGGCATTCCTACTTCTGGTCTGCTAGTACTTGTCCTTCTTCCGAAATCTTTCTGAAAATATCCTCGAGCATCTTCGCAGTTACTACTATATCTTGTCTCAGTGCCTCAATCGGTATATTGTCTGTCCTTACTGATTTACCACACTTTATTTGTCGGTTGGTCATGTTGATTTCTTCGATTGTTGGTGGGGAAAAATTTGTAGAAAAGCCTGTATGTGAGGCTTTGCTGACCTGTAGGCTCAGTGAGGCTGGTCTATTCGAGAGTTTGTGAATATAAACCTAATTCACTGTTCAGCGTTCGCAGTGATTGATTTGTCTTCCTTGTTTTTGACTAGTCCTGAATGGTTCTAACTGTCCATTACACCATACGAACATTCCACATATTTATGTTAATTGTTTCTGTGGTTGCCAGAAAAGGCGCCTGACATATACCTCGTGACTTCAGAAGAATCTAAACATTTAGCATGAGGCATCATAACTCTTCGAAATATAAACCCTCCAACTCCAAATACAGAGTTCAAAAGACTGTTTTTGGTTAGCGATTTTTATCAAGAATAACCCTAATTCTGATTACTAACTATTCTTGCTACCTCATTCTTAAGTGGTTATTAACTCTCATCATTATTTATTAGAATCGTTCGTTGATAGCCTTATTTTAATTTTGATTAACAACTATACTCAGCCAACCGGCATGATTGATATAAACGACTAATCAACCAAGTTATCAGAATCCCAAATTGTTCATTAATGAAGGATAGCTATAACTCAAGTTCTGTAATGTAGTTATTTCGTTATGCCGTCAACCCGTGGAGCCTTCAGCGTTGATTTTATAAAGGTAGTGGTATCTCATTTTTGTTGGGTGAATTATTTCGGTCGTTGTAAAAACACAAACTTTATCTAGTTGAGAAAGAACCAGGTCGTAGAAGCTCCCTAGTAAATCGTCTGGTTAAGGTTACATTAACCTTCACTGAGAGGTGAGACTTACTGCTGAGGTATTCAATAAAAGTAAGAGAAACTAGAACCCATTTTCATACAGACCCTAGATTGATTGATTGCATGAAACAGTGGTCTATAAAAGTAGAAATAAAAGAAAGGTATTCGGAATGGAAATATGCTACTGAAAATTTGTAGGTAGTATGAACTCATATGAATGAATTTATACTTTAATGTATTATCTATTAAGATGATAATTTTTAAGAAAACAAGTTTATACTAATAAGAAAAAGTCTCTTAATTAAAAATATGCAAACGTCATTTACAATTTTATTTGGCGAATTTCGGAGTAGGTTCTAATTATCATTACTTCAACCTGCGATCTATGAAAATAATGCACAAATTAAGGCAACCACAAACTTTTTCATGATGTCTGCCTCTTGCGATTACCAACACTTACAGAAGTTTTCCTCTTAGCAATTTCTTTTCCCTTTTAAACCGTCCAATTCGTATCTATTTTCAAAATATCATACCATAACTACCAGAATTCCGTTGTTTAAAGTTCCGTTATTATCTTTCATCGGGCTTGTGGAAGGTGGGGGGAGTAGGAGAGAATTTAATTGACGATCTACTCAATTGTGTCTAGTAATTTCGTCATAAAATATTGCTAATATTTGTGATTCATTAGCAATTCACTTTGGTTGCAACAAACTATGTTGAGTGACTTATGATATGAAAGCTGTCAATCTTTTTCTGTGTAGTTTCTGAAACCTAGGACAGCCTCATCAAAACATCCGACCGCTCGAAACAATAAAACACAGTGAACTATAATTGTAGTGTTTATTCTATCAGAATAAATTGAAACAATAATTGATCTAGATTTTTTTCAGGTGAGTATAGGCACTCATTTCCGATATTTAATGTAGAGTGTGTGTTATGGTTCAGGTTTCTGTATTTCACATCTGCTCAATCAAATTAATTCATACTTGTGGCTCACTTATCTATTACATGATCACGTTATTAACCTCAGGCCACAAATTCTGTATGAGACTCAGTGACATCTAGTTATCCATACCCATATAAGTGGAGTGAAGTTTAAGTCCACGACTTATTGGTTGAGATTTGAGTGGTTTAACTACTAAGCTACAGTGAATACAAAATGACGATAAACATTATAGTAAATGATGTTGACTTAATCGGGAGGCTAATGGAATAAATTTAAATGGGTGAACGAAACTGATATATCGAAGGTATGTAATAACATGATCTTCGACAACCTTTATCTATTGGACTAGATTCTTCAGACCTATCAGTAACCATCGAGTTGATATTCAATGATTTACATTTTTAACTTCAGCCATTTAGCATTATTACGTAATCTTCATCCATTACCTTTGTTAATATTCGTAATGTATTGCTGAATATACAATTCTAAATAAAATAGTACAGCTTCACATTTAAGTATTCCCTTCTTCGTATAGTGAGTCACTATTTATTTTGAACTGCATATCGGGTGCAAAGATTAGTTAGTTTAGGTCAGCTTACGGTTACATGACACAAAATCGGTCGCAATCATAAGAATGTATTCTTTAGATTATTTTATAGCTTTAAAACTTTAAATTCATTTTATCTTCTGAATCATAACCTCTGTTTTTACCGAGCTTTTTTTCTATGCCCCATGTTAGTTTCATCGTGTCATGTTGATACATTGTGGAAAATTTAGCTAATGCATATATGCTCCAAATCTTACATTGTCAATGATTAAGTAAATTACTGATGTCTAAAAAAGTTAATACTTATATTTTATTTCCTAAATATCCCTTCCTTAATGAAATAAATGTCAGTAGTTTAATTCATGTTACATAATTACCATAAGTGTGTTTATTATATGGGCAGATAAAAAAAATAACGTAGCTGACATCCTACATGTAGTCCACTATTTTCTCATTTGTCAGGCACAGATCAGTGTACATGGCTTCTAGTTACACTTAAGGTGTATATTGCTAATGTTATTACCATGTTTCCTAAAGGAGAAAAATATGTATCTGGGCTCTAAATAGTGACTTATAGGCTGAGTGCTATCAACCAAAAACGAAGAAGTCACCACTTTATAGTTCTCCACTGGTACTGACATGGTTAATCAGATTTATTTGTATATGACACCAGAAGTGGGTGTAAATTTTTCACTACGTAATTGGTTGCATTATTTTTAAACGACTATGATTTCATTGCCTCTACTTAAACGTATGTGTATTTGCATATGTATAGAATGTCGGAAATTTTAATCAGAAAGTAAATCTAAAACAAAATTCAATAGTCCAATATACAAGACTTATGCTCTGTATTTGAGTGTTAATATCGTTTGCACAAAATGAATGATTCCCAATGATCTACGAGTAACAATGAACCTGACATTCTACAAATAGTCACCATTTTTTTTATATTTTAAATGATGTCTACTGGAAATATGATTAAAACAAGACCCATGTATATTGGAATATTCATTCACTTGTTACTTGACAATTTCAACCTACATAATAATGCCATTGTTGTAGAACACGTTTGAGGGATATAAAAAATATTTTATCTCTGTAGGCATTCCATCTTCACTTAATTCTAATGTCAATATCTTTTAATAATAATTTATTCTTAATCAGTAGCTTCAATAGATCAGAGTAGTTTGTTCAAACATTTGGTCCGCCTTTTGTCCAACATTAAAATTGGTCACACTGTATTAGATTTGTGTGAGTAAATTATTTTTGAATTCTACTTGTATGCACTAGGACATCATTCGAAAAGGCCTGCAAATTATCTTGATCTTGAATACTAGATTATGTAAGTAGAAATAAATCAGTTCCTATGTTGTTGATAAGGTTTCCTCTCCTCTTGTCTGATAAAACAGACAGGTGAACAAACTAGAATGTATGTATCTCTGACACTATAAATGTAGAAATAACTCTAACAGATGAACCGGTGTAAAACGTATCGTGATTGATAATTAGTGGTATATATTGTGTTATGACGAGAGAGAGATGGGGAGTGATGATTGGATGGCCGAGTGCAAATGACTTGTGCCTAGTTGATTATAGCGCGCCTGCCCTCTGCCTACTTAGTCCCAATCCGAAATAAGAAGAACACGAGCCAATAGATCAGCCAGACAGAATCATATTATACTTCATGCATTCTTTTATATATACACAAATTCAGACCACATAACAAACCAATTAGAAAATTTAACATTAATACAAAACGAGGGGAATAGTGGTAGTGAATAGGCACAACATGTACACAACTAATTAACTGTAGTCCATAATAAGAAACAGTTTAATAACAGCGATTATGCTAAACGGGAGGACAGGGCAAGCGGAGCGTAACAATAATAGAAACAAAATGTTTACATTATAGAAAGTTCAAATAAATGAGATAATGTTCGCGAACACACTTCTGAAAGTTTGTTACGCTTCTTTCTATTCCGGCATAACATATTGACTGTCACAATGTGGTTTCATGCTAAACAGTAATTTCTGCAATGAAGTTGTGTTGGATGTGAGAATTTTCATCTGTAACGAAGATGTATTGAGTGAAGGTCGTTTTATTATTATTATTATTATTATTATTATTATTATTATTATTATTATTATTATTATTATTATTATTATTATTATTATTATTATTATTGACACATATCCATGTTATACTGTACTGTCGTTTTTCCTAATATGCATAATATTTATTTAATGATCACTATAATCAGGGTTATCTCAATGGCATGTTTCATGCTATTTCGATATTGATTTAATGAATTGTTTGTTTGATTTGCTACTTAATGTTGATTCCAGCTATTCAACTTGAATTTATGATACGTGTTGTTTGAAAATGAAATACTTAGTGCTTCTTGTGTTTGAACGTGAACTTTCAATTCTCCATAAGTCTCAGATTGATGGAACTCTGAATAAATAAACAAACCAATAAAAGTAAGGAATTGTGAAAATATGCTTCACTTTAAGGCTGGTCTATGCATAGAAAACTGTTATTTATCGATTTGTATATGATCTTGAAACTGTGGAATGATTTGGAAATGAAAACACAAGCATTAACACACTTAGCTACTTAATGAGAGTAATGAAGTCATGACCGATTATCTTCTAGAATCTTGCTTGGAAGTTCATGTAGACGTTTAATTAAATGACACATTTTTTGCATGTTAACTACCTTCTTCAAAGACCTTTATTCGGCGAATTATCGACAGCTTTCAAAAGTGCTAATTAATGATTCTATTAAATTAGCTTATTTACATACACCAAGATAGACTGATTATGTTTTCTTTCTTTTAATGAAATGGAATATCAAGAGAAAAAGATTACGGTATCAATACGTTCATGTAAATCACCAATTAACAAATAATCGATTATTCATCAGTTTCTCTTTGTCGTTACATAAGTTCTTCTTGGAAATCATCTGTCATCTTGTAACTGTCTATGAAGTCAAGTTATTCCGATTTTTTGTACAATTTAATAAACAGTTACATCATGTTGTAAAACTTGATTTAACGAAAGAATCTTATGATTTTATTGAAGGAGGAGTTTCTCTTACAGAAACCTGATTATACAATCACTTTATGTTATATCAGGTTGATAATTAAAAGTTGATATGAATGAATTACTAGAAGTGGTTATCCACGATGTATTCGATATTGAAGTAGTACGTTGTATCTCAGTATTTTCTGTGATTTGTTCTATTCATTTGACGGATACGAGTTGTACATCTTCACAGTGTAATACTTATAAGAATGTTTTGTTGTAAACCCTAACATTTACTACATTTGTGTTTTACACGTGGGTAGAGTTGTGAGTATGTGTGACTCGGAGTAAGTTGTCCTAGAAATGTTCGTAGAAGATAGTTATGGTTGACTTAAGATGCCTACAATGATAGTTACACTGGTTCAATTCAGAAGAGAGATTATGTATCTCCCAGTCTACAACAAAAAATATCAAGTATAGATCTCTTACTCAATCCAACATGTTGGGAATATTAAACGCATGGCGTTCAAATATGTTGTAAACAATGTTGATAACGAAAATGCCCATATATCGTTTGAAGGTTTGAATTCTCTTCAGTGAAATAAAGATCTATGTACTGTTTAAATGACAAGTAGGGAACACATTCAACCCACCTTTCAATTCATCCCAATATTTATGCTTGCATTATTTGCCTGGTTGACTCATTCTCACTGGTTTTTGTAGTTGTATGCAATATCTAGTAAGTACTGTATCCTTTGTTTCTTTAATCAATTTGTCTTTATTCATCGGTCCAATCATAATCCTCGTGTATTTTGTTGCTGACTCATCTGTCAGGTTTAATTTGAAGATTTCTATTGCTTTGGGAGAGAGAACAAGCATGTATCAAAGTGACTAAATAGTGAGTAGATTGTTTTTCAGATGGAGTTTATGTCTCTGATACTAGTTGGTATAATGTATATAACATTAGATTCTTTGATAAACAAACAGAATTAGTAATGGTACTTGCAGATTTTGTTTGAATTGTGTATAATTTTCAATTTGATATCATGAATGCATCAATGTTAGATGCGTACTAGAATCTAGAAAGCACTTGATGGATGTTTCATACTAGTTTGGGAATTCTCATGGTTGTGGACGGGTGTCCTAATTGATTAGCCAACACAAGATATTCATGCTTCATGATGAACGAATAAATCTTAGGACAATTATCAGCAGATATCCGATGGTCAACATTTCTAATTTTAGTCAATTCGCGATAATATTACTTGACTTTATTTATTGATATTGGTGGTCAACTGCCATGTGATCGACATGGCTAAACTCGATTGGTCACGACTTTTCTATTAGAGCTGTGAAGTTAAATGCTGAAGTTGGTCAATTATAAACACATATTGATTATGATTAGGTGTTAAGAGTATTGTGTTATTTGGATTTTATATTACAAACCGATTTGAATTAGATAGTCACATAGATCTAGGAAGCTCAGTTTGTTGTATTATTTGTCATTCACTCAAGTATTAATGGAAGGATTTATGAAGCTTGAAGATGATTCTCGTCACAATTCGACATTGATAGGAGTACACATTTAAGTGTGGTGTGAATGTCTCAGTATACACGTAGGACGTATTATGTAAACAGTATAATAATCAGCTCACTAATCGCTTACTTAGAGAGGTGCCTTAGAAGTTCTAGTGAGAAATTAATAATATTGGTGTTGATTCGATGCATTTGATGATCTTCGTTCTATATTACAAGTTGATAGAAAATGAAAATATGTGCTAGTGAAAACTGACTCTGTGGTTCCAGTGGTTTAGTGTTTCCAAATAGACCCGACAGTGCTTGGTTCAATCTCTTGTAGGGTCATTGACCCAAATCTCTATATGACCCCATACAATGACGAAGGAATTGTCGAATGCTCCTGGATTCTCTTGGTATTACAAATGGCATCCATTGTTGACAGATATCACTCATAAGTATAACTTAAATCTATGGAAAGTTTTCATTACTGATTGACTAAATTTCAGTTAGATAAATGGAGTAAACCACACAGCATTGGGCAAGTGTTTTGTTTTATTCTGAGATTCTACACCATTGTTCATCTACTCAAATGTGACAATTCACCTGTCTGTCTATGCTTTCATTAGACAATCATGAGTCAAAAAAATGAACCTAGCAACATTCGTTCTCTTTCGTACTACCGATTGACAATCCAGTACATCATGTACCCAACTCAAATATTTTCGCAAGTTTTACATTTAAATTAGTAATTCAAATAGTCGTTGTGGATGAAGTAAAATCAATGTTTTCATATTAGTAGTACTAAGTTACGAAGGGCAATTTATGTATTAGTTTTAATTGCTGATAATAAGTAAGTAAGATAATCAGTGGAAACACTAGGACATTGGTCATCATCTGACTGATAGATGAATAGACAAATAAATCGCTTAATTCAGGTTAGGATCATCATTCGATTCATTTCGTTTCGATACAGGCGCTGTTGTAAATCCAACAGATTATTAAGATTTCGAAATGAGGGTGAGACAATATGAATTTGATATTCTTGATTCTCTATTGATGACAAATGGGAACCTTATAATTTCAGTGTTGGTGATGTTCCTTTGAACTATTTACTCTTTCTAATTATCTTAGTAGTGTTCAGAATGTGTGCTTAGTTTGGTAAACGTTACAGGGTTTAAATTATGAAGAAGGTTTCTTCCCAATTATGGAATACTGGAATAATGATAGTGACCAACTTTCCAGAATAGTTAATAATCTGATGATTGTGAACAGTTTATAAATAAACTACACTATAATTCATTTATACATTAATATGTAACAGGATGAACTATTACTGTCATTACACTAGCATGGATTTACACTCAATATGCTTTGTCAGTTTTAATTACAATTTGAAGTAATGATTGCAATTACACGTAGAAGTATTAATATGATTCTGAAAGAAGTATAAATGACTATGCTTACATCAACCAGTGTCAATGAAGCTAGTCACAAACACTCAGGTTCACATATTCATGGCCTTGATAATCCGATAATAAATTCATAAATTGGTGAATGAAATGAATGTGAAATCTGAAGCCAACTATTGTGTCATCTGTATAGTATCAAACAGGTGCTTGTGTTGCATGATAATCTTAACATATTTTCCATGTGTTAATGAAGATAACGCTGAATGATTAACTAGTGTAAGGAATGAAATTTAATAATTTCCACAATGCTTGGTGACGATCAGTATGAGCATACTAGTAACTAACTTCAGGATGTAATTCATTGTCTTTTAGTGAGAAGACGTAACCAGTGGTGTTTCAACAATCTTGGGTGTGAAGCAGTTATCCACTGATGACAATGGATGAGATCGTCCAAACCTATCATGAAATAATTAAGGTTGGGAATACCAACTATTGGGTGCTAGCTCAGTTGTTCAATGGTTAGGTATTTTCTGTGAAATATGAAGGACGTTGAGCTGAAATCCTTTCTAGGATCGTGAATGTGCATTGTTGAAGATTTCCATACTATGATGAATCGGTAATTCAGTCTTTCATGGTTTTCAATGTTTGTCTGATCCAAGTTAATCCGTGATATGAGATTCAAGTAGTAATTTAGTATTGAAACACGTTCTTCAAAAGTCGACAGATTACAAAATATAATCTGTAAATGATTACGAAAGTAATTCAGTTAGTAGTAATGCTGACTGGTTATTGGGGTAGGGCATGTTGAATCTATAAACCACAGTTTTCGTCAGTAATCGTCATTCGACTATAAAATCATGATATTTAAACGACTGACTGTTCGATCCACACGACCAATACAATATAACATCAACTAACTCCATTAATCGATTAAAACTACAGTCATATGACAGCGAAATTTTCGCGATGACTCTTGATGACTCGAATTTTGCACCTCGGTCAATATGTATATATTAACACTGATTTACACATGAAAATTCACATTTGTTAACAACTACCAAATCATCCAGCTGAGTATGCTGTATTAGAATTCAATAAAAGTCTACATTCTATAAATAATGATAAATCATTAATCGTACATAGTTAAAATCTTTCTTGTGGCCATCCATTCGTGATATACACATAGCAACAGACACTGATCAATCTGATTGCATAACAACATAATAAACGGGAAGACACCAATACATTGAAGTTATAATTGGTAAAATAGAACTCAAAATTATACACATTTGTTCAATGAATCGAAATATTAAAGTTTTAAACACTGAATTGTATGTATCTATTATACTGTATATGTAGTTAGTAGGTTGTAAAAATAGGAAACTAGTTAGTTGCGATCATTGTATGACCTATTTCATTGCACTAATCACAACACATATGTGTTGTAAAACTAATACATAATAACATCTATGTATTGGAAAGTTTCTCTTATTCATTGAAACAATTTCATCAGATACTTAAATTTTAGGAATTGGAGTAAATGAAAAGTACATGTGTGACTAGCAAATGATTAGTGAACAGAGTTTTATCAAACTATCAAATAATGTCGTTCATCGAGGGATGAATGAGTATTAAAAGAAAAGTCATTCTACAATGTTATTAGGTATACCATAATTTACTCATTTCTCTTGGTTAATCACTTCCACTTGTAACCAATTCATGAGTTAAAATTAACCTACATTTAATAACTGTTACACTAAATTACACTATTTTCTGACTGCCTCCTTACCCGCTTGATTTGATAAAGATCTAACTAGCCAACTAATTAACTTACTAACAAACTAGGTGAAGATTAAAGGAACGTATCAATTATCATTTTGTGAATAATGCAACTGGTGTGTGTGTGGAGGTGGGTGGGGTGGGGAGGTGACGTATGCCAATTTGATAGAATTCGTCAACTAATTTATCTTGAGAGGCATAAATGAATTCTTTAATGACTGATTTCAATACATCATTTTCACAGCTCTAAATAGACATCATTGGTGGAGTTCAGCCATGCGGAGTGTGAGAATGTTTCTTATCAATAGCATTGAACGACTGTCTAATAATACAGGATTGCAGTGATATTGTTAAGTATTGGGTGCCGATTGAGTGGTCTAAATTGTAGGCCTGGAGGTCATGAGTTCGATCTCAGAAGGGATTGTGAATGTTCACTTCTTAATCATCTCATACTGAAATGAGAATTCTCGTCAATGACTTCTGGTTTTGATTAATTGTCTAACTAAGATCAGTACGCCAACTTAAATTTCAAAGTGATTATCTATATATCACCGTATATCCAACTCACGAATACACATCCACAAACAATCAGATAAGTGTGCACATTAGAAGTTAGCAACGGTGAGTCAATGTGAATTATATTTGAACACGATGTAATTCCAAAAAGCACAGAATCGAGACAAGAGTCGGAGGGAAGTAATCTTGAAATTGTGTTTGATCACACATTGAGCGTACGTACAACAGTGAAAAATACAATGTGTAAAATGTTATGAGTAGAGTTATATTGAATGCTACAGCTGAGAAATAATGGTGTTATTTAAGTCAAATTGTAGCCGATTAGCGTTTCACCTTACTTGATACTAAACAGCTATATGTACCTGTATCCGTATTAGCACTCATGACGTGACTTGAACTTAGTTCGTTTAGTGTCCAAACCACCTCTTTCACTACTAGACTATTGTGTTCGATTAACAACACTTTTGCAAAGTGTATTTATGTATGATTTGCAAGTGTATCTATCTTCCCATTGATTCGGTGTAGATTAAAACTGATCCGTATATGTTGATAAATCTGCATTCAGAATGGATTACCTCGATAAATGGGTAGTTTACATGTACAATTTAATTTGGATACAAATATTCTTCAATTATAAACACACACTTGTTGAGAGGTGTGCCTATCTGTACTTAGTAGCTTAATGTTGAACGTTGTGATGTTTGACACGAAACAGACTGAGTTTGAGCCACTGAGTGGTCACTGACACTGGGAAGCAGTTATATCAAACTGATGAGTCCCGTAGTGCATATTGTGATTTGCATTAACCAACCACAATCCAACTTATATCATACTTATAATCCGCCAAAGTTTCAAGAACAGCTGCTCAGAATGCACATACAGGGACAGAGGTTAATCAAGTTCATGGAATGACAGTATAAACAGAAAAATACGATTACTTTCAACGTAACGATACGTTGTTTTTCGGATGTGCTTATGATTATACTTTCCTTGCAATTGGGATTGATATTCAATAGAATCTTACTAGGAATTGTGATGTGAGCATACTATGTGGTTATGAAATAGTCACTAATTCGTGCAATTTTGAAAGTCTCCATAGAATCGAATTGTGTACTTGGTAGCTTAAAATAAGGGTCTGTGACTATGACTTATATATTTCTTGCAGTCTCTTCTGTCTCTTGGAGAAACATGAGGCAATCACCAGACGCTTGATGCATCAAATATATTCAGTGATAGAAAGAAGTTTCATAGGAGTAAGATTAAGTATAAGTAAGTAATGAATAATAGCTAATGATTGTTTAGAAACAAACTGATCACTGAGTTGTGATTAATGTCATGTTTGTTTAGTCCTTTGGTGTTGACTGAATTCTATCAATCAAGTTACAATATGACTTCTAATCCAACTAACTCAACATTGCCTGCAGTGGGTTTTAACAATGGGTGATATTAGGTAGTTAACAGGAAATGCTGGTTGGTCTGGGTTTGAAGCTGATTGGTACTAAATGACTAGATAAATATGATTAGGCTACTACATGGGTATTCGATCAATGTGATTGAATCAATCCTATAAGATGTCACTCAAGTTCCTTAGATGCTGTTGGTGGGTTTCATGATTGTGTAGCCATGTGAAGGTGTTTAGAATCCACTTGCAATAATCGGTTTCTTGAGGATTAAATTTACGCCTTTATGACGAGTACTAAGTGAGTGGTCATATTTAATAAATACGGTTTCTTGTCGACTAACTCCAACAATTTTGCATTTAGTGTTAAATGAAGAGTTCAAAAATTATATTGAATAATTGTAACTTATAGAGATTAGAGAGATGGAAAACCGAAACAAGTGAATAGATACTGTTCTGAGAGAGGCAATCAAGATAAGAATGTATTTTGTCATGTCACTCTGTTAACATTATTACATGTACTCAAGATAAAACATAAATTACGCAACAAATATTTTGACCTACATAGCATATTTGTTGAATCAATGAATACACAAAATAAATAGGATCGAGGTCATATCTAAAATAATTCATGACATTTCAGCTTATTTTATAATGGAGATTCATTTTATGTTTTGGTTAATGTAATTGATGCTTACATCAATTGCCATTAAACGGAAGCAGACTTATTTCTGTAATTACACATTGTTGTTTTTCATATTAACTTAGTGGAGATCAAATGTGAATGGATATCGTCAATAGTCATATAAACTAGAAGTGAGAAGATTAATTTATTTGTCTGATTGAATGTATATGTAAAGATGATGCATTCTTCCTGTCTCATACCTCGGAGTCCCACTCTGATGAATAGACATTAGAGCGTAAAGGAGATTAATAAGTGTTTGGATGATTCAGTGAGATTTGGTGAGGTCAAGTTAAGTTTAGGTTTACTTTCCTAATGACTTAATTAATGAACACGAATAGTTGCTACGTTCTACTTGCCCTATCCTCCTGTTTAGCACGTTTGCTGTCAGTATATCACCTCTCATTTATGAACAAGCCTTAATTAATTGTGTGCGCCTACTCCATTTCACTATCACTGACTCCATTGTTTTGTATTAATTGTAATTCCCTAATTGGCTGGTTGTGTCATCTGGTTTGTGTGTAGTCAAAGGAATGCTTGGAATATAATAAGATTTGTTTGATTGAGTTGTCGGCTTGTATTTTTTCTAGTCTGGCCCGGGATTGAGTGAGTATTGGCAGATATACAGGGACTGACTAGGTATTCTCATTGACGTTTACTATTATAACTTCGTATGCACAAGGTTATGCCAACTAATTGGTCATACGTATCAGTCATACCAATCTTTGTGACGTCATAAGACAATTACATTAACTGTTCTTCAGTATCACTATATATTCTACAGCTTGGATTTCGACAGATGGGAATGTTATTCTGTGATGAAAATATAAAGCAACAGTTAGTAATCTTTGCAAACACACATTTAATTTCTGAAATTGAACGGGACAAATAATAGTACGCTGATGTCAACTCATGACACCAATTAATGATCAAGATTTATTCAGTTAATGTTCTGACAAATTTTGTGGTGTTTTCATTGCGTACAACATCTGTCTAGTGTGACATTCGTTTCAGTCAGAATTCGTTAAATTCATTGATGAATATTGTTGAGATTTTAAAATTAAAGTTTCACGTCACGAACTGACATCAGTTAACCAACCACCGAAAGTCAGGGGAATCTGGAAGGTCATTTAATCCTAATAGAGGTCTAACATAGAACAATTAAGAGTAATACAATTTGTTGACTAATTTACAGCATTATTTTGAATTTCAACTTCACAGATTGTGCTCATTAATACAAAAGGGACATCAAATGAATCTAGTCGGCGATATTTACAACTTATAAGAAGCTCTGAGAATAAACTATACTTTGATTGCACATGAAATGAGGTGGTAATATCATATGATTATTGTTGTCGCCTATAGTGGACATTACATTCATGGTGTTCCTATCAACACTTGTTTCACCTCAGTTAGTCTACTTAGAGCAAGTGTGGTTGGAGAAATGCATTATTGAGTACAGTTCCATTAATTGTTGCTCGTAACTATCTCAAGGTGCAACTGAACAATTCGAATTCAGTGAGTAATAGTAACGTTTCTCGACTATAACGCCATATAAAAACGAATTTGAAACGTCGAATACCTATGAATTATTTCAAGTTTCCAGAAGAGTTCCGCTAAATGTGTCCCAACACGAATCAAATCGAAATGGAATTCTCTTTCATCCTAACCGACGACTTTTCAACAGATGATACGAAGTTATTTAATCGTTTTAGACTTCTTTTACTTCTATTCACCAGTTGATATTGCAGTACATGCAGGACAAAGTATGAAAGATTTCAACATGATCATCATGTTGACCATGAAGACCATTGTAAGTTTGAAAACTAGATGGCGTTCATAATCTGTCAGACAAGTAGACAGATCTATTCACAAAGTTGATTGATGAATGATGCAGTTTCACATCCATAGTCTACTTCAACATGATTGGTTCATACAAGCCAATAGAAAACCTACAATGATTTGAGCTGCAAGCCGATTGGCTGAAATATGCATTATTGATAATTCTGTCTAGTGATTGGTTTATAGTACATGATTCACAAAATGTACTAAACATTCTCATGAAGTAATTACTTTGTTCTCCATTTACACAAACAGTAACACGAGAATGCAATTGCAGCCTCCAGCGTATGAAAGTCTTGTGGCTGAAGACAATATGACGACAGGTGATGATAATTCACAGATTATTGTTGAACAAGGAACTATTCATCCAGTTAGAAGACGACCATTTAGTAAGTCCCTACGTAATCGATTGAATCAAATTGTCAGTATGTATATACCTGGAAACATTCCTATAGAGAGTCGATTAGTTGGCATTGATGATACAACAGATCATACAGGATTATTATCTTCCAACGACAGTAGATTAGGATTTGCTTCATCTAAGGACAATGAGTTATATGATATAAAGTTGGTTTATCCAGGTGATCAACTGATCAAAGGTGTTCTTCGTCATGCTGGTGTATCTGATAAATTGTCTCGTGATGATTTACCGAAAATCACATCGCTAGCTGCAGATCATAATGCAATTTACTTTGGCTTAGAAAATCTTCCATATGTGTTTCTAATATCTGCAAAGTCACATAACTGGAAAAATCAAACATTTGAGAGTGATCATTTCAAGGGTTGCTTACATCTTTATTCTCCTGGTGTGGGTAACATTTTACCTCATGAATTATGTACACATTCTACTAAGTCGAATCATACTTTTCTGTATGTTGTTGGGACTATTCAAACGGATAATATAAACGATGAGAAGAAATGGATTTTAGCAAAATTTGATTCTAGTGGTCAGCAGATTGCACGTAGTCGTATTTATTCCTATCAACGTTATTCCGGTTTATCTGTGGACACTAATGACAATCACTTGTTGCTTGCTTGTCCTTCGATTAACGAGTCAGTGGCGTCATCAAATGTTAATTCCCCAGGACAAATATGTAAGTTGACTCCAGGTTTTGAACGTCGTGTATTTTCTATTACAATGGGTAATGAATCAGTGTTTTATAAACCAAATTATGTTACACAAGAAACAGCAGGTCATTGTTGTTGGGCGTCAGTTGAGCGTCGACATTATTCTACAGAGGATGCAGAAAATATTCGTCGTCCACCTACTAGAAGACTTTTGGCATTTCCTGGACGTCAACAATCGGGTGAATTAAAGCAAAGTGTGCGTGAATGGTTGCATGCTTATTCATGGGATTTCGCTGATTTGAAACCATGTCGAATCGCTGCTTTTGATGCTGACCGTTTATTGGTGGTTGATGCAGACAATGGTACACTGTCTTATATTACATGGGCAAAACATGAAGAGAAACCGGTTTTGTATCGTATCACTCGTCCATCATCGAAACATATTCGTTTATTATGTTCAACGTATAATTCAAAAGTTATGTTGAGTGATTCACCTAAGAATATTGCTTATTTTGTAGCTGGTTCTAGTATATTCTCTTTTTCATTTTTCGACTGCAGTCCTCCCAAACCAACAGCCACATTGACAACGACGTCTGATACTGACGATAATAGTAATGATAATGATGGTGATTGTAATAATACAAAGCATATGAGCGGTACTGTCAGCCAGGCATAAGTGAACATTATTGATGTATCCTTGTCACTCAACATTCATCTTCCCAGTGTCTTCCTACATATCATTCATTCGTGCTAGTTGAATTAATCATGTATGTTTTGATGATAACGACTGTAATCAGTATTTAAAAGATTTGCAAGTACTAGTTTATGTGTGTTTCGTTGACCATTGTAAGTATTGATTTTCCGATGTCTATTTTCGTTTATGTGTGGAGAAGTGTGTCGATGTACTCAATCGATTTCTGATGACGGTTGTTGAAATTTCCTATTTTGTGTTTATTTGTTGCTAAGTTAACATGTTTTCATTGTTTTCTCAATATAATTTCCTTTGTTTTTAATGTTTGAGTGTTGTAATATATTTTGAAACCAAGTGAGCATATTACATTCATTAATTTATCAATTCAATTTATTGGAAAGAAGAAGACAGTCCATTTTGATTGAATGTATTCGAGACGACAATATGAGATGTTACGTAATCCTTCCTCACTGTGACGTATGATGCAGCATCAGTTGAAAAGTCAAGCTGTAGTGAATCTTTGTTGTTACAACGAACTGTGATGAGTTTCATTGAAGATTTAGTGTTCATGATCATTTGGTTTCCTTTACTGATGAAACTGGAATAGAGAGAGTATATTTGTAAAGCTGTAATAATTGGACATTAGATGGAGTGACTGTTTGATTTTTGTTTTGTTATTATCATTAATGTGTCATTTGTTTTAAAATAAAATAAACATTTTTATGATGATTATTTTGTTCATGTCATCGGAACATAATTTGTTTATTGTTGTTATTGTCGTTATCTGTATGGATGTTGCTGGAGTTACGAATTCAAGAGTAGGAAAGTATGATTGAGATTTGTGTGTGACTGCATTCATAGATGATTTGTTTTGTGTGAGTAAGTGCAAAATGAATGTTTCGGTGAAGATATTTGTCGTATACTGATTATGCTTAGAATTGGTTCAAGCGAGCATTTTGACAGTGGATGGTATATATGTCGGTTCATTCATTTATTGATGTTCAACTAAATGAGGTAGGTTAGTTGCAGAGCCATAAAAAATATATGCCTCAATTTAAATGTCGGATGGTGTGATTGTATGGGAAACTGCACAGATATACGACGAGAATATCGTGTTTCGGCCATATAACAGGCGAGCTGTTATTTAACACCATGTAGAGAATTGTTGAGTGCAGTCATGAATGATTCACGAATCACCGTACTGATTTACTTCACGTTCATCAATTCTAAACACTTGTTAATTAAGGAGTGGTGGCATAGAAGTGTTGTACTACGTTACGATCGGTCGATATTAATTATTATTATTATTCACTTAATTTAAATCCACTTGGTACAAAGTATCGTTGTAAATATTCGGGTAGCTAATTACTCAGCATTAATTTATTCATATAACTCTCTGTACCCTGGGTGAATAAAAACTTATAACAATTTGTATCTTTTTATCTTAAACCGAACCCGAAACTACTGTTATTGAATGTTGTTGTGCTACTAAGGAACATTCTGGTCATTTGTGTTAGGAATTCAGTCCTATTATCATTATTATTATTATTATTATTATTATTATTATTATTATTATTATTATTATTATTATTAATATTATTATTTGCAAATCACAAAATATTGATTACTCAAAGGCCACTTGTGTTAGGTAGTTCCGAGGATGTTGCCCTTGAATTAAACTTTGTGTCATATGGCGTACATCAGCAAAACAGAAGGAGCTGACAGTGCAGTACGCATAAGTTTAAGGCTATTACGACTTAAATTAAATCATACAGCTTAGAGGATGCAGTCTAACAAAATCTTTCTTCTTACCTTATGTAAATCTTTGTCAAATCGAGGACTTTTTTTATTACGATTGATATCCACCTTTATTTTTTTCAGGTAAGAGCTAATATTTTTCTCCGTAGTTAGTAATTAGAAATATAATTAACAGTGATTGCATATAAACCATTAAGTTCATTTTAGAAAATCACATCAGAAAGCACTTAACTACATGTACTCTTTCATTAGTTTCTTCACATCACACTGGGTATCAATTAAAGGTTTAATATGATTTGTCATTAATGTTGAATGAGCATTGAAGGATTCGTTATCTATATATGAACAAAATGATATCCCTTCACATTCTGCTCAATAATCTTCAATGTTGTAGGTTGTACACGATTTGGAATGTATCAAATTAACTCTATCTTGGAAGTATAAATGATTATTATGCTAGCTGGTGGGGGAGGGATTGGAATGTTCAGGGTTTATTACTTGTATGATGTAGACTCACACTGTTTAAACTCCTACAACATAACTCCATGTGATTTCAACGATTTATTCAGCTTAAGTAAGTGGTAGAATAATTAAACGCTGTTTAGTGAAAATAATTTCTTCTCGATGATATCATTTGCTCAAGCTGTACATTTGTAACTTAGATTAATTCTACACATTATGTTGTGGTTAAAACTATGGTGAAATTACGGATTAGATGCTTTGCTCTTGTGAATAGAAACTAGACTTTAGTCTATGAACTGTTAAAGCTTCTGTTGTAAGCAAGTTTTAATTTGGAGTCACTTTCGATTACTTCGGTTAAGTTATGAATTTTGGACCGATATTTTTTATGTATGCGAATAATTAATGGATGTGACCTTGTGGATGCACGAAGTCACAATAGCAAACGCTAATATGAGAGTGCCTAGCTGGTCTCTGCATGTTTAACCGATTCCCACTCAACTGCAGGCCAGAATAGAAAGAACACAATTTGATAAACCAACTAGACAAAACCATATATTTCAGACGAAATCAGACCAAACAGTCAGCCAATTCGGAACTTAACATTCATGCAAGCGAGAGAGATGGTGGTAGTGAATAGGGGTAACATGTGAACAACTAATTAACAGTAGTTCATAAATAGGAGATAAATTAACAGAAAATATACTAGGTGGGAGGATAGGGGACGAGGGACATAATGATGATAGAAATAAAATACTAACAATACACAAAACTAAAATAACTGAAATAGTCTTCTAAGCCATCGTCCTGAAAGTCTGTTATTCTTCTTTAATCGCCCGACTTAGCAGTTTAACTATGTAGATGACTATTTGGGTTATGCAAACTGATGCTGTATGCTTGATATGCAATTAGAAATAACGTGAACTGCACTCAGATATTATCAGCTGATCACATTCGAACAGCTTAGCAACATGTCGGATAGCCAAAGCTTTAGAAAACTTTAAAAGAACATTCTGGTAGGGAAACATGAATGGAATTCCTGAGATGTTCTAGAATTGAACTATTGACATTCTCAAATAATCTTGACGTAATACAAATTTTGTTTTCCACTATTTCATGTGTCAAAACTCACTTTTGATAGCTTTTGACTGATATATTAAATGACTTGATTAACATTCTATCCAATAATAAACCATAATTTGTGAAGTGTAACTGTAAATTACGACTGTACAGCTTGAGGTAGATGATGTCATTGGAAAGATGTTTTCTTCACCGAACTGTGTTTATTTCATCAATGAATGACACAATGGGTCACTTTAGTTTTGTAATTCGATAAATTTATTACAATTACCATTTTAAGAATCATCGTTACTTTATCAAATGACATCAATTTTTGAAATTACTGATTGCTGAAATAAGTCATATTGGATGGTGCAAGTTACCTAGTTGATGTACATACACTAACTGTTGCACAGATACACTGACATTATATTTTCTTCTAAGTTTTGAAATTCAATATTATATTGTACTTCTTACACATAGAACTCGTCCCTTTTCTAACCGTAATCTCCAATATTCCCAATGTTTAGCTATTCCACTTGTTTATTTCATCTCATCTTATGAGACAAATTAATAATTGGATATAATGAATGACTAGTTGCTCAAAATAATATTTACATGCTACTCTTTGATTTCAAGGATTTTTATGGAGGAAAACCTATCCTATACATGTTAAATAGATGTTCAGTTATTCACTGGGATGTTATTGCCGAAGGTAATGTCAACAAGCGAGGGATTGAAGATCAATTCACCCTGGATAAATGTTCCGTTCTAATCGAGTATTTTTTTATTATTAAACACTAATGACTCTATACGAACTTTGAATGACAACTCTTGAATTTCACAACGAATGTAATGTTGAGTCAGGTTCTTAATGACCTACATCTTTCAACTTAATCAATTTGATATTTGGAATTTTAATATGTACTCCGTGACCGGTGGATCGTAAGCGTGTTAGGTACGGGATAATTATCACTAGTGGTAGGTAATAGATGATAGTTGCCGAATATCGCTAACTGATTAAGATTAGATATATGACCCAAAAGATTCTAACTCAGTAGTTTAATGATTAAGTGCCTAGTCAGAGGTTTGAGAGTGTTAGATAGAATCCCTGTTGCTGTCTTTGTGACCTGGTACTCAGAAGTCTCAGTCTAATATGAAACAGTTATTTAATGTTTTTTTAGTTTTCAATAATTGTCTCACTGTAGTTAATTCTCCATATAAAAAGCTAATTTCAACGGTCTTCACAACACAGAAATATCAAGTAGATAACTATATCACGTTGTTGACTATACAATCTTAAAAGTTTTTACATTAAATCAATTTATAAGCTGAACATTCGACTATTATTTAGATTTTATGCACGCTAGCATTCCTTGGAATACGAAGTAGCTATTTCATGTTACTTTTAAATTGATTCATCTCAGCGTAGACACATACACGAGCGTGGATTACCGGCAACGTTTATGCATGTCATTTATAGCACTTTCTATTTGTTTTTCCATTTAGTTGATTATTGTTGCATTCAGAATCGTATAAATTAATAAACATTTCATCTACAGTTACTAAATTACTACTCTACAAGCTGTTCATTAAACATATATGACCACAACTGACGTTGTAGTAATGATAATACGCTTGTTGTAAACCGACTTCCCCGAACCACCATCCATCTCTACATAGTACTGGTAATATTAAGTCACCTAGACTAATGACCATATTACAACTAAATCGGCAGAGTTCGATCAGCACTGTAAAGAGCATGACGGACATCAAATTGGTCACTACGCAATGAGCAACCTGTGTATATATCACAGTTCTACAGGAGGTCAGTCGCTCAATGGTAATTGTGGTAGGCTATGAAAATGAGTGGCTCAAGATCGAATCTTCCGAGGAGGATAAATCACTTCAAAGATTGCAGGTACATCTTGCTGATAAATGCCAAATAGCGCGAAACACAGGCCCATGATTTTCTGCCGACTACCCCCAAAACCACCTTCCATAAGACATACTTGTATACAAGAGAATCTTTGCTAGAATTATCATTTGGAGAGACCTTCAATATAGTTTTCATTGAACCAGCTGTTTACAGAATATATTATTTTGATAACAATAATATGAGTGTTCATGATATTACAGGATTGAGAAGACAGTATACGTTGTTTGTAAGATTTTATTAGGTGAAATAAACGTAGACAATTTCTTATCAATTGAAGACTATTTCATTGTTTCGCGATTAACGTTTGCTCCTGATTCGTTGTTAGGACGATTTGATAAATTTTCAATAGTATTTGAGGATAAATCATCTTTTCATTAATGAGAAACAGATGAAGCAAACAACAGTCATGGATTGATGTATGGATAAGATTCTTAACATGAGATAAGTAAACGGCTTTCAATAATTGTCAACATTACAAAGATTGTACACACACACACACACTCACATTATTTCTACACCATAATCATATGATCAATAAAGACAAAGTAAAAGAATAGAACATACAGTGTGTAGTTTGTTTACCAACATAATGTAGGCAGTTTGAATATTGAAAAATTCAATGTTTTTATTCATGTGAGTCACTAGGAGGAACCATTATGAATAGAAACATCTATTGATTAGTTGAATCAACCTGTAGTTGAGATCAATCAAACAAATAAACACACCATAGAAAATATTGCAGTGTTTAGAGACCACAAGAAAAATAACTAAGATTAGACTTTAGTTATTTAATTATTTCTACGTTATTTAATGGTGATTATCAAAGAAATTTGATGTTGTATAGAGTATTAGTGGAGAGTACACTACAAAATTGATCAGTTGTGTTCAGACTAACTGGTAGGGTGAGGGGAGGGGAAGTGAAACAATTATCAATTGCACCACTAATTTACAATGATTCTGATGTTAGTCAAAGATAGTCAACGTTGGGCCTGGAACAAATATGTAGTAGATTATGCTTCTATATTACACCAACATGACAAAATGAAGTTAAGAAGATGAATAGAATTGATTGTTGTTATAGGAGTCGAGTTAGTAAGAATGATTGAACCTTCTGAATTATTTTACATACTTTATCTGCATGGTTATTACTATTGTTTTGATATTGCCTCTACTTCATGCTTCAACTGAAACCATAAACTGTTATTACATCTTTTAGTGTTCATATACTAGGACTAATCACTTTTTTTTACCTCATATTTATAATTGGTATCACAAATACTCTAGTTCAGTAACTATGTTATTTGTAGAAATGTGCTTGCATGTAGTCGGGAAAGTAATGTATAAATTAATGAAATTGTTTGAAGTACACAATACTCTAATTTTGTACAAAATGATTGAACTTCAAGGCTTCTTGCCCTTTCTGGATGAGGATGGACACATAGATTTACAGTTGTTAAGAATACCTGATTACTGTCTAACTCAGTCACCTGTAATGACCGTGTACCCAGTGTTTGGGAATGTTGTGAACAGAAAAACAACGGAAGTTATTTTTGGGAACTCTATTCAATTTAATCAAAGCTCGTGAAAAAGCTAACACTTATTTTTGCTCTTAGTTCATTCTACTAATCTTAAGCTTCCGTTTGATGTATGACTCATCGTCATACCATTTTCTGTTCCGAAGTTATTGTAATTTAAACGTAGCCTTTGCTACACCATTCCCCGACCTTTATCCCCTGTTTCGGACATATTTGTATTTGCTAATTGTTCTACGTTGTGGTCTTGTAAATCATCTATTATTCATGCATCTTTGTACACTAATATCATATCGCATGGCTATCGCATTGGAGTGGTATTAGCAGGTGAATAAACGTGTTCCAGCCAACTCGTCTTCTCTCTCTCGCGCTAGAAAACCAATCAGGTGAACGAATAGTTTCCGTCTCTCTCTCTCCTCTACCCCCTAATTATTTAGTCTAACCCGGAACTCACGCGATATCATCCTCAAGGTTAGTCATTCGACCTATCACTGTCAAGGTCTTGACCTACTTATCGACAAGTCGCTTAATCGCACATCATATTAGTGGGTGGATAGAACCAAAGGACACAACAGGGAAGAATTCCATTTGTAAAGTGATATACATAATAGGTGTAACGGTGATAAGAGAAAGTCTGAGCCATATTAATCAACGTTGCCAACTATTAATCATTGGTTTCATACAGAACCCAATAAGCTAGTCTGAACCAACTAACATGGCTTAAATTTACAGTGAATGTTTTCATTGATTTACTATTGGCAGTTACTTTATTATTTTCAGCTAGGCCACATTAATAACTTGGTTATCCCCATCGGTCGGAGTTCACGACCTATCAAATAAAGTATAAGAGGCAATGAGAACATTGATTTATTCAACTTATTAATGATAATCATGATTTTGTTTATTTTATCACTAGTAGGAAATCAGTCATGTATAATAAGAACTGCTCTATACATAGAAAATGACATCTGAGAATGCATCATTTAATTACACTTCTGAATAAAATAATTGATATGATGACGTAATTATTCAGTGTATAAATTTGATTTGTGTTTATGTTAGCTGGAAGTACTTGTAATAACAAAGTTGTGATGTTTTATTTTCATGAAACAATCATTAGGTTGATTATTTTCTATGTATAAACATAATATTGAGGTTGTAACATTAATGAATGTTTGGCTATTGCATTTTGCAAATATGCTTGTAATCACTTAACTTTCGTTACATTAATGAACCTCTCATTTGTGCTTCCTACTGACTTCTAATGCACTCTGATTGTTGTTGTTGATTCTGTCAGAGTCAGTCAATTGTACAAGTGAAGACTATATTACTGGGAATATATCGTTCGAATAAGTTTACTATAGCTAGACCGTTACTCAAAGATTGTGATCTTTTCAAGCTCATGCATGCAGATTACTAAATATTGAATAAATAATCTTATTGACATGCTATTTATTTAGACTGGATTTTCTTACTAATTATCGTGCATAAATGCATAGCGATTACTACAAACCAATCACACACAAATCTATGAAACCTATATCAGCAGCTGGTATTCTTGGGCTTCTGCACCTATACGTGAATCATGACTTAAATAACTTTGTGTTTATCGACGGTTGTTTTGAAGTTTGCGAGATTTCATTTAAGAATAAAACTGATACTGAAATAGTAATCTCACAAAGGACTCGTTATTGTGCTACAACTTACAGTGTAATTAAATATTAAGCGAAAATAGAGAGAAAGTTGTTATTGTTAGCCTATATTGAAATCACAGCCACATTTCCTGCGCTTTATGTTAAAATTTACTTTGCGGACGAAGTATTCTCCAACAAAGCAGATATATATATAAGCATAGGCTGAAATTATTTAAGTTTGATTGTGACTGGCAAGTGGAATCCAGGATGCGCGTTTCTTTGTATTTGGGGCTCATCGGCTTGATGTACCTGCATTCCAGTTTTGGTGTTCACATCGGGATTCGAGCTCAAGTCCGTTTCATGATAATCGCCACCGCATTCAAAACTAGACTACTACGTCCAGTAGCCCTTGTGCAACGGGTGCATACGCGATTCGCTTAGGATGCACATATAGCAGCAGAGACTGATCAACTGCAGTCCATAACAAGTCAACGGAAAGATACAAGTTCATCCTAATAGACTGAAATCGCTATACCAAATAAATAAAATGTGTAAATTATCCATTGTTCAATAACTTATTTCAATAGAATGTATGTTATAACTATACAATTTAATAATTTACATGTCAGGATGTTACTTCACCTGTATAAACATAACACTTACTTTGTCGGTACGTCTCAGTTTATCTTTTATCTGTGGGAACTATATTTTCATAATATGGTGACCATTTTTAATCTGGAGAATATTTTCGGTGAGTCTACTACGTATTTTTACTTCCTCTATTTATACTTTCGTTGCTGTTGGTACTAGATATCATAAATCCTTTTACCTCCTTCTTCTTCTTTTCGAGCTACTAATCCATTACTGTCGCTCAACAAATTAAACATTTATTTCTTGGTTTGTCACATTAGTAGTCATAGTGTTAATTTTGTTTATGATAGTTTTGTTCTACCAGTTGACGTAACAGATGAGTTTAAATAAACCATTATAAACCCAAATCCTAAGAACCTGTATGAGGTTTCTAGGTAAGAACTCTTTAAATCTACCGCAGTGTTTGATTATTAAGTTACAAACCAACAATTCACAGACGTTCATTTGGATGATTGCACTTCATCACAACTGAAGCGTCACAGAAGTAACGTGAGGGTCTTGTTTACATGATCATAATACATTCTCCAGGTTCTCTCTAATCTCAGGTAAATGAGCTTAAAGAAATCCTTACATGCTATATGTTCCACAGGAAGCATGGAATTAAGATTCAAACCATAGAAGGGCATGGTCACTCCCACCTTGTTAGCTAAAGAGTTACAGACACGAGTCTCTTGAACTGTGAAGATGCTTTTTAATTTTGATATATTTCAATTGGGTCTCTTACTAGGACAATAGTCAAGTAACTGCACAAGTTATAATATTTAACCAGTTGGTTGGATCCAGTTGCCAGCTGTGAGTTACCGCTTGAAGAAGAGTTAACAGACACTAAAGTTACTCATCAGTAGCAAATCGTGTAACCTGCACGTAACTTTGCGAAGGTCGAACGGCTGAATCACACCACCTATTATGCAATAAGTATCAGGTTAATAGTTAGGCTTATAGTAGGAACCGTTAAGCTACTTTCTATAGTTTTGAATAGATGACTTTTTTTCGCTGATCCACGTTTTACAGAAAGCCAGCACACTACGTTATTTGCACTGTGACAACCCATAGACTTTAAGCACTTTCTGTCTTAATCTCTTCACAGTGCCGTATAAACAAATTAAGAGTAGTCAACAATTTGTTGGTGTGTACAGTGCACTTTAATATGAAGTTCTCTGGATGGCAAACCAACCCATATAAGGCTGAGTACCATAAAGTCATAAAGGTAAAGTTTACTGGGTATACTCCATTCTCTCCATATTATTCCGTTACCTATGATTGGTCGTTTGTTGTCGAGGAGTAAAAATTCAACATGTCTTTATTGTTGAGATGTTTGATAAACTTTATAGAGGAGACCCTTCTCAGTAATTGTGGTTAATGTTTGACTAGATCGGAGATTTATTTAGTCAAAAGTATGCATTAGTGTAGAAGTGCATTCATGGTGTGGCGATTTTGTCTCCTCAGGGCCAGATACTGTGTGCGTAGGAGCATCTCATGTAGTAGTGCCAGGAGCCTTACCTATATTCGGGTCATTTGCAGTGATTTCACGAAGGAAGCATGCATCTTGAACTGTAACGTGCCTCCGTGTCTATTTCTACATTATTTCAAGAATTACAAGTTTCTTATCAGCCACTAGGAATGTTAAGGACTCAGTTGAACTCACAATATACATATAGCACAGTTGAGACTGTCGAAATGCATCTAATCCACAAGGCGGAGTATTTATTCAACCTGGTTGGCTGCTGTACACCGCACGATCTGAGAAGTTACAGCTGACCACAACCCGAATATCGTAATAACCCAGGTAGTCCTAAATAGGATCCTAGCTTAACCGAATCCTAGTACAGTCAATATGTAGTGTAATCTTACTAGATGTGCTATTTTCTACCAACCACTTATTATAGATTATTATTATTTTTTATTTTTAGTTATTTTGTCTCACTGTCTTGAGACTCTTAAACTCTATAGATTATCTATTTTAAAATGGAAAACTAAGACTGTCACTCAGTTTCATGTAGTAGCGTGAGCCCATAACTATGGTAACACTAGCAGTAGGTCACAAACCCCTATCTTTTTGGCAGGCTATACTCAGAGCTTACCTACTGGATCCTTGGGTTAGATATACACGAATGGGCAGAGTGAATTAGCTTCCTAACAGTCCTTGTTAGTCTCCACTAGTGCACTCTCTAACCCGGGCGGACATGAAGTAACACAACCTCACACCAAATCCAGAGGACAGGAGGCAATATGACCTTATGTCACACCGATACAGCGTAGAAGTAAGCATCACAGGGGCAGTTTAACGAATAAGTTCGATAGGAAAAAACTGCTATCACCTAACGACAAATGTAAGGTGTGTACAAAGTTAATCAGTAACAGGAATCCAGCATTCAAGCATAGCTTCTGTAACAAATAGATACACTGTGACATAACAAAATCAAGGGGAGATACCATAATTTCATGCTTGAACAACCCATGCCAGTGGTTTCGGTACGTATGCCCCATATGCAGGCTAAATTCTGACGAATTGCTGAGTACTGGGAACACGAACTTGTCAACCGAGGTCATAAGCACCTCAATACTAGTTACTGACACCTTGCGAGAAATTGGCGGCTAGCACAACCAGAGCAAAAATATTCTATCCGAACGTGAAGGACTTCGGTAAACCCTAAAGAAAACTGTGGACTTAGCCACACTGCGTGGGAAGCCTAGGGGGAAATATAACCCAGTTGTGCCTAATCGAAGCTGGAGGGAAACAGTGACCTCCTTCAGTGAAAGTCCTCGATAAAAAAGGTCGTACTTTCAAGCAGCTCTTCAACAGGAACCTCAGCCCACGACTAAATAATGGTATCTGACGGATGCCAAGGAGACGTAGGACCTCCTATCAGATATAACAAAGTTTGCAGACGCACTTCACTGATTCTTTTCTTTGTCACTGCACCTATCAGTAGTTTGATGGAAAGCCGTGATAACCTCGATAAGCAGCAATCGCACGGGTATTGTCAATTTCTTGACTGATAACTGCTTCTATATGACTCTTCAGGCTCTACAAAGGGGGCGCCACCACATTGACTGACCTTCCTCCTCTATTAGTATCGCTTAATACAACAAAAGAGTCGGAGATGACGCTACTTACCTCTCATGAGAAATACTAAGGTTAGGGCGAAACCAGACAAAACCGTGGGTGGATCGGGAGTTAGAGAGAAAACGGCTAGGTAGTTTTGAAATAGAACATCTCCATCGTTTTGGATGGAGTCCCTGAAGTGCTTGAAGGTTTTACAGATGAGCACTACCAGCACGACCTGCACGGATGGAAGTGGCTCTCGAACTAACTGAGCCTGAGGGGAGTCATGGCAGTGGGTGTCTATAGGTTACCTCACCCTGCCCACCTACAGACAATACGCTCACCATGACTGATTAGTGTAAAGTTCTGAAACCGTTCTATATGGACATATCCAATAATGCGAAAAGAGACCCGTGTTGACAAGGAAGAGATAAGATGCAAGTGTGGCTCTCACATCTATTTCGGTGGCCTTGGAAAGATAGCTTCATTAGAGAGTACTTTTACCGGCAAATAACCAACCATGATAGCTATCACACCCCCTACGGTAATAAACTATCATAGGCCAGTCTCAAGGTGACTGGCCATAAATTCAACATAAACGCAACAAACAACATTGAACTGCAGGTAACAAGCCAATCGAAGGAGGACACAGCAACCAGGGAACTAGCTGGCTGCCTATGCAGTATAGTTTGGGGATCAAGAGGCAAGACAATGGAACCAAAACACCTATGGACAATCTTAAAACCAAGGATAGTTATACTCGCTGAAACGTGGCTCGCATTAGATATTCCGGAGGATAAGATTACTATCCAAGGCGTTCTTTGTCAAGAAAAGATAGCAGACAGAGTGGGAGGTGGAGTCTCAGTGTACATAAGTAGCCTAATCAAAACAATACCCGTAGATAATATCGCGTTGACGAATTTATTAGAATCTATATTGTGCCGCTTTATTGTTTCCGGTAATAAGTACCTAAATAGCGAGATACCATCATCCCACAGACAATGACTTGCACAATAAAAGTTTACTCCGAGCGATTTCATCGCTCTCGAGCTAGAGGGTAGATAATGCGATGGTTAGAGGTGACTTCAACACCCTGTTACCGAACCTGGTCAGGGAAGTCTCATTAATGGGAAACTTTGCAAATACACTTCCGGCTGCCATCAAATGAGATGGGACACAAAGGACAGGTATGTTGCGATACTAGATGGGGAACGAAGGGTTAGTACACGAATTCGAAGGAGTTACTTTCCGATAATAGATTCCTTCTAAGAAATACTGAAATTACGCCCCGATTGAGAACAGTGACCATGCCTTGAAAACGTCCAAAAAGATAACAAGTTAAACTCTGCTATGAAATGAGAGCATTCTATGTTTCCATTATGCTCACACTGATTATTGAGTTGCGAAGGAATTTCTAATCCAGGCTATAAGGCCTAGCGACTGGAAAAACCAATCCATGGACCAACATTGGCATACCGTCAAAAGTATCATCATTGAAGCAACCATAAGATGTACCCCTGTCATAAAAAGCAGACCAACTAGAGCGGACTCGTGGTTAGGATTAGAAACCATATGCCCTTTTTAAGAAAAAAAGAAGGGCCTGTCTCAAATAGCAAACCATATGATCCGTACTTAGGTCTACAGAACAGGTGCAACGTACGAGTCAGACACGAGAAACGAATGCTTCAAGCACACCTGACTGGAAAGTTTCGTGGGAACCCATAACATCTGTTCAAACTTATGACTCGGAGGTCGTCTACTGACCCGAAACCTCCAAACAATATAGGGCCCCATTGGGAGCCCCTTACCAGCGCCGATATAGCCGAACTTTTCAACGCTCACTTCTGCAGGCAACTAAACAGCCCTTCAGAAGTGATCACTAACCTGACGGGCACATCTCCGAAGACAGGAATCGGGCATATCGAGATTAAACTCGGGTTAGTCTTGAAACAACTAAGGGGGTCAAAACTCAATCAATCACTGGACTGCAATAAAATGAAGCCGGCAATATGAACAGTGTGCTGAAGCATCAGACCACCCCCTTAGTAATTTTTTTCAGCTCTCGCTACAATCGAAAACGTTGCCAGAATGATGAAGGCAAATGACTGTATCCGCAATCTATAGGGGAGGGAACAGAAGAGACCCGGTTGCAATGCTCCTAATATTGTCAAAGGTTTAAGAAAGTAATGTGAATTCTAAAGTTTAGGAGTTCATGGACAATCGCGACCTACTTCAAGAAGCACAACACGGCTTCCGGTGAAAAAGGTCCTGCAACACAAACATCTTTTGAGTCTGGAATGACTGGACAACTTGTCGGGACATAAATTTAGAGATTCATATAATATTCTTGGACTTCACAAAAGTATTTAACACTGTACCCCATAGCCTGCTCATCCATAAGGTAGAAGCATTGGGTTTCACAAAACTGTTACTTTCTGTACTACAGAATTACCTGCTTGGGCTGCTGTTCTGTACTATCGTAAGCAAAGTGCATACAGACTGGAGGCCAACCTACGGGGCTCGATCCTCCGGCCACTGTTGTTTCTAATTTTCATAATTAATCTTCCATTATATATCACCCGTCCATTCTTGTATATGCGGACGACGTAAAACTGTGAAGAGCTTTGAGAGAGAATGGGGACACATAACTCTAATAACAGAACCTATCTAAGAGAAGGAAGTATACAGATGATAACTGTCTGACTCTTGACAAATACGAAAATGCCATGTAATGTACTAACTAACTCCAGACGGTACTCAGCCGGCCTGCTACCCAGGGGGGCAACGAATAACTGGTACCTCCAAGAGATTGGGGATATGGGAAAACCATCATATGGATATCACGAAGCATATGCCACATTGCACCGAGTCCGTAGGCATCTGGCATGCTGACACCAGACCTTTCCCTCACATTATTTAAAACATATATAGACGGCATTTAGAAAATCCCAACACTGTCACACCACTAGCCATCAAAGTGAATTCCGACCTTCTGGAGAGAGTCCAGAGGCGAGCAACAAGATGAGTAACCGAACTTCGGAACAAGCAATACTCTGACCGGCTACAACAGCTGGGGTTGTTCACCTGGGCTACAGAGGGTTGAGGGGAGACCTAATCATTGTACACAACATATTAAGCAAACCTGGATGTCCAAATAAAATCATACTGACCGCCTCATATACTTTTGCAACTCGAAGTAGCCCACGAAAGAGAGAACAGAGTACAGAGAGCACAGAGAGTACAAACACAAGTGAGGGTGGGTTTCTTATCATGAAGAGTTTGTTCCATTTGGAACACACTGGCAGAAAAAAAAACCAAGGATTTCATCTTGTCTAGCTTCAAGAGAAATCTAGAATTTTGAATGAAAAAAGATAAAGCGAATAAAGGTAATAAAGAAATTGAAAAATAAAAATAGAGAGTAATAATAAAATCCAACTGAAACTGCCAATCCAAGAGTAACCGTGTAGCCAGCCAACTACCGGAAGTAGCTAAAGACCGGGAACCGTATCCACGTCGCTCACTATGCAAGCATAAAAAATCAGTTGGTTTAAAATAACTCGTCATATAGATATTGTATATTGAGTCTCCCATCCTTTACTTTTTGTTATTCTTCCTGGGTATTGAAAATTGTGTACTTGGAGTCGGCGTTTCATAACAGACATTATACCTGCAAATCTTTCGGATTATTAATTGAGTCTCAGAAGTCTGAGTGAACTTCCTGACATAGTTATTATGGCATATTTGAGATGCTAAGTCGGTCAGTTTATTTTATGTTTCAGATCTCATAGATTTGAGACCCATTCGTCGTCGTTTTATGGCACTACAGCACAGGCAGTAGTGGCAACTACTGCCAAATTGACTGTTAATACTAATCTTATAATATCCTGGAGGTAGTAAGAGATCGTACAAGCAGTAGGTCTTTTTCGGTACACACCTCAAACTGCTGCGGGCGAATCGCAAATGACATTCTGCAGACAAATTGCTTAAACAGTGCCAGGTTTACTCATTGAGAATGGTACAACAACGAAAAAACATTCACACCGATGTAATATTAAAAAGAAGCCAGAGTATGGCACCAAGTTATGCAAAACTCTCGCAGCAACAAGGGCTAAAAAGAAAAAAAATCACGTTCATAGAAAAACTATTGAATTTGAAAGGCAAACTAACCCGAAAAATAGAGGGCTCATAAGTTGATACAGTGAAAATTGATGCGAAAATCATTAAAAATGCTTCAACTAAGATTAATTCAACCAACGACAAGGTAAGAATCAATACTAAAAAACTTGCTGTGGAATAGTTTGAACTAAAGCGAAATGGTGGTCTGGAAGTAAACGAAAAGTTCACAGAACCGAAACACCCTAGATGACGAATAATCAGTCTTTTTAAAATGCCACTGTCCGTTTGAATAGTGCGGAGTACATTCTTGAGGCTTGACATCCGTTATAAAAAGTTGTCATATACTTAAAAACCAACTCAAACATAAAGAATCCGAATGCAAAGAAATCACTTGGCGCATACTGTATTGAGTACACATGCATTAAGTTCACCATTGGAGATTGAAAACCAATCAAGGCTGACTTCGCATATAATTAAATGACCTTGTGTCCGTCAAAATGGCCCAAACAGCTTTCAAGCCTTTTCTCATTGGTATTAGCGGAGGAGCAGCTTCAGGAAAAGTAATTGTGAGCCCACTAAGTAATACTTTAAGGCAGAAGCGTGCAAGAAGATAAAAGATGTCTTATACAAGAAAGCGAAAGAGAAAAAAGTTGAAGTTCTTTCCTTGTCATCATTCTATCGTGAACTTTCTGATGAAGAACGCATGTTAGCCTTGAATAGTGAGTTTGACTTCGACCACCCAAGTAAGTCTCATTATGGTTTGTTTCCATACTCTTTTCACTACTAGCCATAACATCGATGTCACACAATAATTATTGTGATGACTTAAATTATTCTGTTATAGTCAAAATAATGTTAAGGACATTTCTGGAAATATTAGGTAGTTATAGTGGGAACTCTAATATTGAGTTTTAAGATCTCTATTCACGAGGGTCATGATAGTATGTCTAGTGGGGCTTTAGCTGGTAGACATGACTTTTACGGCCGAACTTGAGCGACTATAAGATGACCTTGGAAGCCTTAATCGTAATGAATCAGTCGCGACTCTCTAAATCAGAACCAGCGATTTTCCCCGAATTCTAGTGATTTGTTAGAGAATTCTAAACTAAGACTCATTGTAGTATGCCTTCCTTACGTGGATCTTCGATAAACGACGAAAAATTCATCTTTTCAAACTATATACAGATAATATTAAGGCCTAACCATAGCCCGAAATGTAATTAAAAATCCTCAGCCTCTTATGAATTCTTTATAATTGAAAAGTTATACAGGATACATTATTTCTATTTTATCAAAATTATGTAAGTTATTCTCGAACTCTCCAGACTTAATGTTACGATGCATTTTATATAAATATATTCATCTAGATGACTCCATAGCATCCTTCCTTGCGATCCAAAGTACGGTCGCAAGTGGCACCTAACTTGGCTCTACATTGTTTCGATATGTTGGTATGAATTCCCGTTGGTGGATCAACAAAGCGTTTCTTATTCGCTGCGACTCTGTACGTACCGCATGTTCGGAAGTGATTCATAGGGTTTCCAGTTGTGACTACATATTATTGTCCCAGGTAAAATGCATTTTTCTATTAGCCCAATGAGCGTAATAGCCGATCTGTCACGAATTGTCTTACAATGTCCTTTGTTTAATGCTCTGTCTCATATACCAAAAAAGGCACAAATATTAGAAAAAAGAGCCACTTACTCAATCTTCTTTAACTTGTCGTCTTCTATTATACTTTCGTTTTCGAATCAATGCCTCGTCAATTTTGACTATTTTTCCTCGTCCTCTATATTGAATTTGTAAGAGGACTAAAATGCCGGAACATATTTCACGGCAATATTCATACCACTGAATTGCCGCCTTTTCAGAAACATCCACGAGTAAAGTGGTTGTCATTACCTTAATCCTAGTCACCCATACACTAATTAATACGAAGATTTGTTTCAATTCTAACCTGGAACAAGCAAAGAGAGAATCCGTTCCGATGGATTTTTTATACCAGCATTCAGTACAACGAAAGCAATAACCATCTCGAGTTCCTTGGGTTTCAAAAATCCGTTTCCTTGACACATTGACAATTTAAGACTTTTCTTAACAATCCTATAGTTTGCAAACGAATGAGATTTTTATCACTAACAAGATATAAAACACGCTCTATTGTTAACATGTTGCTTTCAGGTGTCCGCCGTGACCTTGAAACGCTTTCATCTTTCTCGATTGGTTCGGCCGTAGAAGTCGTGTCCACCCTTTAACTTCAACAGTTGTCGATACATTTTTAAATATTACATTATTGAGGCTTCTCGTACAACCTTATGAATTTAGAACATGGAATTTAGGGCTAGTATTTATAAATAAATAAGTTGGTTTCACAGTTTGGCGATATTTCGCACTCTAGTTTTGGCTTTGAACGTCACCCTTGTGTTTACGAACTGTAACCCTCTATTGCGTTTAGTGACATTTTCCCTATTGACGTCTAACAAAGACGCTACTCGTCAGATTCCCTCCTCGAATTATGCACCATGATCTTGGGACACTTTTCACTCGTTAACGTCTCAGCAGTGGTTGGATCTGTATATAGTAATAACTCTCGTGACCCGAATTTCAAATGTCAAGTGGGATCATTCTTTATCTATTAATAATGACTAAGTGGGTAAGTTTCCATTTAATTTTTAAGGTTATGTAGCCCGATATGACATTTCCGAAGTTTTGGCATATATGTACTTGCAATTTTCCTTTTCATTCGCTAAATAGCTAACTGTAGCTATTGTAAATGGAATACCAATAATGATTAAGGACAATTTTCTCTAACTGTTGTACTCTAAGTACCACAATGCTTATACCAGCAATAATACTTACTAATATACCATTAAATCTTTTCCTATGGATTAACGTAAGTTATCTTCTTATTCGAAGTGTTCTTAATCGGACTTTATGCGTTTACCATAATACCAGAAAGTTAATCATACAGTCTTCGAATTTAAATGACCAGAAGAGAGTGCAGTAATTTTTATTGATGTAGTGTAATTGTAAGCTGAATGAAGTGATGCTTTCGTTAGTTAATGAATATCTTTCCTGGTTGTCAACATTTGGAGAATCATGTTCAGGGTATTATTATACTTGTTTTTACTAACCCATGATCCCTTCGTAAGGATTTATCTGGTGTATGTGCTAAAGTTTTAATTCTTAAATAATTCCATTCAAGTACAGACACATCTACTTATAACCAGGCGAGGAAGTAACCAGTACTCTAAGCATTTTAGTTGAATCATATTCAGACTAATTTCTACTTTTTATGTAGTCCTACTTGATAGTTTGTTTTATTTGTTTCTTCTAGACTCATTTGACTTCAAATATCTGGCTGAAGTTTTAAAAAAAATAAAACAAAAGGAATCTGTGGTGCTTCATAGATATGACTGTTCTGCTTACTCTAGGTATGCAATTCGTTTTTTTAGTTCTCAGTCTTTAGTACTCCAGATGTTCAGGAGATACCAGACGATGTAGATGTTATTATTGTAGAAGGAATACTAACGTTTTATCAGAAAGAAGTTAGAGACATGTTTCACTTGAAAATTTTTGTCGAATCTGATGCAGACACTAGACTTTGTCGAAAAGGTATTAATGTGTTATTTTTCAAAATAATAAAGTGTAATCTTTTTATAGTCCTTAGAGATGTCTCAATGAAAGGTCGTTGCTTGGAATCAGTACTCGATAGTTACTTTAAATACGTTAAACCAGCGTTTGAGGAATTTTGTCTCCCTGTAAGTTTTTTCTGTGTCAGTTCTTCTCAAAGATGATAAATATCACTGTTACTTTTTCATTGATTAATCATGGTAACAAACATTATGTTTATCTAGTTCTTGGTGCTGACTATATTCTGTAAGTCTGGTTACAATGGTGTCATAGTGTTATGTTTTACGACTTATGACCAATGACTACGTAAGTTGAATTCACTGTTAGCCCTGTCGCCAATTGTTATGTTTTGTAAAAATACACAGTGCCCTTGATGATTACTAATCACTGCACAGACACGTCTGTTCCGCGACTACCAGTCCCCAAGTCGGAATAGAGCAAAAACAACGATTGATGAACCGAACAGACAGAATCGAATCAGATCGGATCAAATTATGTTTCAATCATGCCTTTATATATACACAAAATCAGACCGCACAGCGGACCTGTTAGGAAATTAACATTAATACAGAACTAAGAAAATAGTGGTAGTGAATAGGCACAACTTGTGCACAACTAATTAACTGTAGTCTATAATAAGAGACAATATAATAACAGTAAATATGCTAAACGGGAGGATAGGGTAAGAGGAACGTAACACTAGTCGAAATGTAATATTTACAGTACTCGCAATCAGAATAAATGAATTAATTCTCTAAAACACAGTTCTTAAAGTTTTTCACTCTTCTTTAGTGGTCCGACATAACACATAGGTCCAGGGTTTCATACCGACTCTCTCCAACCATCTAATGTTATTGCTACATTACTTTATAAAATGTTGATTTCTCCCGCTTATAGCTCCGAATCAGTGTAGTTGTTTTAATCACTTTAACTTCCATGTATAAATTTTTAAGACTAATATGTCAACTACTTGGTCATAGTATGCGCGACAATATAATAGTATAATAATCGATTTATTGATGTTCTGAAACGGAGCTTAGCTTATCTCGGATCAACGGCGAGGTGATTTTATAACTCATTCTACCATATAGACATATTTTTTTCAACGACTAAATATGTTTATACTTTGAATAAAATTAACAAAACAATGACCAACTTAGAGTCTTCGTTCTTGCTCCTCAAGTTGCAACATAAAAGCATCTAATTTCGCTAATAGTCTTTCATTTTTTTGTGTTGTATCACTTCATACAAAGAAAGTTGCATCATTAACCTCCGTTTTCTCACTACTTATGCCCAAGTGTATTCACTTTATCCTATTCTAGATCTTATGTTCGATTATTCTTTCGCACATATCTTTGCTTTATCCCCTCCTGTTATATTCCGTAGTCAGTTTATTTTTTAAATTTTGATTTCGTGTTAATGTAGGTATGGCAACTTGGACTTACGCACTCATGTGCCACGATCTACTCTGTTTACAACTGACTGACTGACCAGTTACCTGCCTTGACGCGTAATGTTGGCTGGTGAAGGAGTAGATTGAAATAAAAGTAGGGGCAATCAGAGCAAAAATGTAATGGCAGCCTACAAAGTCATTGGTTATTAAGCTGAACTGTTTTAGTTGATACAGACTACGTAGTTAAAGTCTTCATAACACTGCTGGTCGAGTTAGTGTTTATGGCTAATTGTCATATGAGCTCGCAACCTCAAGCAATGCTCGTTAGATATGTTTCTTATCCATTCTCACTTAATTTCGTCATAGGTGTCCAATAAGCGACACTTCCATCTAACTTTTCAGGAAATGATCAAGCTGGAGTCCCGTTTGTTAATTTAGAATATGCAGATGTTATGGTCCAATTTAGTGAAGACGCTGACAATATACAGTCTCCCAAACGCCTTGATTAAAAAAAGTCATGTTTGCCATGCGTTTCACTTCCTTTAGATGTACGATATTATATGAGGCCTGGCTTACATCATCGCCTAGATTGATTAAAGAGAGTGAGGTGTTTGAATTTGTTGAACACTTCACTTAGAGATTTCATTAGCCCTGATTGGGCTGACCGAATATTCACCATTCTTTAGGTTTAGAACATGGACATACATATCGACGTCCCCAATGAATGTTTTCCTTGAAAAAAGTATTTAACTCTATAGACCGACAGGTTCTGTTGCAGTATTTATCACTGAACGGCATACCTTAGAAATACATAAACTTTGTTATCTGTATTAACTCCTGAACTAATTTGAGCGCGGCGTCCACTTCATTTATCTTGGAAGTTTGATCAGCTCTGAATGATTAGTTTTTGATGAAGTATCTGCATGGATTCCAACGTTCGTTTGGCTTGTGCTGAAATACGTCACTTATGGCCAGATATCCGTCTTTCAATTTAATAACGAGTATACTGCTCAGAAGTCTGTTCTGTCTTTTCGTATGAATGTATGACTTGGCCATTAGGTGTAGATAACATTTTAAGTTATTCGGTATTTGATCATAGATATCTCTGACACATCGTTAGTGTTTACTGAGACCACCAGGGTAAGCAATAATGATGTCAGACGCACCACTAACTGCTGATCTCAGTTGCGTTGATAGATGCAGACTACTTGGAGTTCGCGCGATTGTCATAACCATCGATTGGAGACTCTGGAAGAACATTACTCGAAATCAGTCACAGTGACGCAGATGCATTCACCCTGTCTTCCCTCAAACCGTGAGCTTAAAATTGTCTCATGTTTTTTTTCAGCGGTTAAGTTCTTTCTCCCAAAATCATATTCCGTATATCGAGACTTTTTCCTACCATTGATGTAACTTCTACTTTTACTGGTTTGGTGTTCATCGTACTGTGCTGGTGAGGTGTGGAAACTTGGACTGATGCACATATATTCCTGGTTCTATGTTGTATATGACCAACTGACTGCAATTGTCATAATGCTTAGAGTTGTTGGTTGGCACTAGTTGGAGTCAATCGCACAAGCTCATTCACTACTTATCTCCCCTTGCATCTTGAATTGCAAATTTTCCTTCCCTTCTATTCCGTGAATTAATCCTCTTTTAAATATTACTTCTTATACTTAATCATTTCTGTTACCACTTAAGTGTTCGTTTTGATAATTATCTCTCTCTATGCTGCTGTATATATAAATATCTAAGCCTTACTTCGCTATCGATTGAATAACTTCGTCTTTTACGTCAGACTTGTTTGTATGTTAGTCACAATACCGCGACTTAAGCAAGTTTTTAACTGTATGAATCAGCGACCTTTGGTCTTAAAGTTGAGTGCTTGGACTACTGAACTGCCATTGATGCCGTTCGTAATCAGTTCAATGGGTCTGTATCGTACTGCTAAGTTACATTACACTTTCATTCTTAGTTTCAATATTAGTGAGTAAATATTCCCTACATAACAATAATTAATTTCTCCCATAAATTTTTATATAGACCAAAAAGTATGCTGATGTTATTCTGCCGCGTGCGCCAGACAATCATGTTGGTGTTGATTTAATAACAGAACATTTACTACAGCTTGTCAACGATACACCTATTATTCATAATATTCAACAATGTATACCACGTGTAAGAAATCAGTCAGAATCTTGTGTAGGTTCTACTTTCAGACCACATTAATCACCTAGTCAATGATAATATGAAATTTATTTGTATATGTCGTTTAGTTTGTTTATAGACATACTCTATTTGCATATAATTCAAAATGTTACTGTTTCAATATTTTCAATAGGATTTCTTTATATATATCCGATCTTTTTTTCTGCATTCTATCTACTCATTTACAATTATTTCATAAGTTGTACTAATTACTTAGACAAAAATGATTTTATCGTTTATAGTAACTGATGTCTGTAAGCTTAAAAGTTTTTGCTTGTGTTTACAACGAAATTTGCTTTGATTGTTAAATTTCTATTTTCTTGTTAATGAAGACAATGTATGCTTGTATAACAATTTAAAGATGATCCTTTCCTAGTTTTAGTTAAACTGTTAGACAAATTATAGTTATTCAGTGATCAAATAAAATATCTTTATTTTATAATGAAGTTTCATCACTTATCATAAGTAATTTAACTGTAAACAGAACGATGGTGTAACTATAATTTGGAGACAAGCCAGTTAGAATGAAAATAATAACTTTAGTCATTTTGTGCAGAATTTAAAAACGAACGACTCTTTATATAACTTTAATAGCGCAGTATTACATTCAGAATGCTTTAGGGAAAATCATTTTTCGTAAATGTAAGGTAAAAATGACAATTAGAAACAAATCAAATGCTGACCTTTGCCTGAGCAGATTGTGAACTATTGAGTTTTTATTTCAACTTATGCTGTTTATAGGTAAACTTTCGAAGATACCATACTATTAGTAGTCTGAGGGTGAAGTAATACTGGAGTAATGCACTGAACTAAAACGCCCAGAACTATTTACAGGAAACTGTGTAACTATCTTCGACTTACCTTCTGGTCTCTGCGGTCACGCATCCAGGTTCTTAAGACTACCCCTAACACAATTTTTTTTCAAATCCATTAATTAGAATTGTGTAGGCAATCTGCAGACGACCACTCCCTTCATGCCTACAACAGCATTGGAGACCATTTATTAGTGGTTTCTTAGATAATGGATTACGATTTCTGCGCACGGTTTCCTCATCTCGTCATGCAACTCCATCTCGCTAACTTAAACGAGTTTTTCTAGGAAAAAAAACTATAAGTTATGATGAGTTTTCCATAAAACCACTTTTAGATCATAATATGACACGTCACGTGAAAATATTCGCACTCAGATAACTAAGGTTAAGTTACGATATTTCGACAATGTTAAGGCTGTGAAACCGACAATAAGCCTTGGAAAAACAACTATTAAACTTCCTTCGACCAGCTTTTATTAATTCTGTTGAGAAATAGTTCTGATGTACACGAATTCAGTGCTGATTGATTTTTAAAAATAACTTCAAAACCATAAGATCAATTCAACGTCTCTGTTGACTTATCTGTATTATGATAGTTATATCAATGCTTGTCTCTTTAACGTTATAAATATTGGACATATGACCATCCATTTCGTAACAAGTTCTCATTTCTCCATAGCATGTTTTCAAAAGGGAGATAGAATCAAATGTTAAAATGATATCGTCGGAAAGAAAATTTTCTTCGTCGAATTATCTTTATTTTTTATCCTATGATATTCTAAGTTGTTCATTAGATAGGTATGCAGATTTATTGAAGTATCACTGAGATGTGGGGAGGTCGTAAAAAAACCAATTTACGTTCATACATCACATTACATCTATGTTCTTTGATTAGAATTTCGGAAAAATTACTTTTATATGATGTTTCGCATAAATAATCGAAGTTGCTCACCAAATGTTAACACTCAAACAACTATTTATTTTGCCTATCATATTATTTGTTTTACAACAAAGCTAGATTTTACAATTTATATCTCCGACCCGTTGGCTGCATATTTATGTGCCCAACTTCGAACAATAGTTAATGATACTTGGTTTCGTAAAGCGAAGTAAGGGAAACAGGGTTCGAACCTGTGACCAAATGATTTACAATTGAACTGCCACCGCAGTACATTGAACTATCGGACCGACTATAGATTGTTGGATATATAGGAAAAGTTCATAATTATGTATACTCATGAACTCTGATTAAGACTATATATATGTTTGCAAATGAAATAATCTAAGTGGGAATTCCCTTTATTGATTTGTTGTTATTTTAATCAGTGATAATGGGTTTTTTTAATGCATGAGAGTATAAGTTAAAGATATGACTACAAGATGGAAGTGATTTTATAAGTTGATGAAAATCATCATTTTACATGATATTTAGGATTTATTAAAAATGACCGTATAATACATAGAATGAATGACTGCTAGTGGAATACAAGTGTAATGTGCAGTAGAAATAAAGATTAACATGTGATTTCGAAACAAAAGGAGGGCAATAGAAAACAATCAAATAATAAATCACTGAGTAAAGGGATGTACATGAATATGAGATAGATTAGGTCAATCAGAAGGAGAGCATTCCTTACAAATTGCGTTTTTGTGTATAAAAATCTGGTTTCGCATTGTGTATTTTTAATCTCGAATGATCTCAAAACTTATGCTCGATATGACATGGTCAGTTATACACTGCAGGACAGTTTTTTTAATTATGTTGGCAGTCTAGAATTCCCTTCATTATTTTACCACTTGATTTGTAAACATTGTTTTTGAATTTGATATTACTAATTATTCTAGGTTAGATAACCACTAAACGAAGAGAAACATCGGAAAGCCGTTCTTTCCTACTATAGTGTTTTTCAGGCAGTCACCATTAGGAATCGAATCCAGGACCTTCATTCTTGGGAGCGGGCGCCTAGTATTATGACCACTTGACATAGTGGTCGGGCTTGTTTATCGTGATGAATCAGCCAGGCTATACTGGCTGGAACAATTCCTTCCATCAGGTCCTACATTACTAGACAGATAAGTTGAAAGACATTTAGACTAAACACAGTAAAGTGAATGTCAGGCGGTTTGGTTGTACAGCACGAGTGTGGCGGCAGTAAGGTGTTCCCCTCAGAAAACCAAGCGCTAGAGCGACGTTTGTTGGTCACATTTGGAGGGAGTAGCTAGGGAAGGTCTGATCTGGAAATACACAACTTGCCTTACTCCATGGATTTCCGTCTATAACATAAAGGCCTTGACAAGTATGAAGTTAACAATTAAAGCTACTCACAAAAGAGCGTGTATGGCAGGCCTCAAATAGCTACACCTCTGGGAATGTGGTCATGCTTTCCAGGTCATTAAGACTAACATTAAACTAGTTTTTTTTCCAGGTGTCTAAGGAATGACCCTTCTCCTGTGTGGGCAACCGGGAAACGAGAACTACCACCATACCTCTAATAGCACTTGGAATCGATTTGTGATACATTATGGGGCTTGCATCACTTTGCTGAACTGATTTTTATTTAAAATATGGTTTGGACTTGATTGTTTATGGCTTGTCACTAGAATTATTCGGTTCTTAGGTCAAGTTAAGTAATTTGTAAACCTATAATTTTCCAGTATAAAGAGTTGTCGAGATTTGTACATTTTGAATTATTACATTTGCACTTTTTATTGAAAAGTTGAAGTAACTCCCTAGGTATTCGAATCGATGAACTGTTAAGGTCTCAACAGTACGGCATCAATGCGCTCATCAGACGAGTCTCAAGAAAGTGAGACACTTCATGAGTTACACTGCTAAGCCAACATCAAACATTTATTCAAACAATTAATGCAAGTAACATCGTAACATCAGTTCAAATAGTTAACGAATACACAGATTAGTGTTGCAGGATGTACACGATGGGGAAGGATCGAAACGTTTAATTTAAGTTTCAGATAGAAGCACATAAGTGAAGCTAATTCATCCACGCAAAATTGCAGCAATCAGTAGAATCCTATTATTAGTTTCTGCACAATTTTACTTCACTCTCCTCTCTTGTATTCTGTTATTATGTTACTTGTTATCTCGTAGTGCTAATGTTGTATTGCAACTTGAACCTATGGGCATATTTGCCCGGTTCTACGTTGATGATGGTGAGAACTCGGAATGAACATCCTGTTCTCTTTCTCACTCGTCAAATGAAAAGTGCCTGACACAATAATAATATTCACATTCGTTCTCGAACTTGATATCTCTCGCTTCAGACTCACTATTAGTTAGGTTGCTAGGTTTGAATCTTGGTGTAAACACCAAAATGGACTAAACGTACATCTAGCTGACTCAGGATGAAACGTTGGTCTTAGATTTCACTGCTGGTCATATTCTAAGCTTTTCTAAAAACTTGCGGCTACAAGCTCATGATGCATGTATATTACCAATCGTGACTGATTAAATGCAGCCAATAGGGTGATGATCTTATACATTTAGTTCACTTGCAATTCCTAATATTTTCGATTGTACTAATAAACAAAATGTCAAGAACCAGTTTATTTAATAATTGAAACTCGCTTTACAAAGAGGTCATTATCGATTCAACTTTAAAAGCCAGCACATAGTTATACTAAAGAGACATCGCTGTTATGTTTGCATAACATACATTAATTTGAATTGTCATTCTGTATTTGAAACAACTTTATCCGGCGAAAAATTCCTTTCTAAAAGGTTCATTTTCATAAATCCCGCTCACCACTTAAATTTACGATAGAACAGGAAAGTGGCAGGTCAGGTGGAGATTTGCTGCATTAAAATGTTTGAAATTGATTTCTATAGAAGGTTTTTCGATATGACACTAGTAATATTTCTTTCACTTTGGAGGTTCATATGCAATGTGTTCTTCGTTGTGCATTTAATCTTTGAAGGCTATTTACTAACATTTTTATTGATAGGTCTCAGTAGGTACATATTTTCTGGAAAAGTGGATTTTGAGATAGATTGTTCCTCTTGTAAACGGTTTGATAGCGTGAGCACATAGAATGAATAAGAATTTACTTCACCATTATTAGATTTCAAGCATGAAGATTCGTCAGTTGTCTGTTCCAGGTGGGTTTTTTATGCATAGACCCATCTCTTTCAACTCAACAGCACTTATAGTCGCTCCGTTCGCTCAGATTATTATCAATTTCTTATGTTTCACATACCCCTTCGTTTACTGAGTATTTGTTTATTTATTTAAAATTATGTCAACATTTGAACGGAAACTAATCATATCTTAACAAACATATGGTTAAGGTAATCTATTAGACCATTGACGAGAATATTCAGTGAGTAATTTCTTTCTTATTGATTATGACATTTACTTCTGCTGTACAATCGTACATATAACAAACTCCACATATAAGAGTTTATAACAAATAACCGAAAGAACTACTTCGGTAGAACTTCAACATATGGTTTTACAGACAAACTAATAGAATAATAAAGGGGCTACCATTTAGCTTTCTTGTAATTTATTATTTCCACCCCAACCTATAAGATAATGTACGTAGATCCACAATCGATAACTGTCGATTATACACAAAACATCTAGATGATTTTCACTATTGACGAAGAAAGCATGGAACGTAACATCACTTCGCAGGAGTTCAACGGTTGTCACCATTTAATTCACAATCTAATCAGAGTCGAACTCAAAATTTCATTTTCTTGGATGTGTTACTAAAAAGTAGACAAGACGGCTCACTATAAATATCAATAGATAGATAACAGGGCTGGGATGATAATACATAGCTAGGTTTCTCCGAGAAGTAAGAGATATTTGATTAGTGCTTTCCTAAAGACTACATTTTATTCGCAAACATTTGTATTTTCATGTTATTGAACATTAGTGTGCAGCAGTTGCCTAGTGTCTAAAGCACCTAGCTTTGGAATAAAGAATGCGAAAAGAAACATTATATTACTATGCAGGAGAATGAAACGCTTAAATCACAAGACTCGGACTGATATCTACTACAAATAGGTATAATTAACCAAACTAGTATGTACCGAAAACTATCAAATATGCTGGACTATGGATGTCAATGAAATTAAAATAATACAGGAGAAATCTTCAATTGTGCTATTCCTACGGTAAAACCTACCGAATATCCGACAAAACTATTGCCATTGACCCGAATCAACATCGTGACCTTTCAGAGTTGCTACAAAAGCAATTATAATTGCATCTTCCGGAGTTTTTTTGTGTTAAGCATCAAGTACGCTCCTATTAAGCCGTTACGGGAAAATAACCACTATAAGAATTACATTTGAAAACTTATACAATGACTAATACATGTGACTATATAATTTGTAGCTTATGAGACGACAATAACACACAGATACTCGAATGTATTACAAAAATTCCACTGTTGATTCAATGTATATTTGTAAATGTTAACAAGAAATAATACCACCAGAATAACATAAATTAAGATGGCTTAACAAACGATCTCAACAAAAAATCAGGACACACGGTTGTCGTCGTTAGGTTGAAAAATTAGCGTTTCCCAAGGATATTTAAAAATTTCCCACGAGTCATTTCTTTGGCTGAAAAAAAAATAATTTTTTTAATTCAGACGAACCTTCTTCTAATCCAACTTGATAGGCTAAATTCTGCAAATGCTTAATCTTATCCATTAGTTGTTGGGTTGATAGACTGCCGAAATCTAATGACATGAAGTATTATCAAGGTAAAATGTACCATGAATAAGTTCCAAATCTTCTTTATCTAAATCAGTAGCATATTTCGGTGGAGTGTGCAAATTTATTTCGTTTTGCCGAGATGAAAGAAATTCAGTAACACCAGGAACTAAGTGAAAGTAGAGATTAGACAATTACTTTGTTCTGGCCACAAGTCAGGTGAAGATCTGTCGAGATTATCATGACTCAATAAGAGTTGATCACCTTTTTCTTCCATGATCTAAGTTTCGAGTGTTTGAAGAGATTTAAGCGTTCCTAAACTATTCCTTGTAGAGGGGGAAAAATAAACAATGGACTGAGGTGAATAAAATATAAAATAACAATTATTATAAAACCTTAGCGCTACTGATAACAACTTAGTATTATATCACAGTTCAGTACTCCGATTAGAACGGATAACTCTTTTATGTGGTAGGACTTATCACTCCCCACATCAACACACGCACGTAGAATTAACACGATGATAATGAAGAGTTGAAATAATGGTTGTATCGGCAATATTAGAAATTCATGAATATAGTTTGAAAGAATGAAACAAATAGTGTGAAGTAATGTTACAACTAAAGAACTAGGTGAAGGATGGATGCATCTACGTCACTCATCAATTTGATGCCACGCTACTTATCGACTTTGACAACTAAATATAATTACTGTGCAAACCAACCATGAAGTCACTTATCTGACGTGATTTAGACCAACAGTTAATCATTTTATTCATGTTATGTGGTAATAAACATGCTTTCTGTTTGTTGCAAATGATCAAGTGTGGAAAAATGCAATTATGTACTATAAAGAATTTATCCAATTAACCTACTAGCTAGTTTGTATATACGTGGCGAATGGTGGAATTTTCATTGCAATTACGCAGAAGATATATGTTTTAGAAGTAAAAACGATTTATTTCAAAACCTTGGAATATAAAACATTTGTGTAATATACAGCGGTGTTACAGGTAATTCCGGGTTCAAATAGACCTTATCCCTAGTTTTATTGCTCATAACAAGTAAAAGACACTTTACAGTATTAGTAATTGTTGGATGTTTTTATTTATTGACAAGCTAAAATCATCATAACATTAGGACTTGTCTTGGTGAAGTGGATAAATAAATTGTCAACAGAAATTTATCCTAGTAAGCGTAGTAATACATACAAGTCATTACGACAGTTTACACATTTTGTAACTGCGTTATTGTGATTATAATACCTTACTTATCAAGTGAGGCATATATGCCTGAAAAGAATCGATTAGTGTCTAGGCGTCCACTCACAGACTGAAACAGAAAACCGAAAGTGATACGGTTTGAATAATAATGGCTAACATTACATAAGAAAATTTTTGCATCAAGCACATTGTTTCCCGATATATGCATATGCTAACTAATGAGCACTCTAGTGAACAAATTTCAGAAAGCCAAACTTACTGCATAGAGCAACGAACGTTGCGATGAATAGCCTTGAACCACTCATAATGCTGGTAACCTTGTTGTTTTCTGAAATTCAATATTTTTTGTTGAGCTGGTCTGAACCAATTAATTTCCTTGGAGTGACGTAACTTTCTTGGTCTTTGGCGATATCTGCGTGTAGGAAGCTATCCTACCGCATAATATCATCATGCTGTGGCAGTTAGCTTGTGGACTGATGTCATCTGAGAATGAATGAATGTCCCCTGATGCGTGAATTGACAGAAACCAACAGTTATCACGTTGTTGGTCAACAGTAAGTAGTGATCAGGAATGTAAAAAAGAAAATAACTGAAGGAAGAAAAAAGTGAAGGGTCAGAAAAGAGATAGATCATAATAAATGATGGGTAAATGAGTAAGTTGTGTTGAAGTTGGCCGTATGTGCGGCCATAATATATACTAGATGTGTGTCTTCTTGGCTCCTGAAGGCCCTGGCCAATAATCGTGATCTAATTTCTGTCAGGTAAGTGAAGTAGTTTGATCGTATTCGTAGCAGTTACATTTCTTTCTCCTAGTTAATTAGTTGGCCTCTGCGGTCATTATATGTCATTAGAATGACTATCATACTGTGTGCCATGTTTTAACTCTGAAATTATGTGAGCAAGCCATCATAGTGGTCCTGAACACGCTTTTTGGGTGCATTTTTGTTGCTTTTCCGTATTGTAAAGGGTTTCTCAAGTTTTATTCAGATGGCCGAAGACTTTCTGACCTTGAACATTTTTATCCTCAGGAGCACACTCTCCTCAACAATTGTAAAATTTCAAAGAATTTTGGATAGAGGAAGGCAGTCCGTTATAGAGTTTCTGCTCCTATACAGACGATATAACTTTTCTGGTATAACGTTTGGTCTGAAATCGGAGCATAAGGCATCACAATAATATTATTGCATAAGTCCCTACTTTCTAGTAGTATATCGTTGGAAATCGGGATGCTAAAAAGTTTGAGAGAGTCTAATCTACTGCTTAGAGTTTTCTGTTCAGTAGTCTCTAGTGAATTGTGTTGCTTGTTGTCAGATGATTTTCAAGGTTCGTCCCTAGGCATCAATGTCAGCATGGAGTCGTCTCCACTGAGACGTTGCACTTCCCTGTTAAGTGATTCTGGTAATTGAGCAGGACTATAGGCTTACAGGAACGCCGAGATACGGACCAGCTAGTGAAGCTCCCATCTGGGTTTGTCATCAAATTTTCGCGTTATATACGGTTGACGGGCATTTGAACTTTGTAGTAGTTTCTGGATTCTGTTTTTCAATGCGGCAGGTGGTAATATGGCCCTTTACACTCTCAATCCTTACAGACACCCAAAACTCTACATTTTGGAAGGATGTTAATAAATCACAGGCATAAATGTTTAAATACATGATCATAGTACTTCTTTGGTGTTTCGGCTTCGCAGCTATAGCGGATTCATCTGTTGCAAAAGATGCATTCAAATGCGGAATCGGTCTTCCTTATTACTTAGTACAGATATTGCAATCATCCTTAATACTTTTCGCCTTATTTTTGTTTTCCCTAGTTAGGTAGCACTTCTTGGTTGCCAAGGTTTTCCTTAGATGTGTGAGTCAAGATACAGCCATAGTTACATAAAGCTAGGCCTGTATTATCATTTTCAGGAGAGCCATGTGAACCTGTTCCAGGAGTACAGATGAAGTTTGGGATACTCATCTCCTGTATGTTGTCGAAGGGCCGGATGATAGGTATCAAAATGTGAGACTTGCTGTTTGCATAAGTCTTGTACTACCGTTAATCAGTCTGGTTATGATGAACAATTCCGGAATATGATTGTTATAATAGGCCGTTTCCTCCTAACTCTACGTGGTCTAATTAAAACATTACAACCGCAACTAGTGTTTACTATATCGCTGCTATCATTCATGAGACCTAGAGAACAAGTAATAATAAAGTGGTGTCCAGAGTGTAAATGGAAAAGTATTTAGGGTTAAGATATCCGGATAATGTGGAACAAAAACTGGGTATGTAGTATGGGTATAAGAAATAACACCTGTAACCCTTATCTTCAACCATCGACGTGCACTGAATTACCTACTTCAGGCGAATTTCTATACGTTTTGCCATGTAAATAATAATTGCCGTTTTCTTCATTTATTTTGGTTTAATTTTGACACTGAGCTTTATCAACTTCCCAGTTCTGTCTAGAATAACTATGAAATATAGTTGTCTAATAAACCTATTCACAGTGTGTTTAGTCACCGAATGTTTGGTGACCTTACCTTTGATTTTACATATTTAGCAAACTAATAATAATGACTTATTACTAAAAACAGGTATACACTAGTTTTACAAGCTTGGTCAATTTGGTGCATACAACACAGTATAATGACATCTAATGGATTTCAGCAGATAAAGTTTTAAGACTGTAGCAAGCATATGCTAAATTTTGAATAAAACGTTCAGTGTAAAGTTCAAGATTATAATAATAGTTATGTGTAACAAAACAGTTACATACAGTAATATGAGACAAAGAAGTTCGATAAATGTAACACCCGTAAATGAAGTAAGTTAAGACAAATAAAGCTCTTGGAAAAGAATCTGAGATTCCGAATTGTCGCATGCAACAAAATTGTGCATAAAGACTCGTATGACGTTTGAAAAGAAAAGAACACCCCAGGTGGAAGATAAATAGATAATCGTTCCTCACCACAAGAGTTGAATAACTTCTAGTCGTCAACATAATAGTGTATCCACAAATATATAAGAGAAAGAATCGAAAGAAGAAAAAAGGAGTGTACCTTCTACAGGAGATATAAATAATATATAAGTTAAGAGAACCTAGGATCTAGAGCGCACGACTACGGTTCTCTGTTATGGGGCATAGTCTAAATAAGTCACCAGAAGGAATTTAAGATGCAGTAAAATGGAATCTACATGTTTGCGTTGTGTTTTGTAGTACTTCTATGATGACTAACTTTATCACGATTAAGTTTCGTTAACTGTTTGTTATTTATTGAAATAGTCTCAACGAAATTAGGGCATCCTGGGCTAATGAAGTCACTATACTTACGTTAAGTTACAGCAGTAGAACTTTGAGAGCTATTAGTTGTCATATAGTCTGTTGATATATCTAGTTCGATATATTCTGCGTTATTCTGTGTACATATTTTTGCAATTTTTGAGTTAACACGCAAAAGGTATTTTTTATCTTGGCAGGTCACATTGATGGGATTCATCTCATAATAGATATTACTTTATACTGCAGTTGCTACATATCTTCTGTAACAACGTTGACAGGGTGTTAGATCGAAAGTGATTTTTGTGTTTTTCTAAAGAGCTTTGTCGACTATTCTTCCAAACGCAATATAAAATTTTTTCTCCTGACAGACGGTGCTTTGGAACTTCGTAATTCCCATATATTTCTTATAGGTGATACTGTTTACCTTTTATTTTCAGCTATACTTCCCTGAACTCTTTATCCTAGAGCAGATCTGAAATCTATCATAATTATCTCCAGTATCTGTCGAGGTTTTTCAGAATAAAAAATCAATTACAGATAAGCTTCATTTAATGCAACATGCACGTCTTGTGTTTCACTGCAATCATCTATACTTTAAGGATCCAAACTTAGGCTGTTTGGATTGAAGAATACCTGTCAAGTTTAGTTTAGATAAGCATATTCTTGCCCAGTTGAAATTTAAAACAATTGATTGCGTAAGAAACTCTTCTTTGTAAATTTAATCATACAAGTTTACTCATTACCTAAACAAATGTTACCTCCAGTTATTCAATCGAAATTTACCCCGAAAATTGGAATAATCAGTTCAGTTTCAAGGAATAAACAAAAATGTTATTCTATCCCTGCGGGATAGATCGCGTATCGCTCGTCCAAGAGTAAGGTATAAATCTATAGAAATATTGATAACAAAGTATCAAAGGTTACTTGTCATAACACAATATTTTAATTTCTGGAATTGTGCATCAACCGAGAATAAGAAAACGCACCAATTCAGTCAAGTCAAGCAATCCGATCAAGAAGGGGAACAGACCAATATGGCAGCCGCCTAAGCCAAAATGTTCAGTAAAACAAAATATATAAAGTCCATAAGAATTACGGAAATCTAACACAAACGCAAGGTAAAACAAATATTACAATGAAAATAAATAGAATCTATCTCATTTAGAGACAAAAGGTCATTAGGATGTACAACTAAATGGATTAAATGGGGGAATAAATTTACTTCTGAACGCAAAACAACGAATTACAATAGAAAAAAAGCTACTTGGAGGGATTTGTACACAGAACTATCAAAAAAGATCTTACAGTACTTAATTGATCATATGTTCTCACGCCCAGCTGCTTGTTTTTTTCTTTATGTTTTCAGTTCCCAACTACCTTGTAATGTTAAAATTACCTCCAAGATTCTAGGCTAAAAAGTAAAGTGCTTATTTCTGTAAAGCTTTGTATTTCTAACGTATGAGTTAGCCTTCCTGTATAATTATGATCATACCTATAAACTGCTATGAATTATATACTACATTTCAGAATATGATAATGATAACAATAAAGAATCAGTGAGCTCTTTTTGCCTGAAATGAGGAATCCCTTGGTATTTTGAGAACTCTTAAACTTAAATAGTAACATGCAAGTAACATTATATTAAAACAGTTGAACCCGAGAGCAGCACGATATCTGATCAATTTGAAAATGAACCTACTATTACAAAGGCTGTGTTGCGAAGGGGGTTTAGAGTTGAAATACCTTGTTGAAAAGTATGTTGAGCCACTGGGAATTCTGAACACAAACATGTGGTAGAGCTATATTCTATACATCAATAAAAGATACGGAGCATACTTTAATTTTGTTCCAGACTTTTCCAATCTTCAATCATCAGTTGTACAATCATTTTTTCCCACAGTCTGACCTTTCGATCATTTTGGGGATATTAGTTATCTGATAAACCTATTCATACAGAGTCAGTGTATACACGGACATCGCAAAACCCGAATTGTCGCATAAGCTTATAAATGGATCAAGAGGAAAGAACATTTACATAAAATCAAGTTACGTGGATGAGTTGAGTGGTATTAAAGCGTTCAGAGTTCTTGTTATTTCGCTGGTGGAGTAGGAAATAAAAATTAGTGTGAAAACTTCTAGTACGGCATCAGAAGAAGATAAATCGCCAATCTGTTGTTCAAATAAGAAAAACTAGTCTGTTAACATATGATTTGTGGCAAATTGTTTCAGATACTTGAAAATTTATCCGTTAAATAATTCCTATAAAGAGCGAATTTAAAGTGCGATATCTTCGATTTTTAAGCTGACTTGTGACAACTGAAGCGAAATGGTTCCTCAAACTGAATCACGTTCAACAATATAGAGCTAATTTATTCAGTATCTCGTAAAGAAAAAATAGATTAGTTTGAGCTGGAACCCCGATAGAGTGCCTAGTTCTAACTTAGGAGATCTAGTTACAGAATCCAAGGCATAATTAGTCCCATTAATTCGATGAGTATAGCGACACTAAACTTACTTCAGTTTGAGTTTATCCTTGGTGCAAACATTACTTTGTAAGCCAGAATATAGAAATCATCGTCAAAAAGGTTACGTAGTATGCAACCCTGAAGTCCGTGTGACCTAGATGTGTTCAGAGTAACATGCTCTAAGAATGAGAAGAATTTCTAAGTGTTAAGTCAGCCACTGATTAAAACCCTAATAACTGATTACTGCTTACGGAGTGGTCGAAATTGCGGCGAGTATCTCCAGGACATATCTAGCTACAGTTATGGGCACTAAGTTTTGATTCCCACTTCGAACACCACACGGTAACTGTGTTGAGTTCGGTATTAAAGCCCCTGATTATGTGTACAAGTATATAAGGAGCGAATAAGTACCAAAATTTATGATCACCAGCGTATTGTAAAGCCCTACCGAAACTGAATCACTCAAGTATATCATTTCTGTAAGCTATGAAGAAAAGTAGGTCTAATATAATGCCTGTATAACAGCACTTGTAACAGCCTCAACAATTGATAGATTGGAGTTAATTTTAGAAATTTGAAACAAACAGCTTATATTTTAGGAACAGAGTAAAAACAAATAAGGTAACACTTTCGTCCAATATAAATATCAACTCGTATTAATGAGCGGATTAAAACATTTTACAGATCTTAGGCGGTGTATCCTAGCACTGAATAAATGCATGTTTCAGTAGACTGTAACAAAGCAACAGAATTCAAGCAGCCTTAATTAACAAAAAGAGATTGACATGTATTTCATGATAATGCAATAAGTACTTACAATTAGCTTCAAAACAATGATATGAAAACGCTAAAAACCTCCCGTGAATTATGAACAGGTGCATATTATCGTCAAGAGCATATCTGTTAAAGCAAAATGGATAAAAATTAATTTGCATGATTGTATTAGTAATAGTATCGAGTCAGTTTCATGTAATCAGAGTAACGACCGGCCAACTAAGATATATAAGGTAAAACAAGCAATACTCATCTTTTATTTCTCAACACTATTGAACAGGTTGTGAATTATACTTTGTACATATTCTTCGGTTCCGTATTTTTTTCGATTTTCAGTAGTTCATTGAATAAAATTCCACTTACATTATTTAATTTGACACAACCATTGTTTAGTGATTCAACGCAGGTTCTAAAAAATACGTTACTATTAGTGTCTTGCTTAGTATGTTTAGAAATTACTGTGATTCGTATTCATAAAACAATTTATGTACAGAAATACCTGAAATGCTTGTCAGTCACATATATTATCATTTTATCTCAGCATAATAAATTGGTTACGTTATCGACTAAACCTACTCAGTGACAAAAAGTATTCACTAATCATAATAGGAATTTGCTCGTTTACTCCCTGACCATTACTTTTACTTTTAGTTCTTTAACTAACTGTACGAACGAATAATAAAGTGATAAAGCTACTTTATCTGTTCCGTGTTTAATTTACCTAAATTGACCATGTTGTATGCTACAGTTGATTGCGGGTGCTATTGTTCAAACTAAAGAATTATATAAGATTCTGGATTGCTTCTATCAAACTCTCTTAGTACTTAATTGACTTGTTCGTCACATTTAATTGTGCGTTTGATTGGTTTATCTTCGCTTAGCCCATTTTTGCTTGCGCCACTGTTTTGGGTTGTTCAATCATTTGTTATAGACTAAGAGCTTATAATATTCAAGGTATGTTATAATAGGTTAACAATTTATTGCATACAACATTATTTACTTGACAGGTTACTAAAAACATTATTTGGACTTCCTTTTTTTTAATTTTGGCTCAAATGAATCTTATTTGAAAACCTGTTGTATCTTACGCACCCAGCATTTGAGCGTTTTGTTTACCGTTACTGGTACCATGAGAATACAAAAGGCAACCTTTCATGCAAACCCAAAAACATTATCTAAATATTATGTGACAGAGTTTTCACAGTGTATTTTACTACTACTGTTATCAAGTGATACATGTTTTAAGACGTGTGATTAATGAGATGATCCAATAGTTCAAACATGACGTTGCAGAGAACAGTAAGTGGCATGTATACTTTTATAGCCTTGCAAGCAACAAGAAGAACTCTCAAAAACAGCAATCGTCTCTCACAGCTGCATAACCGAATTTCTAATAAAACTAGCGTACCAACTAATAAACGTCGGGATTTTGGGTAAAATTAACTTCATGTTGGAACCAGAAACGTAAGTCTTAATAAATGGGTTAGGTTTTGCTGCAATCGAAGCGTTACTTACCAAATAAGTCCAAACTAACTTGAATAAAAACGACATAAAATAAACCATTTTCCTAATAAATATTAAAATAATACAACAAACAAAAACATATTGGTATTCGGACCAGTGAAAAACCGTAAGTAACCCTAATACCATTAAGATAAATTGAGAAGATTACAGAATTAAGGGCGGTAAACACCATGTTCGCAAATATCGGAATGGTAACGTGCATCTCACTAAATGTATATAGCCTTGATCAGTGTGTTACGATAAAGCTGTATCAGCTCTTTGCATTTTTGGTATGGATCACTGTTCGGAATTTCGACTTATTATGTCGCCAGTTTCTTCCAGGGGAATTTCGGTAAGCAAAGCTAATGTATCCCAAAAGTTCCTTATCAGATATATAAATGGTCGGTCTGTAGTTTTAACAGACTCGAAAGCACCATTCAAACTACGTATGGCAAGCCCTATTCGAATCTGTCCCAATTTATTCGTCAGTCAGCCAGCTAGCTAACTTGTAACATAGCAAGTCGACCAAAAAGATTATTGGTATAACTGATATGTAGGACTTGTGTAATTAGGCACTTTCATTTAGTAAAGGCGGGCTCGAGCCACGTAATGTGTGCAATACTGTCAATTGTCTTCTGTCTTGGTAATATTTGGTTTTCTAGTGCTGCTATAAATTCAACTGTGAATTCATTTCCGCCTTCTAAACAATCTGTCGTTATCCGTTAAACATTTCAATTCATAATAAACATGTGTATAATATTTAAGTTTTCTATAATCATTTACCTGTATATAACTAATAAGTATGTAACAAAATATAATGAATTTAAAGCCCGTTGAAAATTCTGTTGTTCTAGCACTACTAAAAGACCAAACGATAAAGATTTTTTGAAATGTCAGCATTTTTTTAAAGCTTGAAAAGGATTTTTCAGGAAAATTTTTCCAAATTGGTTTAAACATTCACAAAATCGGTACCGCAGAAACGTTTCCAAATCATACGTGTGTTTTTCAAAAAGAAAGCCAACTCAACATAATCATACATCCTGAACATTAGAAAGTGTTTAAAAAAGGATTTTAAATGTCGTGGATGCTGCAAATGAATGTAGACATATATTTTTAATTGAACAGGACTATCTTTCCGACAATCGAGTCTTATTTTTGTCTTAACAACCTGGAAATATATAGGTTATAAAAAGACCTGATACTATCCCTCCAACCTTTAAAATGGATGCCGACTTTTTAACGAAAGTTTAGAGACAATCAGTAAAGGGCGAAACCGGAAAACGGATCAAGCAGTACTCTAACCGACTTCGGTTTCTGAGACTGTTCACCCTGAGCTGAGGGGAACCTCGATGCCAGAGAAAGTAACCACAGCCTTCACCTTGTCTTGTTTCAGAATAAAGCTAGACGACTAAGTGTAAAGTAATGGTGTAACGAGAGCATCCAAAAATAAAGGTTCGGAACTTGGTATTAGTTCCAAGCCTTGAACCGTGGTACACTCAACCTCCAGCAATTCTACTGTATTCTCTTAGGCCTTACTCATGAACCAGACTACTCAGGACAGAACGAGGGGACAAAGACTAATGCATAACAAGGGTTTTGAAAAAACTAAAAAAAGAGAAAATAAAATTTAGAGAGAAAACGTGGAACAAACGGTGGAGAAGAAAGAAGTTAAAATAAATAAATTAAACGGGTGAAACTACCAGGTCAAAGAATGCTATATGGCCAGGAAACTATCGTACGAGGCCGAAGTCCAGAAACTGAAACCGTGATACTCAAGACGCGAGCGCAAAAATCCAGTTCGTTTAAAGTAGCTCGACATATTATTACTCGATATTAGACTGTCAGTCATTGAAACTTGGGACCTTCAGGGGAGTTTAAAAGTCAAGGTTGCTGAAATGAAATGATTCACCTTTTTTTTCCTTGAAGGCTTATTAATAAGCCTACAAAATCTCCTATCGTAAGTTATTCAGTATAGACAGTTATTCTTTTCGATTTAAGTTAAACACCCAAAGGTTGCGTTTTGATCTTAAGTTGTTTTTGTAATAAATTGCCTTAGCAAGTGGGCACTAACTTTTCAGTGGACATGGTATATACTTCCTAGCTATTCAGAGCAAACGTAATAGTTTATTAGAAGACATATTTGCATATGGGTGTAATGTTCTTTTAAAATGACCTTGAAAGATTTAGACGCATTACTTACACTTGAAAACAACAGATTTGGATGAATGATATGTAATCCATTGTGAAATAGTACTAATTTTTAATGCTATTTTTATGCCAATAGTTGTTACAATTAGTTTATTCTAAGTTTGGAGTTCTTCGTTGTGCTTGCTTTTTTAGAATTCATCTACGTTTCCATAATATTCACTCAAACGTTTATCGCTGTTTAGTAATGGCTACTGTATCAAAACACAAAAAAGTCAAGATTGTAAAACAAAAGTTGAAACTCTTTCGAGCCAATGAACCACTGAAAAGTGTCTTGATGTGGGGCATAAACTATTCGTTTTCTACTTTGAATCACGTAAAACAACGTGCGTTACTGTTAAAAGACGATTTTAAGGCGTATATGAAAGTGAAGGTGAATAACCACTCTTTTAATAAGTAAGTATTTTGTATGTATGATGGATTGATGTACATAAATGTAATTGTAGGGATAATATGCCAAGCAGATTTAAGTTCAAAGAATATTGTCCGATGGTGTTCAAGTCACTACGAGATCGATTTGCAGTTAACAAAATGGATTATTGGGTGGGTCAGTTGAAGTTGTTCTCTTTGTTAGTATTTCTTTCCTTGCCAATGAATCATGTTTATGATTGTACTTACTGTTTTGGTTGGTATTTTATTGTCATGGAAACATTTTGCGTTTATTTGTAAAAAATACTGTCATGCTTTTAGTGATGAGGCAGTCATTTAAGTATTAGTGAGCCTATTGTATTTTTTCCTGCTTATTACAAATCGTATTTAAAACTTATGGAAATCAGATGATCCTTTTACATTCGAATATGTCAGTCATTCATCCTGTCATGTACAACGTAGAACCTGGAACATATGCATCGGCCCAAGTTGCTATGTCACATTTGTTCGACGAAATAAAATTGCCAAGATTAATGCCACATCAAAGACCAACAAAATAAAATTAGACAAATGTTAATGAAAGAATAATGAAACTTAAGATTTAGAATAGTGAATACATTCGCTCCAGTTTAATCTATTCTGATCTTTATCACCCAGTTTCTCAAACTGTTGATCACAATAGTTGCACAGACTCCAACCAAGTAGTCTGTATCTTTCAGTATGGTTCAGACCAACAGTCAGTGATTACATGGACTGATGTCACGTTTTGGTTTGGCCGTCCAAATGCCAGTCAACAGCATGCGACGAGGCAGGCGATAGTTGGGCCTACGTAATGTGTATCCCAATCGATGAAGATTCACAACTTCATTGACTGATTTGCTGTCCCTAGCGCTCTGTGTTTAACATCAGTATTGCACTGCATTTAAGACATCAATCGTCAAAGGGCTTTAGCCTGCGCAAATCTTTTATTTTAGCAGACAATGTTTCGCACACATATTTGAATATCCATCACCTTGTTGGCACAAAGACGTTATGACTAAATCTTCACGGTTATAAATAATTTCAAGCATTACTAACTAATTTCGTGCCTAGCCTTTGTTAGTGAGGACAGTTGTGTTTATCCTCTACTATGTTGATCGTGAAGTGCTATCAAATGGATAATGCGAAGTAAATAGCTTACTTAGCGAAGTTATTATTTTGTACAGAATGAAGCTGGTATGTTATTTCTACTTACACTGGTGCAACATGCAGTGTAAGGTCTGTTGTAGTCATGACAAAATTGTGACTATCCACGTAAAGGTTGCGTTGTAGAGTTTACCTTTTGCATAATATATATGTGCTCATAATATGGCGAATTCCCTAATCTCCCTAATACTAAGCTTTTATTTGTAGCAATTCTTACGAAGTAATAAGGCGCTAGTTATGCTAGTATAAACTGATTTAATACTAAGTCTTAGGATGGAATTTTTCTCAATATACTTTAGCTGGTAATTTTTACTTTTTATACAAACACCGATCATTGTAGTATTCACATCCTTTTATTTATTGCTAAGTTGCTTTATTATTATTTGTTCTGTGTGAATAAAGTCTAATGAATGTAATTAATTCCTAATTCTTGATCCAGTGAAGCAATTACAATAGTCTAAATAGTCGTCTTATTACCCTTTTATAAAATACATGACTATAGACATATATTGTTAGCGTGAAGTTGGTCACGTGTTTCTAAAGAACGTGTTTATCCCGTAGTTTCTGATATTATAATGTAATTTGAATTAATTTACACTACTCGTTGATATCCATCACTAGTGCGATATGTAGTTTGCTTTAAAATTGCATGGTATTATTTTTCACTTTTACTTATTTCAAATAAGTTTGACGGGAGCCATCGGTCACCAATGCAAGATATAACGTCAATTCATGAAGTTATCGATTATTGGTTTGGGCTGCGTTACCAGACCACCCTGTTGGGGTTCGCAAAGTAATCGGGATCATTGACTGTAGATGTTGTGCAACATGGCTGAGAATTGGTCACAGTGACACATGTACTCGCTTTTTATCTTCCACTAAATCTTGAGTTCCAATATCGCTTCATACATGCCCTTCAACTGCTTCTTGTCGAACTAGATTCTCATTATTACTACTACTATAATATTTCTTTTCATTTACCTTTCATCTGGTTGATTTGGACTTATCGTAATATAGTATGACACATATGTGTCCAAGCATATTTGTATAGTGACCTAATAGTGGTTTAGTTGCTCCATCTTTTTTCTCGTCAGTCACGTAGTTGTTTCCTTGACTCAGTGATCACGTTTTTAAGTCCATGGAGTTTTACTGATGTTGTGTGACAACTTGAAAAAATGCACGTGTTTGCCATGCTATTTATAATTGACTGAAAATACCAGTAGAGGATTTTTATGTTTACAAAGATGAAGTAGCCTCCCGTTATTGGGGATGAAGAGAGAGTTTATCGCCAAGACATCCCAAGTAGCACTTTGGCTAGTGATAACAGCTATATTTAACATTTTATTTTCATAACCAATAACTCATTCATACTCTGAAGATTTTTTGAATTACTGTGATAGAATGACATCATAAAATTAATAGATTGAACCTAGCTTTTTATCATAATTATACAGGATCATTCGTTTTTTAACTTTTATTTCAGGACTCTTTCACCAGACATCAACCTTCATGGGATAGTACACGTGGAAAATCTGGGTCGAAATTTCTCGTCACTTATAACCGACAATTCTTGGCAAAAACAATCAGTTCAGAAGAAGTGGAACAATTACATCAAATGTTAGAAGAATATTATTCTGTAAGTATTTTATAAGTAGACTCACTGATTGATCAGTACCTAATGAGGTAATAAAAAGTACTGATTTTTATCACTACACTTCTGTCCTGAATTAATATATAGTTGATAGAAGCGTTAGATAAAAACGAAATGTCAAGTAAGATCGTTTTGGTAGAATCAATATTGAATGATAAACGAAGCACCATTATGATAGTCCAATTTTTGTTCTTTAACAAATAGTGCTGTCAAATAGTTGAATTTTCAGTGAAATTGATGTGTAATTTGATTATGTCATCATAAAACTCATGAACTCTTGTAACATATGCATTGTTGTATTCACCCCAATGTGAAAATTGTCAAAATCTAATCAATGTTCTCCTTGGTCCATCCTAAAACAATACTATTATTGGGACCATACCAAGCAGCGAGTTTCAATGCACATTAAATAATACACACCCTTCGTAGTATTGTACTGTCGTAAGTATCCGAATGTGTTGCATTAAGACGCCAAAGTTATACTTATTTTTGTTACGTTTCGTTAATGATGTGTCATGTAATTGATTGTTATCTATATACGTTTTTTCCCCTCTCATTTGAAGTATATTGTCAAGGGACACAGGTCAAACATTGCTTCCTCAATTTCTTGGACTTTATCGACTCACAGTGAATGATCAGGAAACGTATATATTAGTTATGAGAAATGTGTTCAGTCCAAGACTTGCAATTCACAAGAAGTATGATTTAAAGGTAATAATCTATTGGTTATTTGATGGGATGTGATAGGATTTGTGTTAGTATTTTCTTTGAATCGAAGTGACTTGATTTGCATAATCAACATTGAAGAATTTGATGTTAATTTGTGTACTGTATGCCAATGAGTGCAGAGTTACCTATATTTGTGTGCTTTTCACATTTTCACTTCTAGAATATTCTGTATTCAAGTCATCATGCGAAACGTTCCTTAAGTATTCATTCACTCGGGGTTCATGGATCAACTCAATTATCGAGTTCGGAGGTGATTGTCGATAAGACTATGGTATCGTTAGGGAAGGAGCATAAACATTGTTTGCGGTATAAAAAGCATTCAGTAGAAAGTACCATGGGTGTATGTCATGCTATTATAATTTGAATCACTTACTCACCATTTGATTTATCCTCTTTTCTAATATCCTGGTTCTATTTTTGAATGTACCACCTTCTACTATTGCTACTCACATTGAGCTAACCAAGAGTTTTCTGGGTGTGTACACCTGAGAGTGTTTGAATTTTGGAGTATGTGTTTGTCTTTGTTTAATTGAATATTTTGAGTTGTCAGTATTCCTGTACATTGTTGAGTTATTCTCCATATGCACAAGGGATTTGACAGTGTATTTGGATTGATGAATTATGTACAGGCTACTAACTATTAATAACACTTAATTTCTTTCTATATGCCTGTTCATTTTCGTGTTAATGTAACATAGATCTGCTATGAAGTGTTGGCATATTCACTGTATATTTTTTATAAAATCAAAGTGAAGACGTATCAGTGAAGAAAGATTTCTTTTCGACGAAGTCATTGATTAGGGCTGTGCATTTATGTTTATAGTGAATTTAGCAAATAATAATAGTCTATATTAAAATAGAGAAGCATTACAACATTCACCAAAATATTCAAAGAGTAGTCATATTCTCAAGTGTCCAACTGAGTTCAGGGAGTCTATAATTTACCAAGTAGTCATTTAAGGAAGTATTGAGTCGTATAACCGAGTTGTCGAAATATTGACTAGATTTCTCGAGTATCGGATGTCACAAGTCAAAATAACTACTATTAAATTGTAATAAAAGATATGCGAAAGGTAATTATCAACTTGCCGGATATGAAGAAGATGAGGAACAAGTGGTAATAATAATTTGTAAGACCATTGAAACATTTGAAAAGACAGTAAATAAGAAATGCAAGGAAGAGGGCTATCAAGACTATTGTAATATAGGGAATTGAACATATTTTTTCTGAACTTGAAGATCGTGTTGTGATTGTTGGACTACTAGCACCTCTGCAGTAGACAAATTCAGTGATCTGCACTTCTTTGAACTAGTTCTTGAATACTTTGGTGAATGTTGTAATGCTTCTCTATTTTAATGTAGACAATTATTATTTGCTACATTTACTGTAAATATGAATGTACAGTTTTAATCAATGACTTTGTCAGGAAAGAAAATTTTCTTCGCTGATACGTCTTCATTTGGTGTATTTGTTGTTTGTATACTTGCTAGCATTTCACGAATGTTTTGTTTAATCAAATGCCTAACATGAAGTCATCTTCCTTTGTTTCTCTTGTTTTGTGTGTACGCTAGTCTTACATAGAATAGTTGGTCAGCTAGTTACCAAACTGACAACTGAACTGACTTGATAATTAACCTTGATAAGTTGTAAATAAATTGCATCAATAGTGTAATAGGATAAATTAAATTATACTGTCATTTCGGATCCTCGTTCCATAGTTGTTGCGCATTCATTGTGTAAGTCGAATTTTATCACGTGAGCAGTTAAGAACTTTGAGTGTTTGCGTGCATATTGACTTACTGGGGATAACGCTTGTCGTGATTATAAGTAACTTCTTTGTATAAGAAGATTTAGATTTACGACATCGTTGATGAAGCTATTTTGGTAGATATTGTGTTGTTTTGAAGTCGAGCAGTCAGTCTGTAGATTGTATTATGAAATAGACATAAACTGAGAGACGAAAATGTTTTCATGATTGGTATTGATGTAGTTTGGTGACTGTGCATTATTTTTTCTATTTTAAAATGAATGTTACTTTGAACCAAAGGTTAGAATGTGTTGTTCGTGTTTGGCGAACTGGATTGATTGATAGGATGGTTCTTCATATTGCAATATGGTTCATCTTTTCCAGTATAATGGAGACCATTTACAAGCCTCTTCTTCAATACAGATTTATTTTGTAGTGTTCTTACTTGATTACGTTCCATATGTGGATAAGACTGCTTTTCGATAGCTATTATGAAAGTGAATGTTAAATAGTGTAGGTTGTTTGTGACATCTCTTGCATACAAATAGTCGTTGCTATTGACATCACTGTTAAATCTCCATCTCCAGACCTCTTTGTTTAACTGGTAAGTATCGTTTAAGGACTGTCCTCGTCTTCCACCTTCTCCTCATTATCTGGCTGATATCGCTTTATTGTATTCTATTAACAACTGAGTGAGTTCCTTCTCCATACACTGTTATTATGATTCTCGTAATTAGGGATCAGCTGTGGATCGTGAAGCCAATGAAAAAGAGAAGGTGAGCCTATATCCTTTTCTGTATTGACGCTAGCACCATCGTCATGTTCGTTGTAGTGATGTGTTTATATTTGCGCAATATCATCCGTTGTCTATATCTGCATGGAATGTGTTTATTTATCTGTTTGTTTGTAGTTTGGTAGGTAATTGTGTGCTTGCTTTGTTTTAATGTAGTAATGAGGGTAAAGTGTCTGAATTGTTATATGCACATTGGTGGTGTTTCAAGTTTTACCGTGATAAACTCTTGGACATGATTGTGTGGAAACATTATGTTTTGATGTATTTTGTTGATAGTGAGTAGTGTAGACAATTGTGGAGAGTGACATCGTCAGTATGGTGGTTCACTATCATGGAATACTTTTAGGCTAATCGTCTTAGCTGTTTATTTGCATTTGTGTGAAGTTAATTAGTGATCATGCTTTACTGTCTTATTGGGATGTTGTTGTTTTCATGAGTAGACGTGAACTTTAGATTTGTCAAGTAACAAATACTATTGTTAAATGCATGTTTCTACATCTTCCAGAATTTTTCCGTCAAGTGTAATTGGGTTAGTGTTGGTTGTTTTGTATCAAAGGATCTTACTTATCACTTTGTGTATGTTGAGGCCTACTGGTGGCTGCTCAAGCTGCTACTACATTGTCCGTCTTCCTCTGCATTTGATGCTGTGTGTGGGATAGAAAGGCTAGTCTTGTCATCTTCAAAGTCCAAGTCATCTAGTTGCATCGATGTTGTCTACTGTATTCCGAGAGTGCCTAGAGTTGTTGCAATCTTCATGATCTAGTCAACCACCAGCAGAAAGAGGAAGGTCGAGAGTAAACAGCCTTGTATGACATCGGTCTTCACTTTCAATGAATGTGTGAACTGACCTCATTGCACGATTTTACAATGTAGTCTGTCGTAAGGAATCCGTATGATGTTGACTATCTTTTTGGGTACGCCATAATGTCGTAGAAGATTCCATAATATTCTCCTATCCATGCTGTCGAATGCTTTTTCGTAGTTGAGAAATTTGATGGGAAGTGGTGAATTCCATTTGATTGGTTGTTCAACAATGAACCGTAGAGTCGCGATTTGGTCGGTACACGATCGGTCTTTACGGAATCTAGCCTGTTGATCTCGAAGTTGGGCCTCTTTGCAGTTGCTTGTATATCTGTCTTCAATGCTTCACTCAGCTGGTATGTTTTCTGGCCCTGCTGACTTGCCGCTCTTGATTTGTTGGATGGCCAGTTTGCATTCTTCGACTGTTTGTGAGTCGGTGTTTAATGTAGGGAGCGGGGGGTGGGAAATCTGTGGCTACTACTTTGATAACTGGTGGGTTAAGTGGGGCTGCTCTGTTCAAGAGTTTTTCTAAGTGTTCTACCTACCTGTTTGTTGTTCATGGACTTTAGTGATTGGTTTGCCAGCTTTGTTCTTTATTGGCCATTCTGGCTTACTGAATTTCTTAGCTAGCTTCCTCGTTATATCGTATAGATGCCTCATGTTTTCTTCTCTTGCAGCTTTTTCCGCCGTTGTCGCTAGGTCGTCAACATATTTTCATTTATCCGACCTAATGCTTCTCTTCATTTATTTGTTGGCCTCTGTGTATTCGGCCTTTGCCTTTGTTTTCTCTATTCTTGTCTGGCTGTTATTAATTGCTATCTTTCTACTACTCCTTTCTTGGATGTTATTCAGAGTAGCAGCGAAAATCCATTCTTTATGATGTTGTTCCTTGCGACTCAAAACCTCCTGACATGTTGAAGTTATTGTTTCCTTGAATTCTTCCCATTTGTCCTGCATATTAGTTACACCGTTTTCTAGTAGATCGCGAAATGTCTGGAACTTATTGTTGAGAATTATGTTGAATTCGTAGCGTTTGTCAGTATCCCGGAGAAGGATTATGTTAAGCTTTTGTGATACTGCTGCTCCAGTTGTGCAGTGCTTCTTCAGCTTCAGTTTCATTTTGACCACCATTAGATGGTGCTCTGAGGCTGTCAGCTCCTCTCCTTGCTCTTACGTCTTCCATGGTCGTTCTAAACTTCTAGTTGAGGCAGATGTAGTCGATTTGGTTCTCGGCATTGTGGTTAGGTGAAACTCATGTAGCTTAGTGTATGAGTTTGTGGGAGAATATGGTGCCACCTATAATTATTTTGTTGAAGGCACATAGGTTTGCAAACCTCTCACCGTTTTCATTACTTACTCCCAGTCCATGTCGTCCTATGATGTCTTCATATCCGGTGTTGTCCATTCCAACATTGACGTTGTTATCTTCTTTCAGAATGTTACTCCTTGTGTGTGAGGCGTTTTCTTCTTCGTGGCCGAGGTACAAAAGCACTTCTCCTGAGGATAGTCGTTGCTGTCCAGCTTGTGACCAATGGGGTTCGCCTATTTCAGGTATCTTCAGGTTGTATTTGTCTCATTTCTCCAGCTATTTGCATGCTTCTGCCTATCTCCCACATCGTGTAGACATTCCATGTGCCTATATTAATGGTTGATCTGGTTATCAGAAGGGGCATCGACCTTGTGGCTTCCGAAAAAACCTCGGCTTTTTTCTTTGTAAGATGTCATAACTCTTCGAAATGAAGTCCTTACAATTCCCATAACAGAGTTGAAATGGTTATAAAGGTTTTTACTGGTTAGCGTTTTTGGCAAGGCCGTTGTTTTACGGAATGGGGTTGCTAACCCCATGCCGAACCCTCCTCTTTTATCCGGATTTGGGACCAGCAGCAACCCTAGGAGGTCTCTAGGCGGAGTTGATGTTGGATAATACCTCCCATGTTATTATTCTTGACGTTTTATCCTGCATGGAAACATTTATAGTCAACTGCTTAGTACGAAGTCGTGTTTCCATAGATGAATGTCACGTTGAGGTTTAATAACTGAGGTTCATTAAAATGGAGTAGACTAAATGTGAGTAGGTAAACTATTTTTCATGGACCTGTTTAAATGTATGTATTTATCGACGCATTTATGTATTTATGCATGTATATCTTGGTAAAGGCCATGAAAATGTATTCTGTAAACTGTTACAGATTAAGTAGGTCTTTAATGTTGAGTTTTCAGGAGTTTTACATGCATATACTGAAAATGAATTACTGATGAGTTAGAAAGTCAGTTAAGTGGTTACGTCGGTGTCTAAGTATGACGATATGTTGATGTTTATTGAATATTACTTAATGGTACTTTCCGAGTATTTAGATTAAGATAGGCTCGATTTTTAATTTGGTGCGATTAAGTAAGCACACTTAATTAGATGGGAAGTCATCATCATCTGAGTGGTGTATTTTTCGTTTATTACTGTTGACTTTTCCTTCCCACCTCAGTCATAGTCGTCTGCATAAAATCCTCTCTAGTTATGTTGTAGGAATGCGTGTGGATAGAGAGTGAGTGCATCGATCATCGTTGGTCATGGTTTTGTAAGTACTAGAATAGTTCTAGTGACTTACCTGATGAATTGTTTTAAGTGTGATTCGGAGGCAGAAATTCACGTTTTGTAGTCAATTCTATCACCAACAGTTCAATGAAGTAAAATAACTTTGTTGAGGTGAGATCGTAAACATGTTTTGCTTGTGTTTTCATCTTTCATGGAGTTGTCTGTTTTGAGAGTTTCACATCGATTTTATTATTTTAAGTCGTGATCAATTAGGATACATCAACTTCATTAGGCTCTAATGTTGCTGTTTTTCCACCTCCACATGCTATTTGTAAGAAGCGCAGCATACTACTTTATTTGAGAAACAAAACAATGCTAACATGTTAACGTAGAATTGGTGTGAACAAACTAGACAAGTAATGATAGACTATATGAAGTGTTTTTCTAGACACTGCATTAATGTGGATTCGATTGCTCTGTTCAAGTTAATGGGGTGTGTTACTTCTGCGTACTTAAAATATCTCTGTCTGAAAATTGAAGGTTGATCAATGTTGTTTTCTCATGAAGATGATGTTAGGATTGTAGTATTACTAATGTGAATTGTATGTACATTTGCACTGTCTACCACTACAGGATTGCACTCAAAATACTTTGAGTGGTGACTATCTTATTTGATAGTCGCAATCATTCTCAATGAAATTAAGATTTGCTCACTTTCTACACTCACCCTCCGTCTACATATTTGTATATCGATTTTGGTATGTTCACATCACTTATCGAATTTGTATAAACCAGTGCATATGAATGTGTGTGTGTGTGTGTGAAGTCTTTACAAATAATTTCAACTTACCATCACCATTGATTTGCATCACCATCATGATACTTTGAGGGGTTGTATTTTCTGCTTAGTGCAATCACTATCATAATAACAAGTACATTGAATTGATGTATCATCTACCTCCAGTGGATGCAGTGTTATACTGGAGATCTTGTATTATATAATGACTATTTATGCATTGATACTTGTTGTTGTACGTGCCATGATTGTAGCTTCATGTTTCCTACAGCATCTTCTCATGATGTAGCTAACCACCCAATTTGATGTTGTTGCCATAATACTTGTGTGCCATTATCCTCTTTGTTAACAGCATCATTCTTCTCCTTGTTTTATTGCATGTTTGTGTGCATTAACATAAATGTCAGTATTGTTTATTTCTATCCCTCCCTGAATCCAGTTCACTAGTTTATCTCCTTTGAAGATTAGTGATGGTGTTAGTGACTGTGATGACAACTATATTTGTGTACACCTTATAATGTTATTCGAAACCATTAACTACTGTTTCTCGTGTTTGGTGTTGATACTCAGTGTTATTATTACTTCGCAATAGTCATTGATGATTCGATTGAAATGGAGGTGGGATTGTACAAATTATTAACAATGAAATCTGATATTAGAAATTGTACTTTGAAGCTCGATGCGAGGAAAGTGTATTTTACTTACTTGATACTGTTATTGAGTGTTGAGAATTGTTTTCGCATACATACGATATGAAGACAGTGCTCTCGAAGTTATAATGTATCGTCTTGCCGAGGGGAGAACATTTTTGACAATGAAGTTGTTATTTTGTGTTATCTGCAAGTAAGAAATCGAACAACGTATCAGCTTCTCAAACGTTAGAATATGTTGAGTGTAGACGCTTTTCAGTGTATCAGTGAATTTGGTGTATTGACATTGGTTATCATTGTGGACAGTCAAATATGAATTACAAAACGGTCATGAACAGGAATGCTAGATTGAAATGGAGCTAGATCATCGTGTGAACAGTAGCTTGATCTAAACAATGGTAGTGAATGTTGAAGTAGTTAGACGTAGAACTAGATGATTGTATCATGATTAGTATATACTTAATTTTGTGGGATTTCGATGTGAACATGAATTGTAAACTCAGTGACTGAACAGCAGTAGGCATGTTTGATTAACTGTACTTTCTAAGTGTTATTATCAAGATACTTCTGACGTCATTATGGTAGTGGTGCCAGGTAACTTCACTAACTGGATTGGTCAAGAGATTCCTCGTACTTGATAAAATGAGTAATAACAGTGTAATGTGTCGCTATTGATATTGTCGAATGATGGATTGTCCTTAAATTGACCTACTTTTTGATTGTATGATCTGTGAATTGAGATTTGATTACTTTAAAGGTCTTAAGTGTGTAGGTTGTGGAGGCAGATGTAATTAGAATCGATATAGGCCAGCAGATAACATATTTTCACTTGATCATTGGTTATTTTTGATATTGGTGGATGATGTATCCGATGAATGTGGCTGAATTCCTCATGACTAGCACAAACTCTGCATATAAATCAGTCTTTCTATTTAGTAATATCGGAAAGTGTTTCCGTAAGATGTATTCTCTGACTAGATGACATGTTGTGGAGCTTAGTGTTTGAAATTATCACATTTTTACATGTATACCTCACCTCCTTCATGTTGTCCACAAGTTTGCGAATGTGGCGGAGTTCGAATATCGATTGGCACCAATGAAATGTATGGACGTAAGTTACACAGGTTTCGAAGTTGGTATATTTTGGATTGGGATCTAAGTAGAGAGGTATCGTAATACTGACCAGTTCTCCAGTTTATTAGATCTCTACACTACACCTCACCTATACCTTTGTATAATTGAGAGAGTAACAAACTAAATCGGTGCAATTATGCTTCAGAGGTGTGTGAGTGATTAATAATGAGTGCAATTAATGGTGAAATGAAAGTGAATTAATTACTTACAGTTTGAACCGTTTGTTACGCATTCTAAGTTGTTATTTTATTTTTGTAGTCGAAACCTTTGCCAACACTGAAGGATGCTGATTTCCTGACAGATTTATGCAAAATTCATATTGGTGAAGAGTCTAAGAAGAAATTGTTGAGTACTCTGGAATGTGATATACAGGTAGGTTGGTAGGTAGGGAGATGGGTGTGTGGATGATTGATGCATATATTATTCACATGGCTGACTTTTGTTCATATTGATGTTTTGAATGTTAACCTACGGCGTTGTGTGATAGTTGTATTCTGTGTATGTTGTCTGTTGTCATTGAAGTGAATATGTGAGATCATGTAGTAAGGGGATTGATTGGATGTTTGCGGTAATTTTGTGGGAATCTGTGTGAAGTGAGTAGGCGGTGATGATGTTTGTCTTAATAGTGGTGGTGTGGTGTGGGTGTTTAAGAATTGAATTATTACATGTGATAAGATCAAATATTATGTTTGTGTTCACTTCACGTAATTGCATCATTTACGCTTCGCAAATGATCTGTAGATTTCTGTCGAAATTTCATGCATTATGTTCTTTGTAAAGAGAAGTCATTGTCAAGTTATTGTTTGCACAAAGGCTTCTCTAAACTCATTTCCGATCTAGTCTGTCATCGTTATCATCAGTTTCATATGGTCTACTTGACTATATTCTTAGAATGATGTGGATGTGATGTGAGACAACAATGTTTATATCGTCACTGTTTTATTATGCTAAAATGTTCAATTGTGCAGGCTGCTGATTTCACAATCACAGGAATGCACAGATTAATCTGTGGAGGTCTAAGTAACGAGATTTTGGTGTTAGTGAATTTCTTTCACATGTCTTAGTTGGGAATGTTCAGTGAATATGGATGGATAAAGATGGAGTATATTTGTAGTCGAAGGGAACCTTCTCGTTTACTTGGTATTATAATTGTGTGAATGATGATTGTAATATATATTTATAGGATTCAGTGTGTGTAGTGATATGAAATGATTAGATTCACGTTGCTGCACTAACTATCCACCAGACAGTGGTTTTTATTGTTATTACTACCATTGATGTTATTATTATTATTATTATAAATAATAGAAGCGGTGATATGATTGTGAAGAGTTTTGTTTGTTTGATATTTCGATACACCTGTTCTGAATGCATTAAGGAGCACGTTTACTTATAATGTCAATTCCTGTGTGACATTTGATGAAGTTATGAAGTGTGCATCTGTGTATATTTGTATGCATTGTTATAATGTATAATAAAGTTGAAGATTGTAAGTCATGCGAGATAGATACTTAATGAACATCACGAGACTGTAATATTTTGTGTGCATACTGGTTGGATGAGTTGAAATGCAATGAGTTCTGTGTAGATTATCGACTTTCGTTCCTACTATACATGTCAGTGTGTTTATTGTCAGAGTTTGTGTGTTGACATGCAATTGCCTGTGATTGGTTTGAAGAATGAAGTTGTACGACATTTACTAAGTGATGATGAACGGGATTATCTCATGAATTTCAACGTCATTCTCATGAGTGTATATGCATCCTGGCATTCCTTGTCACACTTGGACATCGTAATCGTAATAGTGACAGTGGTGTAAGGAGAATGTATATGGACTTGAATTTTACTTCAATTGATATGCTCATTCATAAGTGTACCAAGCGAAGTCAATGATTATCGTAATATACGCAGTTGGTTAGCTTGGTAATCACCGAGTCAACAGTGATTATTGTTTGATGCGTATGTAATGTGATGTTGACTAGTGAATAGTTCGTTTGTTGACAATAGGTTACTTAGATTCACATTATTGAATATCATATGATTTTGGGAAACCATCAGCAACAGCCTACTATGGAAGAGAACAAACCAACTTCTAGCTGAATAGGAATTCAGGAAAGGACATTGGAAATGGATAGGATATACATTGCGCAAATCATCAGACTGTATCACGAGACAAGCACTGACTTGGAATCTTGTTGGAAAACGGAAAAGAGGAAGGCCAAAGAACACACTGCGTTGAGAGTTGGAAGGAGACATTAAAAGAATGAACAGTAACTGAAGACAGCTGGAAAAGATTGCTCAGGACAGAGTTAGGATGGAGAATACTGGTGAGCGGCCTATGCTCCTCCGAGAGAGGTAACAGGCCGTTAGTGAGTAAGTAATATGATTTTGGAATAGTATGTGATCCTAATGAGATTGTCTGGCCTATCGATAAGAATTGTCTCTTTTTTATTGTTGTGTAATCTCTGATTGGTTGGAAGTGGCGGTGGAGGGCTGGGGAGTGTATGGATGTTTGGATTGTAACATTAGATAGCTTCTTATTGAAGATTGGATGTTAGCAATAGAATGTATCTGGTAAACAGATGTCAGAATTAATGTGCAAAAGGTGACGCGTTGGTTAGTGAATGGGCGCTAGATGAGAAGTGAATGTTGTAAGTGATGCGACATGTCAGATATATGGTTGTTTATGTCTCCGATTAATAACAATTTCCTTGAAGTATTTTGCTCTCATCTTGTAATTGTGTGTATATGTATTTGTTTTGTTTGACAGTTTTTACAAGAGAACAATTTGATCGATTACAGTCTTCTGATTGGTGTTCATGATCCTCAGATTGCATTGGCTAATTCAATAGAGAGTGCGGGTGATGATGGTGATGTTGTTGTTGGCGGCGGCGGTGGTGGTGGTGGTGTTGGTGGAGGTGGTAGTGTGTTGGAGGCGAGCAGTCGAGTGTTTGAAGATAAAGTGGTGTCTGCAGGTGATGGTTTAGGAACACTTGCTTCTCAATGGCAAAGTGGTCATCTGGCTATGACTAGATCGAGTATTGTACTTGGTTTAGGGTCGTCGGCAGCTTCGAATTTTGGTGGTGGTGTTGTGGGGACTGGGAATGTGAGCACGGGCGATGATGATGAGGATGAAGAGGAGGATGGGATTAGTATACCAGAGAATAATAACGCACAAATTCCTACAAGTATGTGTATAATGTATTTGAGGTTGCTTTTGTGTTTATTTTGTTGAATGCTAAATATTTGATTTTGGATGCACATTCTCTTTCTTATCAAGTGTTTATTGAGGGGTGCAGATTGAAGTAACTGTCGGTGGAATCACTCAGCGAGATGTGTTTGGTTCGTGCAATTTTGAAGAGCGATAGGTAATTTTAGTTTGGTTTTGTGAGCATCTTAAGAATGGTCATTAATAAATAAGAACTTGACTCTGAAACGAATTTGTGAGTGTTATGTTATCTGTATGTGTGAACAGCAGAGAAACTGACTGGCACATGTGTGCATTGGTCGGAGTCGCCACACTTCAACTACACCTCAAGATTAGCAACGATGTAGTAGTTACTTGAATGATAATAGTAGTGAAACTAAAAATGAACAGTGGATATAGAGAAAATGGTGCAGGGTGAAAGAATTGGTTTCTGGGAAGAAAAGTATGAAGTGAAGCTATGAAGCTCAATTTAGGGGAGGACAAAGAGTGAATACACCTTCACCATTGTGAATGATTCTGGGCTTTCTCCAGAGTTCCTAACGATTAGTTACGACGTTTCAACAGACCTCAACCAGGTATTCTACATTAACAACACGGCTCAGACCAGCAGTCAGTGACCCGATGGAGAGATGCCGCGTTTTGGTTTGGCCCCTGCTACTCGTACATCAGTCATCATCGCTTGTTGAGGTCGTCGGTGGTATAGCATACGTAAAACATATTCCAGCCACTTCAGTTGATGAAAATTTACAACTTCGTTAACTGGTTTACCATGAAAGGCCGATGTGTAACCACATGCTTATTTACTCGAGGTCACCTGAGGTCGAGTGAATGACCACGTTTGTATCCTGTATGCGTGTTTCGGAGACCCAACATACATCTATGATATGATATTTTAATATGTTAGTTTGGTAGGCTTGGTGTTCAATTCAAAATAGAGTTGGTACTTTGAAGACTGGAATTTGCAGTTTGTAGCGTGGTGTCAGTAGATGCGGGATAATAGTACGTGAACTAGAACCGTTGGCACTGATGACGCTTGAGAAGGAAGTTGAAGGTAGATCTGAAAGTAGAGTTAGACGAAATATTAAGAAGTGAAGAAGGGATTTGATTAAGAGCACGATGATCTGGAGTGGTGTTAGAGGTATGAGGGTAGTTATCATTTCTCGGTTGCCCACAACATGGAGAATTTCTTTTTGATTTACCTGAGGGGTTGCGTACATTTTGAGTTTCATGAAGAATGTTGAGATTTCTTATGATGATCCACGGAAATGTGTATATGTAATTTAACACTGATTTCAATTCGATTGACTTCCTTTTTATCATTAGTAATGTGATTGTGCCTGTGTATTTATGGAGTGAATTGAGTTGAATGAAGTTAGTAAAGTGCAGAGTACCTTTTGTACAATATGCTTGTATATGAATGAGATTTGTTCTCATTCACCCATTTGTACATGAATGAATTGATGGTGATGAAGTTGTCACTTGAGGTGTGTGTAATATATGTTGTTTACAGTGGCTGTGTAAGGGTCTGTTGGCATGTGTGTGCATGATGTAACAACAATGTTCACATGTGTATTTGATGAGAATTTCTCAGTTAGGTGAATTCATTGTAAGACTGCTTACTGAAGTGGATTTTTTGTTTTTGTTAGTAATAGTAGTACTTTATTTTTCGCAATCAAAGAGAGTGTGTGTAGGTGGGTGGGTGGTTGGTTGGATGGATGGATGAAAGATGTTGCGTTGTTTGTTATTGTGTTTACAAGTGAATATGTGATGTGCATGTAGAAATCGGTGATTGTCATGTAATTGCTTCCTCTTCAAGTGAAATAACTCAATGAATCTACAATATTTTATGTTTTGAGTCTGTGTGTGTGTGTGTGTGTGGAGAGGATGTGGTACTAATTAGGTTGATGTTCCATGTTACATTATTTAATTCTTTGATGCTTAGTATATCGATATAATGAAGGGTGGAGCAAGAAAACGTAAGATACAAATAATATTAGTGTATGAAATGAGCGAGTGTTTAGGAATTAAAGAATGGGTATTTTTTTACTTGTATATTCTAGAATTGCAGGGAATGAGTTGTGTTTAGTTGAGTGCAGAATACATTGATGTGGTGATTTTGATTGTTGTGCTGTATGTTTGAAGATGTAGTTTGAAATGTGATCTCTGTATATTGATCTTGTGTTGTTTTGTGTGCTTCTTACGAATTGAGCCTGAACAAATGTACATTCATGTCATATGATGCTATGTTATATAAGGTTGGTGACTAATTGATTTTGGAGGGAAATACCCTTGGACAATGACTTTATTGTATGACAGTTGTATACAGACTAGAATTAAAGAAACACACTGGAATGCCGCCTTAGTTTAATTTTGCATATTGTTTGTATGCCTGGTTTCAGGTGAACTAACTCCACCCGATAGTCCACTTGGTGCAGTCGAATGTCTGCCTCAATTATTCTCAGGTGAATTACATCCTAATTTGGAATGTTATGGGATTAAAAGTTCTACTGGTAAGTGAAAATTATGTTGCAAATGAATATCTGTTGTTTTAAGACGACTCGACTATTCGATCGTTGTGTGTATAGTATTTGTTTGTCTTTTAAAGTTGAAGTATTTGCATGCAACTGAACTTAGTTGTTTTTCGATTGTAATGTTTTGATGGACTAACAGATGCTAGTCCCATACGATTTTTTCATTTTGCGTGGTCGTGGTATAAACTGACGACCTCTTTACTTTTCCACGTAGTTGGAAAGTTGTGAAACACGCTACGTGTAAGTCGTTGAAGGCTGTGTTTGCAGATTGTCTCACTATTTGAATTGTTATTACTGCACTGAAATACACGTTTGCGTATTTCAGTATTATGAATATGCTGTTGCAATCGGAAGTCGACAGTGGTTTGTAGTTCAGGATGGTCGAGGGTGGCCAGACACTAATCCTGCTCAACGCAGATAGATCAGGTTTGACAGGTTTTAAAGCAGATCTACTGTTACCGAAGATCTATAGACCTGACCTTTTTCGACAAGAGATTGACACAACCTATCTGGTTTTCATTATGTGGAGATTGATGTGATGTGATGTGATGTGATGTGATACATTACCCGCAACGATGCACACAAGTAACCAGATAGACGAACTTTTCGATTACTTCTAATCGTTGATCGCAAGAAGTGAGAGTAGACATAGACTTCTGTCAGTCTTGTGTAGGTACTTTTCATTTGGAAATAAGAAGTAAATGTCATACCTACGGATACTAATTAGAAACTGATGAAGTGCAATTTAGGCAGATTATATGTTTTCTCGTGGTAAGACAATGTAATTTGCATTAGTGAGGTGGAAAAGTCTTTCTTCTCGTTGCAGGTTCGTTTCAACATCAGATATATGCTTCGGAAGTGTTTACGAATTAGGATGGATGAGTGAGTTGAAGAGGAATGGTGATATCGGGAAGTCTATCTAACCCTACTGTTGCATGTGAAGATTGTGATGAAAATGAATGATGATTAGGATGCAAAGGGATGTTTTGAGAGGAACAAGAGTCTTGGATACAACTGTGATGTGATGAATTTGTGTGAAAGCTTGTGTTGCAGATGGATGAGGTCAGGTAGGATGTCGTTGATGTGTGTGTGGGAAGCTGTTTCTGGCCATAGACAAACTGCATTCAAGAATTCGACTATTCACTGACTTGAAAGCAAATAAACAAGATAGAATTGTCAGTGTAGACGAGTTGGTGAATGAGGTGAGTAGGTAGTGGAAATAATTGATGGGAACAAAACTGTGTAGGAAGTTGAACGAATGTCGAATAAACACGGGTGTGATGATTTGACAGTGAATGTCGTCTGAGTTAGTTGGGAAATATGATGAGTTGATTATTTTGTTGAACATTACCAATCATTGTAATTGTGTGTAGGCTTGAATATCGGCCATACACAATAACCGGTTTCCTTGTGGAGACACTTGTTGAGTGACAGACCCAAATGTGTAATCCACCGCTTGTCTTTGATCAGATGTTGAAGTTGAATATTATCTCATACTTCATATTGCATGAGTTTTGCCATTCATGTTGACACATCTTTTGCCTTATGTTCTTTTTGCAATCAGTGATATTACTGCTACCGCTACTACTACGACGACAACTATAGTTATTATTGATGTCGTTGCAGTGTGGGAAATGTGTAGATGACTGTTGTTCGACATTTATATTCGGTATGAGGATTTATTGTTTACTTACAGTAGGGAGATTGTGTAGACGCGCACATAGAGAGAGAGGAAGAGAGAGACTCGTACACGTGAGTGTGTAGTTACTGAAAGTGTTGCCGGATAGAAGATCCTAGAATGTGATCATTGCCTTATAAAGTTTGTTTTAATGATCTAAAATATATTTATTGAAGATGTCATCAGTGGTATGTATGTAGTGTTGTGTTGTGTTGTTTCTTGGTTGTATATAGATTGCCCTCATCGATTAGTATATTTTGTGGCGATTATTGATATACTGACTCGTTATGGGATGCGTAAGCGTACAGCTCAGACGTATAAAACAGTGAAACATGGTGCAGATGGTGGTTCTGTGAAACCGGAATTCTATGGTCGTCGTTTGTTGGAGTTTGTTGAACAATGCATTGACTAAGGCGAAGATGAAGACGAAGAAGAAGAAGAAGGTGTACTATTTATCACTGTCTGTGTGATCTATGTGTATAAATGTATGTTGTGTACTGTATGGAATTGGTGTATTTGTATATAAAAGTATATACAGAACAAACCATCTATTTATACATAGTTTTGACAAGACAATGTATACATACATGCATTTATGAAAACGTACATACTACATACATACATGCATACCCACACACACACGCAGTCAGTCAGTCAGTCAATCATTCACTCATTGATTGACTCACATTCACATACAAATTATCTCTTGTGCTTCTTCAACTGTTCAAGAATTGTGATGGAAACTTGATCATTTTATCTTGTTGCATTTTCCTCTCATGTTTATTGCTCTGTAAAGACTTTCAAGTGTGTGTGTGTGTGTGTTTCTATGAGTTTGTGATTTTTCATGAATTATGTTTTTATTAAAAATATATTCATCTACTTATTTATTTATGTAATCGACATTGTTGTTATTGTGTTTTGTGTAGTATATTGGATGCGTTGTTGTTAGACAACTATTGAAAGACAAGTGGTTTAGTTAGTATGGGGAGGTGTTCTGTTGTGATCTGAGACCGATGAACAATGGTGTTCCGCGTACCGACTGTAGATATGATGAATACCAATCGTTGAGGTTGTGTAATATGTCGAATAATCAGGGGTTAGGAATATAAGTAATTGAATGTCGATTGAGTTGTGTAAAGTGTAAATGATTGCGAATAAGTCTGTTGGTTCTGATTGAGATGCCTAATAAGGACATATATTGGGACTCCTCAGGAATGAATGGTAAACAAGGATGTGAAACATTTCTCGAATGCTTCTTGACTTTGAGTAATTGTCTGACTGAAGTGAAAGTTCGAATTGTTAACATAACCAGAATGATAATGTGTAGTGTGTTGTAGTTGTCAGATGAGTGGAGATGTATATATCAGGTTTGTTTAGAGATTGATAAATGTGGTGTTATTCATGTTGAGATATTGGTTGCTAAGATCAATTGGAATATGAGATAATGAGATGAATCAATGAATAGAATCATCAATCAAATGGTTGTGTTTATTTCTAGACATGTAGGCATTATTTCTATTGAGTGCTTGAGTACTGAGAGGAACTGAAATCCCCAAAATATTTCAGTGATTTATAAATGTTTACAGACATCAGCTGCCGTTAACTTTACAGACTTTAAGTGAAATTTGTAATTGGATTTTAATATACAATATTCACTCAATAAGTGATCTGAAAAATCATAACATATCCTGAATAGCAAACATTTAACGAATCTTGAAAACTTTTAGCATAATTTCTGCCTCGTTCAGTTAACGAAGCCAACATAGCCGGGTATTCGAATGTAGTAATTCGACATTGCCTGAAGTGTTATCATACTGAATTTACTTAACGATTTTCTAGACATTTAATGAATGTTCAGAATAGGCTTGTATCTTCCCGTTGATTTGTAATGGACTGAAACTGGTCAGCCTCTGTTGCCATATGTGCATCCTGAGCGGATTGCCTCTATATAGCGGTATTACACAAGTTATATTTAAGTTGGAATTAGAATTAGTTTGAATTAGATATGTACCCGTTGCACAAGTGTGACTGTCTGGACACAGTAGCCTAGTGGTGAACGCGGTGGCGTTTGACACGAGGCGGACTGAGTTCGAATCCCAGTGTGAACATCAACATTGGGATGCAGGTACATCCAGCCGACGAGTCCCAAATAGGACGAAACGCGCGTCCTGGATTCCACTTGCCAGTCACAATCCAACTTAAATTCAATGAATGTTATTTACAAAAAAACTGCACCAACTATCACATGAATTACATCAAATAAAGTTGCCAACCTCGTCAACTTGGTCTACATGATTATTAGTAAAGTGTCACGACGTATCTTCTTTCATATAAATACAATTGGCACAGGTTTGATAGGGAAAATATGATGATCTTAGAAACAGGGCACACAGTAAACGGAATTTCTAGAAGCTTGACATCCAGATCAATCAGCAGTCGATAAACATATTGAAATAGATGCAATTTTTCAACCAATTAGAAATCTAATAAACAATTATATGATTCAGGTTAAGAGGGAATGGAATCAAAATAAATATGAGAAAATGTGGCAGAACAAGTGTCAACAACAACTAAACAAATTCTACACGTCAGCAGGACAATTTGCTCGTCACTTTTAGTGAAAATCTCATAGCTCACTTCTATCAAAGTTTGCTTCGAAGAAGTCTACAGGAATAACAATGAAAGCTCTGCAACTAAACCATTCAGTTCAGAAAATATAGTCTGAACAAAACCATCCTCCTGAACTACATAACGTCTCTACTATATCATATTCAACGTTGTATACTATTCACAACATTGTAACAAGTACATGGATAAAATGAAAGAAACAAATTTTACTTGATCTACAAATCCATAACGTTTCCGAAAATAGTAATGTTTTCAGTAGGTGTTTTATTTTTTGTTATACTAAAAATACACCATATTATCTATGTATCCATTGTATAAACATTTATTTATAAAAAGGAAATTCTAATGAAATATTGTACATTGAATAAATATTTAACCTACTTTTGAAATAAACTACCAGAAATTCTAACTTACTATTTGAATCTATTAATCTAAATGTCAAGATTCATTTTACTGTTTACGAAGAGTTTAATACATAAGGTTAATGTAATTACATTAAACCTTAACAAAGTTATACTGTATTTATTAGTCACTAGACATTGATCAAATTATTTCAATTCATTCAGGTCAATATCATACATGTACACAATCAATATTTGGAATGGAAACAGTGTTTGGTGCAGAGTGATGATAATCCGTTTTATGTAACTACTTTTCTATCTACTTAAATATATTCTTAACCTGATAAGACTAACTCATATATAGAAAGTACTAAAGGAACAGGAATGACTGACCATCCCAGTTAGGATAGGCTAGACCATAGAGTCGTTAGATAGTATGACTTTATCGTAAGTCAAAGTAAATTAAGCAGTTGCACTATTCCAATCTGAATGAATGGAGATGGACTATTAGTTTATATCATTTCAATATCTACAAACAGAAGACTATAAAAGGTTTTCTAGTAGCTTTTATTCTGAATTTGATTTTAATAAAATTTCAGACCATCAAATTTTAAATTCTTTTGAACTCTATAGAAAACGGTGTCATGAATCAATAAATATCAAGGGTATTAAAATAACTGATTTAATGATCATTTCTTTAAACATTTAGTCCACAAGGAATTGAAGTAACATCAGGTTAATCACTTTAGAGTGAACAAATTTCTCTAGAGAATTTTTAGAAAATCTACTACTACCCTTTTCTTATTAATTGTATGTATTGAATTAGATTGGGTCATGATGCTAAGCCACTTGATTATATTTAGTTTAGAATGTCTGCATTCTAGTTCCAGTGTATTCTTGTTATATTTAAATTGACTTTGGTTATCTAACATGTTGCTTAATCAAAGTCCACACGAGTTAAGATTCAAATATTTTCAGCTCATTGATCTTTGGTCATAGATTTGCTATCAAGAGATTGTAAGTGGGTGTTTGTTATGACGTTGAAAAATTGGTAGTTGGTTGGCCGAGTGCCAATTACTTGTGCCTAGTCGATAATTGCGTGTCTGCCCTATGCCCACTGAGTCCCAAGCCAGAATAAAAAGAACACAAGCCGATAGGCCAACCAGACAGAATCGAATTATATGTCATACATTCGTTTACATATATGTATATCAAACCAGACCACACAGCTGAAGCAATTAGGAAATTAACATTAATACAGAACTAAAGAAATAGTGGCAGTGAATAGGCATAACTTGTACACAACTAGTGAACTGAAGTTCATAGTAAGAGACAATATACTAAGGAAAAATATACTAATCGGGAGGATAGGGTAAGAGGAATGTAACAATCATAGAAACAAAAGTGTTTACGCTACCCACAGTTAGAATAATTGAAATATTGTTCTAAATCACAGTACTGAGAGTTTGTTACTCTTCTTTAGTGGTCTGGCACAACAGTTGTAGAGATTTTCGAATTTTAATTTGTCGTCATGAATAGGTTCGAGTTAGATAAACACGTGATACGAAGAAGCACCAGGTAGCTGTTCCACATTAGTACTGGACACCTCATCAATCAGAGTCCACAACCTTAATAGGGGATCGAGCCCTTGACCTTCAGGTTTCGCAGTAAATGCCTGACCGTTAAACCACTAAACCGACTTCTAATTGATTCAATCGGTGATATTGTTGTGCGACTTTATTCATTGCCACTGATTGGTAACTGTTTCATATCCGATGTGGTTAAACTTCACCGGTAACGTCTTCTTGCAAGAACTCTAGTAATTAGCTCAAGAAGTTAGTCATTAGTGAGCTAATGTTAATTGTAATTGGGTGTTGTTGAGAAAATTCATATAAACCAGAATTTAGACAACCATGATTCAATACTTATGAATAGCTTAAAAATATTCAATGTAACTAACGCCATTCGTTGCATTCGAATGACCTGAAGACATGCCAGATATCAGGAACCATGATGTCTGAATACATGTCGTGAACATATGCTAGTAAAGTATGTTCTATTACTCTTATTGGTTATTCTATACACTTTCACATGGTAACTTCTGTATTTCTATTGGTGTACTATTATACCTGTTCTTATTTGACTAACTAACTATCTCATTAGATTGATCTCATAGACCAAATACCAATACTGTATATGTTTATGCTTATTGTGATTGGTTTAATTCCGGTTATTACTGTTGGTCATTATTCTTCTGGTATTATTCTTAAACTTTAAAATTTATTCAAATGGACTTTTATTGGTATTTTATGTTGTACTACATACGTGCATGTTGCCTTGCCGATTGTAATACAAATTCAGTACTATTATAATTCACGTTTTTACTGAGTTCATAAATTCTGTATAACTGTTGAAGTATAATTACAAACCAGTAACAGAGTTGGTAATCGTTAGTTAGCTATTCAAATTTGTTCAATTGAGAGGGTCTAAATTGTAGTTTAAGTAAATTCTAACTATATTGAGGGGGTATTGTAGAGAAGGGTATTTAGTTTTGTCATTTCTGTTCGCCATATATTGATGTTGGCTACGTACTATTGGAAACAAAGGGCACTGGACAGTTATTTCCTCCTAGTATGGCAGTATGCACCCTCAATTAAGTCAGGGAATCGAACTAGGGCCTTTGTATCTTACCGTGAACGCTTAACTATCTCTACCACTAAGCCGGTGTCCAATGGTACATTTCCCATTCGCATCGATTTGTAATATAGTGTGGCGATCATCTATCGACCGTTGTGGTATTGCATCACGCCCGGCAAGTCTGAAATCCGCCAGTCATGATCAACTATTGCTACTTGGTTTTCATTGGTACACGACAAACATCACTCTGTGACGAACATAAATAACTAAAAAATCTAATTATATTTAAGTTAATTGATAACATGTTAGATAACCGTAGCCGAATGTGAATAGGTACTACTGTTAGGCCTACTCGACAAAAGACAGATTAAAAGAACAGATCGAAAAGTTCACATTTTCAGGTTACTGAGTTGTTGGGTCAGATTTCTCCTTTATTTTGTGTACTCTGCACTATTTCAACACATACACCAGAATAGGTAAAAAAAAACAATTAATAATTGAATGTTATAGCCTTACTCGTGATTTTGAAGATACATGCTCTGAACAGCTCTATCGAAAGCTGTCGGTTTGTCGGTGTTATGAAGCAGTTTTTAATATAAGTAAAAGAAAGTAATTTCATTAAGTTCTTCTGAAGCAGTCGTTATTAAAAGTTTTAGTGTGAACTTAGGTCATCAGGCGTAAATATTAATTCGTCTCAGACTGTAGGACTTGGTGAAGTATATTTAAATCTCACAGAATAAAGTATCTGTTCCCCTAAGATAAAAGGTGTACCCTATCGATTCGTGGCAAATAGAATATTAAATATTTCTAAGTTTGATGATTACGAAATAATAATGAAATGTCGGTTAGTCACCTGACTAATGACTATAATAAGTAATACATGATATTTGATTATGTCTAGTTAATTTATGTTAGTTCTATGTATACTGAACTTAAATGAAAATGAAATTGATCAAAGATAGTCTCATTAGATCATAGAAATATACAGCTTCAATTGTAATATGTAACTTATGCATGAATTAAAGCATCATTTTAAAACAACTTAGAATATCTTACAAATTTATAATTACATTTATTATTTCTTTTAAATTCCTTCCGTGAACTAAATAACTCTGAAAACAACAATTTCCTACTTTTTTTTAATTGATCATTTGAATTCATTTACAATTTTCAATAAATTGAGGTTATGTGAAATATTTATAATATTCGGCTAATAAGATAAAATAACCAAATGTGGTGAATAGTGCGTAATTAGTGGAATGATCTTGTATCTTCTGGGAGTGGAGGGGAGGAGACACGCCAATGGAATTTGTACAATGACTACTGTCATATCTCGTGCTTCATTAGCCGCAAACAACTTTAGCGCCCGAACGCCTTTAACCTTCCTAGTAGCAAAATTAAGAAGACGAGTAGATAGGAAACTTTATTCCAGTAAGATAGAAAGTAAGTTTTGTACAAAATAATCGCATGTTTGTAGTTTTCTGAAACAACAAAAACAGTATTATAATCCCTCGAATCCGAAATAGGAAGATTCAACTATTGCCCAATCAGAACGCGCCACGTCGAAATTCTGGAAGGTTCTGTCGATCAGTGATTGGAGGGAATGTTTAGGGCTCTTTCAAGGGTTCTGGAGGCTTCGTTGAGGTTTCTGGGAGCCGTCCCAACAACTACGAACTGATAGACGGTGAATGGGGGTGAGGTTTAGACCAAGTCATTTATTGAGTAAAACCAATAGTTTTTATGTATAATATACTAAATCACTTAATAGCATAAAATGCAAAATATAATGAAGGCTGAATTCGAGTTTTGTACAGAGTTCGGGATAGTAGGTTCATAATAGGATTTTTAATTATTCGGGAAGAAAAACATACGACAATCGTTAGTGAATCTGTCAAAAGGTTGCAATTTGAGCAATATAGTGTTTAACCAGAAGTAGGTTAATAATAAGAGTTCTAATAGAATGAGGAATACACTCGACAGGTTATGATTTTTGATTCTTTACCCGGATATAACACTTAGCAGATAATAGAAACACTAAGAATAACCTAGGTCATTTGATACATTAATATGACTATTCTGGGATAATTTTCCCTTACTTTTACAATATGTTAATTAATCTGATATTGATCAAGGTAGCAATATTTTTTTTTCATCTATACATACTTCCCCTTTAGTAGAGTCCACTTATACAACCGGGAGTCATTTACAATCAAGATGGTAATCGTTGAGTATTTTGCGAAAATTCAAGTAGCAATACCAAAAAGTAACATACGTAGGATTAAAGATTAGTGTAATGAATATAATTTATGAAATCCATTTAGGGTTAGATATAGGATTTGTTGGTATTAGGATTTCAGACTGGAACTTTCAGTTAGAATTTAGGATTCGGAAGATTTTAGAATAATAGCTAGAATTAGTATTTAACATTAGCATTAGAGAGAGATTTTTGTATAAATAATAAACTAAGACTCACTCTCTCATGTATAATCCATATTTGGTACAACGAGATGTACAGTGGGAATTCGAGTTTAAAGTGACGAATAGGTCCACTTTAGTTGTTATTCATAAATCTTATTCCACAAAATATCTGCTTATAAATCTTTTGTCATCTACTATAAGCTTATTTTCAAGGGGTAAGGATAATAGAATTTATCGCATTTTACTATAATACAAAAGCACATTCTTTAACACTTTATGTCTAGTCTAATAGATTAGGATTTTCTATCAACTAACTGGCTAACAATTTTAAGTAGGAATTTAAAGTTTAGTCGTATAAATTGCATGAGCCTATTTTATGCATTAAATGACAAGTGATTCATAGTTATATGCCTTTTACTTGAACGCATGATAACGATGATCTCGGCTAACAATTAACATACGACTTTGCGGATGACCTAGTGAAACAAGGATGGCAACATAGTCTTTTTGAAACTAACTACCTCCACTTAGATATGAGAATTGACTTAAGCCGACAATCTAAAAATATCAATTGCATGTTTCAAACAGCTCTATAGATAGATACATGATTATCAGGCTACACTGGAACACAATCAACAAACTCATTTGGTTACAGAACAAGTGCTTGTTGAATAAAATAGAAGTAAGAGGTAACTAGCAAATGTGTTCTTGTTTTTAAACCAACAACAAATATCATGGTGCTATATGGTGATTTAAGTAAAAAGGTTACGACGATAGAAATATAGAAAACATACAGATAAACCACATCGTAAGCATACAGTCTAGATATACATAATAATCTACCAAAAGATAATTTTGGAAGTTTTGCCTTCTCTCTTTACTCTTCCTTTAGTACATACATTTAATCACTTTAAATTTTACAATCTAGGTTACTCATACATTTGATCCTAAGTTCTGTCGTTTCCATATTTGATCAGTTGAGATTTAGGCGTTGGATAATTAAGAAAGATGTAAGTTTGACAATATCAACTATCCTGTTATATTGGTTTTTGAAGATGTTGCGCTCTCTTTGAAATAGTTACTTTGGTTATGAAGCATTTGTTGACCTACTAACCAATATTAGCAAATAAACTACAGGATAAAGTGAGAGGTAAGAATTTCTCAACAAGTGATTAATAGCTTATTCTATTCATTTAATAGTTTGTAGAGTAAATTACCTCTAAAATCCTCCTCATGAACAACAAATCTTCTTCACAGTGTGACAAATATCCACATGTTTAAATGTTGCTTACTCGAATGTTTGGACTACCTATTTTTTGACTGTGAAAACGATGCTAATAATTTCAGATCACTACCTGTAATCCAAAACGAGAATAAAGCTAAAAAGTATTATGAAGTAAAAATCCATTGGTTTTTCAGACGCTGATTGGGTGCCTCGTCGATAACTGGGTGTCTGGCCTATGCCCACTCGATCCCAAGCTAAAGATAGAACACAAGATGATAGGCCAACGAGACAAAAATTATGTTATATTTCACACACTCCTTTAAATATACATAAAACTTGTCCGTACAGTCAATCAATTAGGAAACATGAGATACTCATATGAAGAAACAAAAAGCTAGCTGAAAAATGCAGTAAACGACCAGTCAAAACAAGGAAGACAAACAACTACTGAGACCGATGAACAGCGAAAAAGGTGGGTAGGGTACTTTGAAAAACTCTTGCATAGACTAGCCTCACTGAACCCATTGGTAATCGAAGCCGCATCTACAGACATTCCTATAAATGTAACCCCACAAACAATCTAAGAAATCAGCAGAACCATCCGACAAACCGAGTGAGGCAAATCAGCAAGGATAGACAACATACCAGCTGAGGAACTGAAATCAGATATAATAGTAACTGCGAAGATGCTCCATGGTTTTTAACAAAAAGATTTCTTAGGAAGAACAATTATTAGCAAACTGTAAAAAAAGGTACCTAATCATAATACCAAAGAAAGGAGATCTTAACAATTGCAAGAACTACGGAGGCATCACTCCACCTCCAATACCCGAAAAAGACTTCAACAGTGTCATTCGACCGAATGAGACATTCCGTCGACGCCTAACTTCAAAATCAACAGGCTGGATTCCGTAAAGGCCGATCGTGTACCGACCAAATCGCGACTCTACGGTTCATTGTTGAACAACCAATCAAATGGAATTCACCACTTCACATCAAATTTCTCAACTACGAAAAAGCATTCGACAGAATGGATAGCAGAATATTATCGAATCTTCTACGACATTATGGCGTACCCAAAAAGATAGTCAACATCAAACAGAATTCTTACGACAGATTACAGTGTAAAATCGTGCATGGAGATCAGTTCACACATTCATTGAAAGTGAAGACCGGTGTCAGACAAGACTGTTTACTCTCGACCTTCCTCTTTCTGCTGGTGGTTGACTAGATCATGAAGATTGCAACAATCTCTAGGCACTCTCGGAATACAGTGGACAACATCGATGCAACTAGATGACTTGGACTTTGAAGATGACAGGACTAGCCTTTCTATCCCACACATAGCATCGAATGTAGACGAAGACGGACAGTGTAGAAGCAGCTTCGGGCAGTCAGCGGTAGGCCTCAACATACACAAAGTGAGAAGCAAGATCCTAAACTACAAAACAACCAACACTAACCCGATTACACTTGATGGAGAAATTCTGGAAGATGTAGAAACCTTTACATACTTTGGCAGCATCATCAGTAAACAAGGAGGGTCTAATTTGTGGCAGATGTGAAGACGCGGATTGGCAAGGCGAGGGTGGCATTTCTAAAACTGGAGGATATCAGGAACTCAAAAAAAATATTTGCCAACATCAAAGTCAGAATTTTCAATATATGCGTCGAGACAGATCTATTTCATTGAACTAAAACCACTACTCAAAAGATACAGGCATTTACAAACAGTTGTCCATGCAAGATACTTAAGATTCGTTGGATGGACACCCTCCGAAACAACCTACTGCGACAGAGAAAAAGCTGGTTTTCAGACGAAGAAGAAGTTAGAAAAAACAGATGCATTTATTAAACACAAACATTCGATTAATGATTCTATTCATTGATTCATCTCATTATCTCATATTCCAATTGATCTTAGCAACCAATATCTCAACATGAATAACACCACATTTATCAATCTCTAAACAAATCTGATATATACATCTCCACTCATCTGGCAACTACAACACACTACACATTATCATTCTGGTTAATGTTAACAATTCGAACTTTCACTTCAGTCAGACAATTACTCAAAGTCAAGAAGCATTCGAGAAATGTTTCACATCCTTGTTTACCATTCATTCCTTGAGGAGTCCCAATATATATCCTTATTAGGCACCTCAATCAGAACCTACACACTTCTTCGCAACCATTTACACTTTACACAACTCAATCGACATTCAATTACTTATATTCCTAACCCCTGATTATTCGACATATTACACAACCTCAACGATTGGTTTTCGTCATATCTACAGTCGGTACGCGGAACACCATTGTTCATCGGTCTCAGACTACAACAGAACACCACCCCATACTAACTAAACCACTTGTCTTTCAATAGGTTGTCTAACAACAACGCATCCAATAATCTACACAAAACACAATAACAACAATGTCGATTACATAAATAAATAAGTAGATGAATATATTTTTAATAAAAACATAATTCATGAAAAATCACAAACTCATACACACACACACACACTTGAAAGTCTTCACAGAGCAATAAACATGAGAGGAAAATGCAACAAGATAAAATGATCAAGTTTCCATCACAATTCTTGAACAGTTGAAGAAGCACAAGAGATAATTTGTATGTGAATGTGAGTCAATCAATGAGTGAATGATTGACTGACTGACTGACTGACTGCGTGTGTGTGTGGGTATGCATGTATGTATGTAGTATGTACGTTTTCATAAATGCATGTATGTATACATTGTCTTGTCAAAACTATGTATAAATAGATGGTTTGTTCTGTATATACTTTTATATACAAATACACCAATTCCATTCAGTACACAACATACATTTATACACATAGATCACACAGACAGTGATAAATAGTACACCTTCTTCTTCTTCTTCGTCTTCATCTTCGCCTTAGTCAATGCATTGTTCAACAAACTCCAACAAACGACGACCATAGAATTCCGGTTTCACAGAACCACCATCTGCACCATGTTTCACTGTTTTATACGTCTGAGCTGTACGCTTACGCATCCCATAACGAGTCAGTATATCAATAATCGCCACAAAATATACTAATCGATGCGGGCAATCTATATACAACCAAGAAACAACACAACACAACACTACATACATACCACTGATGACATCTTCAATCAACATATATTAGATCATTAAAACAAACTTAATTAAGCACTGATCACATTCTAATATCTCCTATTCGGCAACACTTTCAGTAACTTCACACTCACGTGTACGAGTCTCTTTCTTCCTCTCTCTATGTGCGCGTCTACACAATCTCCCAACTGTAAATAAACAATAAATCCTTATACCGAATACAAATGTCGAAATACAGTCATCTACTCATGTTCCCACACTGCAAAGACATCAATAATAACTACAGTTGTCGTTGTAGTAGTAGAGGTAGCAGTAATATCACTGATTGCAAATAAAAACATAAGGCAAAAGATGTGTCAACATGAATGGCAAAACTCATGCAATATGAAGTATGAGATAATATTCAACTTCAACATCTGATGAAAGACAAGCGGTGGATTACACATTTGGGTCTGTCATTCAACAAGTGTCTCCACAAGGAAACCGGTTATTGTGTATGGCCAATATTCAAGCCTACACACAATTACAATGATTGGTAATGTTCAACAAAATAATCAACTCATCATATTTCCCAACTAACTCAGACGACATTCACTGTCAAATCATCACACCCGTGTTTATTCGACATTCGTTCAACTTCCTACACAGTTTTGTTCCCATCAATTATTTCCACTACCTACTCACCTCATTCACCAACTCGTCTACACTGACAATTCTATCTTGTTTATTTGCTTTCAAGTCAGTGAATAGTCGAATTCTTGAATGCAGTTTGTCTATGGCCAGAAACAGCTTCCCACACACACATCACCGACATCCTACCTGACCTCATCCATCTGCAACACAAGCTTTCACACAAATTCATCACATCACAGTTGTATCCAAGACTCTTGTTTCTCTTAAAAAATCCCTCTGCATCCTGATCATCATTCATTTTCATCACAATCTTCACATCCAACAGTAGGGTTAGATAGACTTCCCGATATCACCATTCCTCTTCAACTCACTCATCCATCCTAATTCGTAAACACTTCCGAAGCATATATCTGATGTTGAAACGAACCTGCAACGAGGAGAAAGACTTTTCCACCTCACTAATGCAAATTACATTGTCTTACCACGAGAAAACATATAATCTGCCTAAATTGCACTTCATCAGTTTCTAATTAGTATCCGTAGGTATGACATTTACTTCTTATTTCCAAATGAAAAGTACCTACACAAGACTGACAGAAGTCTATGTCTACTCTCACTTCTTGCGATCAACGATTAGAAGTAATCGAAAAGTTCGTCTATCTGGTTACTTGTGTGCATCGTTGCGGGTAATGTATCACATCACATCACATCACATCACATCACATCAATCTCCACATAATGAAAACCAGATAGGTTGTGTCAATCTCTTGTCGAAAAAGGTCAGGTCTATAGATCTTCGGTAACAGTAGATCTGCTTTAAAACCTGTCAAACCTGATCTATCTGCGTTGAGCATGATTAGTGTCTGGCCACCCTCGACTATCCTAAACTACAAACCACTGTCGACATCCGGTTGCAACAGCATATTCATAATACTGAAATACGCAAACGTGTATTTCGGTGCAGTAATAACAATTCAAATAGTGAGACAATCTGCAAACACAGCCTTCAACGACTTACACGTAGCGTGTTTCACAACTTTCCAACTACGTGGAAAAGTAAAGAGGTCGTCAGTTTATACCACGACCACGCAAAATGAAAAAATCGTATGGGACTAGCATCTGTTAGTCCATCAAAACATTACAATCGAAAAACAACTAAGTTCAGTTGCATGCAAATACTTCAACTTTAAAAGACAAACAAATACTATACACACAACGATCGAATAGTCGAGTCGTCTACAAACAACAGATATTCATTTGCAACATAATTTTCACTTACCAGTAGAACTTTTAATCCCATAACATTCCAAATTAGGATGCAATTCACCTGAGAATAATTGAGGCAGACATTCTACTGCACCAAGTGGACTATCGGGTGGAGTTAGTTCACCTGAAACCAGGCATACAAACAATATGCAAAATTAAACTAAGGCGGCATTCCAGTGTGTTTCTTTAATTCTAGTCTGTATACAACTGTCATACAATAAAGTCATTGTCCAAGGGTATTTCCCTCCAAAATCAATTAGTCACCAACCTTATATAACATAGCATCATATGACATGAATGTACATTTGTTCAGGCTCAATTCGTAAGAAGCACACAAAACAACACAAGATCAATATGCAGAGATCGCATTTCAAACTACATCTCCAAACATACAGCACAACAATAAAAATCACCGCATCAATGTATTCTGCACTCAACTAAACACAACTCATTCCCTGTAATTCTAGAGTATACAAGAAAAAAATACCCATTCTTTCATTCCTAAACACTCGCTCATTTCATACACTAATATTATTTGTATCTTCGTTTTCTTGCTCCACCCTTCATTATATCGGTATACAACGCATGAAAGCACTAAATAATGTAACATGGAACATCAACCTAATTAGTACCACATCCTCTCCACACACACACACACAGACTCAAAACATAAAATATTGTAGATTCATTGAGTTATTTCGCTTGAAGAGGAAGCAATTACATGACAATCACCGATTTCTACATGCACATCACATATTCACTTGTAACACAATAACAAACAACGCAACATCTTTCATCCATCCATCCACCACCCACCCACCCACCTACATACACACTCTCTTTGATTGCGAAAACAAGTACTACTATTACTAACAAAAACAAAAAATCCACTTCAGTAAGCAGTCTTACAATGAATTCACCAACTGAGAAATTCTCATCAAATACACATGTGTGCATTGTTGTTACATCATGCACACACATGCCAACAGACCCTTACACAGCCACTGTAAACAACACATATTACACACACCTCAAGTGACAACTTTATCACCATCAATTCATTCATGTACAAATGGGTGAATGAGAACAAATCTCATTCATATACATGCATATTGTACAAAAGGTACTCTGCACTTTACTAACTTCATTCAACTCAATTCACTCCCTATAAATAGACAGGCACAATCACATTACTATGATAAAAGGGAAGTCAATCGAATGGAAATCAGCGTAAAATTACATATACACATTTCCGTGGATAATCATAAGAAATCTTAACATTCTTCATGAAACTCAAAATGTACGCAACCCCTCAGGTAAATCAAGAAGAAATTCTCCATGGTGTGGGCAACCGAGAAATGATAACTACCATCATACCTCTAACACCACTCCAGATCATCGTGCTCTTAATCAAATCCCTTCTTCACTTCTTAATATTTCGTCTAACTCTACTTTCAGGTCTACCTTCAACTTTCTTCTCAAACGTCATCAGTGCCAACGGTTCTAGTTCACGTACTATTATCACGCATCTACTGACACCACGCTACAAACTGCAAATTCCAGTCTTCAAAGTACCAACTCTATTTTGAATTGAACACCAAGCCTACCAAACTAACATATTAAAATATCATATCATAGATGTATGTTGGGTCTCCGAAACACGCATACAGGATACAAACGTGGTCATTCACTCGACCTCAGGTGACCTCGAGTTAATAAGCATGTGGTTACACATCGGCCTTTCCGGAAAACATGGTAAACCAGTTAACGAAGTTGTAAATTTTCATCAACTGAAGTGGCTGGAATATGTTTTACGTATGCTATACCACCGACGACCTCAACAAGCGATGATGACTGATGTACGAGTAGCAGGGGCCAAAACAAAATGCGGAATCTCTCCATCGGGTCACTGACTGCTGGTCTGAGCCGTGTTGTTAATGTAGAATACCTGGTTGAGGTCTGTTGAAACGTCGTAACTAATCGTTAGGAACTCTGGAGAAAGCCCAGAATCATTCACAATGGTGAAGGTGTATTCACTCTTTGTCCTCCCCTAAATTGAGCTTTATAGCTTCACTTCATACTTTTCTTCCCAGAAACTAATTCTTTCGCCCTGCACTATTTTCTCTATATCCACTGTTCTTTTTTAGTTTCACTACTATTATCATTGAAGTAACTACTACATCGTTGCTAATCTTGAGGTGCTGTTGAAGTGTGGCGACTCCGACCAATGCACACATGTGCCAGTCAGTTTCTCTGCTGTTCACACATACAGATAACATAACACTCACAAATTCGTTTCAGAGTCAAGTTCTTATTTATTAATGACCATTATTAAGATGCTCACAAAACCAAACTAAAATTACCTATCGCTCTTCAAAATTGCACGAACCAAACACATCTCGCTGAGTGATTCCACCGACAGTTACTTCAATCTGCACCCCTCAATAAACACTTGATAAGAAAGAGAATGTGCATCCAAAATCAAATATTTAGCATTCAACAAATTAAACACAAAAGCAACCTCAAACACATTATACACATACTTGTAGGAATTTGTGCGTTATTATTCTCTGGTATACTAATCCCATCCTCCTCTTCATCCTCATCATCATCGCCCGTGCTCACATTCCCAGTCCCCACAACACCACCGCCAAAATTCGAAGCTGCCGACGACCCTAAACCAAGTACAATACTCGATCTAGTCATAGCCAGATGACCACTTTGCCATTGAGAAGCAAGTGTTCCTAAACCATCACCTGCAGACACCACTTTATCTTCAAACACTCGACTGCTCGCCTCCAACACACTACCACCTCCACCAACACCACCTCCACCACCGCCGCCGCCAACAACATCACCATCATCACCCGCACTCTCTATTGAATTAGCCAATGCAATCTGAGGATCATGAACACCAATCAGAAGACTGTAATCGATCAAATTGTTCTCTTGTAAAAACTGTCAAACAAAACAAATACATATACACATAATTACAAGATGAGAGCAAAATACTTCAAGGAAATTGTCATTAATCGGAGATATAAACAACCACATATCTGACATGTCGCATCACTTACAACATTCACTTCTCATCTAACGCCCATTCATTAACCAACGCGTCACCTTTTGCACATTAATTCTGACATCTGTTTACCAGATACATTCTATTGCTAACATCCTATCTTCAATAAGAAGCTATCCAATGTTATAATCCAAACATTCATACACTCCCCAGCCCCCCACCGCCACCTCCAACCAATCAGAGATAACACAACAATAAAAAAGAGACAATTCTTATCGATAGGCCAGACAATCTCATTAGGATCACATACTATTCCAAAATCATATGGTATTCAGTAATGTGAATCGCGGTAACCTATTGTCAACAAACGAACTATTCACTAGTCAACATCACATTACATACGCATCAAACAATAATCATTGTTGACTCGGTGATTACCAAACTAACCAACTGCGTATACTATGATAATCATTGACTTCGCATATCAATTGAAGTAAAATTCAAGTCCATTTGCATTCTCCTTACACCACTGTCACTATTACGATTACGATGTCCAAGTGTGACAAGGAATGCCAGGATGCATATACACTCATGAGAATGACGTTGAAATTCATGAGATAATCCCGTTCATCATCACTTACTAAATGTCGTACAACTTCATTCTTCAAACCAATCACAGGCAATTGCATGTCAACACACAAACTCTGACAATAAACACAACGACATGTATAGTAGGAACGAAAGTCGATAATCTACACAGAACTCATTGCATTTCAACTCATCCAACCAGTATACACACAAAATATTACAGTCTCGTGATGTTCGTTAAGTATCTATGTCGCATCCTTCTTGTAATTGGCAATGTGAAATCCTTAATAAACCAATGAAGTTACATACCATACCACATAATATACAACCAACCAACGACAAATGTGATGCGGAAGGTATTCGCAAAATTACGCGTCGTTATATTCATGAATAAAAACACGACAAAAAATCTAAATATTTCACAAACTACACAACTTATCACATGACTTACAATCTTCAACTTTATTATACATTATAACAATGCATACAAATATACACAGATGCACACTTCATAACTTCATCAAATGTCACACAGGAATTGACATTATAAGTAAACGTGCTCCTTAATGCATTCAGAACAGGTGTATCGAAATATCAAACAAACAAAACTCTTCACAATCATATCACCGCTTCTATTATTTATAATAATAATAATAGTAACATCAATGGTAGTAATAACAATAAAAACCACTGTCTGGTGGTTAGTTAGCGCAGCAACGTGAATCTAATCATTTCATATCACTACACACACTGAATCCTATAAATATATATTACAATCATTATTCACACAATTATAATACCAAGTAAACGAGAAGGTTCCCTTCGACTACAAATATACTCCATCTTTATCCATCCATAATCACTATACATTCCCAACTAAGACATGTGAAAGAAATTCACTAACACCAAAATCTCGTTACTTAGACCTCCGTAGATTAATCTGTGCATTTCCGTGATTGTGAAATCAGCAGCCTGCACAATTGAACATTTTAGCATAATAAAACAGTGACGATATAAACATTGTTGTCTCACATCACATCCAAATCACTCTAAAAAAATAGTCAAGTAAATCACATGAAACTGATGATAACGATGACAGACTAGATCGGAAATGAGTTTAGAGAAGCCTTTGTGCAAACAATAACTTGACAATGACTTCTCTTTACAAAGAACATAATGCATGAAATTTCGACAGAAATCTACAGATCATTTGCGAAGCGTAAATGATGCAATTACGTGAAGTGAACACAAACATAATATTTGATCTTATCACATGTAATAATTCAATTCTTAAACACCCACAGCACACCACCACTATTAAGACAAACATCATCACCGCCTACTCACTTCACACAGATTCCCACACAATTACCGCAAACATCCAATCAATCACCTTACTACATGATCTCACATATTCACTTCAATGACAACAGACAACATACACAGAATACAACTATCACACAACGCCGTAGGTTAACATTCAAAACATCAATATGAACAAAAGTCAGCCATGTGAATAATATATGCATCAATCATCCACACACCCATCTCCCTACCTACCAACCTACCTGTATATCACATTCCAGAGTACTCAATAATTTCTTCTTAGACTCTTCACCAATATGAATTTTGCATAAATCTGTCAGGAAATCAGCATCCTTCAGTGTTGGCAAAGGTTTCGACTACAAAAATAAAATAACAACTTAGAATGCGTAACAAACGGTTCAAACTGTAAGTAATTAATTCACTTTCATTTCACCATTAATTGCACTCATTATTAATCACTCACACACCTCTGAAGCATAATTGCACCGATTTAGTTTGTTACTCTCTCAATTATACAAAGGTATAGGTGAGGTGTAGTGTAGAGATCTAATAAACCGGAGAACTGGTCAGTATTACGATACCTCTCTACTTAGATCCCAATCCAAAATATACCAACTTCGAAACCTGTGTAACTTACGTCCATACATTTCATTGGTGCCAATCGATATTCGAACTCCGCCACATTCGCAAACTTGTGGACAACATGAAGGAGGTGAGGTATACATGTAAAATTGTGATAATTTCAAACACCAAGCTCCACAACATATCATCTAGTCAGAGAATACATCTTACGGAAACACTTTCCGATATTACTAAATAGAAAGACTGATTTATATGCAGAGCTTGTGCTAGTCATGAGGATTTCAGCCACATTCATCGGATACATCATTCACTAATATCAAAAATAACCAATGATTAAGTGAAAATATGTTATCTGCTGGCCTATATCGATTCTAATTACATCTGCCTCCACAACCTACACACTTAAGACCTTTAAAGTAATCAAATCTCAATTCACAGATCATACAATCAAAAAGTAGGTCAATTTAAGGACAATCCATCATTCGACAATATCAATAGCGACACATTACACTGTTATTACTCATTTTATCAAGTACGAGGAATCTCTTGACCAATCCAGTTAGTGAAGTTACCTGGCACCACTACCATAATGACGTCAGAAGTATCTTGATAATAACACTTAGAAAGTACAGTTAATCAAACATGCCTACTGATGTTCAGTCACTGAGTTTACAATTCATGTTCACATCGAAATCCCACAAAATTAAGCTATCATCGCACCAGGACTGCACATATAGCAACAGGGACTCATTTAGTCTACGTACAACTCAATGGGAATATACAATATTCATTTATAACTACCATTGTTTATATCAAGCTACTGTTCAATCGATTATCTGCTTCATTTCATCATCTAGCATGCCTGTCATGTAGCGTGTTGTATTTCATATTTGACGTCCCCAATGAAAACCCAACTGTCAATACACCAAATTGCTATATGATACCACTTGAAAAGCGTCTTACACTCAACATATTCTACACGTTTAGGCACGCTGACTACGTTGTTCGATGTCTTACTGTCCACAGATAAACACAAAAATATACACAACTTACATTGTCAAACTGTTCTCCCCCTCCCGGCAAGACGATACATTATAACTTCGAGAGCACTGTCTTCATATCGTATGTATGCGAAAACAATTCTCAACACTCAATAACAGTATCAAGTAAGTAAAATACACTTTCCTCGCATCGAGCTTCAAAGTACAATTTCTAATATCAGATTTCATTGTTAATAATTTGTACAATCCTACCTCCTTTCAATCGAATCATCAATGACTATTGCAAAGTAATAATAACACTGAGTATCAACAGCAAACACGAGAACCAGTAGTTAATGGTTTCGAATAACATTATAAGGTGTACACAAATATAGTTGTCATCATAGTCACTAACACCATCACTAATCTTCAAAGGAGATAAACTAGTGAACTGGATTCAGGGAGGGATAGAAATAAACAATACTGACATTTATGTTAATGCACACAAACATGCAATAAAACAAGGAGAAGAATGCTGCTGTTAACAAAGAGGATAATGGCACACAAGTATTATGGCAACAACATCAAATTGGGTGGTTAGCTACATCATGAGAAAATGCTGTAGGAAACATGAAGCTACAATCATGGCACGTACAACAACAAGTATCAATGCATAAATAGTCATTATATAATACAAGATCTCCAGTATAACACTGCATCCACTGGAGGTAGATGATACATCAATTCAATGTACTTGTTATTATGATAGTGATTGTACTAAGCAGAAAGCACAACCCCTCTAAGCATCATGATGGTGATGCAAATCAATGGTGATGGTAAGTTGAAATTATTTGTAAAGACTTCACACACACACACACAAACACATTCATATGCACTGGTTTATACAAATTCGATAAGTGATGTGAACATACCAAAATCGATATACAAATATGTAGACGGAGGGTGAGTGTAGAAAGTGAGCAAATCTTAATTTCATTGAGAATGATTGCGACTATCAAATAAGATAGTCACCACTCAAAGTATTTTGAGTGCAATCCTGTAGTGGTAGACAGTGCAAATGTACATACAATTCACATTAGTAATACTACAATCCTAACATCATCTTCATGAGAAAACAACAATGATCAACCTTCAAATTTCAGACAGGGATATTTTAAGTACGCAGAAGTATCACACCCCCTTACTAACTGAACAGGGCAATCGAATCTACATTAATGCAGTGTCTAGAAAAACACTTCATATAGTCTATCATTACTTGTCTAGTTTGTTCACACCAATTCTACGTTAACATGTTAGCATTGTTTTGTTTCTCAAATAAAGTAGTATGCTGCACTTCTTACAAATAGCATGTGGAGGTGGAAAAACAGCAACATTAGAGCATAATCAAGTTGATGTATCCTAATTGATCACGACTTAAAATAATAAAATCGATGTGAAACTCTCAAAACAGACAACTCCATGAAAGATGAAAACACAAGCAAAACATGTTTACGATCTCACCTCAACAAAGTTATTTTACTTCATTGAACTGTTGGTGATAGAATTGACTACAAAACGTGAATTTCTGCCTCCGAATCACACTTAAAACAATTCATCAGGTAAGTCACTAGAACTATTCTAGTACTTACAAAACCATGACCAACGATGATCGATGCACTCACTCTCTATCCACACGCATTCCTACAACATAACTAGAGAGGATTTTATGCAGACGACTATGACTGAGGTGGGAAGGAAAAGTCAACAGTAATAAACGAAAAATACACCACTCAGATGATGATGAGTTCCCATCTAATTAAGTGTGCTTACTTAATCGCACCATATTAAAAGTCGAGCCTATCTTAATCTAAATACTCGGAAAGTACCATTAAGTAATATTCAATAAACATCAACATATCGTCATACTTAGACACCGACGTAACCACTTAACTGACTTTCTAACTCATCAGTAATTCATTTTCAGTGTATGCATGTAAAACTCCTGAAAACTCAACATTAACGACCTACTTAATCTGTAACAGTTTACAGAATACATTTTCATGGCCTTTACCAAGATATATACATGCATAAATACATAAATGCGTCGATAAACACATACATTTAAACAGGTCCATGCTAAATAGTTTACCTACTCACATTTAGTCTACTCCATTTTAATAAACCTCAGTTATTAAACCTCAACGTGACATTCATCTATAGAAACACGACTTCAATACAAATGTGAATACAGTTCTTTTGTATGCACATGGAACTACAATAAGTATTATCCAAAAGATACAAGTATTTATAAACAACTGTCTGGGTAAGATATTTTGTATACGTTAACCAGATACAATCAACAACAACCTTCTATGACAGAGAACAAACCAACTCACAGCCGTAGAAGAAATTCGGAAAAGACGCTGGAGGTAGATAAGACACACATGAAGAAATCATCAAACTGTGTCACAAGACAAGCACTAACATGGAATCCTGGAATTGAAGGGAAAAGAGGAAGACCCAAGAACACGCTGCGTAGGGAAATGGAGACAGACATGAAAAGAACGAACAGCATTTGGGAAGAGCTGAAAAGGAACTCCTAAGACAGAGTTGGTTGGAGAATGCTTGTGGGCAGGCCTATGCCCCACATGGGATAACAGGCATTAATTGGTTGATTGATTATCCAACATCAGTCAACATGCATTTAACAATAGTATATGTTACTTGACAAATCTAAAGTTCACGTCTACTCATGAAAATAACAACATCCCAATAAGACAGTACACTATGATCACTAATTAACTTCACACAAATGCAAATAAACAGCTAAGACGATTAGCCAAAAAGTATTCCATGATAGTGAACCATCATACTGACGATGTCACTCATCACAATTATGTCTACACTACTCACTATCAACAAAATACATCAAAACATAATGTTTCCACACAATCATGTCCAAGAGTTTATCACGGTAAAACTTGAAACACCACCAATGTGCATATAACAATTCAGACACTTTACCCTCATTACTACATTAAAACAAAGCAAGCTCACAATTACCCACCAAACTACAAACAAACAGATAAATAAACACATTCCATGCAAACATAGACACCGGATGATATTGCGCAAATATAAACACATCACTACAACGAACATGACGATGGTGCTAGCGTCAATACAGAAAAGGATATAGGCTCACCTTCTCTTTTTCATTGGCTTCACGATCCACAGCTGATCCCTAATTACGAGAATCATAATAACAGTGTATGGAGAAGGAACTCACTCAGTTGTTAACTAGAATACAATAAAACGATATCAGCCAGATAATGAGGAGAAGGTGGAAAGACGAGGACAGTCCTGAAACGATACTTACCAGTTAAACAAAGAGGTCCTGGAGATGGAAATTTAACAGTGATGTCAACAGCAACGACTATTTGTATGCAAGAGATGTCACAAACAACCTACACTATTTAACATTCACTTTCATAATAGCTATCGAAAAGCAGTCTTATCCACATATGGAACGTAATCAAGTAAGAACACTACAAAATAAATCTGTATTGAAGAAGAGGCTTGTAAATGGTCTCCATTATACTGGAAAAGATGAACCATATTGCAATATGAAGAACCATCCTATCAATCAATCCAGTTCGCCAAACGCGAACAACATATTTTAACCTTTGGTTCAAAGTAACATTCATTTTGAAATAGAAAATATAATACACAGTCACCATACTACATCAATACCAATCATGAAAACATTCTCGTCTCTCAGTTTATGTCTATTTCATAATACGATCTACAGACTGACTGCTCGACTTCAAAACAACACAATATCTACCAAAATAGCTTCATCAACGATGTCGTAAATCTAAATCTTCTTATACAAAGAAGTTACTTATAATCACGACAAGCGTTATCCACAGTAAGTCAATATGCAAGCAAACACTCAGAGTTCTCAACTGCTCACGTGATAAAATTCGACTTACACAATGAATGCGCAACAACAATGGAACGAGGATGTCCTATTACTCTATTGACGCAATTTATTTACAACTTATCAAGGTTAATTATCAAGTCAGTTCAGTTGTCAGTTTGGTAACTAGCTGACCAACTATTCTATGCAAGACTAGCGTACACACAAAACAAGAGAAACAAAGGAAGATGACTTCATGTTAGGCATTTGATTAAATAAAACATTCGTGAAATGCTAGCAAGCATACAAAACAACAAATACATCAAATGAAGACGTATCAGCTGAAGAAAATTTTCTTTCTGACAAAGTCATTGATTAAAACTGTACATTCATATTTACAGTAAATGTAGCAAATAATAATTGTCTACATTAAAATAGAGAAGCATTACAACATTCACCAAAGTATTCAAGAACTAGTTCAAAGAGTGCAGATCATGAATTTGTGTACAGCCTGAGGTGCTGGTAGTCCAACAATCACAACACGATCTTCAAGTTCAGAAGAAATATGTTCAATTCCCTATTTTACTAATAGTCTTGATAGCCCTCTTCCTTGCATTTCTTATTTACTGTCTTTTCAAATGTTTCAATGGTCTTACAAATTATTATTACCACTTGTTCCTCATCTTCTTCATATCCGGCAAGTTGATAATTACCTTTCGCATATCTTCTATCACAATTTAATAGTAGTTATTTTGACTTGTGACATCCGATACTCGAGAAATCTAGTCAATTTTTCGACAACTCGGTTATACGACTCAATACTTCCTTAAATGACTACTTGGTAAATTATAGACTCCCTGCACTCAGTTGGACACTTGAGAACATAACTACTCTTTGAATATTTTGGTGAATGTTGTAATGCTTCTCTATTTTAATATAGGACTATTATTATTTGCTACATTTACTATAAACATAAATGCACAGCTCTAATCAATGACTTCGTCGAAAAGAAATCTTTCTTCACTGATATGTCTTCACTTTGATTTTATAAAAAATATACAGTGAATATGCCAACACTTCATAGCAGATCTATGTTACATTAACACGAAAATGAACAGGCATATAGAAAGAAATTAAGTGTTGTTAATAGTTAGTAGCCTGTACATAATTCATCAATCCAAATACACTGTCAAATCCCTTGTGCATATGGAGAATAACTCAACAATGTACAGGAATACTGACAACTCAAAATATTCAATTAAACAAAGACAAACACATACTCCAAAATTCAAACACTCTCAGGTGTACACACCCAGAAAACTCTTGGTTAGTTCAATGTGAGTAGCAATAGTAGAAGGTGGTACATTCAAAAATAGAACCAGGTTATTAGAAAAGAGGATAAATCAAATGGTGAGTAAGTGATTCAAATTATAATAGCATGACATACACCCATGGTACTTTCTACTGAATGCTTTTTATACCGCAAACAATGTTTATGCTCCTTCCCTAACGATACCATAGTCTTATCGACAATCACCTCCGAACTCGATAATTGAGTTGATCCATGAACCCCGAGTGAATGAATACTTAAGGAACGTTTCGCATGATGACTTGAATACAGAATATTCTAGAAGTGAAAATGTGAAAAGCACACAAATATAGGTAACTCTGCACTCATTGGCATACAGTACACAAATTAACATCAAATTCTTCAATGTTGATTATGCAAATCAAGTCACTTCGATTCAAAGAAAATACTAACACAAATCCTATCACATCCCATCAAATAGTCCAATAGATTATTACCTTTAAATCATACTTCTTGTGAATTGCAAGCCTTGGACTGAACACATTTCTCATAACTAATATATACGTTTCCTGATCATTCACTGTGAGTCGATAAAGGCCAAGAAATTGAGGAAGCAATGTTTGACCGTGTCCCTTGACAATATACTTCAAATGAGAGGGGAAAAAACGTATATAGGTAACAACCAATTACATAACATATCATTAACGAAATGTAACAAAAATTACTATAAGTTTGGCGTTTTAATGCAACACATTCGGATACTTATGATAGTACAATACAACGAAGGGAGTGTATTATTTAATGTGCATTGAAACTTGCTGCTTGGTATGGTCCCAATAATAGTATTGTTTTAGGATGGACCAAGGAGAACATTGATTAGATTTTGACAATTTTCACATTGGGGTGAATACAATAATGCATATGTTATAGGATTTAATGAGTTTTATGATGACAGAATCAAACTACACATCGATTTCATCGATGATTCAACTATTCGACAACAACGGACACAAAAATGGACTATTCTGATGGAATTTTATACACTATTCTTCCGAAATCGTGGTGATTTATCTTATCGTTTTCCTATTTTAATCTAATACTTCTGTCAACTCAACATTGCTTCCAGATGGTATTGTTATTATATTTTTGCTTAGACGCCTAAAATTTGGTACAAATATTCATCAAAAAACTATCATATTATCTACGAGTATAAATCATAATTGTGTGTGGATTGGAGTTCTACCCCACCTTCTAGACCGAGACAGGTGGTTTCCTTAGGAGATTAATTCCGTTGGTTTTTGACCCAAAGGTCTAGTCCACAAAACAGAGGAACGTAATTAGGAAACCCATAGCAGCCGGTGACCAAAATAGGTTCATATGCCATTTGCTTCCTTAGGATCCTGGAACTAAGGTACGCAGTAAGTTTAAGTAATGAAAGTTTATTAATTTCCCTGAATGGACTTTCTGCATCCACCGACCCGGTTTAAACGCTGTACTCTCGCTCTCATCCTTTCGCTTTTGTAAACAATACCCACCGCCGTATGAAGGCAGAGGACTTCGTGAGGGAGGATGTAATCAAGTGGCCAAACAAGAGTATTTAGAGAGAGAGCAGACTTTTTTGATCGGCCTATGGTATTTTGTAAATGAAGCGACCAAAACCAATACATTTTTAAATTAGACCAAATATTAGTTAAGTAATGCATTCTTCGAAGTTTATCAGTAAAATGCTTACAGAATAATATTCTTCTAACATTTGATGCATTTGTTCAACTTCTTCTGAACTGATTGTTTTTGCCACGAATTGACGGTTGTAGGTAACGAGGAATTTCGAACCTGATTTTCCACGTGTACTATCCCATGATGGTTGATGTCTGGTGAAAGAGTCCTAAAGTAGAAGTTAGAAAACGAAAGGTGCTGTATAACGATGATGAAGAGCTCGGATCAACTAATTCATTTCAGTATCATTAAAATGCGATAGCCAAAACAATCTTTAAAGTATTAATTGGTTAATGGTTATCTAAATAAAATAATAAAGCCAGTCATACTTACTGGTCGAATTACTGTTAGAGGCATCTACTAAGCAAAAGACCCTTTAGCCCCTCACTATGAAAAGCCGAAGTGATAGTGAATAAAATTGTAGCAACGAAACTACGGAAATAATTACTTGATAGTTAAGATCAAAACAAAGCCCAAGTCCGTGATTCGGTGAGTGGATGCCTAGATGTCTAAATACTGAACCACTGCTCGGTAACTACAGCACACTATAATTTTAATAATTAGTCAATAACTCGGTGGTATTACTTGGTCGACACTTTATTTAGATAATCTTGTTGATTCAATATCACGATGTATGTACCCTTATCGTGACGTATTGGTAGAAAATTACTGTCATTAGATGAATAACAAAAATAAACTTCATAATTACGTCTGGAACGTTTAAAATATTGAAACTGACTTGATCTATAGTACCTTGTCTGTGGTCTACTTAAATCGCAAAAACAAGAAATATCACGTTGCTAGATCATACATATATCTAGTTTTCTATCACAGTTAATTCCTCAGCTCTTTCCTAGATAACAACAAATGACAACCACACACGAGTACACTTCTGACCGACTTTAAAGATATATGTGAATTAACTCCACCCTGAAAAGTTGACACAACAGACGTGTGGTGAATACAACTTACTATGGAAGCCAAAACAAAAACTCAAAGAACTCTAATTCTTAGTTAATATCAATGAATAAAGCAAACTTAAATAACCCACCCAATAATCCATTTTGTTAACTGCAAATCGATCTCGTAGTGACTTGAACACCATCGGACAATATTCTTTGAACTTAAATCTGCTTGGCATATTATCCCTACAATTACATTTATGTACATCAATCCATCATACATACAAAATACTTACTTATTAAAAGAGTGGTTATTCACCTTCACTTTCATATACGCCTTAAAATCGTCTTTTAACAGTAACGCACGTTGTTTTACGTGATTCAAAGTAGAAAACGAATAGTTTATGCCCCACATCAAGACACTTTTCAGTGGTTCATTGGCTCGAAAGAGTTTTCAACTTTTGTTTTACAATCCTGACTTTCTTGTGTTTGGATACAGTAGCCATTATGTAGTAATGAAAAACGCTCTAGATAACAGCTCAGTGAGCAGAGCGAATTCTGAAAATTATAGAAACATAAAAATTATAAACCATACAAGCAATTTGTAGACCTAGAATCCGAATGCGCGGTGCAAAACATTTCACTTAAAGGAAGTACATACTTGACAAACACTGTAATAATTATCGACCGAGAATCAGACCATGTTTCGAAATAGTATACAGGGAGGGAGCGATATTCAGTGAATGTGGTGGATTAAAAGGTGAAAAGTACATAAGTAATACTGACGTCCAAATCAAACAGGGAAGTAGATAATAGGTTCACCTGAAGTAGTAATCGAATAAGTAATAAGAACTAAGAGATCTAATAACTGATTCCTGATAGTTTGGTTTCATTTGCCTCGGGAATTAGTATCGGCTTAGTGATAAACACCACGTCCGTTTATTAAAACAGTCGTACATTATGAAAGAACCACTGTAGGTCACTTCGAGAAAAAACACCTAGTGGTGAACTTTATTATTCAAAGCGAATGTGTTACAGTTAGTTAATTTGAATGGCACTAACAGTCTAAAAACCACGTGTAGAAGTTTATGTTGACAAAGCTAGAATATAACATTTCACTGTATCCTAATGCAAATCAGTTCTTCGATCAACAAGAGTACCATGCTAGTATTAGTTATATAAGTGACCTTTTGAAAATGTGACATAAGCGGTAGCATCCTTATGCAGAACTTGATTCATTTAACATGGCTAAATCAAAACACATCGAAGTTATTTATTTTAGAACCTAAACAAAAATTCCTGGAAGGGACGACCGAATGCAATACGCAAAAAAACCCAAAAGTCCAATCAGACCGCCTTACAAATCTAGGCCACTATGCTTAATGTGTAGCATACTTCAACACTGACCTTCAAAGTTCAACTTCTGATTAAATAAATTACTGAACTGACTTATCTCTAAAATTTGCATTTCAGAAGTAAAATTGTGTCTCCATACAGGTAGAGCCTATTATTACACGCGCTGTTACTGAAAAAAAACAAATTACTACTTTTATGACGAGCTAGCATACATCCGTTGATTTCTTGACACCAGCATCCCACTGTTCGAAGCAGCCGTTCCTGATTTAATTGTTTATTTTACTTAAGTTGTTCCACTGACCATTTTGATTAAACACTAATTTTGTATTCGGTATTTTTTTCAATTTACACGACTTTTTCTTGTACTTATTTTTTTTACCAATCGTTTTTCCAATTGGAAGTGTCAGTAGGGGTTGTCACTTCAAATAGTAGTTCTAAACCAATGAGTAGATTACTTGACTACAAGGAACCTTAGTGATGAAAGGAAACAAGTAATGAACGTTTTTAAGAAAATGACTGAAATAAATGTTCATCAGTTGACTAAAACTTTAAAATGATGTTGATAATCAAGTGTTCAGACCGTTATTCATTCTTATTACTTCCCCACATAGCCCCAAATATTTTCATCTCTAACTTATTCGTTAAGTAATTTGAAAACCATCAAACTGAAAAAGCAATCATGCCTTCACAGTTTAAGAATTATATGTTGGAGCCTATGGAAATGTGAACTAAATTAAACCTAAATTGTGGTAATATCTGTGACAGCTGAAGTACTTGGCCATTTCAACAGTGGTCATTTATTTGTCATCGACAATATTTCTTTTCTTTTAGTTACTATTTATTGCTCACTCTGATTCATATCAACACTATTTTAGAAGTTCAGTTGGCATGAATGACTTTGGATTGTCGCAAATATGTAAATCTTTCTAGCATCATATACTGCTCAATTCGCTTCCGACACAGTCTGAAGCAAGCCATGTTCCTGTCAAGGCTCCTATCTTCTAATACTACTAAGTGTACAGGCATCTGAGATTTGAAATTTTGCTCCAGAGTACCTCTAACATTTTGAAAATCAGAAACCAAATCTAGTGGAAACGCACAATCTTTTTTACACAGTTTACTGCTCTGTAGCGATTCATTAACTGATAACGAGATCACCACTTTTTCTGATTGTTGATGCAACAGTCATGAAGAAACAGCGTTATCTATACAGCCAAAGTGATTAAAAAAATTATTACAATTTATTGTTTAAGAAATTTATGTTTTTATCAAACCGGGGAATCAGATTCTGTCGGCATTCGCTTAGAATGAATCAGTTATTCATTATTGACAGAGGTAAGATCATGAATTCCATTAAAACAAAGTGGGGAACATTTATGAAAAATAACATATACCGACAGAACATACATACAAACCTATTTTCAAAGTAAAATTTCAGTAACCATCCGAAGATTGGTGAAAATGAACAAAATAAGTCCAAATACAGAGACAGAAAATGACAAAAATATACCTAATACAAAATAAAATTGTACAAAATTGTGAAAAAATAGAAAGAATTTTACAAATACAATTGAATTCACAGGACTTGGACTGTATTCGATGTCTGATGTACATGTTTTACACCACTTGAACATTTTCGCTCTACTGATGCCGAGTATTGAATTCTATAACTCACTATTTAGTAAATATTGATTTTTGTACTATTTTAAAATCATTCATGAATGTTTTGTGTCTAAAAATCCTTCCAGGTATTTACTGTTCTATTGTGATTTGTTGTTTAACATTTGAAAGTGAGCCTTAACACTTCAGCTCTACATTTAATTGATCTTTTAACTTAAATTGGGATAGTTGGTGTTTATTTTAATCGTAAGATTTTTTTTTTACGTTTTAACTAAGTTTCTACGATTCTTACGAACTTCATGTATTTTGTTCTACTTGGCGTTTGGTTTTGGCATCTCCTATATTAGTTGTTTTTTTTATTGTGTTGCTTGAACTGTCTACATCTGTACATTTTCTTATTGTGAGTTGGAGAACACATTTAGAACTCGAAATTTTGCGTCATAGCAAATGTAAACATAATCTCTTGGACAAAATGTATATGATCGATCCATAAAAAGTAAGATACTATTTTTAATTAATTGTTAAATTGAATTTATTATTCAAATGTGTGGAACAAGTGTCCACTGAATAACTAAATAGTTTTATTCGTCTAGGTGACAATTTACATTTAGATGTATAATTTTATATAGGACCGTTTCTTACTCAACTATTTGTTTTGAAATTCGGCTGGGCAAGACTATGAACATTCGAACAAACTTCGACATTTATTCTTCATTACAAACCGCCTCAGTTTATAAATTATAATTAGATTCCCCCCTTCTCCGATTAATGGTAGTAAGCTCTTGGTGCTGAGTAGACACGAGCACCGCCCTGCAGGGATACTGTAAAGTGAGGCTCACTTTACACAGCAGTATCGGATGCTAGATGACCAGGCCGAAATAGCTACGCCAGAAGCAGGCAGCGATGGTAGCTGTGATGCCTATATGCGTTGTTTTCAATCATTAACCTCCTACCGAAATCCTGCCAAACTTAGATCACCAGTAACCAGGGGCTGCCGTACTTGAAGAAAATAATTGACTGAACCACTTCTGTGAAACTAGTCTTAATATCTTCGAATTAATTTTAAGTACGCTACCCGAAGTCACCTCTTTGTAACTAAACGTAAGCTATACATACGTTCGAATATCTTTATTTCAACGCAGAAGGTTCAAAAGATAAACTGGCCAACTCCGTCACATGAGGGCTTTGCTGAAACCCCAGATCCTAATATTGGCAGAAAATGTGTTTTAATTAAACTTTGCAGACAAAAATATCTATGAAGAATACATGTCACTATTCAGATGGAGTCGTGATGGGGACATCATGGAGGTCGGATCGACTGCGCTGCAGTTGATGTGCCATTAGATAGGCTATTTCAGTAAATCAATCCGTGTAGACTTGCGATAAGCCTATGTTAGCTACATGTGAGCTTTTAGTAAGTTTGCGCCATTTAACATGGCTTTAAAAATTTTTTAAGAGTTAATCTGATTCTCGGTAACATAGACATTCAGAGGATGATGGGTATCTTATCAAAAGTGCACAGTTCTGATTAGTTTTATTGATTTAAGGGTTTCGCGGTACATATACGGCCCTAATCAGCTAATTTCAAGTACAAATGGTCCTAGCCGCCATTGAATTAATATTTTGGACCATTGTGTGCGGGACCACTGTTTGGACATTATTTGGCGAGGACACGTCGCTCGTAATTAATGCACTTATCAGTTGTATAATCTAAACGGTGGAAATATATATATTCCGTAAATAATCAGCTTTGCTTCAAATTACAAAATACGCCTTATGTAAGTATGCTCATCGATTTAAGATACCAATTTTCTCGAAGGAGTGTTAATTTATGCTGTCAATGTAAAATCATATTGACGCATGAAATGTTGTTTATATGATCCATTAATGAAATGCTTAAGTCAGGGAATTATTGATTATACTAACTTGGTGTAACAGTTAAATTTAAATAAATCGTTAATATTAAAGTCATCGATAAATTAAAGGCTAGTCTAATCATTCTTTGTTTACTGACTACGTTTTTTCAGAGTGCAAGAAGATTGCTAGTACCAGTTACTGTCATATCACAATTCAAGGGTTTTCTTGATGGTCAGAATATCTAAAGTGAAAACCAGATGAGCAGAAAAGAGAGTGGTAAGGTAATTCAGTTAACGACTTTATGCCAGTAGTTCTGTTTTTTGAATTAGGATGGGATAACCTTAAATGCTATTAATTACGGAATTTTTCTGCTGGTGATAGAACCATGCAGAAACAAGAGCACTGTGATTGCCGTGAAAAAAGAATGGTAAGAAAACGAGAGACCGTCAGATTTTACGTGACTGTTCATCTGTTTAGTAAGGTTTTGCTTCCACCCTTTCCCATTTTTGTCCTAATAAACCACAGATGCGTTGAATATGGGTAAAATGGGAGGAAAGTATACGGAAGGCCATAAACAGTTGCCTCTGTGTTGACGGTGTATGCTGATGCAAGAGATGGTTGCGTCCCTTGTATTAATTTATCTCTTTATTGATGCATTCAAAACAGGGAACAAAGCTGTACCGTGTCTGATACCATATAGCGCTTCTGAAACATGCTTCACACATGTTGTAGCAAATGATAAGGTATCTTCCTCAAACGTTTAGACCAAGCTTCTTTTAAGACGTCCAGTTGGAGTTCCATAGGTGCTTATCGGCTGACAGTTTAGAGCAGAATTAATTACGGTTCTCATGAGTGATCTCTAAACAGATACTTTTACTGTGACTTTGCTGAGGTTACTTGGTAAAAGTGGACTCCAAAGAAAAATATGAAATGATAATAACTCTGCTTGGATAAAACCCTACTTCATTTAAAGAAATTTTTCAGAATTTGATGCAGAATTGTATCGTTACGAATGTTTTGCAAGAGAAATCGATTTAAATTTCAACCCTTAGGCAGCAAGTCATATGAGCAAACTTTGGAAATACATGATCGATTTGTTTTCAGAGTATAAAGGCTTTTGCATGTGGGTAGGTGTTGATAGAAGAATATCTCGTGATGGAAATCATAAAACCCGAATACGTTACTAACAAGCATTATCTAATGCCGACCACAGATCACGCAAAGGATTAAGATGTACTGACTCTGAGGAAACAGTTGCTTTTAGAGAGAAAACATTGTGAACTTAAGTTTCATCCTTCTTTGATAGGTATTTCAACTAACAACGGAGACTAAGTATTTAATGAAGGTATTCTGTAAATAATGATCTAGAAAATAAGGTGAATGATATTGTTAATAAGTAAATACATTACTGTACAATGTCTTCTTAATTATATTCGGTATATGTCGAGAACTCAGTTCTTATGCAAAATGATTAGCTTCGTTTTGGTGATTAGTGCAGCAGCAAACTTTGTAAACTATCCTTGCAAAAATATTTTTTGACTAGATTTGGGTCTATTTATAATTTAAATTTGTGGTAGTTTTATGTCACACTCAGGACATTCTGGTTTCGCTCTTGCATTTGCATTTAAGTGTTTGTTTCTGAACTCCGGGTGGTAGTGATTGGAGGATTTGTAATAACATTTTTGATATTTGGTTGTACGGGACATCTATGCTCTACAGGGTGGCATACACGGTTTGGATCCTATATTTTTTTTAATTACAATTCAGTTGTCTTGAGCTTTTATTACTCTCTATGTCTGGAATTTTGGATTTTACACTCACAGTGAGTCCTGGTAATAAGATTGGTCCACATAGTGCAAACGAGCACTCGAGTCCCCATCTCACAAATGCAATTTCTAGACATCAAACTAGCGAAACGGCAAGCTGAAAAGTACAAATGTTTATATCCCAACTACTTGGGCCGTGATCCCTGACTATGCGTTGAACACTTTAGCACTCTACAGTGTGGCAGAAATATGTTACTAAGAATTAGGAGGATTAATGATAGACGTTTTAGATTAGGGTGTTAAAACCTCTTATGGCTTAGGTGAAATGCCGATTAAAATAAGTATTCATTCGAGCGGAAAACATCTAATAGAAGAAAAAACTATTTTGTTAATGGTTTTCCCCATTTCCATTAGTGGGTACATTAAGATCCTCTTGTTACTACATAAACCAACGGCCAAAACAGTTCTCATGCATTAGAGTCAAGCCTGATAGCTTGTTGTTAATATATGCGATTACTAGGAAGCAGAAACAAAGTACGGCTCATCTGGAAAATAAGGCCATGAACCTGTGCATAAAGCGAACAATAGTTACGCGATATCCGCCAACAATGTATATTTAATGGCAGATCTAGGTATATCAGATGTTACTGCGGTCAGCGTACACTAACCTTCATTCGTCAGTCACTCTATGCTCATAATTTTAAATTGACGTATAGTTATTAATTTCTAAAACGGAAATACTTTCAATTTAGTTGGTCATAGAGAATGACTTGAGTAGCAGCAACCATGGTGCGATACAGGTTCGAGTCATGATGGTAACAAGGAGAGTGGAGAACAACCCGCTCAGCCTAAACAACTCTACATCAGCGATCTCCTATTCCATCATAAGATGTCATGTATGTTGCTAAGAGTTACAGGACACATGAACTCTAGTGACATTTCTGAAGCTTACCTCCAAGGAGCCGACAAATATTGGTAATATGAAAGTGGAAAGCAAACTTGTATGTTTCTTGCGTGAGAGTGAATGTATGGGCTAGATGTGTGCTTGTTTGGGACAACCGTCCAATTTGGATTGGTCATAAGGCCTTTTTTTGTTTAGCGCGTTTGGGCTTAGTAATGTCTGTGCGCAAGCAAACATTGATAGAAGACTAGGATAAACACAATGAGAGCCTCTACAAAAGCCTATTATAAGCATTCATTGCAATGATATGCTGCTTTCTGCAATATTTTATACTGTTTGAGCTAGCCGTCTGAATCCTGCTATTTTATTGCAATTTATAGTAATGTACGTATATTTCCTTTGGTTCATTATCCGTGAAAACAATTTGTTTCAATAATATAATGCTCACAACTTTACCTGTTACTATGTTCATAAATGTAACTGATCTTTCAAATATCTATACTTTAAAATTCAAGTGATTGTTTTCATGCTATTAAGTAGTGTATTGTCTGCAAATTTTCTAAACCTATGTTGTGACTAGTGTTTTTGATTTTTTTTATCGACCGCGAAATCTCTGTCGTTAATTATTATCTCTTCTAGGTCGACTACTAGAATCAGCTCCCAAGTTATGATAAGACCCCCAGGTTAAAACTACATTTCAACATGAACATGAGAGAGAAGGCAGGAAATACGGCGAAAAAACATTGTACTGCAAGGTTCAAATATGTACAAAAGAGCTAAGGTATTTATAGTATCATAAATGTCCTTTAGGGCTTCTTGAGATTTCTGTATCCTACTAAGCACAGTAGTAGTAAGATAACTGTCCAATCAATAATATATCACGTAACTTCTCATTGCCTAGAAGTTTCCTATAGAAAACTATCTGCGCGTTGATTGAAACACAATGTTTTTTCAAGATTTCTATGCCTTTTTGAGCCTGTTTCAAGGGATTTTCTGGTTCTACCCGAAATCCTACCACACCCTTCGTCCTGAATTATAAATGATCAGTAAACGACACGTTATTTAAAATACAACGACAAAAGGTCTTCAGAACTTAGGTACGTCCTCTTCTACTTAATAGAAGAAACCCAGAATATTTGGTAATAGGTCTTTATTTCAGTATCGTAGGCAGAAGATAGTGAAGCGGCATGTTAGTCATTCAAACACACAATGTTTCTCAACATTCAATATAAGATAATAGGAAATACGATCCCTATAAAGAATAAGGAAGTAAATGAATACTTAAGCTTTACTGTTTTAGTGTATACATAAGTTTTGAAGTGAACTCTTAACTAGTCAACCTAAGTTGCTACAAGTCGATGTGGATAATGGTTCACTAGTTAACTGCGTCATTATTCTCATCGCAGAGCGCCCTGTGGTGGTATGTCTGTAATTCCTATTATTACCATTATCCTAAATTCATCTTAACTACTAAACATTTTTTAACAATCAAGAAGCCTAATCGACAGGGTTCGAGTGGACCAGGCTAATGAAATTAACAAGTAATGTAACTTAATGTAAGACAGTCAGTTGCACCACACCATTATGTAAGAGAAATTGGGCTAAGTAAATGATCATACGAAAATAGCCAGCTTAGTTGTTTCATGAAGCTAAATTTTTGCATCATGTTGCTACAAATCTTACATAACTACCTGCGTGAATGCATTACATCCACTCGTAACTTCGTATCCACACATATCTGTAGCACTGTGCTGTCGTGTACAGATGGCTGACAAATTACTTTGAGGGATTAAAAATTTCGGTTTATTCATACTACGTCTGGCACTGGGTTACGGTTAGCACAGCTGACGATCAAAGTGTTAAAAGTGACTCTTCGAATATTAATGATGTAAGTGACCTAATATCCTCATACTAAATAATATAAAAAGTGACGAGTCGAAAAACATATATAGTTTTACTACTAGGTATCATAAAATAAATAAAAATAAAGGGTTCTACACAGTAACATGACAACAAAAAACGTCTGGTTTATTCTTTTATTCTTGCGTAATATTTGTAAGTTATTGCTATTAGTTTAATTAGTGCATCGTTTTATGACTATTACTGCGAGTAAAGAAAATTATTTCTAAGTAAAAACGTTGATAATTTTAGACACTCTTAGGACCCTGGCCTTTTCTAACTTGACCATAAATAATGACTAAGAACGAACTGCCAACTATTTTCTTACTAAAACTCCGATATTTCTTCCAGTGGAGCACTACTTTCTGAGTCAAACATACCGAACATTTTTAATCATTCGGTTTCAGTAAACAAGAAGTGTAATGCTTAAAAACATATGTATGGAAGCGACTACGAATTTAACTCCTAGGCATTCACTTCCTAGTTGTAGACTGCGAAACTTGGTGCCACACACTACTCATCGTAAAATACTAACAGTACGTTATAAAAGACAAAAATTGCTTTATATCATCACACTTAAGGTGAATGCTACTAAAAATACATGAGACATAAAGGATCACCATACAGATCAGGCTTTAAATCATCCAAAATTTGGTGATTGATCTATGTTTTTTTCATATAAACATGCCAACATGCTTGCTCATTATTACCGCTGAGACGTATTTACTCATATTTTAGATGCTTTCGTGTATGCTAGCGTTCTTATATAAATGTGTATGTTGTTAACTTTACTAGTAGGTCTCAACCTGTAGATTAGGCATTACACAGTCAATATATCAAGTAAAATTAGTGTCAGTGAAGGATCCCTAGCAATCTTGATAGATTAATTTTACTTGTATTTGCTTTATTCAAAGTTGTTTTCTGAAATCGGTTTTCAGTAAATTCCAACTTTATACAAATGTACTATCATGATCCAAGACACAACCCTTAATTTTCGTAAGCAGACTATTATCAAAAACTCTAAAGTGAAAAACATATAAAGAATTAAATGCTTTTGTATGACACCTAGCTTTAAGCATGATACTTGATGGTTAGGGATATATCATGTGAAGAACCCAAATATGCTACATAATATTACAAATATTACAAGTAATTAGGTTCAACATAAAGGCCCTACAAAAAATAATTTTTAAAATTCTCCATCCAGGTGCTAGACGAACAAAGTGCAGTTTGTTAATAGCACAGAGCATTTGGACTCTATTTGTAGGGTACAACTTTTTTCTCACATAGATGTCTTAGATTTCGGCAAAGCATACAACAGACAAACATTTCAACTTATTGGTATCAAAGAAAGTCTTAATACGTGATTACATAAGTAAAAGGCTTCTAGCAACCAGAGTTCACTGTCGATTGGGTTATATCCAACTCTTCCATATTAACCAAGAGTAGCTTTCACCCATTTCACATTTTCCATTCGTTGGATGCACTTATACTGCATATCAAAATAGTGTGTAATAAACGTTTGTCTTTTGAGGTTTCAACTTGCTTTTTCATCAGTTTTATCCAATCGCAACATAGTTATCATGTCGTTCTGAGACCTTGGTGGCATACCATTTAATGTGAACTTAGGATGAGCCCTAGTTGCTCATCATTTAAGCTCCAGTAAGTCCTTGTAACTTGACAAGTCTGTTAACGCTTATTTTTCAGTTAGCTTCATTATGAATCTGTATTTTCCAAATGTTGTGTCTGACCTTCAATAGATTTGTGGTATTTAGAGAAACGTTTATCTCTAGTGAATATGCGTTGAAAACTTCTAGGTTGGTCCGTAGAATATTTATACTCGACTAGAGATATTTTTATATACATGTTTCTAAATATGCTCTTTTAATATTTATGGCAGCAATTACAAATTTCTCTGCCCAAACCTTTTAATGTTAATTAGCGTTTAAGAAGTCAGCTATTTATCGTTAACTTAAGCGTGCTTATTCAATGTATCCATAATGAGATGACTAAATTGGTCAAGTGCACTTGAATTTGGGAAAGAGATATTTAACTACTCATTTCAGATCACCTATTAAACAGATTCCAGTATGCTTTTTAACTACAAATTTCCCCATACTTACAATCAGTGAGCAAAGGATCAAGGAAACGAGAGTGTAACTGGTTCCAGAAACAAAACACGATGGTTGTAATAATATAAAATGCCACTAATTATTAAGTGCTTATCCTCATAACCATTCCAAACCTAAGATTGTTTTGTACTTTCCTAAGTAATATCTAGGTTTATCAGTTGACAACGCTTGCATAATACGAGGTTGATATTGGAGGATTATGGGTAGTGTTTAAGATACCGGAATGTTTAACATGAACTTGTTAAATACTTTTAATTCCATGAATGCTATGCATAAATAGATACTAGCTTCGGTTGTTGCAAAGTCAAAAAATTCATTAGCCTCAATCAGTTAAAAATCAACAGTAGATAGTAGTTTAGTATGGCTGACTTAATTACACTTGCAAGTTAAAGCATTCACAAATACAAATCGAATTAGGTGTGACTTTATGCATTAATAAACAGTATTACTAGTTCCCATTAATGTTCAAACATATTCTACACAAATGAGTGGCAAATTTAAGAAGTGTAGGTCTGATTGCACGTATGGCATTTCCATGGTCATGTACGTGACATAAGCAAGGTATGATATGAATAAATAAGTAATAGGCGTATCTATATTAATATGGTGGTAATCAATAAGTAATAGAATGTGCGGTTCAATTTCGTTTACCAACTAAAATGAAAATATTGACTACTTGATGTAGAGGACTTTTTGTAGCCATTCAAAAGGATCGTTTCGTTGAAATTCTCACCAGCATACTTACTGATTTTATCAGTCTGAGTGGGCATGAATTGTAAAGGTTGCAATTTTTAATTGGTTTTCACTAAGCGTCCTATATCAAGGATTGTTTGTTACATATCTTTTGCCACACGGGTGGCTATGTAGAGTATAACATACTGTCATTTCGAATAGGTTATACTTTGTATTGAATTCGAAACATAGTTTCACAACCAGTGAACTTAGGTCTACTAGATTTGAACTATTTATAACAGGAAGTTGCCACTTTGACCTTTGACCATACTCTTCGTCTTTCGTTTTGTGAATTAAAGGAGTAAACATATAAAACGCGATGGTGACGTACGTCAAGTATTTTAAATTTAGCTTGCTTCTACTGACGACATAATAGGCATACGTCAACTATGCATAGAGTGAGACATGCAGTGGTTCAATGCTGATAAACTACTGTAGTTGTTTATTAACCCTATGATTCTACAAAATTCTTGTGTTACATCTGATATCAACTATTAATTGCCTTTGTGGACTTGTGGACTGTGACAGACCCTATAGGGTGGTGTTGACGACAACAGAGCATACTCTTTAACTAATGCTTTTCACAAAATCTATGAGCAGCGAGCTCAAGATAGCTTTTCATAGGAACTCTAACTAAATGCAGACATCTAGAAACTTTAAGCCAACAGTAACATTAGTATTTGCTTCAAAAATGACGCCTCGGACTACGAAAACTTTAAAAACTCAGTCTTTGTGCTTACAGTATTACTCCTTTACATCGCGACAGGTTCGTTCGGGATCAACTGAGATATTCTGAAAGTGTCTCCTGGTTGGCACTCTGATGTTAATAAAGCCTACTGACTTTCACTTCTCGGAAACATTTGGAAGCTCGACTCATAAACTACAGTTTAATATTCTCAGTAAGTACATGAGATTGCACCTTGTAAAGAACTCCAATATCATGTCCTCTTGCCTTAAGAAAAATATTGCTATTTGGGGACTTCTTTCAAGAAGGACAACTAGAAGGTAGCAAGACTAAAAACAAACTCTAAACAAAGGCATTTGACTTGCATCTAATACAATACACAAGTGTCAGGAGGGTTATGTAGCTCACAAATCTATTCATGTCACAAGATTTCTCCTGTTACAGTCCTGAATCAAATAATCGGGAGCGTTCTTTCTGGACTGAACGTGGAAAAGCTGTGGTGAGCATTTCGATCTCAGAATAATCATAATTTGGAACTCTTTCCTTGGAATTATATTGTCGGCATCTTCTGCTGAAACTCTGAAAGGAAGGCTTAATGTCGGCTTAGCGTCTGTCAGTGTTGAAGAACAATATTACTGGAGCAACCCATTTACCACACCCACTTTTATCACTTCACTAAAATTTCAATTCTTTTTTGAAGGAACACAATAACTTTTGAACTACCCATGATCATTAAAACTTCTAGTACATAGACAAGGATGTAAAGGAATAGTGGTTCGCTAATTTAGCCAATCAAATCAGATTCAAATCTGTATTTACTTGACAACAATGTAAACAACCTTTGATTTTAAGTGTCATATTCGTGAACCTGGCACTTTGTTTACATGAAGCAAGTAATAATCTACGTGATATTGTGGGACAAGCCAAAGCGCTTTGTGAAACTCTAATGGCTGCTAATATCTTACTCATCAACTGGCAACAGTATGATATAAACTTTATGAAACCGCCAAGTTTGTACCAGCTCGTCTATTGAAGCTGTGACCTTCTCGAAATGACCTTAGAGTCGGTGTGATTTTCGAATTACCACCGGTCAACTACATTCAATTAGGTATTTTCATGTAATGACTCATGTTCCTTCTATTATAGCAAAATCTATTGGCCTGGTTAGTTACGTATGTAAACGCTGTTAAATCCTAACATTCAACGTTTATTTTTCAAAATGGTAAGAAGTGTATCATTAGAATATATTGTTAAAATAGAATGAAAACGTTGGTAAACAAAGAGCAAAGCCCTCGTATTACGGCGGTGACAAGTTCGATGCTGATGATGAAGGTACAAGTTAATACGTTTTTTACTCGACGTAATTTGTCTAATTTTGAATTGAACGTCACTAACTAGTTTCACCTTTTTTTTTACAAGTTTTTCTCATTTTTCAACGACACTGAATTTAAAGTATACATAATTTTGCAATTTTTTACTTTTTGTGGCGCTGTCAGATCGTATCAAAATGTGTCTTAAGCTAAACTATCCTAAGTAAAATGGTTGAAAATTTATTTCAGTGACTAAATGCTTCATGAGTACTAGAATTTAAGTGATCGAACCTAGCAATTTTACCGAATTTGGTTTTTTTGAGCTGTGTGGTTTAGTCATGTGATAACGCAACTTGGCCTAAAGCAATGATCTTGAGCTACTATCTCCGACTTAGTCATCTTATAACCAATCTCATGACTTTTAAAGGTTGTTCTTCGATTACTTTTTGATGCACTCAGTGAACATGACAGTCATTTCTATCGGATGTAAGCTTGCAAACAAAAATCCTGTTATTGTTTCATTTTAATAGGCCGTTTAGTTTTCAAATGAGCAAGTCACTACATTAATATTTATCTTTCGGTATCAACCTAGAGGATTCAAATTGATGCTACATTTTTCAAATGTGACTACCACTTATTTTTAAGTATGTTTGAGCACATTTATCTCATTCCATCCCTAAAATGTCACAGTATCTTAATTCATTGTCTAATTCCAAATTTATGTTGCTTTCTATAGTGCCGTTGTTAAGTATGAGTACTTATATCAGCAGAAATTTTCACTTCATATATTGCTTTTCTATGTTAAAATTACAAGCGAGTTCATTTAAAAATACCAGAGCATACTAGATAGTGCCAGCAATGTTCGTCGTTATATTTTTACTACACATTTTCACTATAGTAAGCAAAGTAACGACTTCAGTAGGACCAATTTTTATGTCAGAAGTATCGAATAGCGGATTGCATTTGCTAAGAGTATCAGGGAATTAACCCAAACTTTTACAGTTATCAACTAAAAGTATTTCATAGATCAACATATACTCACTCTATGCAGTTAACCGCTGGTAGTACAATTTTTACTAAGTTCAAGTTGTGAATGCATCTTGATGGTTGTATCCTGTCTGGTTTTATCCCCTTTGTGATTAATAAATCAAAATATACACGGTACCTGATGTAGTAAATCATTCAAATGAGGCGTGCGCAATTAACTCCTACTCACGTTTAATGTGTGATATAAGTATATCAAATTTAAAGCATTATTTTTTACTTTAATTCCCACTTAGTTGTTGTATACATTGTGATTAATTTTTAACGTGCATTTGCATTTCTACCTTAAATAGAATCTCAGAAGCTTTGTATCAATGATTGTCGACAGAAGCAAACAGCATTATACCCTCCCTTTTTATTTAAGTCCCTATCTGCGCAGTTGCTACTTACACCTCCAGATTTAAGCGAACTCTTTGTTATGACTGGTCAAAGTCGAATTAATTTGTATTTACAACAAAGCCAAAATAAGGTGTCAGATACACATAAATATCATGGCGACTCTACTCATTCAAATATCTTGAATTCTACTGAAGTCGATTTGGTTGTTTGTAAATTAAGTAATCTTCATGTTCCACCGTTTCCTCGAAATTTATCTTCTGAAGTTTCAATATTTCGGTCTCATGGACTTCCTTTGCTTGTGTGGCCTCAGTCAACTGATAAAACATTTATACAAAAAGTATGTAACGTATTGTTTACGATATAATATTGTTCTTTAGCGAGGGGATAAACTAAGATAACCAATTTTTATAATTGTTTAACGTTTTCATATTTTCGGAAACTATTTACAAATGCTCTTTAAGCGATCCGACTGTTTCTGCTACCTTAATGTGGTGGTCGTACTTGGCCATTGTGGTGAATCAGTCGTATTATACTTGCTGGAGCATTTGTTCCTTAAAGTATTGTCATGTCAGATAAGTCGTCTGAAAAGCGATAAGACTGAAAGCAGCTGAATCAAGACCCGAGGGAGAAATCGCGCTCTTGACTGTGCAGACGTATGACGGTAGTAAGGCATTTCCACCAGACAATCAACATGGCAGCAATGGTTTTTCATAAAGGAAGGGTGTGGTTGGAAAAGGTCGACCCTTAAAATGTAGACCTCACATTACTCTGTGAAATTTCACCTTGGGCGCTAAGGTTCTAGGTTTAAAGCTAACACACCAAGAACCACTTGTAAGAAGGTCGTATGTGACCGATCTCAAGCAGCTATCCCTTGCGCACTGTGGTCACACTCTCAGGTCGTCAAGACCACATCTAATCCGGTTTTGTCTTCATGTGCTTCAAAAAGAAGAATCCTTTCACGATGTGGGAATTCGGGAAATGTTAACCGTTCTCATATTCCTTACAACACTCGAGACCAACCTATTCACAATCAGATCCATTTTCCTCCTAATGTTCTACTTTTTTTCCAACTCTCATTTTTCTCTCACCCTCGACACGTACCTCAAGTGCTAATATTTCGAGTTCACGAAGTATTATCCTAGGTTTTCGGAAACCGTATTCTAAACTTCATGTTGGAACTTTTGATTTGTGAAAGCTGTATCAAATCGCTTAACAAGCCTTGTTAGCTTAAATCTAGAATATCTTGTCATTACTGTTTGCCTTATCTCCGAAACACCCATGAAGATCCCAGCGAGGACACTCACGTAGCCTCGCTTGTTTAGCACAAAACTAGCGCGATTAACCCTTCGTTTATCTTGGGATCCTATAGCAAGTTCTCGTGTCCTTGTAGATGTAGAGATAGTATTTAATTTGCGAACAGTACAGGCACTTTTTGTGCGGATTTCTGTTTATCTAAATGGTCTGATTAGAATTTGGAAAGATAAGGAAATATCGATGTCTTTTCGTTGTTTCTGCTCACTGACTGCTGCTCGTGTGAAACAAAAGACGAGTTCTCTAACCTCCTTCCGAAAATGAGACACTCAGACATTGTGATCGTAACGGGGGATTTCAACGCCCAAATCGTTAGGTATTTTGGCATCCTATCCTAATGAACGGATAATGGATATCGTCTCTTACAATTATGTTCAGGTTACCGTTTATTTTTGACAAGCATTCATTTCAAGCATACAGAGAGATATTGCGACATGGCGATATTTGATGTCAACATAACGATGGACGCAAATAGACCATATTGGGATCAACTACCATTGGAGAAGCTTCGAATAGGGCTGTTGATTATTGTGGAACATATATTGGATCTCGGACTGTAGTGAGAGTACGCATTTTTAAGCCATTTACTGGGCCCAGAAAGGTGTTAACTGGCGAACCTCTTGGTTGCCAGTTCGTAAACGAAAAGGAAAGAGTCAGCTATACGCTTAGTCGATCATGTTCAACAGGTCCATCCAGAAAAAAGCTTGAAACAATTTTCAAGCAGCTGTGGATGTAGTAGCGTTATGTGCATCAAAATTAAGTTTGAACACTGGGAAATACCAATGGATTATTGAAACTTCCTGTGAACTGATGGAGGCTCGAAAACTCATCCCTGCAGACTCAGATAATTATGAAGAATCGACGACAACGTTAACGTAGACTAACAAAAAGTATACACAAGGACTGTGAACAGTGGTGGGCAGAAAAAGCAGATGGGGTTGAAACGGCCGCGGCAATAGGCAGTACTAGACTATTGTTCCAACTCATCAAGGAAACTAGTGTTAGCTAGACTAGGGTCCATTATCTACTCAGTTGAGATTAGATCGATGGGCGGAACACTACTTAGTGATTTAAAATATGGAGACGATATAGCCCTATTCAGTGAAGATGCTGACAATATACAGGGTGTTCTGAACACCTTAGGTAACAATGTAAGCATATTGAAGATGCGTTTTTCTCCCCGTAAATGTAAAATGCTAGTTCAGGATTGGTCTACATTATCACCTAGATTGGTCATAAAAAGTGGAGTAGTTGAGTTCGTTGATCACTTCACTTTCCTCAGAATCCTCATCAGCCCTACTCGGTCGGTGTCCCATTAAAACTCGGCCGAGATTCAGGAAGCTCACTTGGCTTGTTTCGTTTTGCATCACTTGTGGCGTAGACGAGAGGCCGAGTGTACTGCGCAGCAGTCCTTGCAGTATTAACCTGTACATGCGAATCATGGGGTTATGGAAATACAAAATATGCGTAAGCTTCGGGTCCTTGATCATAGAAGTTTTCGAAGTACTTCCCATACATCATGAAGTGATCAAGTAAGCAATATTGGTGTTAAACATAGAGCACTAGAGAGAAACGGTAAATCAGTTAATGAGCTTGTGAACCTTCGTTAAGTTTGCTTGGGTATGCATTACGTTTCCTCAACCACATTCTACCTCGTCACTCAGGTGTTGGATGGAGTATGAGTAGGATGGGAGAAGGCTAGGTTCGGCCAAATTGAAATATGGTATTGGTCCTTGAAATCGTTGACCCGTTGATCTAAGGCATATTGATAGATGTAGACTGCCTAGTTGGAGTCTGCGTATCTCTACCAGTGGCTGGAGATACTGGGTAACATGGCTGAGCATCAATCACAGTGTCATAAGTGTATTCCTCTTAGGTTCCATAATTCTTTCTCACTCACAAGTATTGCAATAGATATTTATGAAAAATAATATTTGCCTGGCTTCTTCTTACTTGGTGATTGTGACGAATTTTTTTACATGCTTGCCATCACTCACTTTTAATTACAATAGTAATAACGGCAGCTTGTTTCATTTCTGTCGATTGTTATCATTAGTAACCCACTAGCGGAATTGATCATTCTAGAAACAATCTACCATAATCGTCGGTTTAGTACGGATATCATTACTTACTACTGAATTCCGATGAATATTAGGAGTTCAATTAGAACTAGTAGCCATCTCCAGGATCATTATGTGACCACGAGTGTAGGGTTTTCAATCGGTAACTTACTATGTGTATTTTCAACTACTTTTTGAAATTGTCAAGTTTGAACAAATAGTAGACATAAACTATCTGTCGCAACATTAATTAATAATTTTACAAGTCATTTCCGTATTTTTGAAGCAATGAACAGATTAAAATCATGCATTCATAAAATTTATTTAGCTTCAGATATCTGGGTCACAATCAAACCACTCGGATGTATTAAGTCAAAATTGTCTATATTCTAGTTCAAGTGAATTCTAATTTGAATTCGATATCATGAGCTTCGCGGCGAATACACGCTCGTCAAATTAATGGGTTGACATCCAACCGTTAGTATTTATAACTTCAGTTTAATTGTATTCAAGTGGCTTGACAATATACCTGATATCCAAAGCCTTTTTATATATCAGCGTCGATTAGTTAGACATAAAATAATCAACATATTTGTGTGATTATTTTTTTGAGCATACATGGTAGTCTCTTTTAAGTTTATCTTCCTAATATTAAGTTGAGTAAACTGATGAACTTTGTTAACTGACTTTTTGATAGATTAGTGCGTCGTTTTTAAATATATTGTATCACTTTAGTATTTAGATGATAATTATCCGGATTGTGGTCGTTGGTTTAATGAACTGAATAAAGTGATGGGTTGGTTAGAACAGAAATGGCGGCCACTAACTCAAAACTTGGGAATAATCGCGAAAGATACAATGAATAGTCGTGATGATGATATCAAATTGGATAAGAGTACATGTATCCGTGGCTTACCCTCAAATTGTGTTGCTGTAATTTATTTGAAAAAGCGTTCGACACAGTATGAAAAGTATGTCATATTTATTTATTGATGATTGTGGTGACTCATCTACCTAGATATAGGTTTATATACTCAACTGTGAGCAATTTTTGTAAGATGTACTACCAAAAGATGGTTGTATAACCTCACTCAGTGTTTGTGTAGATAGCCTTTAAGATGTTAAGCTTCTCATGTATACCCTTCTAGAGCACAGTCCTATCCGACTAATCGGCGTCGGCTGTGATATCAAGAAGCGCCACTATTGTTGGCCTGCAATTCTTGTGGTAGTGTTCCAATATTTGAAGAATAGTGTAAATGCAATCAACACCTCATTAACTTTGTCGAAAACCAGCTTGCTCTTTGAAAGTTAACCTTTCATGTGTTTTGTACAGTCTACGCAGTATGATGAAAGGCAGCAGTTTGGAAGCAATCGAGAGTAGACATCTCCCCGATAGTTGTTACAAATTATCATTGATCGCATCCGGACTTCAGTCTGCTGGTGTATAAATAGAGATTACGAAAAGAAATCGTTTGATAATTCATTTCCTTCTCACTTTGACGAAGAATCCTAGTCTAGCAGCACATACGCAAATGTTAATGGGGATAGGTGTGGTAGTGTGTCAGATAAAAAAACTACATATAATAAAAGGCAGATCGGCCTATACTAAACTGGCCCATCATTGACGCCGTCATGACATACTTCTCTCTGTAAATGGTTGGGTTCAGTGAGAGCGGGTCTGCTCTGTACTTGCGAAACCTAGTCCCTCAGAATCGAGGACGATTCGGGTCCCCTCTGTGTTCGACCATCGTTGACTCCAAAGAATTACTGATACCTGGAAGGAACACCATGTTGGTATTTCTGAGTCTCGATATCGTGTGTTCGGGTGCAGTGATGATAACTTAATTGGTGTCACTATCTTCAGAAATTGGTTTCAGTGGCTTGGTTATGTACTACAAATGTCATTTTGAATATATATATATATATATATATATATATATATATATATATATATATATATATATATATATATGAGAGTATATGTTCAAGACATATTTCTGATGTTCTGGTTGACAAGAAATCGCCTTTCACTCCTCTCTTTACTAGTCCAATGTGGGATGTCTGAAGAGGTTAAATGTACAGGCTGAATAAACGTTGGGGAAATCAGAGTGATTTATGTCGAATAACAAATCAGTCGATTGAAAGGCGTTTTATGTTATTGAATGATATATCTAAAGTCACCAGTCAGCAGTAATCAGCAGTATAATCTCTAACACCGTTTTCAGAGGATTTACCATTCCTTTTAATCTGGTTTCACCGAGCCTTTTTTAATACAATAACATCCATGTCTAGATTCGTGACCTATTTTAGTAACGAAAACTGTTGTCTAATGTCTCTAAATAATGATTCCGACAAGCCTATTATTCGATGTATGACCGACGCGGTATCTTAAATTCGACAATATATTAAGTGAATATGTGTAATAATGCCTATTCTGTTGACTTCAGTTATCACTGCTTCATAGCCTTCTTAACTTATTTTTATTGCATACAAATGCCTAAACTCTGTTCCTCCAATTATTCATTAGTTATTCAGTAGTTCCATGTAACTTTCAGTCTTATTAATAATCGTTACTTTTCATTTAAGGTATGCTAGCTTATTGAAAGCCTATTTTACTCATCGTCTACAGTATTCACCAGCTTTTCATCATAGTCCTATACACAGAGAACTTGGAGAACATTATAAAGTAAGCAATTTAAGGCTATTGTGGTCAACATTATTGTCTCATAACTTGTTTACTAATAATTGGTGTATTTCCTATGAAGAGATGATATTCATAATTATGGTAGATTTGAATTATATAATCCAGGATTCGCATTCGTTTTAGGTCTATTTCATGTGAAAATGATCTATCTTACTTCGATTCGACAAAGCATATGGCCGTCATTCAACTAAAATGTAACTCAAACTCAACACATTGATTGAATTTTTACATTGTGCTTATTTTGTAAAGAACAACAATTGGGCAAGCAATGTTTATTGAGCGAAAACAGAGTAGGTCATAAAATATTACATACATTACTTCCAAGCATCAATTTGCACATCCTCCGCGTTGTCTGGACTGTATCGTTTATCAGCCTGCTTCTCTTGGTTATTCTCGATTGTCCTCTGTATTTCGATCATGCTTCACCTCTTGCCCTCTCGCAACTCGTCTCGTCTGCTGTTCACTGATTCTTCCCGATTTCCTTTGACGCTCTGCTACCTACTACTTATTGATGACTTATAAGTAGTATCCACCACACGCCCCTCCATTTAACTGCTGTGCTCGTATGCGCGCCGACCTTCGTGCTTCTGTGGTTGCTGGTTGTTTCTGCGTATTCGCCCCATCATTCCAACATATCCATCTTTGCAATTGACTTATGTTTACACGCTTCTCTTTGTTGTCCTTCTTGATGGTGTATACCGGTCCACGCCGAGCGATGACTGTATACGGGCCCTCCCATTTAGGGAGTACTTTCTTCGAGCCTAGTCCACTACCCGTTATGCTTCTCCGTCCTCTACACTTCACCAGATCTCCTACTGAAAAGTGTCTCAGCTGATTCCCCTGGTGCTGTTCTGATCGTTTAACATCCATTTCCTGTTTTCGTTGTATGTTTTCCACCGCTTGTTTCCGCTCTTCCTTCCATTTCCTATCATTCCACTTTCGTGGCTGAGGCCAGGCGATGTTGCTGCCTGGAAGTCGTGGTCTCCTTCCGTACATCAGCTGAAATGACGACTTTTTTGTTGTTCCTTGATTCGAGGCTCGATGTGCTAATAATATCATCGGCAATTCCGTCTCCCAGTTACCCCTCTTTGCTGCCAACCACTCTTTTAGAGTGTGATTATTTCGTTCAGTTAGTCCGTTGGTCTGAGGATGATACGGTGTTGTTCTGACTCTTTTGATACCTAACTGCCCAAGGCGAGATGTGAACTCCTCGCTCTCGAAACATGGACCCTGGTCGGTCAATATCATTCTCGGGATGCCGTGGTCGGCCTTGATGTGCCGCATCACTGCTTCGGTCACCGTCTTTCCTCGTTGATCAGGAATCGCCACAGCCTCTACTCAGCGCGTAGCATGCTCGGTCATTACCAACACGTACTGGTTACCGCTCGATGTCTGGGGAAATGGACCCATTACGTCCACTGACCACAGATCGCCTACTGTCGTTACGGGGATGGGCTGTAACGAAGTGCGTATGCATTTATCCCCTTTCATTAACTGACATTGGGGGCAGGCGAGGACGTATCTCATCACGTCTTCTTGCATTCCTGGCCAGTAAGCACTCTGTCTCAGGAGGTCAGTGGTTCTTGCGACACCTGTGTGTGCTAATTGGTGGCATTCGCTGATTAGTTCATGTCGTAATGGCTTTGGAATTACAGGTATCCAGCTTCCATCGTTGTCTTTCCATGTTAGCACTCCAGCTGCATTTAATCTTAATCTGTCCTTTTAGCTTAACAACGTCTTTACCTCTCTGCTAAAGTGCATTGATTCGTCATCCACTGCTTCAGTTAACGCTCGTCTCACCGTCCTAAGCGTTGGATCTGCTTTCTGGCAACGAAGTAGTCTTTCTAGGTCTGTTTGCATTCTGTTGACTCCACAGGCTACTTCCGGTAAGCTAGCGTCCTCACACGGTCTTGACAGGTAGTCAGCTATTACGTTTCGGCTTCCTGGTATGTGACCAATCGTGAAATCATATTCTTGCAGGCGTAGTGTCCATCGTGACAATTTTTTCTCGGGGGTCTCTTGCCGTCTTCAACCACTGTAGTGGCTTGTGGTCGGTCTCGATGTGAAATGGCTGGCCTAGCAGATACGGTCTCCACTTATCTACTGCCCAAACGATCGCTAGACACTCTTTCTCGATGGTCGAGTACTTCTGTTCCGTTGGTGTTAAAACGCGGCTGGCATATTCCACTACGCCGTCATCCTGCCGAAGTACTGCCCCAATGCCAAAATCACTGGCATCTGTGGCCACTGTGAACTGTTTTCCACGGACCGGAAGTCTCAATGTCATCTGCTTTGCGTTTAATAGCTGCTTAATCTGATCAAAGGTTTTCTGAGCCTCTTCTGTCCATATAAATTTTCCACTGCTTAGTAGTTTATATAGTGGTGCAGCGATCTCGTTAAAGTTCTTTATAAAGCGGCTGTAGAATGCTGCTCTTCCTATAAACTGTCTGAGTTTCCTTTTCGAAGTGGGTGCCGTTATGTTCTGGATCGTCAAAATTTTCTCGGGTAACGGCTTCATTTCACCATCTCCTACTTTATACCCCAGCAGTGTGACGTTACATTTGGCTATCTGTGACTTCTTCTTATTGATGCGCAGCCCAAATTCCTCTATTCGTTTGAGTACTGCTTCTAGATGTCTTGCGTGGTCTCTCTCTGTTTTACTGTAAACCACCAAATCGTCCCCGTACACCTCCACATTTTCAAGATCTCGTAACAATAAGTTCATTAATCTTCTAAATGTGAATGGCGCTCCCGCCAGCCCAAATGGCATTCTTCTAAACTGGTACTGTTTGTGACCAACAGTGAAGGCTGTCTTGTACCTGTCATCCGCTTTTATCGGTAGCTGCCAATACCCTGACCTGAGGTCCAGTACAGTGAACAACTTTGCTTGTTGTAAACGATCCAGGATTTCGGCTACAGTTGGCATTGGGCATGGCTTCAACTCAGTTATGCTGTTTAGCTCTCTGAAATCGACGCAGAATCTGTATTTTCCATTGGATTTCTTTACTAGCAGCACAGGTGAGTTGTAACGGCTATCAGCCTCTTCAATTATTCCGTCCCGCAACATCTCTTCCACTTAACGATTTACTTCCGTCTCTAGATGAACTGGTATTCGGCGTGTGTGGAACGTTGTCTTCTTACGACTGTTTACGGGGATCTCATGCGTCACCTTATCACAATAACCATAGGCCTCCCCGTCGTCGGTGAACAGACTTCCGTACTTTGCTATTACCTTATTGATATTTTCTATGTTCTCTTGCAGTAGGATCGCGGCTTGTGTCTTAGCTATCTCGCTGTTCTCATGTACGCTAAAATGCCCATACTTAGTGTTTACTGTCTTGTTCTTTGTGTCGATTACCGCCTCCACCTCTCTAAGGAAGTCTGCCCCCAGTATTGTTTGCTGTATGTCTTTAGTTACTACAAATGGATATCGAACGACGCAATCTCCGACTTCGACACAACAGTCTGACACTCCTAAAATTTTCAGTGCATGCCCGCTCACTGTTTGTACTGCTAGTGAACACGCCCTGATCTCCCGACACAATCCTACATCTATTAAGGATATAGCCGCGCCCGTATCAACTAGACACACCAGTACTCTTCCATTTATACGAACTCTTGTATACAACGCACCCTTGTTAACCAACCCCACAACCCGGAAAGACGTTTCAAAGAGAGAAGGTTGTGTATAACGTTTAAAATGTCTTAATCTTCGTTTCCTCGGGCAGTTTCTTCTGTAATGTCCAAACTCTCCACACTCAAAGCACCTACTTCCTCTTTCCGCACAGATTCGCACCGCCGCGACTTTCTCCTCCAACTCGGCGATCCGTTTCTCCATAGGCGCCGTCCTGCTGTGCTCACTAGCTGTCTGCACATTCGAGCCATCTCCATCACGTCCAATGGCTGCACGGCATGCGCCAGTCGAAGCTGTCTCGCTACGTCACCAGGGACACACTCCAAGAACTGGGATGCCAGGAGCTGCTGTCTCGACTCGTCGTCCAACGATGGCAACCCACGACGCAGTAAACTCGTCAGAGTGGTGGCCAACACCGACGGATCGCCGTCCGGGGCCAGACGCACGGCCCTGAACGGCTGCAACGCCAACTCCCTGTCCGCTGGACTGTCGAATTCAGACACCAACCTGGCCACCACCTCCTCCCACGTGGCCCCACCGTCAGCCAGCTCCACGTCGTCGAACACCGCCTTTGCACGACCCCGCAGCAGGGTACCGAGGACCGTCACTTTCGCCTTTTGTCCTCGCACGCCGACCAGCTCCGCAGTGGCTTCGAAATGCCGCAGGAATGCCCCGACGTCTCCATCCTCGAACGGTTGTGGCCACGGAATCTTCATCTCGTACCGAGGCAGCGACACCAATTGTAAAGAACAACAATTGGGCAAGCAATGTTTATTGAGCGAAAACAGAGTAGGTCATAAAATATTACATACATTACTTCCAAGCATCAATTTGCACATCCTCCGCGTTGTCTGGACTGTATCGTTTATCAGCCTGCTTCTCTTGGTTATTCTCGATTGTCCTCTGTATTTCGATCATGCTTCACCTCTTGCCCTCTCGCAACTCGTCTCGTCTGCTGTTTACTGATTCTTCCCGATTTCCTTTGACGCTCTGCTACCTACTACTTATTGATGACTTATAAGTAGTATCCACCACAATTTCACTATATTTTAACACCCAGTAATCAGTTACCCGTATACAACCTGTCGCAAATGTGTCAGTCCTGGTTACTACACCACTTCAGCACAGCAAGATGAATACCTAAGTGGAATAAGATGTATCGATATCAGTTATCAGTAAACAAGATTAGACTCAAAGAGCATAATTCAGGAAGGAAGAACCCACGTGACGAAAGCTATGAGATAATTTTAGAGATATTGAATGCATCTGCGCTATTTCAGCCAATTTTGAGCCATGTCACCCAAAGTCTTCAGTTGTTGGTTATTACAATCTATCGGATCCCAACCAAGTAGTCTGGCTGTCACTAATGATTTTGGTAATGTTTTAGAGAAGCGAATTAGACAGATTAACCAATATATTATGGATATTCGTAAGGCGAATTGGATTATCATAGAAAGTAGTCTATAAAATCATATAGTCTTCATCACTTAATCTTAACTACAAAATGTTTAGTCAAATAATGTCATAGTATTTACGTGATTTTTCTTCAAACGGAATACCTTAAAACATCTATGTTGGTGTATTGCCGTTAAAAGGTCAGTTAGAAGAGACAAGATGATATCAAATAATGATGTTCTTTGCTTTTATTACTAACATTTATTTTTTTTAAAAAAGGAAAGAATCAGTTGTATAGCTGAAGATGCTGGTTATTTCAATATCATTGGAAATCGTCTTATTCAAGTGATTAATAAAGCGCTAACCTCTGGTAGACCTTACTCTATTAATCCAGTTACTTTCAGTTCTTGTATCACTGACCCAAATATGAGGGAACAATGGTGAGTGAGGGAGTCAATGTGACTATCGTTTCCTTGAAAAGTTATATATATATATATATATATATATATATATATATATATATCATCTTGATCGAGTTAAGTTAAAATTATAAACAATTGAATCTCATTTTATAGGTATCTTCTTCCAAAAATGAACGAAAATATTTACATTCATTAATTTCATCCGCTGAGATTATTAACAAATACATTCTATTCAAATTGGATCTCAGTTTGATAAGTCAGTGATATCGTACTCATTACTAGTGTAACAATGGCTCAGCCTCTCAACTGGAGTTTCCGATTATAATCTACCTATTTAAAGTTATCCTTTGGACGTTGTTTCCGCACTATATTAAATGTCGTTTGAACTGTTGCTTGCTTTCTACCTATTGGACAAGAGCGGTTGAAATTCAGATATTATCCTCTTTAAGTATTTTTTTAGTGAATAAGTTTTTGAATTTGACCGTCATCAATAAGTCGGATAATAAGTTCTAGAAAATAAATCATATTTTCATTTTCATGATTTACTGTAAATCGTTCATCAGGATGGGCTTCATTATTAGGATTTCTTATTTAATAGGTAATTACAGGTAATTATCGAAAGAAAAAAATATGTTTAAAGCAGTCTCATTGATTACCGGTTTTTTTTATCGTCTTTTCCGAATCAGTCATAGATATATCCGTTAAGACTGAAGCCAGTGGACTTCCGACAGCGGCTCCGTCAATTTTCCGTCATAAAATGTTGTTAAATTAAGTTTATTAATCTTTCGTAAACATTAGGAAGATCTGTTTAAAATCATCTTTTGGTAGTGTAAGAAGATCGCCATGTTCACGAATAATTCGTATAATTTTTACATGTGGAGTCGTAGCGAATAATGGTGATAGGTCATATGATACCAGGAATCTATCATCTGTGTCGACACTCTCAAACGTTTAAGTAGATTAAAAGGCCTCCTTCAAATTATTAGCAGCTATCTTTCAGCAAATCGGTCTCAGATGTCTCGCCAAACATCAAGCAAGTTTGTGAAATGAAGAGTTGACGGTTGAAACGAACCTCGCTTCACTTAAGTTCAAGTAGTTGGATATCAACGATAGCCAACCCACACAAACATCATAATTCACGGCTAATGATAAAATTGTGAAAGAGTTACATACTATTACCATGCAATATAACTAACACTTATATATTAAGAACACGCGGCTCAAAGGGAAGTTCACGAACGTTAAGTAATCCAGAATAATTTAGTAGAATGGATGGAATGACCTTGTGTTTAGAATATTTCACTTTGTTTTGCAGTTTACTTGCTTTACTGCCCGAAAATGAAGTGAAAATTATTCAAAACAAGAGAAAAAACACCGTAAGTTCTTTCCCCTTTTTCCATATATAACTTTTGAACAAGCTTTTATAGAGATTACTGTCGCCAGAATAAGACGTTATATCAGTCCATAAAATCGTTTACTGTTGATCTGAGCTGTGCTGGTAGATACAAACTACCTAGTTAGAGTCTCAGGATGAACGATTAGAGACTGTGGATGACATGTTGTAGAATTAGTCAGAGTGACGTAGGTGCATCCACTCGTTTTATCTTTCTAGATCTTTGATTTAATTACTCATTCATATACATATTTACATTTCTTCATGATGAACTGCATTTTCGTATCAATCTTGTTAATAAGGTCTCATTGGGCTAGTACGGTATGGAAGCTTTAGGTAACACACATATTTCCCAGACCTGAAGGCTATAGTCTTATACTTTCATAGACCATGTTTCATGGCCTTAAATTAGTACAAAATGGGCTGGAGACACTGAGTGACATGTCTTATAGCCAGTCACAGTAGTGCAAGTATATTCACCGTTAAATTCTTTTTGTCTAATTGAGGTTAGGTTATTTCTCCTTGTGTATTTATCCATGTTACTTATTGTTATGCAGTAGCTTATATTGTACATCAGTTTTCTAAGCTTTGGTATGTATGTAAGAACATTCATTATCACTTGAACAATTCTTGACACAATTTTTATGTTTTCATAATTGTATCAAATTTGGTTCTGAACCGAAAGCTGACTATTGTTTAAACTACTGAATCTTTGTTTGCTTATACAATTCCGTTGTTTTATACTCGTTTTGTACTATTCCGAATGTTGACGGCATGTGTTTACATACAGACTTTACTGTCTATCATTGCTTCATGTTTCTGTAAATTCTTACCGTTTATTTATAAATATTTATTTCCCTATTAATATCTCGACGCACCCTGGGTGCGTAGACGTCTCATAAATTGAGGTTTGTAGTCATATACCTATTTATCATGTTTAAATAGTACTTCATCTAGTATACAATGAATCTTTGTTTTGATATTGAACGTTCACTCTGTATCTTCTAGATCTTAAGTTCCTTTCGTGCACACCGCTTCGTTCCTTCTTATTAAACTATGTTGTGGTGTCAATCTTGTGAATTCGATGTTATCGTGCTATTGTGGTATAGCAAATAGGGTCCATGTTTTTATGTACTAGACTCTACGTTGTTCATGACTGACTGACAAATTGAATCGCTGCACACTATACTAATCCATTGTTTAGAAAATAAATATTTTGTCACTACTGCATGTGATGCAGGTTGGAAAAAGTGAGACAACCTATTTGATTACATACAGAGATTTTATCAGACACCAGCCTACCAACATCAATAAGGTTTCCAAAATAAGTTAAATGACCAAAATACTCGATTGCTCCATAACGCGCTTATACAAAGGTCGTCCAGCTCTGTTAAAGAGTTTGGCCTTCGACCACTATTTTAAAGGTTACAACCCTGTCTTACGTATTTTAATTAGGTTATGTGGGAAATATCACTAACCCTTACACCTATATTGCCTTTCCAGGTCTAGTACACGAGTCCGTACCGCGTAAATACTTAACTAACTAGTTAATAAAGTTCGTGATCAGTTCTAAACTACTGTTTATCGACGCACACTGGGTGCTAAATGTCAATTCAGTCACTTAGTGAAGTACAGTATGCCTTCATTAATGACCAACTTCTAAATTGGGTGCACTGCTTTATTGTGAACATTTAGTATCAAATAGTTGTATGTTTTTAATTTCATTCTACTTCTTTTCATTTCCATGTACACTGATTTGTAAAAAATGAGTTTTAACAAGTTGATATTTTCTTATTTTGTTTTTACAGACTAACAAACTGCAAAGGATGGATTCTGATAGGTAATAATAATTGAAAATCGTTATTTCGCATTTCATTTGTTCTCATCTATTTATTATCATACGTTATTACTAACTGTGGAGTTGTACGTTGTCAGTCACAACTACAAACTGGTCATTACATCTCGCATTTCACGATAAAAATATCGAGTCATAAACAACGTAGAGTCTAGTACACATGCGCGTTATCTCAAAAGCTTCCATACCATATTAGCCCAATGAGACCTTATTAACAAGATTGATACGAAAATGCAGTTCATCATGAAGAAGTGTAAATATGTATATGAATGAGTAATTAAACTAAGGATCTAGAAAGATAAAACGAGTGGATGCACCTACGTCACTCTGACTAATTCTACAACATGTCATCCACAGTCTCTAATCGTTCATCCTGAGACTCTAACTAGGTAGTTTATATCTACCAGCACAGCTCAGATCAACAGTAGACGACTTTATAGACTCTTTATTTTTGCACCTAGCTTCCACCCGTCTGACTCACACCAGCCAACATTGTTTGTTGAGGTAGGCAGTAGTTGGAGATAAGCAATACATATCCCAACCACCTTGGTTGATAACTATTACACAACCTCATCAACCGGTACGCCATCTTTATCTAGTATTCTGTGCGTGACTATACGATTGCTTGTTCATTCGTTCTGAAATAAGTAAGCAGTGCTTCAAAGACACTCATGGGAGGGTTGTACATGTCTCTGCTTTCACAATCCATCTGCAAGATCCATAAATGAATGCAGATCCTCCGGAAACTCAGTACACATTCTTTCAACGGTATAAGTGATTCATGTTGGTAAAAGTCAAGCTTTTTTCAGGCACAAAACTACTAGGTATGATGTGACTTTCAATGTAAGCGTTGTGGTCAACGCAATCATTTAATTAATTCTCTATGATCAGTCTAGTTGATAATGCTAACCAGTGCTGTATCAAAGTTAGACATTCAGATGGAGAGATATTTCGTGTTTTGTAGACTATTTGTTGTCGGCGTTTTCGTAGAATATGACTATATCATCTGCGTATTGTAAGTCGATTAATAAGTCTCCTGGTAGAGATTAGTTCCATTAGAGTTAGGTAAAAGTGTGAGTTTTAGATGGACATCTTTGGTGAAATCAAATAAAAGATGGGGTAATGAATGTAGATCTCAGATGAAAATCACTTGAAGTTAACAATTTTAATGTCACATTATCAATTTATATCTTATGTTAATGTAGACATTTTAAGCACTTCGCCACCTATCCCAATTTTCCATCTTGTTTCTTAAGTTCTCACGCAAGCAAACATGCACAATATGTGTTGTCTTGGATTGTATCGCCTTAATTGATGCATATATAACTCTGCATTGATTCATGATCATAATATCTCCACGCTACCAATGTGGTTTGCTTTTTTACTAACTAGAATGCTCGAACCATGGCATACATTTTTTAAACTCTAGTCCCGATTGGGAACAATTATATTTAATCTTAAGCACCTGTTCATAACCATTGATTTAGCTTCGGCTCTTGTGAAGACTAAGTATGACATACTTGATCCACAGCTGCTGGAATTTCATTTTCTAAAAAATTACCTTATTTATATAGGTTTTTACGTTTTGATTCGTCTCATAGTTATCATATTGAGACAAAACATTCAACTTTCATCCAAAAAATCTTGGGTTCGAATACCACCCCACTCAATTACAGCAATCGAACACTATTACTACCTCACATTTGAAGTGTATGTCAAACTACAAATACAAATCTGTACCTCGTAAATGAGATGCATCAGGTCATTATTTTTACATGTTATTTGTAATATAGCACTAGAATGAGTGATTTTGTCATCAATGTTGACACTTGTAACTTTATTTGAAAGTAAGTACCATATCACTCAATGTTACCAACGGCAAATTACAATTACGAAACAAATCTCAATCCCTATATATATATATATATATATATATATATATATATATATATATATATATATATATAAGACGACTCAATGGGAACTATTGAGAACTGATATCATATACTGATTTTATTGTTTTTCAATTTATTACCAGACCGTCTTACTTAAAACAATATGCAAAATATTGGCTAATGTTGATTCGACTGTTTTTTTTTAAATGAATTTCAACATTTCTTTTTACATATTATCGAATATATTATACTTATGTTAAGATTCGTTCAATATTATCCCGCAGTATTTCCTAACTGTTTCTCTACATTTCAGTCAACTAATTGATAGTCAATCCGATAATGACGTAAACTTGTCAGAATATGATGATGATGACGATCCGAAGTTATCAGCGTCTAATAAAAATGACATAGTTGATTCAAATGCAACTAATCAATCATCTTGTGGTCTGCCAAATCGTCCAATTAGCAAAGAGGTTTGCCAGCTTCTTTTTTACACACTGTTTAATATCATTTAGTGTAATAATTACACCTTCGTATAAAATTCTACTAATACTGATAGTAATAAGCATAACTTGCTAACAATATATTCGACCATATTTTTATCGATACAAACTACTAAAGTAACTACCTACTATATCAAAACGAAGTACGAATAATACAGGGGAGTCTGAAATCGAGAACCTAATAATAAGAATCAACTGTTTAAACTTTAAACACGTTTTAATAATAGTCAAGCTCACGATTTCTGTTACCATCATAAAATAGTTTGCTTTCGGAATTTCGAATTCATTCTAATCTATTAGTCTAGTACATTTCATTATGCGGAAAAATAGCTGGTGATTATACTCAATGATTTTCGCAGCATTTTTATACGTGTTTTCCTTACTTATATGATCCAAATTTGATTTCGACACCACAAATTTACCTTGATTTGACAAAACCAAAACCCATAGAGGTTCAAGCTTTAAACCTCCGGGTTTCGTGGCGAACGTTTAGCTCTTAAACCACCGGGTCTGAGATCGGTCGCTTTTGTAAACACAGGTGAATACTACAACGGAGGAGCTACATTTGGATAAAGCAGCTATTCAGTGTTTCTTGGTTGTCAATGGTTACCTAAAATAAGTCGGTTTATGATGTCAAGTTAAAAATTCGGCGATCTTCACTGTTGAGCGATCATTATCTCATTTCGCCTCACTATATTAGTTGTAGTTAAATTGAAAACATATTGCTTAACATTCATCAGTATATCATATCTTCAGCCTTCAGGGATTTTATGTCTTCCCATTACATTTAAAGCCACGTCACCTTGACCGATTGAATTTGATCTTGTTTTCATTGTATATTGATGACTAACCGTTTAAATTGCATTTCATGTGTCCTCTCTTACTGTCTATATTGGTTTCAGTAGTCTTTATTATGAGTAATGGCTTGTGATGCATAATCTCTTATTCATTTCAGTTAATTTATTCTCAATATGTTGCATTTTTATACATAAAATTTCACTGAATTAAGTCTGTGCGTTTTTTCCGTTGATCTTTTTATTTCTTTCAGATAATGAAAAATAAAGGCATTGTGAAATATCGACATAAACGAGAACGTAATCCCAGGGTACATCTAAGGCACAAATATCGTAAAGCAACAATTCGTTACAGGTCACGCTGTGCACCAGTTCGCAAAGAAGACAAACCGTATGCAGGTGAATTCAAAGGGATACGTGTAAATTTGATTAAATCTCATAAATTCAAGAAGTATTAATATAATTTAATATTATACCTACTTTTGACATTGTTTAGGTCTTCCGTGATTATTTTAATATTACTATTCGTAAAATCGTTCCCGTCACATAAGCACAGTGAATAGTTCTGTTATGTCAGAAAGATAACAATAACTAGATCATGTTTTGATGAATTTAACCATATCTCGGGGATGGGGGGGGGATTGATCACTGGATTATGGATCATTTTCTCAGGACACGTTGTGATCAATAATGATTAGTGTTACTACTTAGACATAGTCGTTTCTCGTTTTGTGCCTTTATATGCCTGTACCTAGTAAGGTATTGTGTTAATAACTGCAATAATAGAGATGGGAAGAACAGCCAAACTAAAATTATTGAATGGCGTTACTTCAAAGCAAACTTAATTAAGTCGAGCCTGTTTACCGTTACATTTAGGTCTGTAGTAAGAACAAGATCACTAGTTGTGAATGTTATTATTTTCACTGTTTAACTTATAGCCTAGACTTAATCAGAGGCTATGCACGTGTGACTTTTTGCCGCCTTTTTGGGAGAAAGGAATCAAACTGCATTTTCAGTTGTGCTACAGCTTTTAGAGGATGACACTATACAAACAGCATTCTCACTGGTCTTCTAGGTGATATCAGATTAGTCCATATATGTTAACGAAGTACAGAATTGGGCTTGCTTGAGTTGATAGTACTAGTCTGAGCACCCAGATGGAAATTTACTCCGTCGCCATTTGTTTGTTCGATGTGTAAACGACCACAATTTAGATTCCTGTACTGAACTGTGGAGTTATTGATAACGAGAATTATGTAGTTTCGTTTTCCGATGTATTACTATACTCTTGGGTAAAAATATCTTTTACATCCTGTTTGCAAACTTTGTTCCGTTATCAGCTCTGTTTTCTTTTCAAAAGAAAAATGTACTTAATATTAACCCAATTTTTTACTCGAAAATTTCCAACAACAGTTTATTTTTATTCACACTCGTTTCTTGTAAAGTGTTTCAGGTTACATTTTGATAATATTTCCCTTATTTTATAGGTTGTATCTTTGATTTTTGGAGGCTTAAAGAGGGACGAGTATCACTTTTAATAGATGGGCTTGTATGTCCATTCCATACATTCTTCGAATGTAATGTTTGGAACGGCTGGTCACTAGGTAGTATAACGCACACAGGGAAGTACACAAGCGAATAATAATAAGTGACCATGAGTTTTGCTACATTGTCTTTACAGAAAAGGAGTAGTTATGTTTACCCTCTGTAAATAATATAGAAGGCGCAAAGGATAAATTTTCTCTTCGACTATTCATCCTTACTACTTTAATTTCAGTGTGCCGCTGACATTGTTTTAATTTAATATTCGTAGAAATTAATATCTTTGATAATAAGATTTCATTACTTTGCGGTATAAGGGCTTATCTACAGGTCATAGATCATATATGAGGTTGATGACAATACTGATATGCCAAAAAGTAACATTAAAGTATTATTGAGTACCGTAAGCTAGTTAGGTCATATAGGACTAATGCCAGCTGCATTTTAAGCCACACATTTCCGGAACTATGTACTTCAGAGCGTTTAATTTTCGGCTTTAGGAAACTACAGTTTCAATAAATTCTAGCCTTTTATTGTCATTGTTTACTCACTAGTGACTCTCACTGTCACTGCTGAGTTTAAATACTTCATTTTAAGCTGAAGGCTGCATAGATACGCCATTTATATATTTGGTGGCTGTCATCAGGATTTTTTCCAGGTCTTTCTGAGTTCGTGAAGTTAGATGGAACACCTTCGTATGGAAATGTAAAAGGAGACAATATTTCTCAGATTTGTAAACATCACATCCTACCATTCGGAGAGGTGTTTATTCCTAATCGAATAGATAAGATGTTGAACTCAGTAGTCATTGTCAGGTACATCTGATGCGCCAGCACTTATTAATCGTAGGTATAGAGTCCTTGGACTATTGAAAGTTGCTTAACTTCTCTGCTTCTTTTTCTACGATCAAGTCCCAACTCGTTTTATTTGCTTCCGGAAGATATTGGTGGGCCAACTTAGCAACATGCGGAACAATCCTTCAGTGTCCTCTAGCAGTGAATTTTGCTATTGTTATTTGTTGTAACCGTGGTAATGAGAGAAAAATCAAGTGCAATAAGTGATGTAAACTCGGAAGACATTTTTACCTCTGACTATCTTTCGTCTTTTCTGTGACCAGCGTCACGTCGATGGACTGCATGAAAAGGGTTCAAGCTTTGTCGACTAGTCGACGCATTTTCGCCGTACTCTCTAACATCAGACCTACCATCCGGCTCAACTGAATTAAATGAATTCGGACCTATACATTATTAACAGTTTCTCACGCTTCATCTAGCATCATGATAAAGGGGAGAGGGTAAAACAGGCCTCCTTGCTTGATTCCACATTAAGGCATATATTATATTACGTGAGACCGACTTTTCGATAACAGGCACAAATAATGAGTGTAAGTCCCCTGGAGTCTCGAAACGGCGTGTCTCTAATAATAAAATCATAAATAACATCACACGAGTGGATTGTCTCAGTGTCAGTGATCCGCCTTCATGAAGGTCCTCAAGTCAGTAATAATATGTGGAACGAAGGGGGGGTTGATTGATTTAATATGACCATCAAGTTACAAGGAAGCGAACTGCATTTTAGGATTAGATAGAACAAGTTCTCAGCGCTATGTGAATAATTTTTGAAAACAGCGAGGTGTCATAGGTGGAATTAATATCAGTCGAAGGTCGTGCGGTCGTCGGAGTGGTTGTCATTTAGGAGTATAAACAGCTCATGACATAAAGTGACGGGGCAACTGTCTAAAGACAAAGAACACGTTAACCAATCATGGCTGATATACCTAGTTTCACGAAGTTGGAGGTAAGAATCGTATCGGCACAAGTAGCGGGAACTGTATATGCAACAACACGAGAGTTTTAGAGTCGTAAGCTGGAGGGTACTTGGTTGAGTGGAACTTGTTCCCGAAAGGTAACAGATTCAGGGATAAAAAGTTAGGAGTGGTTATGATGGCCCTACGCGAAGGGCTATCATGGACTGTACTAGCTGAGTCCGCCGGCAGTGGTGTAGCGGTTCTTTATGAACGTAATAAAAATGATTTTTATTTCGGTTCGCACCTGAATGGACATCACTGAATTGGTGGAGTTTGAGAGAGAAGCCTATTTAGTTGGGGACAAAATCTTAGTGTGGTGACTAGTTTTGGGCTCATCAAACAGACGGAGCAAGGTGAATTGGATGAAATTAGAGTTAGGAGAGGTGTGTTGTAGTGTCTACTTAGTGATAAATAACTCTACAGCTGCCGAAATAGGTCTGTGGAAGGCATCGGTACTCAAAAAAGGAGGAGATCACCAGAACACGATGTTTGGTGTAGTGAAACGGAAGCATCGAGGTTATATCGGAAGGTATTAAGAATTTCAAAAAGGCGGAGGACGTTGATTACGGTGAGTTGAACCAGTGTGAAGTATAATGGGATTTTCATTACCGATAATAGTAAGTAAGAAGTAGGAGTTGGCGGATATGTTTTCTCAGTAATATGAGAAGCAAGTGAGGAATGCAAAGCCAATGAGTGCAGAGGCGAAACGGATCTAGCCGTGGTTAATTAGTGAAGGTCAGGCAGAGTATGTGAAGGGTTTGTAATAGGTTGTGGCAGAAAAAGGTTGTGTTAATGTGTTATGGCATTTTAACCATTATCATAAGACGTGACAAGAGAACTAAAATGTTCCTCATTTATTGTTTCCGCTAATTTTCATACATGTATACATTTTCTAGTGCTCTTCAAAATCACAGTCAGGTCCGCCGACAGGTTTAATGACAACTTGTCTTCTATCCTTATTTACATAAATGTATCACAGTGACCTATCACGCTCTCCTCTGCACTGACCCTCCAGTTCTTCAAAATCGGCGCTGTTTCCTCATTCCATGTTTCTACCACTATGCAAATGGCCTGCGTAAGAAGATTCCAAGCTTATTTGACTGGCGGATAAACTTGCTTTTAGTAAACTTTGTCTTTGTTCTCTCCTTGCATCAGATCTGCTTACCAATCAACAAAACAAGTTCAGAAACATTTGCTGTCTCTGGTACAGGACACTACAACCAACCAGCATCTCTATTTTTTTATGCAATAGTTTGAGATAGCACTGGTCGAATAGGTGGGGCATTTTGCGCCGAACACCATCATCAGATAACAGTGCTTCACCCAAACTCTGAATATGGTGTGTATATGTTAAATACCTTTACTGTTACATTGCCCATTTACGGCTCGACAGCACACAATACGTTAACTTGTGACTTGTTTGTAGTGCTTACCATAATAAAGAGCAAAATGTCCGTGACACCTTTACGCTTCAATCGGTTATGATAACAATAATAGTAATAATAATAATAATATAACTTTATCTGAATCCCCTCTAGGGTTGCTGCCTGTCCCAAGCCCAGATAGAGGAGTGTTGAGCGTAGGATTAGCTACCCCATCTAGTAAAACAACAACCTTGCTGAAAAACGCTAACCAGTAAAAATAATAATTCATTTTTGAAAACAGATACACTAGTTTTACAAATATGATTATTTTGACACAGAGCACAGTATAATGACAACAATAAGATTTTAAGAAGTAAAACTTTAGGACTGCAACAAACACGTGCCAAATTTTGTAAGAGGTTGGGAGTAAAGTTCAAGATTACAATTATAGTTATATATAAATGAACAGTCAGTTATAAGAATTTAAAAGAAACTGATAAAGTCCGACGACATTTATATCCACAAAGGAAGTAAATTGACACAAGTACTTCTAGGGTTAAATAGCATAAAAATGAAGTGAAACATTAGGTTTGTAAACGGGTTGTTCAAAAAGGGGAACAGTTTATATGCAGGTACGTTCAGTAATTGAACGTTACAGAGTATGAGGTTCTAAACTGTAGGAGGCAACAAAAATGTTCATTAAGGCTGTAATATACTTTGCATGATGGCTGAAAATTAATGAAAAGTTGGAGTGGAATATATGTAAATAATCCTTTCATTAATCGGGATAACATTCGTTAATGGGATGCCTGCTTCACAAGCGTTGCGTAACGCACAATTGCAAACGTACTAGTATGTCTGCATATATATAAGGGGAAAAACGAAAGAAAAAGGGTCTGTAGCTTCCATGGGAAATATAAATAGTCTATACGCTAAGGGGGTTTAGGATTTGGAGAGTTAAACCAGGGTTCGCTGTTGTGGTGCAAAGGTTGAGTAGGTCACCAAAGGAGAGAAATTTATAGAGTAAGTAATTCGTGCCTACAACAAAAAAGGAGGAAAGGTGGTATTGATGACAAGCGTACATGATGGTGAGGGCGATAGCTTTAAACCACTCATGTTTGTGAGCCAGAGCATTTTGTGTAGGTCCATAGTTTGGCTGTAAGTAAAACACCAAATAAAAGATGATTGATTATGTTCGCTTTTATTGGTTGCTCTATGACTCCTGTGCACATCCAAAGGTGGTGGTACTCTTCTGTTTGGGCTACCTAAGACATGCTTACATAAACTCCCACACTCAGTTTTGTTAATTACGTCCAATATATGTTGAAAAAGTAACTAGTACATTAAATCAACAGTATTCTTAGATATTACACTTTGGCTTTAACTCCATGTAATTGCCTACGGCCACATCTCGTTTGTCCAAATCTTGCCATTCGCTACACCACTGTTTTTGACTATTCTGCTTTTTTGTATGCACAGTAGTCATAAACAATATCATGGCTCCTGGTCAAAACATTTGGTTACCTGATTACTCAGTATGCTATGGTGAATCTGTTGTGTCGCTAGAATTTTAAGGGTGCGTGAGCGAACGCTATCTCTGATACTTGTACCTCAGACGTATACCGCAACTTGTTCCCTTTCCAGCCCACAGCTATTACAAAAGACTAGGCTCGTAGGAAGATTTTATTATGGAGCAAAACTGAGACGAGACTAGTGAACCAGCAAACCAACGAATTGTATTTACATAATACATCGATTTTTATATCTATCAGTTTGCAATGATTATTCATCAAGTGAAATCATTAACATTTAATCAATATAATGAAATACTGTCAACTGTATTTAAGAGTAGAACTCACATTTAAATAAAAATAATTAATGAAAGTCTACAAATCAGTCTTACAAAAAATCAATACAACTTCTTTCATCTAAATAGTCAACCATTGTATTTTTAGGGATTATGAATCCCTAACAGAATCCACTATAATTCTTATCATTAAATTCTCTATCCACATGTAACCCTACAGATAACTGACATCATTTCCCCAATCACACTTCCCATTACACTCTGGACAAGGTCGGCCTTGTAATAACCGAGTTCATTTACCAAAATTCACCGGCTTTTAAACAATGTAACTCCATCAGCTATTTATCCATTTTCTGAAAAACTATACTCTGTATACAATGTCATTGCCTCATATAGTTAGGAATTTCGAATTCCGTAATGTTCCATTATAATACCCATGTGTATATAGACTTTTTCATTTCTGATCATCATCCACACCTAAATGTCTCGCTACATTAATATACACATATATACTCTGAAGGTTTATCTATCGCAATCTATTTTGTCTGTGTAACAGATCGGCGATGCTATTGTCTGAAATGTTCTTGTTGATCTTTCCTGTAAAAGTGTCTTGCTCCTTATATCAGAAGACAAATTATTATTATTATTATTATTATTATTATTATTATTATTATGAAAGGTCTCCTACTTATACATTAAAAGAAGCCAAAGTACCTTAACTTGCGGCTTTTTTCTCTTTTCATTTCTCTTTTTATTTTTCTCCCATGACCCGCAGATTTCTGTAGGAAAACCATTGATAAGTACTCAGATAACTCTTTCATTTGTATTCGTTTCTTTCCCTTCAAACTGTTTTGAAATAAATGCTATGATATGGACTACGTCGAACGTGACGTTTCTCTATGTAATTTCTACTCCTAATCCACCTTTTTCCCCAGATGTTTCGTTATTACTAAGGGATGCTTTTCGTTTAATCTGCCACGTAAACAAGCTGTAATCTTAGCATAACAAAACGCTTATTATTTCTGCTCGTTAATTCCTACATATTACCAATTATTTTGTACTATCTACTAATTCTTTTGTCGGATATTTGAAAGATTATGTAGTGTTACGCAGTGTTTGCTACTGTTAGTGAAGTATGTGATGTGACATTTGCTGTAATTATATGATTGGGGATAAATATTTGTGAATCTGCAAACAAACCGCTGGTATTATTATACTATCAGATTCAAATTACCTTCTGTGCTCATCTATTTTGACCTAGTATTTTCTGAAAGTATAGGGGCCATACTATTCTGTCTCTGTAGTTTGATTAGCAATTTGTGCATTTAAAATCACAGGTTATTACATTTTGCAAAAATCTCTAGCCTAAATAAGGCTTCAATGTTGATTTTGCACTTATATTCCCCGCATTATTTTATTTGTGTTTAACTTATATGTACATACATTTTATTAGACGTAAATATAAGTGCTAAGAAGAGAAGAAACTAGTTATTTTTCATGTGATTTTGCTATTTTTTATTTAATTGTAAAGTGAGTGGAAGCCGGTACTGCTTTTCATTTCCTCCGCTGGACCTTGTTAACTGTGATTGGTTGTAATGTCATTTTAGTATGCTAATTACTCTGTTTTTCCCAAGGTCGTTTTTGTATCTATATATACAGACTTGAATTGTAATAGAATCGAATCTTCCTGGTGCTGCTTTGGTGTTCTTGATTTTGTTTTGGGGGTGAGTAATCAGTATCGAGTCGTTGGTCACGGTTGCTAGTATCAGTTGGCGCAGATAAGTTTCCGGTTAGAGTTGCGGTTAGTTTCTGCATAGCAGTAGGCGTTATTATTATTATTATTATATTCCGACATATCAATTGGCGACGGGTGATGGTGACTGTGGACCCTACTAAAATGGATTCGTTGTTGGATGAACAACTCAAACTAATGAAGCTTTTTACGAGCCTGAATTCTAAGCTTGAATCATCCTTGAATGTTCCTGTCCCCAACTCTGCATTTTCAATTGATGGAATTATTAATAGTGTTGCTGAATTTAATTATGATCCAGAAGCTAATGTTACTTTTGATACCTGGTTCCGGAGATATGAAGATTTGTTTACGTATGATTTAGCTTCACAGGAAGATGCATGGAAAGTTCGCCTACTTCTCAGAAAGCTTGGTGCAGCAGAACTTGACAAATACTGCAACCTAATTTTACCTCAAAATCCTCGAGATAGAACATTCTCTGAAACCTGCTCAACTCTCAGTCAACACTTTGGTGACAATTCTTCTCTATTCAATATTAGATATCGTTGCCTAAAGTTAAAAATGAATGAATCAGATGATTTCTTAACTCATGTTGGAGTTGTAAACAGAGAATGTGAACGGTTTAAATTAAAAGACCTATCGGAGAACCAATTTAAATCGTTAATACTCATCTGCAGCCTACAGTCAGAAAAATTCGCTGATATTCGAACGCGATTGCTTCACCGTCTTGACCAAGAACCAACATTGTCTCTAAATGACATTGCCGCAGAATATCAACGACTGACCAATTTAAAACATGATACTGCACTTGTCCAGTCTGGTGATAATGGTGACACTGAAGTTCATGCTGTTCGTCGAAAACCTATTTCTCATCAAGTCACTCCAGCAACCACCTCAACTTATTGTGATAAAGCAGCCGAAAAGAAGAATATTACTCCCCCATCCAGATGCTGGAACTGTGATGGATGGCATTTCGCCAGGTTTTGTCCATTTAAGAACTATCGTTGCAGAAAGTGTAACAGACTGGGACACAAAGAAACTTTGTGCAGGCAGAAAGACATACGCCTTTGATCACGTTCCAAAAGAAGATTCCATTCACCGAATAAGCCGGCTGAGTCACTTTCAGTATCCACCCTGAATCACGCTCATCAGAGACCAGCCAGAAAGTACGTTTCTGTTCGGATAAATGGTCGTACGGTAAGCCTCCAACTTGATACAGCATCTGATATTACTATTATTTCTAGAAAAACATGGAATAAAATTTGGAAATCTGTACTACACCCTACAGAACAACTCGCCATAAGTGCATCAGGCGATCGTTTGGTGATCATTGGCAAAATTGTGTGCTCAGTGTCATTCAACGAAATAACCACGGATGGAGTATGTTATGTGGTTAACAACAATCTTAACTTGTTGGGGCTAGATTGAATTACAGACCTGAAACTAGATGCTGTTCCACTAAGCACCGTATGCCACCAAATCGTAAGAATGAAAGACGAGAAAGATTTTACGAAGCTTCTAAATGAATTCGACAAAGTATTTACAAAAGGGTTAGGATGTTGCACCACAATGAAAGCTTCTCTTCGCTTGACACCGAATGCTTCCCCAGTCTTCCGTCCCAAAAGACCAGTTCCATATGCTTCGCTACCAGAAGTCGATGCAGAACTTCAACGCTTAGAGAAGCAAGGTGTTCTTATGCCAGTATCATTCTCGGCCTGGGCAGCCCCAATAGTCGTCGTAAAGAAACCTAATGGTACACTACGCATCTGCGCCGATTTTTCGACCGGTCTGAATGATGCTCTAGAACAACACCATTATCCTCTACCGGCTCCAGACGATTTGTTCACTATTCTAAATGGCGGTAGTTGTTTTGCCAAACTAGACCTGGCAGATGCTTATTTGCAAGTCGAGGTTGAACCAGCGTGCCGTGAATTACTTACAATAAACACGCATCGGGGACTTTTTCAGTATACGAGACTACCGTTTGGAGTTAAAACTGCACCAGCTATTTTCCAACAATTAATGGATACGATTTTAACCGGCCTCACCGGAGTGGCCGTGTATTTAGACGACATACTGGTTGTCGCAGAATCACCAAACGAACTTTATGATCGACTTGCGACTGTACTGAAACGAATCCAAGACCTTGGGTTCCACCTACGCCCAGAGAAATGTCAATTTTACCTTACGTCTGTGAAATATTTGGGATTTATATTCGACAAATCAGGTCGTCGTCCAGATCCAGAAAACATTGAAGCCATTCAAAAAATGCCTGCACCCTATGATGTACCTACTCTGCGATCTTTTCTAGGACTAATAAGTTACTACTCAGCATTTTTACCGTCCTTGCATGAGAAGCGAGCACCGTTGAACCACCTACTAGGGCAAAATGTTAAGTGGAATTGGACGCAGCAATGCCAAACAGCGTTCGATGGCTTGAAGAAGCTCCCCACATCCGATCTTTTATTGACGCATTATGATCCGAAGGTGCCGATTATTGTTGCAGCATACGCATCTGCATATGGAGTCGGTGCAGTTATCTTGCATAAATTCCCGAATGGAAATGAGAAAGCCATAATGCACGCTTCAAGAACGCTGACACCTACTGAAAAGCGCTATAGTCAAATTGAGAAGGAAGCTTTGGCTATCGTCTTTGCAGTACGGCGGTTCCATAAGATGGTGTATGGACGACACTTCACAATATTAACTGATCACAAACCCCTGTTGGCAGTTTTTGGGTCGAAAGCTGGAGTACCAGTGCATTCCGCAAATCGTTTACAACGTTGGGCGTTGACGCTGCTCGGATATGATTTTGATATACAATACAAGAGAAGTGAGGATTTCGGTCAAGCAGATGCCCTATCTTGACTCATAAGCAACTATCCTACGACAAGTGAAGAGTCAGTGATTGCCGCCATCGATACGAGAGATTACGCTAAAGAAAGTTTCATTCATGCTGTAAGAGCACTTCCTGTTACCACACAGCAAGTTGCTGAATTCACAAGAAGAGACAAAACGATTCAACGAGCAATCTATTATATGCAGCACAATTGGCCACGTTCTCTAGATGAAGAACTGAGACAGCTATATCAACGTCGACAAGCTCTGTGCCTAGTAGAAGGGTGCCTTATGTTTGGGGATCGAGTAGTGATACCATGTGAGTTACGTCGAGTAGTACTCAAACAGTTTCACGCTGGACACCCTGGAACAGCTCGAATGAAATCAGTGGCACGGAGCTATGCATACTGGCCGAAAATGGACGCACAGATTGAAGACTTGGTGAGAAAGTGTGACCGGTGTCAGCAAGCATCTAAAAACCCACCGAAGGCGGAACCAGTAAGCTGGCCTGTTCCTGCGAGTCCATGGAGCAGAGTACATTTGGATTTTGCCGGGCCCATGTCAGGAGTCTACTACTTGGTGTTAGTAGACGCATATTCGAAATGGCCAGAGATCCATCCTGTAGTTCCTCCGACCACGCAGAAAACCCTGAAAACATTGATGAAGATATTCGCGTGCCATGGGTTTCCAGAGACACTAGTCACTGATAACGGGTCCCAGTTTACGTCACAGATTTTCAGTGAATTCTGTCGAGAAAACGCTATCACACATATTCGCTCTCCACCGTACCATCCACAATCAAATGGACAAGCGGAGAGGTTTGTGGATACCTTCAAAAGAGCTGTACTAAAGGCAAAGGGGGAGGGAAGCCTAGCAGAAATTATTCAGCGTTTTCTACTTGTATATAGAAGTACCCCAAACAACAGTGCTCCAGAACAGAAATCACCAGCAGAAGCACTCATGGGACGGAAACTGAGAACGATGAATGAGGTAATGAGGCCGGCAAAAGTAAAAAGCAACGATGATGATATCTATAGAAACGGCACGCAGGTGTACGTAAGGAACTACAGACCAGGAAGCGAGAAATGGAAAAACGGAGTAATTAAAGGTAAAAGAGGAAAGGTGATGTATGAAGTAGCAGTGGGAGGACAAATATGGATCCGACATCGCAACCAGCTGCGAAAAAGGTTTGGTGAACGAAAAGCAGATGAATCGAACCTAGCACTTGAACTTCTTCTTGACACTTTCAAGCTCCCCACGGAGAAACCAACATTAATTGCAGCAAACAACAAGAAAGGAACATTCGAAGAACAGCCAATAAGACGGAGTGAAAGAAAACGAAGAGCCACAGTGAGGTTCCAAGAAAGCGAACTTTTCTCAAAAAGGGGAGGTGCTAAGAAGAGAAGAAACTAGTTATTTTTCATGTGATTTTGCTATTTTTTATTTAATTGTAAAGTGAGTGGAAGCCGGTACTGCTTTTCATTTCCTCCGCTGGACCTTGTTAACTGTGATTGGTTGTAATGTCATTTTAGTATGCTAATTACTCTGTTTTTCCCAAGGTCGTTTTTGTATCTATATATACAGACTTGAATTGTAATAGAATCGAATCTTCCTGGTGCTGCTTTGGTGTTCTTGATTTTGTTTTGGGGGTGAGTAATCAGTATCGAGTCGTTGGTCACGGTTGCTAGTATCAGTTGGCGCAGATAAGTTTCCGGTTAGAGTTGCGGTTAGTTTCTGCATAGCAGTAGGCGTTATTATTATTATTATTATATTCCGACATATCAATAAGAAATGAATAATTTACTGCAGCACTACATTGAAAACTGATATCATACTAGAAATAATGATGAATAAAGCACCAAATATTAAGGCACAGCACTGGAAAAGAGGCGATAACTACACAATTTTGTTAGTTCATACTTTTAGGAAGCTATGAAAAAGCCTGACGAATACTCAAACAGAGGCTAGCACCCTATTTTGTTTCAGTCCTATTTTTACCCATCTATCACAACTTACACAATAATTCCCAATTTTGTTGGTACTTTGACCTTCCAACTAGTTTGGGCTTATTAGTTGTCTAATGAAGCTATTCACACTGAATTTATGCTATAAATATTTATTGTACTCCTTAAAATTTTGTTTAAAGTTTCTTATCTTAGTGTCATATATTTATGTATTCGTATATACTGTTTTCTTTTATTTTAATCACTTACAACTTATTCACAATAAGTGTTGTGACGAAACAGTTTTGAGTTTCATCAAATGAGTATAAATATTCAATGAGTAAAATTGATCTACATGGAAAAACAGAATTTCGGTCAAAACGCCAATTTGAAGTAGCATATATATATATCACTAAGGAAAAAAATTATAAGCAAAATTCAGTGAGTATTCATAGTATCAGTTTAGTGTGAATCGGTTTATTAGACAAATAATAAACACTAACTAGTTGGAAGGTCAAAATACAAAGAAATTGGGAATTGTTGTATAAGTGATTATAGAAGATGGGTAAAAATAGAATGGAGCATAATGGAAAAAAGAACTATCAAATATGTGATATAAATAAAAAGCCAATAGACATATGGTGCATTATGAACTCATTTAATATATTTAAAACTTTGTATGCAGAACTGAAACCTTGTTGAAATATATGTTTATATATATGTCATAGTATTTGAGGCGATTAAATATATTTATATACAAAAATATTCATTAGGCAGTATTTTAAATTCGGGCAAATTATTAGAGCAATCATGTAAGTATGAAGATGGTCACTTCTCGAAAGGCCTCCCTTGGAAGTTAGGAGGGAAAGTGTTGGCATATAATAAAGACCTATCTATTTAACGAATTTGAAAATTGGAGACACGGGTCAAGACAAATTCTAAATTATGGGTAAGGATTAAAGAAGTGATACAAGCTCAAGTAGCGAAGGAGTATGTGGAGAGAGTTAGCGTGAATTCATTAAAAAAATGGTATTTGCCAAATCATCCGGTTGTTAATCCGCATAAGCCAAGTAAAGTTCGGGTTGTGACCGATCGTACAGCAAAATTTAATGGAGTGACAAAAAATATATGCTTCAAAGTGGACGAAATTGCGTATATTCGTTATTAGGATAACTGCTTAGATTTTGTCAGTCAGCTATCGTAATTGCTACAGAAATTGAAATGTTTTTACAGGTTAAGATCCCTGATTTGATTCTTGAATTCATAGGAGTACGATTGCCATCACCGTTTGCTAGAGCTGCCGACTTCAATAACAAAATAACAACCGAAGTCATATGTAATTGTATTGTGTGTGATTAAAATAAAACAAAAATGAAATAACAATTCATAATAGCCAATGTGGTGAATGAGTAAACAAAATGTGATGAGAGTTAGGTAAGAGGTGATCAAAAATAAATTGCATAATTTTTAGATAACTAACTGGTAAATAAAATACTTTAATTTTCCCGAAGATAATCCATGAGTTGACTTTAGTATCAGTAGTCAAAACGATTGGCAGGAGAATACCTACGAGACTGTAAAAAGTGAATAAAATTGTGCGCTTTCCTGGACGACGAAATGCTGTAGCCGAGCAGTCCGGATATTCCAAAGTTGAAGTCAGTAAAAATCAAATGATGAGTAGATTTATCAGATAGGTTCAAGTCATCTATAAGTCTGAAAGATTCGCCTGTTCTTATTAAAGAAATGGAACGATACAAGAGTACAAGGAGATGAGCATAGTCTATACAGAAGAAAGCTTAGATTAGAAAATAATAACCAGTTTGTCGACCTAGCTACATCGTAACGGATGAAATTCATGAGATCACATTTGAACTTTAAGCCTCTGAACATGAGATATATTAACGAAAGTTGTCATTAGAATAGTACTGTGCATCAAAAAAAGGAAAAAATATCATCTAGTCTCTAGTGACAAATTCATTTTTGTTTTATTTTAATCACACACAATACAATTACATATGACTTCGGTTGTTATTTTGTTACTGAAGTCGGCAGCTCTAGCAAACGGTGATGGCAATCGTACTCCTATGAATTCAAGAATCAAATCAGGGATCTTAACCTGTAAAAACATTTCAATTTCTGTAGCAATTACGATAGCTGACTGACAAAATCTAAGCAGTTATCCTAATAACGAATATACGCAATTTCGTCCACTTTGAAGCATATATTTTTTGTCACTCCATTAAATTTTGCTGTACGATCGGTCACAACCCGAACTTTACTTGGCTTATGCGGATTAACAACCGGATGATTTGGCAAATACCATTTTTTTAATGAATTCACGCTAACTCTCTCCACATACTCCTTCGCTACTTGAGCTTGTATCACTTCTTTAATCCTTACCCATAATTTAGAATTTGTCTTGACCCGTGTCTCCAATTTTCAAATTCGTTAAATAGATAGGTCTTTATTATATGCCAACACTTTCCCTCCTAACTTCCAAGGGAGGCCTTTCGAGAAGTGACCATCTTCATACTTACATGTTTGCTTTAATTATCTGAAGCCTTTGAAATCATCGATTGATTGTTTCCTTCCTAGCCGAGTGTTTTCCTTGAACTCTTCATTAAACATGTCACTTATTATGGTTTCGATTTCATAGTTAGCCTTCTAATTCGTGCATAAGCGTTGTTTTGAATAAAGTTGTTCTTGTATCAACCAACCTACATGCGTTTTATTTGCATAGAAATCTGTCTTACTTAGGAATCTTTGTTCAGTTTTCTTGTGAGTTACGGGGACATTACAAGTAATTAACACCTTTACCCTGCTATCTGATGATTTAGATACACTAAGATCAAACATGTATTGAATATGCTGGAGCACGTCAATCTCGGATAATATTGCATTCCTAAACTTTGAATGAGATGTAGTATATTCATCGGAAACATTTACCATCACACTGCCGGTTACCGACTAGATTGTACAAGACACTCTCTCGCATAAAACCACATTCGTGAAGAGCTTGCTGTGTCGATTGATAAGATATTTTTGGTACGCTAATATTTAGACGGTCGGCTTAACCTGCGTCGATTAGTGTATCATTAGACCCGTCGTCTAACAAAGCACATTTATCTTCAGACGAAAATGGATAATGAACCTTAATTAGGTCAACTCCCGAGTACACCATTTCCCTTGATTCCATTGTTAAGGGGTTAACATTACTCTGGTTCTTGTTGAGCTTATAGATTAGAAGTGGATGGCTAAACTTCCACTTGCCTTCACCCTTCAGCTTATAATTCTGGCAATTCCTACCGACGTGACCTTCACTCAAACACTGGACATATAGATGTGACTATTCTTGTCCCGGAATAACATTGACTCCAACGGTAACACAAACGTTTGCTCAATCGTTCCATAATCAATGGCTATTAGAAGTGGAACTCGATTCATACAAACAACATTCAATGATATAAATGTTCAACTTTTTAAACAGAAGCATTGAAGATAGGTTTATGTGGTTGTACAATTAACCCGTACTACTGGAGGTGCTGGAAAGCTGTGGGTGATGTTGTTAATATCCAGCCATGTTTTTACTAGCAATCTAAGTATTGTCAATATTGAAAAAAACAGTCCACTAGTAACTTCGTCTACAAACCACTGAAAGCCACTCGTAACCATTAGGTGTATGCAAAGACTTTGAGAAGTCAAATGGCTTAATAGTAAGAGTTTATTGGATCCATTTAGTCACGACGTGCATTTGATGGTACGATTAGACTAAGTTAATACTTGTGAAAACGTTTGAATAATTTAACATACAAAAAAGTCGTGAGTATGTGGAATAGAACTGCATCTTGATAGCGTTTATACCACAACGGCACCAGTCTTAACCCTTCTTTGCCATCAAATACAAAGGTTATACCCATTGGCTATTCGATGGTCGGTTAACTAATTCCAAACTACATCACAGGCTCCAACTTCTGCTCAGCAACTATAAGTTTATCTGGTAGCAGGCGATGTGAATAGGCGCTTACAGTCTAATTTTTGGTGTTAATTTAGAGGTTATCCCATATACTACCAGGATTACTGTAATTGAACATTTTGGCAGTACAGAACAATTCGCAGGTTCCGCCAAGCATTAAGAATCCATTGCCAAAAAATCATCTAGTTTTTGCAAGTTACATGATCTGGACTAGGAACGTTACAGGCTGACACTTTTGGTCTTGCGGAGTAAAACATTTGGGATTATATACAAAAATGTCCTTACTTAAACTTCCAGGTATTAAAGACTCTAAAAAAAGAGCGCCCATAAAAATTCTCTTTCATAGCTCGATCACTTGAAAGTAAAATATTTTCGGCAAGGTTCTAGGCCTTTACAGTTGATGTAGGCCATTCGTTTTTTATGAGTGTAAATGAAGCCTAAAGACTACAAATAATTAAGTTACATGTTAAGTAATAATTCGATATTATGCTTTAGTTTCAAACAACGAAAAATTCTCGACAATTAAATGGTCTAATACTTTCAATCATTGTATTTCCTAGAGCTCTTATCATTAGCACTATCACAGGTAAGCGGAGATGATTCCAACCTATTGAAAGACTAAGAAAAGCAATTTTACATTGAGCGTTAATGCTAAGCGCTCAGAAAGATTTCAGACGTACTGGCGGATGACTTAGAGGTAAGTTTATTCAATAGTGTTTATTATGAAAAGGATATCAAGAAATAAGTTTTTCAGTAAAGTTATTGAAAAATGTTTTTAAACTTTTTGTGTGTTACGAAGTGCTTGGTGGATAAGTCAAATCATTAATAACTGTAGTTCATTCTTGATATTTCAAATAGTTTCCCAAACTTTATATTGCTATCAGGCTACTATTATATTTATGACTACATGCTATTTGTAGAGTATTTGAGCTTTAGGTCGTTCAGGACGTTTAAAAAAAGCCACTTGTTTTTTAATGATCTACAGCGATGTAGGTTGTCTGCACCATTTGTAATAATACCACAAGTATGCTTTGCATACTAGTTGCACATATCGTGTCTCTTTGCTTTTAATTTGGTCATATTTCCTCTCCGTCTACTTTCTATACCAACTGATTACTTTTTTCTACTGCTGACTTTGAAAGTACCTAAACACGACCAATTGTCAGACAAATTCTGTATTCTTGTTGGTAAGTTATTCATACTACTTCTAGTGCATATTCGACTGTCTACATTAGAATAAAACAGTATAGTATCTTGGTAAGGCAGCTAGGGAATTTCTACTTATCTTGATGTTTTTCAAGCAGAATATATGGAAGTAGCGTTGTACCTATCGACGTGTACAAGAAATGGATACACTTCCTTGATCATCATTATAATAATAGACATTCGGTAGTTACCACTGCATAAATGTTTATTCGCCAAATAAGAATTAATTTCATTTGTAACTGTTTAACTAATCTCTTACTGAATATCCTTGTGATATAAGAGTTTGATCCTACGATTGATGCTGTATCTAAGCGCAGCCACCTCCTCTTTAAAACATTCATATTGGACACCTGACGCTCTTTATTTTATTACTCATCATCCTATAGTGTTTGCATTTGCTAAGATTTTCGCCACTGATACACCACTTAGTATCTCTGTCTTCATCTTACGAACTGGATGAGACAGCGACATTGTAATATAATCAAACAACCTTCAACAACTCGATTGCAGACCCTAATCTCATTGTGCTTTTGTTTTAACGGCCGTCTACCATTATCAGGTCCTATTCGATAGTCGTAACTAATAGTCGTTGAAGAACTGGTAAGCGACTGTTGTAGTTAATTGACTTAATTTTACTAACGTAAAGAACAATCCCCTACCTGGAATATAATTATGTTGATGTGTGAAAATAAGTTCCGGGTTTCAGTATCCTATATGATTAAGGAGTAATTCATATCAGAAGCTCAATAGGTTGTAAGGGTAGTCATTCACAAGTACAATGATGTCTTGACGATAGAAGTGTTGGTTTGTTGTGCAGTATGTATGGCTCAATTCATTGTGTAATCATATACACTTATTTTCCTACCCCCTATCCCCTAAGAAACAGCATAATATCACTCTTTGGTCTTTTCGTATACTTGTTCTTTGTTCGGTTTTTTTTATTTCAGTTATGTCGCTTAAGTTAATCATATGAATTAGTGTTTATCTAATATCCATGTTTCTGGTTGTAACAGCTGATGTTAAAGCAGACAGATACAACGCAGAACTTCGTACGTACGTACATCAGTTCAGGTTGCCATACCACATCAGCATAGAGCCGCAACTGTCAGTTCAAATCCAAGAGTGATAGCGATAGTAGAAGTATTAGCAATGATGCAGAAGATTAGGGAGCGAAGATATGATTCGAAAAGTATAATTCAGTGAGATAAATTTGAAAGGAGAAAGATAGAGAATTCAGAAGGTTAGATTTTGAGAGAACACAAAGAGTGGATGCACCTGCGTCATTGCGAACGATTCTGAGCCATCTCGTTCAAGGTCTCTAACCATTGGTGACTTTCGTCTCGCGGACCACAACCACGTAGCCTACATCTACCAACATGACTTAGTCCATTTGTCAGTGACTTCATCGATTTCTGCCATATTTTGGTTTGGCCGCCTCTAGCTTTCTTCCAACCTATTCCTACACCGCAAAACATAGCTCGTCGAGGCAGTCGGTAGTTAGACATGCGTAACACATGTCCCAACCACCTCAACTGATGAAGTTTCAATACCTCAGCAATGCTTCGGAGACACCTATGATCGAAGACCAGTAACCTACGAATGTCCTCTACTCTTAACGGCCATGTTTCGCTCCCGTATAGTAGGACAGAGCGAACTGCTGCACGGTACACTCGTCCTTTGGTTAGCAAGCGGATATCTCGCCTGCGCCATAAGTGACGCAACTTGGCGAAAGCCAATCGAGCTTTCTGTATCCGTGCTGAGATTTCGTCAGTCACCAGGCCATCAGCACTGATGAGACTCCCCAGATACGTGAAGCGGTCTACACGCTCGACTACTTCACTCCCTATCCCTAGTTCAGGGGCCGATGCAACCCAATCCTGAGGCAACATTTTGCATTTTGAGGGGAAAAATCGCATCCCGAACATGCTTGCATTGTTGCTCAGGGTAGTCAGAAGACTCTGCATTTTGTCAGCGTCTTCACCAAATAGGACTATGTCATCAGCATACTCTAAGTTAGTAAGCGAGGCTCCTGGTACAAAGTCAACTCCTGAAAAGTCAGACGAAGATAAGGTTATATCGAGAAGCATGTCTATGACAAAATTAAACAAAAAATGGGGAAAGTGGACATTCCTGACGGACACCACTTGAAGTGAGGAATTCCGATGACAGTTCGCCATAAGCTCTCACTCGACCTGTAGTTTTAGAGTAGAAAGCTTGTATAAGGTTAATGTACTTCTTTGGTACACCTTTCAATGACAGACACTGCCACAGAACCTCACGATCAACAGAGTCGAATGCCGCCCTTAGGTCCAGGAAGACAACTATTGTAGGACGCCTAAATGTGTGTCTGTGTTCCAGGACCTGTCGCAGTGTGAAGATGTGGTCTATACAGCCACGTCCAGGTCTGAATCCAGCCTGGTTTTCTCTAGTCTGCTCTTCACGAGCTCTAGTTAGGCGTCTAAGTATAATCGAGGCTAATAATTTAGAAACTATATTAGTCAGACTGATTCCCCTGTGATTGTCACAAGAAGACTTTTATCCTTTCTTATAAATTGGGACAATCAGGGATTGAGACCAGTCAGATGGTATTACGCCCAGTTCCCAGATTCTGCCTAAGATTTCAGTCAATCTAGCTGCTAAAACTGGACCACCATCCTTAAAAATTTCAGGGGTAAGCCTATCAGGACCTGCTGCTCTACCTCGCTTCAGATTTCCTATAGGCTTCTCAACTTCATAAAGACTAGGAGGAGTTAAGTCGATTTGCCATTCAGGATGACTGGGGATCATCGGCAACCGAAGTGTGGCTGAAGGCCAGTTGAGCTGATCCCTAAAGTGTTCTGCCCATCGGTCCAATCTCCTGGACTGAGAATGAATAACGATCCCATCCTTTTCCGAGATAGTCTCATTCACATTCGGATTCCTAATACCAGTTTCCTTGATAAGTCGAAAAAGTTGGCTACTGTTGCCTATCGCCGCTGCCTTTTCCATCGTTTTTGCTTTCGCCACCCACCACTGCTCACGGTCGTTGCGTAGGCTTTTTATCAGCCTGCGCTTAAGCTCACTTCGCTCTTCATCATGTTCAGAGCCAGGTGGGATGAGTTTACGAGCATCCATCAGTTCGGTGGATGCTACTGAAATCCACGGCTTTATCCTAGCCTTATGATTTACCTTACTAGCAGATATCACTGCTGTTTCCACAGCCTTTTTGATATCATTCCAACTTGCTTCCGGATGAAAATCGCTCACACGGTCGCCTAACTGTTTTTCTAGTTGTTCCTGAAATATATTCTTAGCTTTATTATCATTAAGTAAAACCCTAAGAGGCTTCATTGCAATGTCTTTCCTATGTCCAGTAAGCCTCAAACAAATACGCGCTCGCACTAAAGAATGATCTGAATCTAAACATGTGCCCCAGAACGAGCAACAGTCCTCTATCGAACCCCTTCATCGGTGGCTGATGGCGATGTGATCTAGTTGGGTCCAACGTTGAGACGATTTTTAGGGTCGCCAGGTCAAAAGATGTTTTTCCTTATGCCTAAAGTTAGTATTCGCTAGAAACAGGCGGTTGTCTGAGCATAGTTGCAACAGACAGTCACCATTATCTGTTCTTTGAGCCGCAACACCATAACATCCACCTAAGTGTCTCTCATTTTCACTTAGTCTACCTACTTGAGCTTTAAAGTCACCAGCCATTATAACTATATCAGAGCGCCTAGCTTTTTGGAGGAGGTCCGAAAGCTTGCTGTAAAACTCATCTTTCACCTCGTCTGAACTGCAGTCAGTGGGGGCATAGGCAGATACGACGAAGAGGCAACGACGAGTGTCCCTATCTTTCCGAGTCCTAACTGTCCCGTTCAGTCGGACAGCGCACAAGCGACTATCTACAGGGATCCAGTCTAGGAGAGCTAGTTCTGCCCTACGACTCAATGCTATACCTACACCAGCGAGACCCGGGGAAGCAGCATCCGGGCTACCGGATACGCGAAGAGTAAATCGGGCTGCTTCTTTGTTTTGATACGGTGAAATCAGGTTAATAATTTTTTTAGGATCCTGTATGTGCGTTTCCAAGACGCAGCATACATCGATCGAGCGAGATTCTAAAGTCCTAGCTAAGGAAGCCTGTTGCCCTATTTGACTCAATGTCCGTACATTAAAAGCTCCAACATGTAGTCTAGAACGGGGTTTCAAGAGACCAGGAATGACTTATCGTGAGCTCGCATCGTTTGCATTAGCGGTGCAGTGAGATGAAGGAATGTGAGTAGAGTTAGTTGTAGAGATAAGAGAGATATTATGGGGTGTAGAAAGGATTTGATTTTGACCAATTTGGACTCTCGTGCTTTTACGGGTATGAGGGCAGTTGTCACTTCCCGGCTGCCCACACCGTGGAAGGGTGTTTCTTGAGAAACCTGAAAAAGAAGGTAGATTAGTGTCGGTCTTAGAGACCTGAGAGCTTGACCGCAGAGCCCAAGGGACAACTGCTTGAGACCTGTCACGCACGGCCTTATATGAAGGGTTTTTTAAGTATTAGCTCCGCACTTAAAAGCCCTCAGTGAGCACCCTTACTGCTGGAGACGGAAATCTGTGAGGTAGGGTGATGTGTGACATCTTTAGGGCCGACCTTTTCTAACCCTTCCTTCCTTGTGAGAAGGCAGCATCGCTGCAGATGCTGGTTGTCCGAGGGAAACACCTTACTGCTGTCACACCCCTCTGCAGTCAGCAGTACGACTTCGCCCTCAGACCTTAAGTAGCTGCCTTTAGTCTCATCGTTCTCCAATCGACCTGCCTGGAATGGTAGAACCTACAGGAACATATTTTCCAGCCAGTATAGCTCGGTTGGGTCATCACGATATGCAAGCCTGACCACCACGTCAAGGTAGCGGCTACGGTCGGGATGTTTAAGCCTTGGTAACTCGATTATATTGTTAAGCTACGTTCTATTTTACCTATCGTAAACGAGTTTAATGGGCCAGAAGCTTAATTTACTTTATCAGCTTGCTTTCACTGCAATACGTATTCTTGCATATTGTCGACGTGTGTGCAATAAGTAACCTAGGTATAATGTATTTTAAGTTCGACCTAAATTATCACCAAATGTAACATTATCAGAAACGATATTCACAGTTGACTAATTGTTTCTGTTGAATTACGTTTTGCGTCAAGTTTTGTTTTTTACTTAATTCATTAAATATATGTACTTCCACTCACTTCAGTGTTGTGTTTTTGAGTAATTGCATTTTTATCGATTTGACATCCCCAACAATATTCCTTAGTGGCATCATTGAAAACTTGGTCTACGGTTAACTAAGAAACAGTCTAAAAATATTTTCGCCTAGAGCGCTTTGTTAAAGTTGGGCACAGAGTTTCAGGTGTTAGAAGCAGAGTTAATAAAGTTGTGTTTAAACTATGAGTCAAGATGTTTGTGAGATATTTGTTAAATGTTCTCAGGTGTACACATTGAGTTATCAATGTAACGTATGGTGTGCAAAGACCAATTTGCACTTTTGATTATTAAGTCAATCTATGTGAACAAATTTCGTTTTACTGTGTACAATATTCTATAGTTATCAGAAACTAATGTTGCGCATTTCTGACTCTTCTTTTGTATCAACCTTGTTTTCTGATGTTTAGTGGCGGTTCATGATTGACTGTCAGTTGACATAAGTATATATATATATATATATATATATATATATATATATATATCCTAATATAATCTATAATTCACTCGTCCCCAATTTCTACCATTTTTCTCAGTTGGTGATTAAAGGAGCTTTGCTTCGAGCAGCAGGTTGTAGGCTTGAATTCTTTTTCGCTTCCTGTAGCTTTGGTAATCAAATAGCAACATTAACCCTAACTTGGCTCAAAATCGATAGCAGTCATGCACATGCATTCATTATTTATATTTCTGTAGATTTCTGTAATTTGATAAAAGTCAAATTACTCAGTAGTTACGTCGATCGACATCGTTTCTTTTTGTGTGTACTTGAGTTGTAATTTAAAGAATTACGCATGTAAGTTATGTTCTGCCCGTTTATTTAAACTTTATTGCTGGATGATTTAGTGGATTTTATCGCCTACAGACTAAAACAAGCAATCTATTTGTTCTAAACAGATTGTTTCCTAAAAACGTTTCCTGTATTATCTAATTAATTATTTTCTGGATTTACAGATCGTCATTATGTCCAATGTTGCTGTGCGCACAAATGAACTATCCACTATTTGGCCACTGTTGTTAGATTACGATCAACGAGAGTGTTTACAAATATTACGCCGTCTTGAACTCGAAGCTTACAGTAAAATCGTAGCCGTTTTAAGGGCACAAGGACCATTAACAGAAGAGAAGAAAAAGCTGTTGTATAAACTACAACGTCTTTTAAGCATTTCAATCGATCGACATAAAGCTGAGGTTCGTAGAGCCCTAAATGATGAAGAGCTTGCAACAATTTCAGAAGCGTAAGTTCTGCATTATACCCTAAATTATTTTTTAGTGTATGTGGTAAAGAGGTAGATGAAGAATGGATCTTAGAGGGTAAACGTATTTCTCCAATATTTCAACGCCCAAGTCCTGAGACTATTTTTATATCACAAGCTAACAAAGCATCTTTTGAACAGTTAGTTCGTAATACTCGATTACCACGTCCTGCGGAAACAGCGCTTTCGGAGAATTTCATTAAATTCACAAACATTAATGAGAAAGTCGATGCTGAATTATCAGTTGAAAAGGTAAGTTAATCTTGTATTGGTAACACATATTTTAACATTTAAATGTACTAATTAAAATTACACTTAACTAGTGTAATTTTGTTTTGCATGGTGAAATATCTTAATTATTGAACTATTTGGCTTTTCAAATATTAGGGTTCATGTTCAAACTCTGTTCCCATCTACTTAGGTCTAAGCAGCAAGGTAGTATCATTAGCCTTTATACTTAGAATGTGGCTTGAAGCCATGTATACTAGTCTCTGCCTAGTAACTAAGTAGTTATTCTGTCTGAAATTAATGAATATTGTTTAGTTCCTACCTATTTTAATTTCGAAGCTAAAGATTAATTATTGCAGTCTGCTGCTTAGAATTATTTCCAGTTTTACATGGGATATTTGATTTCGACATTTGTCGAGAAATAAGTCCGACAAAACGAGAAACCTTAGCGAAAGGGACATTTAGCTTATTTGTGACTATTTCTATCAAAATGACTCTCCATTCGTAGCATTGAATAATGTAACATGTTTCCAACGTAGCTGTATATTAGAAGAAATAGGTGGTGACTAGATCGAGACGTGAAGTTTGTATATGAAGTCTTTGATTGTTGGTTAGAATTTTATTGATAGGTGAAGACTACTGTTCTACCGGAATCCGGTCTGTTATCCTCCTTTATAGTTTGTGACGAATTAAGATCAGCCTCTACAAAACCATTTAAACTTATCTGTATTAAGATTAAACAATACGAATTGGCCTGAAAACCAGGAGGCACCGGACAGCTGTTTCGAGACTTGAGGTCTTGGGTCCAATCTCTGGTGGTGTCACGAGTGTGCATTTTAGAGAAGTCGCATACCAAGATGAACAGCTTCTCAATAATCTATAGTTTTCATGGTACCCAACTGATGTTTAACGAATACGATCAACGATAGCGTAGTAAAATTTCCAAAGGAACACATTTACGGAATTGTTATTACCACTTTCTGGCCATATCTGTGTAAAATGTTTTGATTACAGGCTTTCAACCCAGAATAGTTACACCTGTATACACAAGTTGACCCTAACAGTTCATGCTTCTGTAGAGTAAAGGATTTACATAGAAGATTTTTAGCTTTTTTGTTGTTTAAACTCCAAACTGATCGTGGCTAAATAGCTGTTGTCGATCATAGCGCCATATCACGACATAGAATCGGTTCGAAAAGTCATTGACTGTTGGTCTAAGCCATGTTGATAAGTGTAGGTTACCTCATTAAGTTCCTTACGATACCGACGATCAGCAGTTGAAACTAAGTGAAACGGCTCGAAGCTGGGTGCAGCTGTGCAGTAGCACTCACTCCACTTCATTTCCCGGACCTGCAGTTCGAGCACTCCTACATGAATGTCTTTTCATTCCAGCTCCTCGAGCCTTATTCTCAATATCTCTTACTCATTATTGTAACTCGTTAGCCATTCATCTTTTTATTTTCTAGCCTATCAAGCTGATATTATGTGGTAACTTGAGCTGACGCATGTTTGTGTCAGGCTCTACATTGTTTATAATTGAGCGACTAAGGAAGCACTGGACACCTATTTCGTCTTAATATGAGTTTTCTGCACCAGACATGCACCCATGATTCCGTTGTTTAGCGCTTAGCCTTCAGACTACTCGCATCCAACAGCTAATATTCCAAACTTAAGTTTATTCGCGATACTGCTCAAACATCGTCTATTGGGAGTGATGGGTGACTATCTGACTACCGACATTAAGCTTTTTAAAGGTGAGAATAACTAGTTGTGTATTATTCATGGTATGTAGATTTCGATTGCATATACACCCTAAGTCAAAGTATATTACTACCATTCACACATCATTTTATTTTAGAAATCCCCTGTAGTAGTAGCTAATGACTCCATAAGTGATGTGTCAATGAAGACATCTGAAACGGATACTCACACTATCAAAGATCTAGTAAAGCCTTCAAAGATTGAAAATGAGGACAATAACGTTGAGATGGATGCTCAACTACAGGATAAATGTTCTTCGATTACAACTCAAAATCCTCTTGTTAAATCATTATTAGAATCCAAGGCTTCTCAACAATTACAATCATCAAAAGATGACAATTGTATTATAGATAAGAGTTCCTTGCAGCAAGTATTACCGAAGCCGGCGATCAATCCACTCGAAGTAGATATTTTTAATCAAGAAAACACTATCCCGTCCACTTCATATTCAGTAGATGTAAATCCAAAAAATCAACTTTTATCTAATTATCCTTTATCATCATTGCTTACAACTACTTGTGAATCATCTTCGGAAAGTAAACTTTCCAATTGTGTGGGCGATATAATATCTAGTAAACCTAATAACGTTACTCCTACTACTACCACTACTTCTACTACTACTACTACTACCACTACTACTACTACTACTATTATTCATGAGTCTATTTTATTGAATGATATGAATACGTCCACTTCAGTCGATACTCAAGCTACAACTCTTGGGACAACAACAGCAACAGCTATTATTACGTATACAACTGCAGAAGCTTGTCCTATTCAACCGATTCTTAGTCGAGTTCCTGTCACAACAGCTACTATAACCAGTGGTAAAGTATTAAATATATCTAACTATAATTCTGTACCTGGTGCGAATCCACCATCATCGTCGTCGACTCAGCATTTGGTTGTACAGATGCATCGAAATCCAGACTTTTTATTGGTAAGAATTTAAAAAATAGTAGTTTTCGTATGTTTTTCTATCAGTAATTACGTGATCTAATTGTCAAATGATCTACTCTAATGGGTACTAAGTGAATATGCTAAAATGTTTGATGAAGCTGTGAATCGTTATTATTTGAAGTAGTTATGAACGACTACTGCCTACTATAAGGCACAATCTCTGCTGACGTAGGCTAGAAGAAATCTAAGAGTATCCAAACCACGATATGGCATTAGTCCATGAAATCGTTGAATATACTAACCTCAGCTATGATAGTAGATGCAGACTACATGGTTTCAGGCCTTATGATAATCGCCACTAGTGGTTGAAGGTGGTATGATTTTATCGTGCTAGTGTGTATAACGACTTGAGCTGATATACAATTATTTTGGGCCCTATGTTGTTTCTTCAGGACTGGTTTAATTCGGCACCGAAGTTAGTGGTAGGGAGTAAAGCTATTGAATGTGTTAACCGCTTTAACTTACCTCGGGAGCCTCATTAGTCCTGACGGTCTGGTGTTTGATGAAATCTCGGCTCGTATACATAAGGCCCAATTGGCTTTTACCAATTTGCGTCACTTGTGGCGTAGGCGAGACATTCGTTTACTGATGAAAGGACGCGTATACTTCGCACCAGTTAAATCCGTTTTACTTTATGGATGTAAAACATGGCCATTAAGGTTAGAGGATATTCGTAGGCTCCTAGTATTTGATCATAGATGTCTCCGAAACACTGCTCGTGTTTGCTGGGACCACCGAGTAAGCAATGCGTGGGTTAGGAATTGAGTACTAGGTAAATACGGTAAGTCTATTGATGAAGTAGTGAGTCTTCATTAGCTGAGGTGCTTAGGACATGTGTTATGTATGTCTGACCACCGTCTGTCTCGACGAGTAATGTTGTCTGTTGTTGAAGTTACTTACTCACTTACTTACGCCTGTTACCCCTCTCGGAGGAGCGTAGGCCGCTCACCAGTATTCTCCATTGAACTCTGTCCTGAGCAATCCTTTCCAGCTTTTTCCAGTTGCTGTTCATCCTTTTACTGTCTGCTTCCAGCTCTCGACGCAGTGTGTTCTTTGGCCTTCCTCTTTTCTGTTTTCCAACAGGGTTCCAAGTTAGTGCTTGTCTCGTGATGCAGTCAGATGATTTCCGCAATGTATGTCCTATCCATTTCCAACTTTGTTTCCTGATTTCCTCTTCGGCTGGGAGTTGGTTTGTTCTCTACCATAGTAGGCTGTTGCTGATGGTTTGCGGCCAATAGACATTCAGTATACTGCGTAGACAGTTGTTTATAAATACCTGTACCCTCCTGAGGATGTTTGAAGTAGTTCTCCACGTTTCAGCTCCATAGAGAAGAACTATCTTGACGTTCGAATCGAAGAGTCTAACTTTGAGGTTGGTAGACAGTTGTTTGGAGTCCCATATATTTTTCAACTGTAGGAATGCTGCCCTGGCTTTGCCGATCCTTGGCCTCACATTTGCATCGGATCCTCCTTGTTCATCGATGATGCTCCTCAGGTATGTAAAGGTATCCACTTCTTCCAGAGTTTCACCATCAAGTTCAATTGGGTCGGTGCTCTGTGTTGAATTTGAGGATCTTGCTCTTTCTCTTATGTATGTTCAGGCCTATTGATGCTGAAGTTGCTGCTACGTTGATTGTCTTCACTTGCATTTGCTGGTGTGTATGGGATAGAAGTGCTAGATCATCCGCGAAGTTCAGATCGTCGAGTTGCATCATACTTGTCCATTGAATCCCGTGCTTCCCCCCAGATGTAGAGGTTTTCATAATCCAATCAACCACTAGAAGGAAGAGGAAAGGCGAGAGCAAACAGCCTTGTCTGACACCGGTCCTCACTGGGAATGCATCTGTCAGCTGTCCTGCTTGCATGATTTTGCACTGTAGTCCATCGTAAGAATTCCGGATGATGTTGACGAGTTTCTCTGGTACACCGTAGTGTCGAAGACGTTCTCATGGCGATCTCCTGTCTACACTGTCAAACGCCTTTTAATAGTCAATGAAGTTGATGTACAGTGATGAGTTCCATTCAATTGATTGTTCAACGATGATCCGTAGTGTTGCAGTTTGGTCTGTGCACGAACGATCCTTATGGAAACCAGCCTGTTTATCAAGAAGTTCAGCATCCTCTGAGTCATTCTATTCAACAACACTTTGTTGAAGACTTTCCCTGGTACTGACAATAGTGTGATCCCTCTGTAGTTTTCACATTTGCTCAAATCTCCTTTCTTTGGTATCTTGATAAAGTATCCTTCTTTCCAGTCTGCCGGCTCTTGTTCTTCCTCCCAGATCCTCTTGAATAAAACGTGGAGCATCCTTGCCGTTATGTCTATGTCTGACTTGAGTGCTTCAGCTAGTATATTGTCAGGTCCTGCTGCTTTCCCACTTTTGATCTGTCTGATGGCTATCTTGATTTCTTCCATAGTTGGTGGATTAACATCTATCGGGAGGTCCGTAGATGCTGCTTCGATGTCTGGTGGGTTCGGTGGAGCTGGTCTATTCAAGAGTTCCTCAAAATGTTCTACCCGTCTGTCTCTTTGTTCCTAAATATCGGTGATTGGGTTGCCTTCTTTGTTCCTGACCGGTCGCTCTAGTTTACTATATTTACCTGCCAGTTTCTTCGTTGTGTAGTATAGCTGTTTCATATTTCCTTTTCTTGCAGCTTTTTCCGCTGTCATTGCAAGGCCTTCGATATACTTCCGTTTGTCGGCTCTAATGCTCTTCTTTACTTGCTTATTCGCTTCTGTGTATTCAGTTTGTACCTTGATTTTCTCTGTTTTAGTTCGGCTGTTGTTGATTTTTGCCTTCTTGTTCCTCCTTTGTTGAATTTTGCTCTGGGTCTCTGTGGAAATCCATTCCTTATAATGGTGTTTCTTGCGGCCCAGAGCCTCTTGACAAGTTGAAGTTAGTGCCTCTTTGATTCCTTTCCAGTTGTCCTCCACAGTGATTTCTTTTTCGTTAAGCAGATCTTGTAAGGCTTGAAACCTGTTGTTGAGAGTTATTTTGAATTCCTTGAGTTTGTCAGTATCTCGAAGAGAGGCTGTATTGAACCGTTGTAATGCTGTTGCTCCAGTGATCCATTGTTTCTTTAGCTTCAGTTTCATTTCGGCAACCACTAGGTGGTGATCTTAAGCTATGTCAGCCCCTCTCCTGTTTCTTACATCTTCCATTGATCTTCTGAATTTTTTATTGATGCATGTATGATCAATTTAATTCTCTGTAGTATGATCCGGTGAGACCCATGTAACCTTGTGTATGCGTTTGTGGGGGGAATATTGCACCACCTATGACCGTTTTGTTGAAAGCGCATAGATTTGTAAATGTTTCACCATTCTCATTCCTTTCTCCCAGTCCCTGTTGTCCCATGATGTCTTCTTATCCGGTGTTGTCCATTCCGACTTTGGCGTTTAGGTCCTCCATTAAGATTGTCAGAACCTTTTCTGGACACTTCGCTATAATTGACTGCAGCCTATCATAAAACTGATCTTTGTCCTCGTCGTTGATGGGTGCATAACATTGGATGATGTTCATTGTAATCCCCTTCTTCATTGTCTTGAAAGATGCTTTGATGATCCTGCGTCCATGTGGTTCTCATCCTACAAGTGCTTTGCTCGCTTTCTTGGACAGCATCAGAGCGACTCCTTGGGTGTGTGGAGCATTTTCCTCTTTCGTGCCCGGAGTATAGTAGCACCTCTCCCGTGGCTAATGTTTTCTGTCCAGTTTGAGTCTAATGCGTTTTGCTAATCCCCGAGCACAGTCAAGTTGTATCTCTTCATTTCTGCTGCTATCTGGGTGATCTTCCCGGTCTCCCACATTGTCCGAACATTCCATGTATCTGTAAAAATTTCTGCCCTGGTCGTTAGGAGGGGGAGGCATCGGCCTCATGACTTCCGAAGAATCTCGGCTTTCATCATGAAGCGTCACATAGATTCCTTCCACTCCCAGGGCAGAGTTTAAATGGTTAAGTTTGTTTAGTCTAGTTAGCGTTTTTTTTTAGCAAGTTTGTGTTTCACGGGACAGGGATGCTAGCCCTATGCCCAATCCTCCTCCTTCACCTGGACTTGGGACCAGCAGCAACCCTAGAAGATCGGCAGGCGGAGTTTGTTGTGGGAGTAGGCTGGAAGAAAGCTAGGAGTGGCCAAACGAAAACATGTCACCAATCCATAAAGTCATTGACAATTGGGCTGAGACATGTTAATAGATGCAAACTACCTGGTTGGGGCCCACGCGATGATTGTAACAAATGGTTAGAGACTTTAGGTGATATGGTTCAAAATCGTTCGCAATGGCACAGGTGCATCCACTCCTTGTCTTCCTCCTAATTCTAAGTTCTTGAGCTTATCGTAATTTTCTCTTTACTGAATCACATTTCTTTTGTTTCAAATCTTATCTCTGATTTCTATACTCTTCCATTAGTACCTACTCTGTTACTACCTCCTCTACTCTGGGATTCGGTCCGACAATTTAATCTCTATCTGCTAATTGAGGCATGGCAACTTGAACTGATGTACGCATGTACCAAGTTCTACGTTGTAACTGACTGACTATGTTGTTTATCGCTGATTTTCTGTTACACTCTTTAATAAAAGTGTGATGAGCTTCATTAAGTAGAAGTTTTTGTTGGCTGTATTTGTAGCTGAACTGTATCTTTTCGGTTATTTTCGGGTTATACTATTTATATTTTCATTTATTTCTTCATACGATATCGCTTCATCTGTGATGATTAGTCAGTCAAAGAGGTCGTTAACCTTCGTCGACAGAGATGGTTGGAATATGTGTTGTATATCGACCACAGCTTAGCTCATCACGTGATGTTGGCTGGGGCTGAAGTAAGTTAAGAGAAAGTTGGGAGCAACTAAACTAAAACACAACATCAATCCATGAAGTCTTTGACCATTGGTCTGGGCCGTATTGGTAGATGGAATCTACCTGTTTGGGGTCGGTGGGATATTTGCGATTAATGGCTGGATACACTGGGTGGCATGGTTCAGAATCGGTCACAGTGATGATGCAAATATATCCACTCTTTATGTTCTTCATGATCTTAGGTTTATTATTATTTCGTGCATACGTTTGTTTCTTCCCCTTTTGTTGAACTATATTGTTGTTTTAATCCTGTAAATTTGATCTCGTTGTGCTAATGTGGTATGACAACTTGGAATTATGCACATATACGTTGAATTCTATGCTGTTCGTAACTCATTCCTTTGTAATGGCACATTTTAATAATATTCCCGTTGTTATATTCTTTCTATACAGGATTCTAGTCAACAAGTATTGACTACTCAGCGCTGTTCACTAATTAATCCAAATAATTCTCTGTATGTATGTGAACATTCAACACCGACAGTGACACGTTTATGCGCTTCTAATCAAGTGAATAGTTTTAAACAGAATAGATTACATCAACATTCATTCAGTAGATCATCTAATTTAGATAATGTCGTTGGAGTGACACGTCAGTATCAACAATCACAACAGCAACAGCAACACCCGCGTACATTGTCATTACCCCCCAATGTTTTAAGTGTTCAGAGCCTTCAAAGTAAGTTTGAATATATATATGAATTCATGATAAACTTTAATGAATACTATAAGTTTGAAATTGCAGTGAATGATTCTGATCATTAATCGCTGTTTAAACACATAAAAATTAGTACAATTAGGGATCAGGAGGATAATATTGTGGAAAAAAGACTTAAGATAATCATTATTAATGAGGTGAAATCTAACAAGACAACTAGAAAATTACAAAGTAGGTGGTACAAGTACAACCAACATCATTAGATGACGAATCGAAACAATTAATCAGGAAAAATATCATCATTACGCTTACATCGTCACTGTCTTTTATTATGGATCATATCTAATAAGGCCCTAAGCTATTGAGTTGTACAATCTCTAGGACACTAATCAAGAAGTCAGGATGGATAGATAGACACTAGTCTCGTACAACTTCCTTTCATTTAGCTACGTCATTCCATAAACTGACTTCACTTCTCTACTTTTTCCTCTCGGTTCCAGAATCGGCAAATGATTAATGATATGGAAAACAGTTTTAAGATAATGACATCAATCAAGTTATTATCATCGCATCCGAACACATGTTGCCGACGGATATCTGGAGTCTTTAGGAGATAGCAAAGAGCGTACATCAGCCCGGCCTTTTTACAACCAAACTCGCATCACGACGGGATCAAAGAAAGCTCAGATTAGCGCAAGTCAATCTAGTGATTGGAAGTGGTCGACAGGAAATCCTGGGAACATTGTATGACTTGCCTTGAATCTTGACTGAACTAATAGTCTCTGTGCTATGCAAATCTGTGTCGCTCATCTTCAGCGGTCTATAACAGATACCACTGGGATAACCAGACCACGACTAACTTCTTGTTGAACTTATACTTTAATTTGTTTAACAAACTTAAAGTTTTTAATATTTGATTTCTTTCCTACTTAATTTGACGTTTAATTTCTATCTTTCCTTTACTTTTTAAAGCCACAGGATCTCAACGTTTTCGTGGTCCACACACATCAGTTGTGCCAACGAATGAAACAGTGAAACAATTCTCACTTTCACAAATTACACAAAATCCTAAAATTTTAAAAGCTACTATACCTGTTTGTAATGTTGCTGGGCCGGCTTATCAAAGTACGAATATATTTTGTGCCAATTCAATGATCAACATTACAGCTGATAATTTACCGATTAATAGTAGTAATGATCAACTAAATCGAACTTCACTACTTCCACAAAATACATTAATTCCATCGAGTTCAGTTCTGCAATTCCCATCATCCATATCAGGGAACAATGTCATTGTTTTACATAAAGGTAGGTGCTTTTATGTATTTTCTCCCCAGTTACAGTGTTATCTTCTGGTAAGACGTTTAATATATTTAATATGTAGACAGCAAGATACTCATCTTGTCCTATTTAAGATTCGTCGGCCAGGTGTATGTGCCACATTCCGATGCGTTAACGTTTACATTCGGATTTTAACTCAGTGCATATAGCTTCAGTCAGTTATGTACAACACAAAACGTGGCTCAAATTTGCATCGACTCAAGTTGTACAACAAGATGAATACTGAAGTAGTTGAAGTCGTAGTAAAAAAAAGTCGTCAGTGAAGCCTTAAGTTTGTGATTTCACGTTGTTGATATTAACAGTTAATCAATGTTTCACTAGAAATTCAGTGTTTGAGTATACGATGATTAACTAAGTGATTTTCTTCTATTATATTTTGATTTCAAGTTATTGTTATAGGCCTTCAGGCAGAAAAGCTTGTAGAACTAGTTTTCGTACTGGTTGGCATTTGTCACAGATGTGTACTAGAGATCTTGATATTCACTGTGAGATTCGTATCTTTGTCACCTGGCTTCACACATTGATACGTTTCCACAGAGCTTTACGTGTTATGATAGGAATTTTCACCCACTATCATCAATTAGCCACTTAACATCAAAATCTGTGATTGTTAACAATGCTCGTCGATGATGAATCAGTCAGTTACTTATAATCCATATAAAAACTAACACAAATATAAGTTGAAGTAAGCTACCATGCCACAGCACGACAAGGTGGGTTGCAACTGAATCTAAGTAGTGTTACTGCAAGGTCATTATCTAGAGGAAGGCGTGGCGTAAGTGTATTCGCACCGCTGTGACTGATTCTTAGCCATGTTACTCAGTATCTCTATCCACTGATCACATTTATCGTATATATTTTTACCAAGTACATCCATGGCTCAGATCATCAATCAGTGGCTTTGTTTGGGTATCGCTAGCTTTCAACTTATTGATCTGCAAACATTGTATCTCGAGTGAGGCATTGATTAAATATACCTAACGTTTAGTGTTGAGTATAATCTTGTGACGAAACTTCCATTAGTTTTTGTGCTCGTTTGCGTGAAATATATCTGATTTCACCATTTAGTGTGGAAAGCGGAATATACCTTTTTTATTTTTAACTATTGTATTTAATGATTAGGGGGATGTTGGTAGGTGGTTGTTCTTCAACTGATATCCAATCGCCGAGTGAATACTAGATTTCCTGATATTGTTTTTGTTGAATCATGTAAACTTGTTTTTATCATATTGATCTTCCAATAATTCTTGACGTGTTTTGTTTATTAGGCGTTGCACGTAAAGCTTTTACACCTACTCCATCTATACGTATTGGACCAACTGTATCGGTTACTAATAGTACTATTAACAACAATAATTCACAAGCAATTGTCTCTGGTAATTATTCAAGTACTTCAGTTGCTGCATTCCCAGGTCGCCAATTCAGAATTATTGGTCTATCGAGTACACCTGTATGTTGCAGTACTGGCAATGTTGTTGTTGAAACACCGATTTATACTCAGGATTGTAACCAAGTAATTCGTAATATCAATAAAGTAGTAGTGTCTCCAATTTATAATTTTATATTTGATTTGGAGAATAAATAATTGCTTGGACTGTCCACTGAATAAGCGAACTAGGGTTATTCGAGTCATAAGCATTGTACTACATTCAGTCAATTTGACCTTGGTGGCCTATCTGTATTAAATAATTAATCGATTATGGTAGGCTATGTTACGACTGTATACATTTGTCAGTGACTGTCCGCTATCTCGTAGTACACACTATATCAGTCTCATAGCTCACTAGACTTAGGTGCCCTGTGACTTATTTTGGTTTCCAAAATAATAAAAAAATAATCACAGTGTGGTTGCAGCAGCACTGATACAATGTGTCTTCAAGTGAAACAGCTATAAGATAGATGAATAACTTGACTTCTGAGGACTTCCAGAGGTGTATTAACCAATCGAAATAGACATGTATTGTTGCAAATGGGTAGTATTTTAAAAGTTATGGAGTTTAGTTCACCTGAGATTTTGTAAAATAAAGTTTCCATGATAGCCGTTCGCGAATTTATCGGACTGTTACCCCAAGAACTTCAGTTTATTCACTTATAATCTATCTGGTTGATAATTTTTATTTTAAGTTGTGAAAGTTTCCTGAAGCATCAGTAATCGATATAAAAAAGGCGAGTACTGTCCTTCTGAAGCCACAAGGATATCACTAAGGTGCTGTGATTTAATCTGCTGCATAAGTAATGAACATGCTTCAATAGTCATTTCTTAATTGACCAACTAAGCTCGTTGAATCTTAGTTTGTTTATCGTTAATGGCTGTTTCAGATGGTCTCATTAGTCAGAATTGTAAGTTACAGAACAATTGATAGCTATTTCGTCCTGAGTTTCTTCACTATAAGTACCTGTGACGACCATCTATGAAAGAGTCAACCCAGAACATCTAGATCTCCCTATGAACACGTTGTCTTTAGACTACTAAGTTAGCATCCGAATTCCTAACTTAAGTCCTTATCCGACATTGTATGGATATCATCTTTTGTCATCGGAGAAACCTGTGTCTCTCTCCAGACATGGCTAAAATCCACTGGTCATTCGCTGAATAAAAACGGTTCGTTGTCGTAGTTGGGTTTTATGACCTAGATTGTTTCATTATGGATTCGAACAGTAATAGCGTCATCATCAGCATTTCTGTTAATTTTTTTTCAGTTGACCTTTCACCATGTGATTGATTAACTTTAGTATAAGTTGGCGTATTAGATCTATGTGGATAGGTCGATTGATTGCTAATTGATCTGAATGCCATGCTTTTGGAAATTCTCCGTCATTCTTAACATTCATTCACTCCCGAATTTCAACGTTTTTCTGGTTGAATTTGTGTTCGTGATTGTCTTAATGCATTCATGTTATTGATAATATATCGCATCATTTTACTGTTAGTTTGTGTTCATATCAACTAACCACATGGTCAGTGGTCAACTGAGCGAAATAGCCAACAAGAATGCGAGAAGTGACGATAGTGAGGCAACCGTTCACATTCGTTGAGTAATCAAAAAGCTCATTTCTGCATGAAATAGGCACTGTTTGCTAGGACGACAATGGAAACCTCCGCAGCTTAAAAGTTTATCTTAGGAACTAGGCACTACAGAAGGCATCTACTTGAGCTTCAAGTGTCTATCATTCCAGACATAATGAAACTACTGTTCTTTTCATTATAATCTTAGAAGCTGTCTCTTATCATTGTCTTTTATATTCTCTTTTCTCCTTTAATCTTACCAATATTAGTCACTTCAAAATAATCTCACTCCTACAGTGACAACAACAAATTTTATCCCGTCATCAAGTCATTTACATCAACATACATCTCGTTTGGGATCTATTTTAGAAGTTGATTTGGACTCAGATTCTTACAATGACTCAATTAATTATATAGATTATCATAATTCTGCTATACATAGTAATAAAACGGTTTCATCTCATTGTTCTGTGACTGCGATTCCACAACAAACATCTGTATCATCAATGGATTCAGTATCCAGATTCACAACTATTCAGAATAAACCGACGACAACATTATCGGATGAATTATCTGTTGTAAATTTACTTCGCACTTCTGCTAGTAATGATTCACACTGTACTACTACTCCTGGATTATATACTATCATCAACGAGCAACCGTCGTTAAATAATTTGACACCTCTAAATATTGTCAGCTTGAATAAGGTGGTGGATAATAATAGCAACAATAGAATAACTGTTTATCCTGAGGTAAATGTTTTCATTTTTCTGTTAATATGATGCATAATAACTGTGAGTACTCGGATTTACAACATTGTTTTTTGGTGTAGTTGCATTCTCTGAGCTGAGTAGTTTAATCGTATGGTTTTTATTACTTTTTTGGACGGTATTATCAGCGGCAGCATAAACTTCAGAGAGAAGTTGAGTTACACACATTTCCTATAGGTAGTGGCGTAGACAATTTTTTCATAGTGACATATACTACTAGTACATTGTAAGTAGTTAATGTATTATTGAAAGGCTTTAGTTTCTTGATACCTGCTTTCTCGCGACAAAAAATACACAGTCAAATTGTCCCCATCTATCAGAGTATCTCATACCAGTAATAAATGACTTCTTGAAATAATGCCTTAACTTTTCTTTTATCTCTCCCATATTTCTTTCAATCTATTCTCACCCCGGTCGAAGTGGTTGGTTGTCGGGTCTACGCAATACATATCCCAACCATATAAACAAATGTCCACACAACTACGTCAAACGATTTACTAATTTTACTTAACACCTTTGGCCTAACCTCAGCATTTCTTTCTCGATGGTCCTGGCAAACATGAATAGTATGTATCAGTCATTCATTCATTCACTCAGTCAATCGCGACGTAGGCCTTGGTACATAAGTACATCAATTCAAGTTGTCATACCTCAATTAGCATAGGAGATAAAGTAGAGGAGGCAGTAACAGAATTAATAGTAATAAAGAGGTTTAGGAATCGAAGATAAGATCCAAAAAATATAAGTCAGTGAAAAAAGGGAGAAATCCAGTCGACGTCCAAGTTCGAGACCGATAAGCCGGATTCCGTAGGGATCGGTCTTGTACCGATCAAATCGCGACAAGCCAAGTGTAGCAAATTAGCTAGGATAGAAACATACCTACTGAGAAGCTGAAATCAGATATAATGGTAAATGCGAAGATGCTCCACTGTTTTAAAAAAAAGATTTTCTAGGAAGAACAGTTATTATCAGACTAGAAAGAACGCTACCTCATCAAGATACCGAAGAAAGAAGATCTTAGCAATTGCGAGAACTACATGGGCATCACTCTTCTTTCAATACCAGGAAAAGTTTCAACAGAGTGTTATTAAACCGAATGAGAGATGCAGTCGACGCCTAACTTCGAGATCAACAGGCCGGATTCCGTAAAGACCAATCGTGCACCGATCAAATCGCGATTCTATGGTTCATTGTTGAACAACCAATTAAATGGAATTCACCACTTTACATCAAATTTCTCGACTACGAAAAAGCATTCGACAGCGTGGATAGGAGAATATTATGGAATCTTCTACGACATTATAGCGTACCCAAAAAGATAGTCAACATCATACGGATTCCTTACGACAGACTACATTGTAAAATCGTGCATGTAGATCAGTTCACACATTCATTGAAAGTGAAGACCGGTGTCATACAAGGCTGTTTACTCTCGACCTTCCTCTTTCTGCTGGTGGTTGACTAGATCATGAAGATTGCAACATCTCAAGGCACTCTCGGAATACAGTGGACAACATCGATGCAACTAGATGACTTGGACTTTGCAGATGATCTAGCTCTTCTATCTTACACACAGCATCAAATGTATCATCAGCCTGGGCAGCCTCCAGTAGGCCTCAACATACACAAAGGGATAAGCAAGATCCTCCGATACAAAACAACCAACACTAACGCAATTACGCTTGACGGAGAAATTCTGGAAGATGTAGAAACCTTTACATACTTCGGCAGCATCATCGATGAACAAGGAGGGTTTGATCTGTGGTAGATGTGAAGACGTGGATTGGCAATGCAAGGTCAGCATTTCTACAACTGGTGGATATCTGGGACTCAAAACAACTATCTGCCAACATTAAAGTCAAAATTTTCGATACAAATGTGAATACAGTTCTGTTGCATGCAGCTGGAGCTCGTACCAAGAACTACGAAAAGTATCATCCAAAAGATACAAGTATTTATAAACAACTGTTTGGGTAAGATACTTCGGACCCGTTGGCCCGAAGCTATCAACAACAACTTTCTATGACAGAAAAGAAACCAACCAAAATTCAGCCGAAGAAGAAATTATGAAAAGAAGCTGGATGTGGATAGGACATACATTGAAGAAATCACCAAACTGTGTCACAAGACAAACATTAGCATAGAATCCTGAAAGTCAAAGGGAAAGAGGAAGATTCGAAAACACGTTGCGTCGGGAATCGGAAACAGATATAAAGAGAATAAACGGCACTTGTGATGAGCTGGAAAGGAAAGCCCAGGACAGAGTTGGTTTGAGAATGCCGGTCGGCGGCCTATGTCCCACATCGGGTAACAGTCATTGATTGATTGAAAACAGAGTGGGACGATTAGTGATTGCACCCAGCTAGATGGGATTACGTCCAATTTGCAGATTATTTCCAAAATCTCTGTTTGTCTCATTGTTAAAACTGAATTAACACCCTTAGATACCTTAGGTATTGATGCCCTCCTTCTTTCTAGATTGCTTATAGCCTTTTCAGTCTCACTTCTTGGGGACTGGTATTAATTAGCCACTTACGTGGGGTTGGTGGATAATTGAGGTGTTCTCTAAAGTGTTCTACCCGTCTCTCCAATCTCATGGATTACGAGTGAATAATAGTTCCATATTATCCAGGGATAGTTCTACCAGCAGCCTGCTTTCTAATACCAGTTATTTTGTAGGTCTGAGCAGTTGTTTACTGTTACCTATTGTCACCACCTTCTCCACCTCTTTCGTATTCGCTAATCACCGCTTCTCACAGTGATTGCCTAAGCTTTTTATCGACTTGTGTCTAAGTTGCTTCCTCTGTTCATAGTATCCCGAACCAAACGAAATGAGTTTCCGGGTATCTATCAGTTCAGTAGAAGCAACTGAAATCCACCTATTTTTCTTAAACTGTTAATATAGTTTGCTGGTTGATTTCACTGCTGTTTCCATAGCTCTTTGGTTATCATCCCAAGCTGCCTCGGGTCGCGTATCGCTTACATAGTTGACTGATTGGTTTTCTAGTTATTCCGGGAATATATTCGTGGATTTTTTGATCATTAAATTGGGCTCTTAGGGGCTTTTTTGCCATGGCTTTTTTACGTCCATTGAGACGCAGACTAATACGCCCTCGTGCTAGAGCATGATCTGAGTCTTAACATGTACTCCAGATTGAGTAACAGTCTTCTATTGAGTCTCTCCAACGATAGTTAATAACAGTGTGGTCTATTTGAGTCCAACGTCGTGTTGAATGTGGATATCGCCATGTCAACCGATGTATTTCCTTATGCTTAAAGTTGGTGCGTGCTAGAAATAGTCGGTTATTTGAGCACAGTTGTAGCAGACGGTCGCCATTATCTGTTCACTGAGCCGCAATACCGTAGAATCCATCTAGGTACCTCTCAATTTCGTTTAGTTTATTTGATGGGTATTAAAATCACCAGCCACCATTACTACATCAATGCGCTTAGCTTTTGAAGGTCGGAAATCTTTCTGTAAAATTCATCTTTTACTTCATCTGAGCTGTTATCAATGGGAACATCGGCAGAGACAACAAAGAGGAAACGGAGTGTATCCCTATCTTTTTGATTTCTTGCTGTCCCGTTCAGTCGGGTAGCGCACACGCGACTGTATATTGGAATCCAGTCATAAAGAGTCTCTTCTACTTTTGAACTTAATGTTATAATTACACCATCAGGGCCTCGGGTAGTAGCATTGGGGTCTTTGAGTACACGAAGGGTGACTTGTGCAGGTTCTCTGTTTCGAAAAGGTGAGGTCAAGTGAATTACTATACTTGGACCCTGTATACGCGTTTGGGTGCTCGGCATAGATTGATGGTGCGGGATTTTAGAGTCCTAGCTAAGAAAGCTTGTCGTTCTATTTTGCACAAGGTATGAAAATTAAATGCTCCAACATGTAGTTTAGTGCAAAGGTTTCAGGAGACTAGGAACAACACTTTGTAAACTTAAATCATTAACATTAGTAGCGTGGTGTGATGATGATATTCTAGAAGGATTAATCGTAGAGATAAGAGAATTGTTAAGAGTTGAGTGTGGGATTTGATCTTGAACGAGATGATCTCGTGTACTGTTAGAGGTATAAAGGTAGTTTTCACTTCCTGGCTGCCCACACCATGGCGGTTTATCACTTTTTGAGAGACCTGTAAAGGAAGCTGGGTCAGTGTTGGTCTTAGTGACCTGGGAGCGTGAACGCGAAACCCGTGGGATAAATGCTTGAAGCCGATCATGCATGACCTTTTTATGGGGAGTTTTTTTGAAGTATTAGCTCTTCTCTTTAAGTTCCTTATCGCAGTAGACGGAAATCCGTGAGATGTAGTTAGGTGTGACATTTTTCAGGGTTGACCTTTTCGAATACCTTCCTTCGTTGTGAGAAGGCAGCGTCGCTGCAGATGCTGGTTATCCGAAGGAAACATCTTACCGCTTTTACAGCCCACTACAGTCAGTAGTACGACTTCGCCCTCATACCTTAGGTTTCTGCCCTTAATCTTATAGCTCCCCATCAGCCTGCCTGGGGATCGCATCGTGGACCAATCATAATGGTAAAATCGATTCCAAATGGTGACAGTAATAATGACGAAACGTAATAATATGTTCACAATTAATTAGTTTTTCTTTTTATCAGTGGAAAATGTTACAATAACAATCATTACGTTGAATGGGATGTTAGGAGTAGAGTAATGTCATTAAAGTTTGTGCTAGCTTAAAACAAACGCTAGTCTGAACATAATTGCACCACACAATCTCCGTTATCCGTTCGTTAGGCTGGAATGCCGAGTGACCCACCTAAGTGTTTTTCAACCTGACTTAGCCTACCGACTTGGGCATTAAAATTTCCTGCTAAAATTACTATGTCTGAGTGCTTAGCTTTCTGAAGGGGGCTAGAAAACGAAATATAGAACTCGTCTTTCATTCCATCTGTGCTACAGTCTAGGGGGGGGGGAATAAGTAGAGACGACAAAAAGGCATCAGCGTGTGTCCCTATCTTTCCGAGTTCGTACTGTGCCATTTAGACGGACAGCACATAATCGACTATCTACAGGAATTCATTCGAGAAGAACCTGCTCTGCCCGTTAGCTTAGTGCTATACCTACTTCAGCGGGGCCACGTTACCTTGCTGTAGGGTCTCCAGATTAACGAAGAGTGAGTTATGCTGTTTCGTCGCATTGATTACGTAAGGTCAAACGGGTGACCATGCTCGGGTCCTGTATGTGTGTTTCGGAAACACATCATACATCAATTGCAAGAGATTCTAATGTTTTAACTAACGCAGCATGTTGACCAGTTTGACGCAATGTATGTACATTAAAAGCTCCGACATGAAGTTTAGAGCGTGGTTTCAGGAGACCTGGTATAGTATTTTAAGAACTCGAGCAACAAGTACAAGTGGCACGCATGGAAGATGTAGTGGGAGAAGTGCGAGTAGTAGAGACCAGAGAAGGAGAACGTGTTTGGTAGCGAACAATGTGATCTCGAGTGTTGTTAGAGGTATGAGAGCGATTATCACTTCCCGGTCGCCCACACCGTAGAACGGTTCTTCTTGAGGTGCCTGAAAAAGAAAGTGGATTAAGGGATGTCTTGGTGATTCGAGAGTATAACCGCAGTTCCCAGAGGACTACTGTTTGAGGTCGGCCACCTATTAATGATTGTTGCTCCGGTTTTCAGAAGGGGCCTCGTGATTTCCGAAGAAACTCGGCTTTCATCTTGATGCGTCATAACTCTTTGAATTAAAGACTTTCCAACTCCTAGAGCGGAATTTTAAGGATTTAAATGGTTTCTCCTGATTGGCCCTTTTTAAGCAGGGTTGTTACTTTTACGGCATGGAGTTAACAACGCCATGCCCGACCCTTCTTCTTTATCCGGGCTTGGAACCGACAGTATCCCCGAGAGGGCTTCAGATGGAGTTAGAAGAGTAACATAACAATAATAAAAATGAAGTGTTAAATACGTTCACACTCAAAATATACCAAACGATCTTATGAAAGAATGTTCCTTAGGGTTTAAAAATTCTTCTTGAGTCACCCACTATGACTGAACTGTAGGGTTATTTCAATTCAATATTATTTCGTTTCATTCGCCGTTACTAACCTAAATCGGGGTCATAACAGTAACTATATGGAAATACTTCATTATCAGATCAACAGTTTAATTCATTTATCAGATACGAATTCATGTAATTGATTCCGAGCTACATCCATATTCTGTAACAGCTAGTGAAACTATTACATTGTTGTTGGATTTGAGGTGGAACGGGGTTCAAACATACATTCTAGCAGTTGAAAGTCGATCACTAAGTACTGAATCAACGATTGAATCAATTTGTATTGATTGCATGCGAAATATGTATGCAATATGTTTTACGGAATTCGTATTATTCAGCTGATTCCTTATGCTTTTTGTGCTCGTTTCACATTAATTATCATATTAATAATTGTCTTTATAGGATAGTGTTACTCATCAACGCGACCAAATAGCAACAACATCGATTGCTGTTCCTATTGCTTCTACTGATTCAACACAGAGATATATGGAACTAAGCTCTTGGAATAACACTATTGGAGGCAGCAACGTTCATAGTAAAGTCACTGATCGTTTTCCGGGTAGTCATCCTACCTCTTCAAATGTTGTATTCTTCACTACTACTAGTAGTAATAATAATCCGCCAAATGCTAAACGTCCGCGTTTCGAATTATCCACAGCGTCAATAGAAAGCTCCCATTGATAATGATTTGATGTTGTTTTGAATAGTGAATAGTATTCAAAATATTCTTATGAAACCTTGGAACCACAACAATAATCATTCATGAATACATGAACTAACTTACAAAATGCATTCTCCCTTTTCCTCTCTTCTCCAGTCACTCACATTTTCAAAAATATTTTCTTGAAGTTGTTTGATTTCTTTACTATTACCATTACTTGTAATTACTTATTACACTTCAAATTAATTGTCCAATAAAGCTCTTCCTTACTTATTTTCCTGTGTCCTTTTCATACTTACAGATGTAGAACATATTCACACACACTCAGATAAATAGAGGCTGAGTTGACAGCTGACTACCAAGTATTTATGTGTTAAAAGTTAACATATTTTCCTTTACATGTTTCTATACGTCTAAGTGTTTGCTCACAACTTCACTAAGTAATTAGCTTTATAATCATTACTATTGTTTCCTGATACAAATCACACGGCATATATATATATATATATATATATATATTACATATAGATTATCTTTATCTCATCTACTTACTCCCCCATATTTCTAGAGTGTCATCTTAAAGTTCTACGTTTATACTTATCTACTTATTATAGTGGTCAGGAATAATAACTATATAATTGTTTGTTTGTTTGCTTATTTATACGAATTCAGCGTCATGTGAATGATTTTTAAAAAATTTCATTTCCATTGTATCATGAATGAGTTATTCACCACTAGTTGTTTTTTTCACATGATACATTCGATTAAATCGTTTTCTACACAATATATATGTATATTGTTAGTTGTTTAATTGTTTTCTACCACTCTTAATCTGCTTATTGAAAGAAAGCACCTATTTTCAACTTACTCATTATTATATTGTGTACATAAATCCTTTTTTAATTCATCATTCTATTAGAAGTATTATTGTATAAGAAGCCTAGTATTATTTAAAAACATTATAAATAAACCTATTTAGTCCATCATCTTATTTATCCGTTGTTTTTCGCTTTATTCATTGCCTCTTTGTTGTTACATTTAATGATGTTCACGGTTACTTTTTATTGTTTAGCCAAGTGGTAATGTGTCTACTGAAATACAATTAAGTAGTATATATTATGTAAAAACGTTTCTCCATGTTTTTTTCATTATATGTTTATATTATTATTATTTTTTCTAATACTACTGAGTTACTGCTGTATTAAGTAAGGATTAATGCATAAATCAAGAATATTGTTTCAACAGGAATTACTTCTACTCTTTATAATACTATTTAATTATTATTGTTAGTTTTCAGTATCATTTTTCTTTATTATTTGTAAGAATGACTGTTTAAATTCATTTGATCTTCTTCAAATAATTTTACACTTATACACCTCTTTTCTTCTCCATATTTCCTTATTTCTATCTCTTTATTATGCATGAATACAACTATTTGTGGATTCATTTAAATAAGACTATATTCTTTATGTTTCTTTCTTATTTGTGAATACTTGAAGTAAATAAATTGTTTAAATAAAACAATCATAATCATTTTAATAGAGAAATATTTTTCGCTAATAGACAACACATATTTGATGATATAACATATCTCTTATTGTATGTGTTTTATATATACATTAAAAAAAGTTTTATAGTTACTTTTTTTTGTAATATTTATATGTATGTATGTATTTATATTTGTGCTTGTCTCTATGTGTGTGATTACGTTGAGTATTACATGTCATCACTGTAAATACTTATCTCTGGGTTATATTTTTAAAAATCTATTAAATAAAGTCTATATATATACATATATATATTTCTTTTAATAACATAGTTTTTCAGTACTGAATCTTGTGTATATGATGAAAGTATGTAAGTATGAATGTTAGTTTATTTATTGTTTAGTTTTGATTACAGTCCACGTTCTACTATCCTTTTTGATAATTAAAGTTATGTAAAAGTGTATTCAGTATTCACTATATGTTGAATAAGTACCTAAAACTTTTGATTATTTCTACAATCATTTAATAGATAAAAGTGTAATTTTTTTTCCATAAAATTTACATTTTCATTCAATATATAGTAAATGATATAAGATAAAATAAACGGAAATGCTAAAATGTAGTAGATTTAGTGATAATCGAAAGTGTTGAGGATGACATCACCTTTAATACGTACTATACATGTTGAATTTCTTTATTCGTTGCTCAGATTTGCTATCATCAATCTATTTGTTTTATAGTGATGTTATCATTCTAACTGTATATCTATGTAATCTAGCCAATTATGTATATATTTAAATAATTGTGTTAAGTAAAATAAATATGAACTGATTATTTCAATTATCATAGTTGATACTTTGAGTAATATTATCCACAATATCGTTTTTATCTTACTCATGACTTATTGGAAAAAAAAGTACAAAGCGAATGGTAACGTTTTCATACGAACAAATTACTTAGTATTACTGAAATCACAGAAAAGCCTTAACACTTAATGAAACCTAATATTTCAATTGATCATTTGAACATTACATTTAAAAGTGATAATCTTGAGTCACTTGCATTGTGCTCTTTGTTCTAATGGCAATACATTACACTTTAATGTTATCTATCATAATACATGCAATAGTGTACTTCACTCCTTTTTGTTATATCAAACGAGCAAGCTAAATGCAATTGAATTATTGACCAAAGTGAGATCGGTTGCTCACTAGTGTTATGTTGAGAACAGTCTATCTATCTATAGATGTACATAAACTGTAAGTACTTTCAATACAACACAGTTCTTCGTTATCTATTTAGTTGAAACGATTAGGCATTAAAAGTTAATAAGGTAAATAAAATTGAATACCGTAGGATAGGATATAAATTATTTTAAAGAAAGATAGATTTGTGACAACATAACAAGTCCTAATATAACATATCTCATTTCAGGGTATTCATCATTTAAGATATTTAATTTACAAATTAGTATGTTACTTAGCTGATGTTGAGTACTGTTCTGATCTCATCCTTCTGCTAAATAATGATATTGCGGAGAACACTGGTTGTCTGACCGAAGCACCTTATTACAACCTTGTCCTGGTTGTATAATGACTTCATCGTTGGATCTTAAATTTATTGATCTTAGTCATACGCACTGTCTAATTGATCGAAAAAAAAACTGGTAGTTCATCTCGATATATATTCCTGATCTCTGTGTCAAGTTAGCACCAACGGTTGTACTGTATACAGTATAATTTCGATATGTAGACTAATTCGAGGGACTTGTTTTTAAATGTTTTTTTTCCCAAGATATTTACATTCATTATAGTTACTCGAAATAATCGATGAGATTGATGTTATATTAATAATAGGAAAAGTTACGTTGGTATTTCCCAGTTGTGAATCAAGTCCTACGTAGTCACTAACGTTTGATTTAGGACACTATTATCATATTTCAAGAAATTCATATGATAAATCTTTTTTTGAATATTTGAAAAAAAAGTTATGTGATCAGATGTAAACTTTTTATGAAAATGTGAGTGTACATTATTTGATTCATATTCATAATTAGCTGGGAAGAAAAATGCAACATAGGGTAAATGTATTTTATTGGATAGTGCTTTGGCGTTTCAGGTAATATTATCTACTTTGAGCATCTACTGTAGCAAGAACATCCAGCTAAAGAGTCTTAACTAAGGTAAAACGAGTTTTTTTTGTTCTATTGTAGGCTTTAGTTGAAATGCACTAAAACCTGTGACTAAATGGCTCAGTGTTCACATGTAACAAATCATTTGTATTCATAAATATCGATAACGGTAAATTACAATTTGATGTTTAAAGTGTTGGATCCTACTAAGCCATTTAGTTCTACTGTTTATAGGATATTGTTTACAGCTTCTCTAACCGCGGTTATTTCAGTTCTTGTTACCCGAAACACAAATATACTGAGATTATTTATCACTAAAACAACTTTCATTCAACTCTAATAGTTATTTGTAGAAGTCATTTAAAAGAGTTTAGAATAGATCACAATCAAGGAAATGGATTTACTGTTTATTTCTCATTTATGTACTTAGTTTCAGCATTCCTCTATAAATACATTTTTAAATATGATTTCTATTAAGATTATTTCGATTCCCTTTCCGTTCATCTTGTTAATTACATCTCTTCCTAAAGATATGATGTAATATTTGTCACAGAATGATCTCCATTGGATAATATTCAGAACTGTTTTGTTACAGTATAGGACTTCACAGTCGCACCAGTGATTGAATCTGGACCTTCAAGTTTCGCGACGATTGAATATTAGTATCACTAAAGCAACGTCCGATTGTTGAATTCCTGTTTCAATGCAAATCAACTAAAATCCGTTTCCCATTCAATCGGTTCGACCTAACCATAGCAATTCTCTCACTAGTAAATTACGTCAAGATACGCTCTAAATTCTAACGAGAAGTGACTGATGGTGTTCTAGCATTACATAAGTGAGAGTATTATCAATGATATGTGCTGTTTGAAGCCCTATATCACAACTGTACCAAACTGAACATCAATTTGTGGTTAACACAATATATGAGTGTTATGCCTATTTATGCTGTAGTTTTGGTTTCACCAGCTGACATTTAATAAGGACCTATCGAGTCAAAAGTGCACCTTAACATTTCACATTCTGTACATGTACGGATATAATGGAATCCAACAATTTATTAAGATATTTTTTGGTACTTATTCATACTCATTCTTGTTTTGCCTGTGTTTCCTAAACTTATAGGATTCTAATCCATTGGATGTTGTTTATCAATTGTCTAAAGAAATTCACTCCACAGCTGTTATCTTACTGCGTAGCGATTTAAGTAAAATTGATAAATATGATAATGATGACGCTCTAATCGATATCCCTTCGTTGTTTCCCAATGATCAAATAACTGCCCTACTGGATTGTTTACGTTTCTTGAGACGATGGGCAGCGACTATTCCAGACTTACTTACTGATAACAATAATAATAATAATCTTTCTCCTGAAATCATTAATTGCTGTCGAAAAGATGTATTCGATAAATTGAATAATCTACTCGACTCATTTTTCTTATGTTTGTTTGAAAAAGACAAAATTGCCTCATTCTGGTGCCATATTCCTATCGATGTTCAGTCAAGTGTAATTTTATGTATTTCTGTATGTCTTCAAGTGATCATTAATCTTCTAAGTGAATCATCGTTGAGAGATTCCATTGAATTATTTGATATAATTAGACTATTCTCTATCCTTCTATCTGGTTGTCGTCCAGTAATCTGTTTAACAGATTATGGTTTAAAGTTATGGAATAATGGTCAAGAACATCTTGATCAACATCAAATAAATCATTGTCGACTGTCAAGTCATTATGCCTATTTAATGTATTTATTATTATTACGTGTTGAACAAAATGTTGACAATATGAAAATGCCTGATTGTATTCTTCAAACACTATATAATAAATGTTTAAGAGATCGAGTTATCTTACAGTCTATTATGGAACAAGCATGTCAATCGATGAATGAAGAAAATGATCTATCAGCGAAACCAATTCATTTTCAATTATTATCAATACAATTTGCTACAAGTTTAAATAAATATGTTGTATCATCACCGGAAAAAATCAGTGACTAGCTTTGATGTGGGTTTACTTCAATCTGTCATCGATATCACTGGATTAACTTTATTATTATTATGTCAAAATGAAATATCTGATAGTAAACAATCATCAACTACATTCTTATCACAATCTGTTGTGGCACAAAGAATCCTACCTTCAAGTATAAAATCCTGTTTAAGCTATTGGTTTTCATATTTGTCAATGTTTCATACTTCTCCCCTAATAAATGATGCAGTGGATGAGTTGTTGAAGGAATTGTCTAGATTATGTTCATCATGGATTCGAGAATTGATGATTTATTCACCGGATGATGAAATTGTTCATGATAGTACCGTTTGTTTACTGGTAAATTCAATTATCGACATGTGTAGAATTATTAAATTCATTATTAACCCTCTAAGCATTGTATTCTCCCCTATGCCACTAGTAATAATAATAATAATAACGTTCTCAGCAGTGACTAATTTTGTGAGGTAATTCACGAGGTCCTAGCGAGAAGCTGTGCTTAGCGGGATTCAGTTATATAGGGAGTTAGACATCGGATTACATTTAATGATGATCGTGCTGACTGGAGATATAAATGTAAACCATTGGATATTAGCTCACTCGTCTAAAAGTTCAGTACTCGTTTAGAATCTTTAAAGTTCTGGATTCAATTCTTGGTAGAAACAGTGTTGGGTACTACTAAGGAACCACACTTTCTAGTGGTCGTTTAGCTAAGGTTATCCTGTAATGTAAATGATAATATACACCACTAGTTGTAAGCCTATTAACTTGTGTACTGTATTGATATGTCGTGACTGGTAGAGTCCATACATTCTAGGAGTGAGACAGTCATCACCAATGTCATTGACTTGTCTTCACGCTATATCAGAAATTGATTTAAGTCACAGTGCTACCATTGGACTCGGCCTAGAGGTACAGATGGTCCATTGTGAGATATAAAAGCTTTGGATTTGATTCCCTGGCTGAATCGAGAGTGCGCACTACTAAGGAGTCCCATACTAAGATGAGACAGTTCTCCAGTACTTCATGGTTTTTTCAGTGGTACCCAACCGTCATGATTTTGTGACGAATACTAACTTCCAGGTTATTTAATAATTGCAATACAATTATCTTTTTTTATTTCTATGTCTAAGGGAGAATCATGGCGATATCACTACATATGTAAAATATTTTTTGTTCTGAATGTTAAATAATAAGAAATAAGATCGTTGAGGAAATAAAGATAATTCGATCAAGAACATTTACTTTTTGGTGGTGCCATTTACTGAAACTGTACAATCGTATTCATAGCGATTTTTTATTGCAAATTATCTTTTGGAATAATAGAAATGGATTACATCATTGAAGTATTTGGAAATTCCAAGCATCACAAGACAGCTAGATAATGCTTTAAATGATTAAGTGACGTTTTAAGATGAAAAAGATATACGGATCATAAAAATACGAAAGGTAGTTGTCCAGCTGACGGATATGAAAAAGAAATGGAATATGTATTGAAGTTAATAGTAATTATGGAAAATTGTTAGGGGTTTGTAACAGGTTATTACTGTGCATAAGACATGTGGAGTTAGAGAAAGGAACAAACAAACGAAAAATGATGCTAAGGCGCTGAAGAAACCGAAGATTACGCGTTCTACTCTTGCACAGAGATATAAAGTATACCAAAGTTTCCGAAGCACAAGAATTTAATACATACTCACTTTGATCTCAGTTCGTTGACAACCTAGATAATATCGAAACGAGATTCAAGTAGAGTGACATTACAAAAATCGATATGATGTTCTTGTGTTGGACTGTTCAGCAAAGCTTCGTATTTTCTCCTACAGACCTATTATTAGTGGATATGTTAAAGATCAATTCCTTCCTCTACTTTAGGCCACATCTATACTAATTTGAATGCTTACTTGTCGTGTGAAGCTGTTACATTAGTTACACAATTGCGAACGCTTTCTAAGCGTATCTTGAAACACTGTCTAGCGTGGCTTTTAAAAGGTAAATGTAAGTCTGTGACAAATCCAATGCAAGAACATTTTGTCAATTTTCATAAAATTACTTTACCTGAAATTTTTCTCAGCATAATCTATACTGTTAAACCTATTGACTTTAATAGGTCACTTGTAAAAAACTTACGTACTTCATAAGTTCTTACAGTTCAGCAATCCAAGCCTATCTAGTTTCTCCGAGGCCGCTACACATCTTTTTTCGTTTGTTCGTTATTTCTTTTTACGTTTCATTTCTCATATGGAGTAATAAATTACTACAAACTTCCTCCAATGTTTCATAATTACCACTTCCTCCATTACATGTTTCGGTTTTTCCTTATATTTGTCGATTAGACAATTGTCACCTTCTTTTCTGATCTGTTTATTATTTTCATCTTAGAAATTTCCGTTTGTTATTCGGGCGATTATGTAACCCTCTTGTGATACTGATAATTTCTGAATGTGTTAATGATGTAGTTCCTTTCTATTCTTTCACGTGACGAATACTTTGTAAGAAATAATTATCACAGTTGCGATTGTAAGCTTTTGTTGATGGTATTGTTGACAAAGAATAATTTGTTTGCTAAGTTACATCTTATGAAAGCTTATTACATAAAGTATATAATGCAATTTCTAAAATGACATGAATTTGCCCAGTGTCCACAACAGAAGTTCACATTATTCCATTAATAATTCTAAAGCTCAACAGAGATTTGACATTTAATTAGATTTTTGTGACGTCTTTAATGATCCTTTACTAGTTGAAGAGAAGTTATAAAGTGACTGATTTTAACTTTATACATACAATTTAGCAATTTGCACCGTTTAAATGTAGAAGTATTTTGGTTAGTGTAGGATTGACATTATCGCTTGTAAAGTAAGCTCTTCATGACTTCATCTGCTTATTTATTGAGCAGAATCGTATAACAATTCTTATTATTATTAGTAGATTGTATTTAAAAAATCCTAGCAACTGAAAAGTAAATAAATAAATTTCAACGTTTCACCCGCAAACTGATCCGAGCTTCTTCATGGAGAAATAATCAGAATTATCAATGATATACATTTGTCTATCCATGTTCTGAATAAGAATTTATGTTGTAAAAATGGTGTAAAGGTCAAATAAGATATCTATGTGTGAACTAATATTAACCTATTTACACATGTCTGTGTGTATCTATTTTTACCATGACAACATTAACACCAGGCTATGCATGGGGAACAGAAACAATTTGACATATAATTAAAGTATATATCAGAATATCAAAATATGCCGATAAATTTTATTGTCATTCATCGAATTGAGTGTAACAATGTTAAATGAATTAAAAGTAATCGGAGACAAACATGCTCCGAAAAACTGACAACAATTTGAACATCTGTTGTTGTCGATATCTATGTTGATAAAAGTATTCGACTGATTGGTTGTATAAACTGACACTATAATTTGTTAATCAACAGTTGCCAAAGTTCAACTAACTGCGATCCATCCTTTCTGTTAATATTATCTACACTTGCCTGTATATAAACTGCTTGAGCTCTTAACTTTTTTTTTGTAAACACTAAAATCTTTCCGGAAGGTTCTGGTGCCGTCAAAGTTAATCTGATGTCCTGTTTCCAATGAATGTAAAACTATCCATGACCCTTTTTTAAACCTTTTTTACTATTTCGAAGATTTGGGACCATTTTTCAGACATTATGCTTCTTTATCATTACGTTTAACTGTCTGGATGTTTCACCTACATACGCAGCATTACAGTCATCACAATTGATTTTGTAAACACAATAATATACAATTTTTATTACTGTACAGATTTTGTGCTCTTTTTTGTTCACAGAGCGTAAACTATCCATATGCTCGATTACGCGGTTTGATACATATACTGGCTAGTATTACATTATCTGGTCTGGATCGTAGTAGTAATAGTATGGAGACGAGTATTAGACCGAATGAATCACTAAATTGCAGTAATGGTGATCAACAACCTGTTGAAATGCAATTATCAGTCAATCAAGAAAGTGAATCATCATCGGAACTAAAAATATCTATCACACAGGAGTATGCTAATGAATTATTAATTCTTCTATGCAATATTTTAGTGATTATACACCATGCAACTGTTAAGCTTGAAGAATTTTATAATATACCTAATTCCGTTGAAAATGATTTGGTTATGCGTAATGATTTAGTGAAAACTAAAGGTGTTGGTGTTTATCCATCAAAATTGTCAAAGAAAATGGTATCATGATTGTATTTTTATTTGTTTTTTCCTATTGTGCTGATTATTTCAGTTGGTATCTTTTATGTAATATTGCTTTCTTGGCAAACTTTTCCACACTGGTTCACTACAAGTGATCCACCGACCATGTGGGCATTCATGATTCTCCCATTAGGGATTCAACCGAAACCCTTTAAGCCCCATGACATACTCCCAACCTTGAAACCACTAATGTGATATCAAAAGGTTTCCATTTTTAACTTCAACCTCCTTGTGACATTATGCTGCCGCCCTTCATTAACGTTAGAGAATTCTAATGGTCATATATGGAGCATACTTGTGGATTTATGAAGAACAGATGATTTATCTCAGAAAACTCATCGGTTTAGTGCCTTTCGTTTTACAGTTGTTGTCAAATGTCAGCCTATATTGTAGTACTATGAAATAATTAATAAGTTAGTAGATAGCTGAGAATCAGAACCATTGTTTGGGTTGTTTTTTTAATGATTGGTTCTAATTCATTGTTTACATTTATCACAAATTAAGCCAGCTGGATGCTATTGAATGACGCAATGCACTAAAGAGGGGCAGCTACTACGTTCCAGTGCTCATCCAAGACGTTAATACGGATCGAACCCAATACCAACAGCTGTCATGGTGGGTAGTTAACTATTGGCATCACAGGGACTGGTGTCAAATAGTTGACCATTGGGTTATGTCACTAATTAGACACCTGTTGTGTGGCAGCAATCGTTAAGCGTTTTCTGTTTGACTAGCATAGTTTGTTCTCTATAGGGGTCGTGGGTGCACACTCCTGAAGTAGTATCCCATACTGGCTTTCAGTGGTATCCAAACCATATCAATGTGCAATGAGTATAATCAATAAATTGAAGCTATATAATTGGATTACAAGTTAACCGTTTAAAAAGTATTTATTAAACCTTTTGAAAATACTTTATCAGTCAATAGCTACCCAAGTTTGTAGTTAAGCATTCCAATTTTTTTTTAATTGTATGGTTTTAAGAGAAACCTCAGCTTCGCCCTTTTTGTGGAATATAGAGATACATTTTATTGATGAATTGAGGTGGTTTTGTAAATTTAGGTATTAAGTTCAACTGTATGTATTTGTCCTGGCCTGGGATCGGTTGGATACCACTCAAAACTAGATAGCACTGAGCAGTTGTTTCGTCCCACCATAGGACTCCTCAGTATTGTGCACTCTCCATCCAGGCAGGAAACCGAACCAAGGGCTTTCAGGTTGACGAACGCCTAACCCTCTGCACCACTGAATTGACGTTTATTTATAGAACCGCTATTTCCATCAATCTACGGTATAGCGCGACGATAAATCAATGCCTTTGGTGATGATCCCCGATAAATCTGGACTTCAGCAGTCCCAGCTTCATCATTAGAAACTGCTTCACTCCTACAGAGGGTTTAGCGTTTGCCAACTTGAAGGTCCTGGTTCTGGTTTCTTGGTTGTATCGATGGGTGCGGACCGCTGAGGATTCTCATACTAGAATTAAACAATTATCCAGTGGTCCCTGGTTTCCAGTGGTATTCAATAAATATCAATTTATGATCAACACAAACAACTAACTTTTGTTGTTGAGTTTCAACCTGGATGAAACGTAAATATGCATAATTTCCTATGGTAGCCTTTTTCTTGTCAAATATTTTTATGGTAACCACAAAATTTATGATGTCATCGTCCTATGTGTCGACATATTTTAAATGATTGCATTTTTGTGTATGTTGCCAATGAAATGATAACATTCTAAAGAAAAATATTTTAACCTAGAGTATAGGACTGATATTGTTTTACAACATACATTCTCTTTGTCGTATTTAGTCAGTTTACAATTGTTGTCCATATGTATGGTGTTCTTTGCAAAATATTTCGACAAAATGAGTAGGAGACCTAGACCTTTTGGGTTACTTGTAAGTGCTGTTGGTGATTTGGAAGTTTATATCAATACGTGTTTAATAACAACCAGAATAGCTCATGAATCTTTGGGCCATATTTATTGTCATCACATTGTAAGTTTGATTACTAAAGTTCAGTTATACAATATATTGGTAAGCGCAGTTCTGGTCTATATTTGTAAGTCTTAGATTCTCCAAAATAGGAATGTTTACTAAATCTTTGTCTCCAAGAGACTGGATAGAATTTCGGTCCATTATACATCCCTGATTAAGACCTTACCGAACTCAGTGGTTAAATGTATTATCAGACACTATTTAGGGGATACATAAACAGTTATTTCATCCTAGTTTGGTGATTCTTCAACAGTATACCTCTCAGGACGTCGCCAATACTTAAAACCTAGGATCACCAGATCTCGTGGCGTGCTTTTTATCTTCAAATTACTAAATCGATACATAGTTATGGTTCATATTTTGCACGCTGCTGAATCTAGGTGAAAATGACAACTACCTAATGCTTTCTGGCTTTTGATTACTTCTCAGTGTATGTCAATATATGAATGAAACCGTCTTCGCAATGAATCCAATTACTTTATATCTGTACAATGTTTTCCATATTTTTTTCTCTCAAATATATGTAGGTCCTTCTATCTAAAAGATCACCTTTTTCATTAGTTCAAGCTGTTTGCTTTAAACAAGATGTAATCCGATGTATAGTTGGATTGATTACACAATTTCCTCAATTGTCACTTTCATTAGCTTTGCACAAATTTGATCCAAATGATAAATATACAACAACAAATGATGATACATTGATCACTTCGACAACAAATACACTATCGCTCTTATCTGCCTTTGAAGTGATACTAGACGCAACTAATAGAGATCCATTCAATTCATTCTGTGTTGAATGGGCGATTTTATTGATTCGTTTATTGTTCAAATCGAATCATGACCAAACTTCGCAAGTAATACCTATTCTATCTTCAAAGTTGAATGGATTAAATATTAAATAATTGGCACTGAATCTTTGATTATGGTATCTTGTGTATGTGTTGTACAGTAAAATGTATTTGTATATATATATCACATAAATAAATATAAGAATTCAAGTGAATTACAACGTACATTTTTCTGTTTTTTCATCCATGAATATTCTAAATTTGTTTCTACTTTCTTTGCTTGTCAATTTTTTGATCAAGTGTTCAACCAAGGCTTATGAATTGATAAACGTTACTGGCCTCAGACATAGTTCTACATCAGTCGTATATTTGCCCTTCATTAAGTTCTAAAACATAAATATGCTTATCGATATCTGATTATAATGGTATTTGTTGACTTAAAAGCATCATTCAACTCCGTAGGCTGATAAGTTTTGTGACACTTTATCGTCTAAATCCGCACCACAGAACTACATAATTGTTGTTATGGCTCGAGTTAGAGATTATGATGAAATGTCATCGGAACTCGGGTCCTCTAATGTGTTGTTCGTCAAAGCTGCTCACTATCTTTTTCGTGATTTAATTTCATCACATACCTACTACTAGAAATAAATGTTTATTGGTCTTAATTTCCAGGGTACGGCCTAACAAGTAGTTCATTTATCTGCTTGTTGAATGAAGACAATGATAAAATTCAGTATTTTTGATTGCACTAAACTTCTGTATCAACACGTGAACTAGAGGTAGGGTGTGAAGTAGTTGGGCACGTCTATTACTTCATATATCTTGGAAATTTCATCAGCCCTAGTGGGTTTGTGTCTGATGAAGTTTCAAAACGGATTCATAAAGGTCATTTAACTTCTGCCAACTCACTCATTGCGTAGACGAGCTGTCCATCTTCTAATCAAAGGATGAGTTTTTTTTACTCAGCGGTTCATTCTGTTTTACTAGATGGCTAGAAGAAAGCCTTTTAAAGTAAAAGATATTCTTATTATACTAGTGTTCAGCCATAGACATCTTCGAAATATTACCGACGCTAGTTGGGGCTATTGAGTTAGTAAGCAATACTGGAGTTAGATTGACAGTATTGGGATGGGATGGTTAATCGATTTGTTATGTTTTAAATATTCACCGACTGAGGTGGTTTGGGCATCTGATCTCCCAACCCCTGCTTGCTTCTACATGGGATGATAACTACTGTAGGAGTACTACGGATGTAAAATTGGAACTGCCAAACTGAAACGTGGCATCAGCTAATCAAGTCACTGACTGTTGATGTAATCCGTGTTGGTTAATACAGACTACTCGGTCGGGGTCGTCGCGACTTTTTTCACTCAATGGTTGGGGATGAGTTGACGGGGCTAAGAATTGGTTTTAATGGCTCAGGTGCACAGACAATTTATTTCTGCTTGAATTCTCGGTTTTAGATTTTTCATGTACTTTTGTTTCCATAGGTTGATTCTCGAATTATATTCACTGTGTAGTCTTTTTGTCATTGCTAATGATGTATCTCTTATTGAGTTCTACATTGTGCATAATTGATTGTTTTGATTGGGTATTACGAGGTTGTTAACTTTAAATTTCTACATCACATACTTATCTTAGTTGGACAACGGTTAAAAGTTGTGAATCACTGAACAGCTGTTTATTTTCAGTATGATGCTCTTCTGTGGTATTGCATATCCATATCTGATTGGTTTAGAATTAAGGCTTTCCATAGGTGGACAATTCGTATTAATCAACTCCATTTAAGCTCCAGTAGTTAGTTTCTTAAAACTACCTTCTGCTACTTAAAGTCAGTTAGTAAGACTTTTCTGTCATATCTCATAAATGAATGGTCCCATTTTCTAGATGGAAAAGTGACTTTTCCCACTTGTAACGGTAATATGGCATTCAAGGTTAGTTTCACTTCGAAAGATGAACTATCGAGTCATTTGATTGACAAGTATTAAAAATTTTACGGTTAACTTTAGACTTTTGTTGATCCCATTTCACGTATTTAGTGAGTGGATTCAGTATTTGACTGTATCACCAAGTTGTAAATATCATTACTATTTATTGTAGTGCAAGTGGAAAGCATAATCCATATGATCATAATATTATGCACTATAGACAATGTTATTCATTCAGTACCAAAATACTTTTGGGTATTATTTCCAAAGCATCTTTACATCCTCATCGAAATGTATTCCTTCATCCCATTACAAATTATCGATTATGCAGTTCAACTGATAATCCTTCTCACTCGAATCATTCTTTGTCAACAACTTCACAAGAATTATTAAGCTCAACATGGATGACTAGTAAATATCTACCGAATGATTGGTTACAGCAAGAATTTTCCAATCCATTTATATTGAATAATTTAAAAAATTTACTTGCTTTATGCCTGAACGAATGTAAATTTGGTCGTTGGCGTACACTGAAGTCATTCTCGAATGTATCATCTACTAATTTTGGGGATAATAATGGTGATGATAAAAAAAGCGATTCGGAATCCCTATTGGATACATTATTTTTAAATGTGTATAAAGAAGAATTGAATCTTGATGCTAAAACAGGGATTCAAATGATACACAATGTTTGTAAATATGAATTCAGTGAACAATGTAAGGAGGGGTGTGTGTGTGTTATTTTTGTTGTTATTCTTAGTACTAATCAGTGTATGTATATTCATCTATTTTATGACTCCATCATAGTTTCCAATATTACTCATCCCTTCTTTACTCGACCTCGGCTGTTATCTTAACGTTCTGTTTGGATTTGCTTATCGTGTAAACAATCGAACTAAATTGGTTCTTTGATGTTCTGCTATGTTAGAAATGTTGGTTGAATAACGATGAAACCCCGAATGTAGTAAATCAATATTATACTGCGAGATATACTGGGGTGTGATACGAGTGAGTTGTTTTGCGCTGATGACCAGCGTCTATAACGATTTTCTTTTCCGAAAATGAGAGGAATTCAGAAAGACTTAATTCTAAAAGATGTACGCCTACTTTGATTCACAGATTCTTTGTCCGTAACTAACACGTCAGAATTTATTCTCATACATATACTTGTGTATGTGTGTGACTAACCTCGAGTAAGGGTCTTTTAAGTCCTGCACTTGTGACTGTTACTGTTGCACTTAAATTTGTAGATACTTCAAGAATAAATACTCTCGATTGTAAGCAACTAGAATGTAACAACTGCAACAAATTTACTACTGTCATAAGATTGAAAGTGTATTTACCCAGGTTCAAGGTACTGAAGTCAAATTACCAAGTTATTATTGATTGAAACGCAAATACTGTTCAACCGATAGTGCATTCAGTCCTCAGATGAATCTTCACTCGGTTTCCATCTATTAAGCTGACAAAAGAAAGCTAGCTGTTTATTCCCATTTCAATCAACAATGACAAGAAAATATGAGTACAATCAGTCATTCAAGGTTTGAGTTTTGTAGATTTTGATTTAACTGATTACCCGTTGTATGAAAATTAGACATGATAGTTAGTAAAACATTCTTTTTAGCTGATTCTAATTGGACTTTTGTGAAGTAGTTTTACATTCCTTCAATATAAATATGTAGGTATACAGGGAGTTGTCTCAATGTGCTCTCATATCATGGTTGATTTGGATTTTTCTCGTCAATTAAAATGAAAATAAATTTCAATATGTTTACGTATTGTAATTCAACATTACTGCTTGACTTTGATTTAACAACCATTGGAAACCAGGAAGCCATAAGTCCTTTAGATTTTGAGTTCGATCTGTAGTGAGGTAGTAAGAAACAGTTAGCATTGAAGAGTCTCATAGATAAACAAAATGACTGTTCAGTACCTCCTAATCTTAATTAATTCTTTAACCAATGTTAGCTTTTTACAGTATTCAGAACACAACACTTATTGATTTCACTTCGCAACTGTGTAAGCGGAACGATACAAATCATTCCGAATTATTTATGCATATCCGTTACACAAGTGTGGCTGTCTGGACTAAGTGGCTCAATGAAGAACCACCTGAGACCAAGTCCCTATGTGGGCCCATTCAACTGACGAATCCTTCGGTCCCACTTTCTAGTTAATTCAGCTTCAATAATAATAATAATAATAATAATAATAATAATAATAATAATAATAATAATAATTGGATTTTATGTTTTTAACATGAATAAACATTCCTAATTTCCTCTTTCATTATTTCTTTCATAATTTAGATGCATTTCTACAATATAGTTCAAATTTTGATCCTTTACATATTCGCTTAGATATGCTCAATTGTGATTTGATTCTTAGTAAACTGTACGATCCATTAATTAATGTTGGTGTAAAAAATGTTAATAAACTTATTGAACGGTGTCCAGATCTCCCATTATCGACTATGATGTGTATCCAGATATCAGATATAAATACAACTAATATTGATAATTCGTCGTGGCAACAGAAAACTATTCTTCAAGAATCATTGGAAGTATTAAATCATTATCTTGTACATAATGATGTCATAAATGTTATTCAACGTTTTCCAAGTAAGAATAAGTGGTATGTGATTTTGTGGGTAGGGGGGGGGGAATGAGTGGGTTACTTGAAATTTGTTTTATTTGGAGTTGATAAGCCTTTTTTTCCTGAAACTATCATAAAATCTCCAGGTTTACGGAGTGGAATACCTTTTTCAGGATTATAACTGTAATTATTATCAGAAGTTTATAAATATAAATACTTTCTGGAAACTGATGATGGATGAGTATTTGATTCATACAAAGCCAGCTTGGTTATGTCTGGTTTTCAGAGTTCACTAGCCCTTATTAAAGCGTTTGATAATTATCAAAGCCAACATTTTTAATAAAACATTAGTCAAACTGAGTCTTCTATGGTTATCATAAGAGAATTTCTTTTCTTTTCTATAAACTGGAGCGATCAGCTATCTGGACCAGTCAAATGGAATGACGTCTTGCTTTTATCTACTAGCTAATGTATTCACAGATCTAACTGCTATAACTGATCCTTTCCGAAATTAATCCTACAGACCTCGTTGCCTTTTATTGCTTTATATTAGCTTTCGCAACTTTTGCAAGAATCAGAAGAACTATTTCAACCTTCTATTTCTTTTGGTTCAGGATTAATATGTAGTTAAGTGCGCTCCAAGAATCTATGCTACTTTCCAAGAATCAATGAAAGCATTAAGTCACTTTCTTATGCATAATAATATTTAAATATTACTCATTGTTTTCCAGGAAATAATGCCTTTTTAATAAACAACAGGTTTTCATGTAGTAGGAGGGGGAAGAAGGTTGTAAAGTTTCATGTTATTTTATGTGGTAGACTAAAAACAGCTAATGAATTCTTGATTGTGAATGTATGGTAACTAGGTAGCTTTATCTTAGCTGAAGACTCCGCAAGGCGCTATTCACTTCAGCCTTATATGGGGATCAGTTCTCTCCAACCATAACGGCTACTCTGACGTCGTGATCAAGTTTGCTCGTCTAAATTAATCGATTGTGCTGTACTAGCTAGAAAAATCCTTTAGACCCTACCATACCATGCAGGTTGATTACGAAGCGGTACGAGTAAAAGCTGTAAACCTAAGATCCTAAGACGGAGATATACTGCGTGATTGTATAGTGGCAACAGTGATACAGGCTTCTCAAAACGAGAGTGAAATATTGAAAAAGGTCATATCTAAGGATGAACACTTCACCATACTCCACGGACCTTTGACGATAAGGCCACTACAGGTACTTAGTTGACACTCTTGGAACTATTCACAAAAGGTCCGTGTGTAATAGACCTCGAACAATTATCCTTTTCAGTTCTACAGTCATTCAGTTTTTGTTCAGGCCCTTTAAGTAGTGGAATCTTTTACTATGTGGGTAACCTGGAAGCAACAACCGCCGTCGTTCCATTAATAATCTTCCGAATCTCTAAGCTTCATTATACATTATTTATGGGGTTATTAATATATTCCGAAAGTGAGTATAAAATGTGAGCTAACTTAGAGGCATGATCATACGGATACAATTTAATGTATTAATAATAATAATCAAGTAGGTATGCACCCTTTCACGTCACGTCGTCCCTACATTCCAAAATATTGATGGAAGTTCATTACAACACTCGACAGTAACTACGAAATGACATTTTAGTATAAATCAAACCAGATAAAGGCTGTTGGAGTAGTTCTAATGTATAAATCCGGATAAATGCAGAACATGGTGTTTATTCTAGAAAACCCATGTAAATACAAGGCAGAAAATTCAAATAACGATATAACTTACACTATCAATCGAATGACTTACATTACAAACTAATAAGCAATAAACTTAAGTCACGTAGCTCACGTCTGTCGTTCATGTATAAACAATCCAGACTGCATAAATCTGGCTTACATTTGGGACCAACTAATTCTATGATCAATACCTCTTTTCACAGTCTGACTCAATGTTTATTGTATAAGCTGGAATCAACTCGCAAATAATTGAGCGTGTACAGTGTAAAGTGTACTTTTAAATTGTTGAAGTCATACAGTGGATCACTACGTCGCATAAACTTATAATTTGGTATCACGCTAATGTCTCGTTGGAACAAACATTTAATATTACCAGCCAGTACTCACATCTTATTTTGATACCATCATACCACCAAGTAGGCTCGAAAAGGAACATGAGGTAACATATGACTAGCTTCGCGAAATTGGCTTATCTTAGGCATTTGTGAAGAAATAGTAAACTGAGTACAGTAGTACGATAAAAATTGATAAAGGTAATTAAATTGCCGATAATAGTAATCAAAGACTCGAAAGAAAGGTAAATTTTTCTCATCAGAATTGGTTCCATTATGCTCAGCGCAATCTTCAATAATTCAGATTAAAAAAAATAGATAAATACTTTTTAAATGTCATCTCTTACTGCATATACAATTTATGTACACGTACAAAGCGTGTCCATTGGAAGGATAGAATGATGAAAATATACACGTTCTCTTCGAGGTGGAAAAGGTGTACTCAGTTCAAAACGCACACCAAATACAGGATGAAGGTATCAATAAACAATGTAACTTCAACTTGTTAAAATATATGAAAATCATTGTAATTAAAAGTCGTGAAGCCGTTCTTTGTATCTAAAATATGTCAGTGAATAACATTCAGCCATTTTGGTAGGAGAACCAATAAACTAATCATTTTAACTTATTCATTCTGAACTTAATTTCTTAATTAATTGCAGTCACAATCTTTTCAGTTGAATCATACATTTCTTTCTTCTTAATGAATCTAATGTGTTGTTATTTTTAATAATCAAATTATTTTAAAGATTCTGACATCATAACACTTGTAGAACCAAATTACAAATTGATTGAAGTCAGTTTCCTATCATTACACACTCATTAAGTAGTGCTGATAATTAAACGTTCACTGAGAGATATTCATGTCTCAGGTTTTATCACTGATAGGGTCACGAGTTCACATTTTCGAGGAGTCCTGCCTTAGGACGAAACTGCTATCTAGTGCTCTCTAGTTTACAATGGTACTCAATCGAGGTCGTTTTATCGCAATCACTAACAATAGATTATAAAATACTTTTTCAAGGCTTTACAGTTTTAACTTTATATTCCCTTTGCATATTACCTATTTCTTTAATTGAATTTCATACTTCGAATCGACCTGGGAACATTAGTCCACTGTTTTTTCCCAAATAGAACCTCAGATTCATTATAACTTGGAGGATAGTTGGATGGCTTATTTCGTACGAATATATTGATTTTGAGCCTTATTGTGAACATCACCCCTCCGGTATGTTGTGTCAGGTATTTTGGCTGATTCCACTTGTCAGTCACAATTCAACTTTTATAAATATCGATGATATTATTTTTGCATATAAATAATACGTTTGGAAGTAAAGCTTCGATTAACATCTATCAACTTATTCTCATTTGTTGGGAGAGTTCGAGGTAAAGGTATTCTCAAAAATTAGGATGTGCTATAACATATTGTCAAATGTTTTAGTTCGAGGCTTCTGATAAAGTTACTATTATTATTATTATTACATGTTTTCTTCTTTTTTTCTTTCCTAACCATAATAAGGTGTTTTACTCCGTGGACGATCGGAATTAATGGATATCTGTGAATTTTGTATTCATGAAATGAGTTTGGAATCATGTGATCGTGTACATGCTTCTTATTCGCCGAATCATAAGCACTCATTACGTCATTCAACTGGACTCAGCATAAGTAAATGTCCTGTTTGGGAATTACCATTGGAACATGTTCGTTCACAATATACTCTTTTACGTCTAGCCGGTTATTGGCCATTAATAAAAAATACAATTAAAAAATCTAGTAAGTTAAAAGGTGTAATTTTCTTTAATTTTTTCACTTATGATCATTTTGTTTTTGATTTTGTTGAACTATTGGATCTGTATATTTTAATTGCGTAGGTCTAGACAACGTGTTCTTCACAGATCATTAAGGTGGTGTTCATATTAGTGTAATTGTAAGGTTGCTATTATCGTTCTGGACAATATTATGAACATCTACTTCATGTAATGGTGAATATATAAGTTATTCTATAAGTGTTCAATCAGTTTACTTTGTGGTCCATGCTTGGTTTTGGTTGTCTTCATTAGTGGCATCGTCTTCATCTTTCTTTGTACTCAGTTAACCTCTGACTTCGGGGGTTTATTAATAGATTGCATCTATGGTTATGTATTTATTAGTTATTCTGAATATTAATTTTCTTAGAATTGCTTGGCTATGAAGCTTAAATGTTTTCATAGTCGCAATTATGATCGTGGTTGTCTACATGCATTGATGTAAGTGATGCGATATTGTGTCTTTTCACTATTAGTATTTGTTTGTAAATGATAAATTTTGTGCTTAAGCCTGTTAATCTGTGTACCAGTTTTTAAACTTGGGTCCCGAAAACGTCCAAGTCACAAATCAAAAAGACGGACAAAGCGACGAAAGACTGCACTCCAGTAAGTACGGATTATGCACAGAAAAACTATGAGTAATCATGATTTTAAGATGGCTTGGAATCGCTACCGTAATTCATTTATTCCGAGTGCTGAAAGTCTCACAATCGACATATGAAACGACACAATGTCAAAGCTTCTAGGAATGTTACTGAATGGTGACTGGTTGGAGTGATGTTAACTCATTTGAAACTTCTGAAAACGTCTTCGGTGTTTTTTTGATAACAATCTAATAAATTCTAATTACCACTTGCGATACTAGAATCCACTGTAATAAGTGAAATTTTAAGAACTTTGGTCACAGTTTCTCGATTCTAATTGAATCCCGTTCTTTACTGTATTATGTGACAATATAATTACATATAGCTTAGATTATCCTGGGAGTAAGAAAACATTAAGTTGTATACGTGTGTGCAATACTACTTAAACAGATGGAAATATACATTAGGATGTGGTATTTATAGAGCTATGTTTACACCACCTACGTACTAACATCTTTTCAACATTGAATATGATCCATAGCCCTGCTGAGGATCATTTATAGAACTTCCAAGTCTTTTGGCTAACATCTAGGACTAGTTATTGCCAAATATGATTAACAAAATAACTATTGAATAGGTTTGTCTACACTAATGTATAATTGAGTGTCATGTATGTTATATGGTTCTTCTTTTTGATCGAATGTTATTTATCAAGTATTCAGTGTACAGTCACATTGATTAATTTACTCAGTAGTCAGCAACATAAAGCCTGACTCATGTGCTTGTTAGCTTAAGTTGTCATCGCTATATAACCAGGATGATAACCAGAATATAGTTCAAAAGAAGTAATGATAAGGTATGTTTTATATAATAATGCTACTTAGAATATAAAAGATAAGAAGTGAATGAACGTAATCCATTCTGAATCATGTAATCCAACAATATCACTAGCCATAGATTACAATTATTATAGAAACCTCAACTAGGTAAATCAAGCGGCTTTGAACAGTCGTTTCATTTTAGTATAGGATTTGTCGACAGCGCGAATTTACAACTTCCCCAGTGACCAACCCCACTATACCTTCAGACCTCTAATCTTACAGTGGTTCGGAATTCTGACTCCAATCAATTCGGGATGTTTTGCAATTTCATCTATTGCCATTTTTGATCTGATCATGGATAGGACTCACCAATCAGTTGTTTTGATTTTATAAGCAAATGATTCATTATATATGTACTTGTATATTCTTTTCCTTAACAATCTTTCATTGCAGTTAATGTTGATCAACAATTGGCAGACTTATTGAGATCATCACCACGGCAATTTACTCAGTGGTTAAACGTTAATTTATCAAATTCTTCATCTAAACTGAAAACAAATGATAAATTCGTCGAAAAATACCCTATGTCTAATATCATTATGTTCACTAAATCAGATATACAGTTTTACAATAAAATCTATTCACTTTTAGTAACAACTAACGATACTACTGATGACAATGAGATTGTTGATGATGAATGTGATGATAACGTAGAGACGGTGTCAGATTGTAACATGTTAGAAGAATAATTTTATTAATATCATTAAATTTCCTTTGTTTAAATGTTTATTATAATGTTCATTCATAATGAGTTTATAACCAGGCATAAATTTGTGTTAGTTCAAATTACCATATTATATTAATACAACGGTATGATCGGAGGTGGTTTAGTGAGTACTGGAAGAGAAACTCTGTCAGACACGGTTTCATGCTATTTGACACCCATCAGTACAGTGTATCTTAAATTCTGGGAGTTTAGATCCTGATGATTATACAATCAGCACTATAAATGACTAGAAAAATGATGACATCACTGCTCAGTGACAGATCAGTACATACATCTCAGTCCTACAAGAGGTTAATCGTGTCCCTGAATGCTCTGTGGTAACAGTTGTAAGCTGTAAAACTACTTATCTTGGGTTCAAATCTTCTAGGAAGCTTCATTTTTTGTCAAGATTGCAGGTTGACTATGATGACAAGTGTCAAATCTGATTTATTGTAAGATAAATAGGGATAAACGAATTGAAACTGTACATGAAGGGTTATTAAAATTGATGATATAAAGCGGATGCATCTGCACTACTGTGGTCCATGTTATCCGACGTCTCACTGGTCACAACAAGCGCGCTAATTCCAACGGAGTAGTCCGGACCTATCAATATAGTCCAAACCATTACATAGTGACTTCTTGAACTGATGCCATATTTAGATTTAGTAGCATTATCTTTCTTCTAATTTACACATATACCAGCCACCTCAATCGATTTCTTACTGCATTGTCGACAGAAAAAGAATCTTTGCTGTATATATAGCAACTATTTTATCCATTCTGGGAACGTTTAAACCCCAAATAAAGCATTGGTGTAATTATCTTGTCAACACCGAAGCTAGTTGGTTTTTATGTTTTCTTCTCAGTGTGCATAATGATTGAAGTTTGAAACATAATCAAATATTATTGAATTTGAATTAATTAACTAGTTGTGGGTTCGAGCTCCTCGTCGACTTTAATATTTTATTGTCCCGTAATATTAGTTCGTCCATATTTCATTTACTGTTCATCATATCATTGTAAGGGCTATCTGACATATCATATAATAATTATTTTGCTGAATTTTATTGTAGAAATCGATGAATTTGAATTTTCACATCTCGGAATGACTTAACTAAACGATGATTAAAATGTAGACGGCACTGAAAATCATATTGTTAGATGTTAAAAACATCACTCTATGGATGCAAAATGTTAAACACTGTCTACAAGCTCTTGTACCTTCAGCTAGATCTCAAGTTTGACTGAATATGTACATTTTGACGCATCTTGTACCATGATAAAACAATTGTTCAGTGCTTTCAAGCTCTCAATGATTATCGTTTCAAAGTCATTTAATATATACAATACCGCTATAAATATTTCTTGAACAAATATCTCGTAATTATTTGATAAAAGTACGTTTAATTGCATTACAACGGTACTTTATTGCCAATCATCTTTATCTTTAAAATGTTTCCGACTAGTTCCACATCACTTAACATATTTAATGCATAAACCACAATCTGTTCTTCTCTTGTCCGACCCCTCCCCCCACCCAGACAATAATCTAGAAGAAATTCACTATGGTATCTTGTGATATTTTGCATTAAAATAATTTAAAGGTTTTTTACAAAGATCTATGTGTAAATTTTGCAACTATCATACAATTAGTTTGTTGCAGCAATTTTAAAGGACAGAAATTTGCTACAATGACTGTACAATTCACTGCATTCGTAACAGATTGATATCGCTTAAGTAAAACTGAAAACCAGGAAGCAATCGATGACTGTTTTGTTCTAGCTTAGGACTCCTCAACAGTGCACTCCGTCGATTTCCTGTTACAATTACAATCAGCTAAATTTAATACCTATGTTTAAAAAAAACCACTTCATTTCAATAACTTCATCATTTTAAAACAGTCGACTGTCAAATTACAAATGATTTAGAAACAAATTGATCTACATTTACATGAATACACCTTGGTACAAAAGATTCGTAAATATAATGGTGATAGTAAACCGATTATACTTCTTTGAAAATTTAATAGTCACATACAGAATGCTTTTAAATTCAACATATGCCGATCGAGTTTATTTGTTTGAATTTGTCACAGATTGATGTTGGTCGGTTACTGTTGAGAATCAAAGAACACTGAACAGATGTTTCGTCTTAGTATGGGGCTCATTAAGAGTGCACACTATCAATCCTATCAGGGAATAAAACCCAAAGACTTCAGGTTGACGAATGCCTAATCGTCTACACCACTGAGGCGACATGCAGAGTTGAAATTGCCGCTTCCATCGATTTGTGATATGGCGTGACGAACATCGATTGTTATCAGTGATAACTCTCTTACTCTTGACAGCTTAACTTCACCAGTCATGACTTCTCATAAGTACTTCAAGAACGTCTCATTGACTCTAAAAGTGATGATTTTGCAGAAGCAGTCGGATGAAGATTAAATACTGTACTAACGAAAATTTATTACTCTGCAAAGTTAGTTATATTCTATGGAACAATATGTTTCCTGAGATAATTGAAAATCGACAGGCACCCTTTCTATGTTACCACCAATTATTTGCATTAGTGTATCTGTACCTGTAAAAGCAGTTACATTGGCAGAACGGAAGAGGAGTTTACATGTCCCCAACAATCAAATATAAAGAGGAACGTATTTAATAACGCTATCACCAAATACATCGACATGGAACATTAGGTTGTTATTCTAAATTTCTTTATATTATTCAGTTGACAGAAAACTTCAAACCTTTTAAAATTTGTCAAAGGTATCGTTATTAAAGCTTGATACCAAACTTGTGTGTCCAAACAGTAACAGTCATCACTATTCCTTTACCTTGGTAACTAAACTCAGTTCATTACAACGTCATTATTATTGCTTTTTCAAATTCAGTCCATTGTTACATGATTATTTCTCCAAATCAAATTCAGTTCGTTACGTGACTGTTTGTATAGTTAAATGTAATTCATTTAAACTACTGGTCTACTAGGTGGTATACTTCAGCTAAACATTTGTGAAATGATGCTTTCTCTGATATTCAATGATTGTTTCAGTCACAGAAGCTATCCTGTTTACTTTATATTCGTTTCGTTATTATCTTTGATAACGTGTTTAATTTACACTAATCCTTATTCTACAAACAGCAGCAGTTATCTATAGAATGCAAATATGTTATTTTAGATTAATCTAAGGTCAAGATATAAACGGAGTCTCTTGAAGATCTGCTCCAACTACGTTACAATAGTTACTAGTTATCTGCTGACTTTTACAAATGATGGCTTGTGTTTACGATGAGATTCTTCTAGTAATATGGACTTTTCATTCAATGATTTTATTTGTTGTGTATATGTTTGCGAATCACGTGATGATTATACTTACGGATAGATAGATGCTAATGAATCCATAAAAAAACATTCATGGTAAGTAGGATATTTTTTTTTGATAGTAAATGCATCCATGGAAATATAATTCAATTGTATGTAATAGTATAGTGATATGTTATTCTATTAAACAAGTAAAGTTTTAAATCAACATGTAAAAGTAACACGTAAAAGAAGGTTAGTCGTTGTTTGCATTTGTTACAGATCGATATCATTTGGTTACCACTGTAAAGCAAGTAACACTGGATAGTTGTTTTATTCTAGTATAAAATTCCTTAACAGTGGGCATTCTAGATTTCTTTAGCGAATTCAACACAGGCTCCTCGTATAACACGACAAATCCATAACCGTTTGAACCACTAGTTTGGCATCAAATGGTTGAATTGACATTTCCACCAATTTGTGAGATAGCTCGATGAGCATGCATTGTCGTTTGCTGATACCTGTCACCACAAAACTGCCACAATTTAATTACAATGATTATCTCACTAGCCACAAATTTCAAGATATTTCTTAAATTCTGGTGAGAAGTCGTGAATGATGGTGTTCAGACTTGTCAGGAGTAAGAAAGTTATCACCAATGACTATGAGACTATGTCACAAATTAATAGAAGTGGGGATTTCACCACTGAACGCCGGTTAAACCAGTGGTTTAGAGGGTTTGGTATTTTCGACAAGAGAGCCCTGGGTCGATTCCCTATTGAAATCGTGGGTATGCATCGTTACACAATCTGTAATAAGTGTTAATTATCAAATTCATTAGAATATTTGGTTTAAACATATGTTTTAGATATATACTAAGTTTTTCACTATTTTTAGCCATTGCCTAACATCAAACTTGTAATTGTACTCATTAACATTTAAATTTGATACACATTAAACATACACAACAGGCATATCATTTTTCGATCACGTTTCTACTCACATTTCGACATAACGTTATTATAATTAGGTAAATTTATCTTAAGAACATATTTGGACAAGTGAATTGGTTAACTGACCTAATATACCATGTCGATAATTTTGATTTAGATTACTTTTCTATTAGAAAGCTTTGACAAGTTTGCCGAGTGAAATATCGTTGGGATTGTTTAAATTTCATTCGTTGACATTGTTATACTTTTAATATCTTCTATTTACTCATTCCCACTCCCCACCAGCGATTACTGTTCATATATTTGAACAAGTTTTGAAGGATTTTCTTTAGTCGACATTTGAAATGTTTTGTTTAAATCTGCTAAATCTCAAGGTGAATTAATGTCACTGTGAAATTTGTTTCATTAAACTTACATAACCTTAACAGTTATGCATTATTTTAATTGATTAAAAGCATGATCTTATCTAGAACATAATGTTGACAGATCCACCTATTAGTTATCGTAACCTGATTAGAAATGTGTCATTTTACTAATTTTATAAACCGAAAACATAGAATTCATTTAAAAGTTGACTACATTAGCATAGTCTCACAGTGATTATCATCCATAAGTAAAACTAACGTTTATATGCAATTTCGTTAGCGGTGATCAGAAGGAAGATCTATTTGATATAAGTTTTTTGTTAGTATACATAACCTAGTGCTATTGTCAGCGAAATGAACACTGATCTACTAAGGACTGTTATTGACCTTCTGTCAGGTTTAGATGTTTGCGCTTAATTTGTAAATCCATGATTGATAAAATGATAAATATATGATTTATCTTATATGTTGACAAGAAATTAAGAGCTTACATTTATACAACTTGAAACTAACATGAATGTTGTATTTATGTTGACAATGAATATAATTTTGTGTAAATCAAATATCAGTGACAATTATGTATCATGAAAAGGAGTTTTGAAAAGAGAGGTCTCAAGTTATGTAATCTGAAAATAAGTAAGTAGACTGTTTTACTCTATTCGTGAATTTCTAGTCTTCAGAAAAGAAAAGTTTTGAAATACTAAAGAAAGTTTTTATGCAAGATGATGCTTATAGTCTTTTAATGTTCACTAATTTATGTTGGTGAACATTAACACGATTCAACAATTAAATACTCAGCGAAACCCTAAAAATTTCTTTACATGTAGGTTACTTTTCTATCAACAAATCTGTCGACATAGGTTCTATTTGACAGTCTAAATAAAAAAGTGTAATCTAGAATAATTAATAGTATAAAAGATGATTTTACTTCGCATTATCTTCACTGAACATCAGATTTCTGATGAATAAGCTTTCGTTTTTGATCAAATTAATGGGCATCTACAAGTCTATTTTCTTCTGTTAAACTGAATACATTAGCCACCGAAAGCTGATTCTCTTAAAATTTGTTTCCGAAAATAGTTGTGCTTGTTTCTTTAAAAGACTATACGAGCATTCCTTTTTAAAGTCACTCATTTAGTCAAACAAAATAATATGCTGGAATTGTAAATTAAAAACGAATCAACCACAGAGACTTCAACAATCTAAAGATTTAATTTCAATATCCGTTTACAAAATGCAGCATATTTTGTTCTTAAATATACCGTGGTATTTATTCCCACTTCTCAATAATCGATTATGATCACGATACTTTTCTTCGTATTGTCGTCGTTACGTAACCATTACTGCGTAGCTTAACTATACCCTTCTTTGTATTCATCATGTATCTTTATCTAAATATTTTTCTACTAGCGATTTGTTTGTTACATAACCTCCAGTTGACAGTTGAAATTTTTTAACAGCATTGTCATATATGAAGTAGATGAACATTCCTTCACCTAATCCATATTCACTGTCTATAATTGGGTAATCATAGTCGTTTTGTGTTCTATTTACATTCGATACTTTTAAGTTTTGATTATTTCCCTGAAGAAGCTTCAACCAAACAATTAAACGAGACACCGGTTTTATTTTCACCTTGATTCACAGAGTTTGTTTTTAAATATAATGTCTACTATATTACTTGTGGCTAAATCTGCTATCTGTCCTGACATTATTGTTGTTATATCAGATCTTTTTATTTTGTTAATTTCATGTTTAATGGCTATTTAGAGAAATATACAGTCATGCAAAGTATCAGATTAATTACGTCTGATACCGAAAACGGAACTCAGTTTGACAACCGTTGAAGTTCCACAGATAGTGTATACATACATCCTTATTGAAGAAGGAACCTAAGACGTTTAGGTTTATATTGGTTCTGAATACTGATGAGTTTTTTCAATTCTTGATATCAACAAAAAAATTAGTGACCTTAATAATCGTAACATAGTAAAAACACTCTTAAATATTAATGAAAGTATGAAAACGGTATAAGTGTTATGAAGTCCTATCAGCTAGACGCTTCAAATGCAGAGGTGTTACGAGCATTCTGCATAAGTTATCAGCGCCTACTTCAGGTAAAAGTATTATTTTATTTCATCCAGAGTTAACATTTGTAGCATAACAAGAAACATCACTTCTGTATGTGTCAAGTGATAATTATGTTGTCCAGAGCGAAAATGGGCTCTTTAAACACAAACCACCTGATTGAGAGAACTCAAAAGTCAATATAAAGTCACTATTGGAAGAACAACTTCATTCTGTGAGTATATATGCACATATAACGGATGACAAAGAATTAGTAGATGTATGTAATGTTTTGAACTATCCCGTCAATGATTGATATATGCAAGTTTCAGTATGGTTACAATGTGGAGCCAGTGACGCTATAGCTCAGTTGACATTGAAATTGATACTGGTCGCTAGGTTTGAGTTCTACTTTTGAATATCGTATTGGGATGTAGTATGTGTAAAAGCTAAAGTCCTGTCCTTGTTCAAAATGCTCCTGTTTTACTTGTATGTAGATGACAAGTTTTGGAGTTGTGCATAAATCCACAATTGAATAACCAATAACACTCTTTAATAGTGACAGTGTAATACTATATTCTAAGAAACACTATTTTGATGTACAAATTTCAACATTTCCCTTTCCATATGCAGTCAAAGGAGCTTAAGCAATTTGTACAGTTAATCTATAGTAAAACAAATAGGTACTAAAGTACGTTGAATCGTTTACTTGTCCATGAAATAATATATTTCTAACAAATGAAGAAATTAAATTCTATCTGCAACCAATCAATTGAGTCAAATCATTCAGCCACAGAGAGCCAAAACAACAAACCAATTTGATTTACAACGAGCCTTGAAGTTCAGTAAAACGAAACCAAAGACAAGTAGGAAACAACATATGCCTAAGAAAACATTTATAACGACCTATTAACTAACAAAAATTCAATCACTGTCATAATAAAGACACAAATGAACAAAATAAGGGCCATTATGAAGACAGGGTTAAAAATAACAAATGCAAGTTAAAGGGAAATGCTTTATACAGTAAAATGGTGGAATTCGCATACAAGTAAAATCGATTTTACAGTTTACATATTTATTTGGCGATTTCTAAACAAAGTAAAATGTTTGTATAAAACTACACTGGTGAATACATTCCAACTTTACTAAAATTAATGTCAAATGAGTAGGATCCAGCCGTCTAATTCAATCCAATTGTATTTAAAACATGGTACAGACATGATTGCTCAGGACAGAGTTCAATGGAGAATACTGGTGAGCTCCCTATGCTCCTCCGAGTGGGGTAACAGGCGTAAGTAAATAAGTAAGTACAGACATGATATCGAATCGCTTAAACTAGCGACCACATTTTTAATTTAATATTGACAATACTTGATCATGACATTACTAGACAATTGCCAACGTGTTCACTTACTGACATACAAACAGAAAAGAGGTAACGAATGGAACCTGATAGCCTAATACCAGGTTATTTCTAAGTAATTAATAAATAATACGGAAAAATACTTCTAAAAAGGGAAGGTAAAACGAAAGTAAAATAAATAAACAGTAGTTTATAAAGCTATAGAGAATCTAACGTAAAAATGAAATCTCTATTTTCGACTAAAAGTTTTATTTTTTCCAGTTCCTACCCTCTTCCCAACTTTTTCCTTGTTTGTTCATTCGTTTCTACTATGACATTTTTTTATATTTGAGGACAAGTAATAACTGAACGATGAAACTGTTTATGTTTAATGCATTAGATTAGGTCATAGTAAACCAATAGACACAAAGGTACACAGAAACACCAGCGCCAATTTGATAGATGCATAACATATGCCTTAATAAATAATGACATTTACTACTACTGTTGCTACTACTATTCAAATGATTGCTTTCAGTAGTAAGTATGTATTCAGTTGAATGGAAACAATAATCTTGCCAATTTTCTTTTACTTATATTTGACCTAAAAATAATCATAAAGTAGATTAAAAGTAGTTTCTTACTTTCTTATACACAAAGATATTAGAAAAGCATCAGTTTAACAACAAACGATACATATATACATCTATGATAGGAGTTTAATAGTGTATATACTACTTTCGTGTTTCTTGTTGATACACTGCTGCTGAACAAATTAGGGACATTTATTTTATTCGTTATTATAATGTATAATTATTCAAATGAGATGAAACTTTAAGTGATAAAGAGAAAGGCACAAGAATGAAGGAATCATGTTCAATACTTGGTTTATTAGCATAAGATCTGACCCCGTGTAATTACGCATGTTCTATCTATCTATCTATCTATCTATCTATCTATCTATCTATCTATATATATATATATATATATATATATATATATATATAATGACTGACAGTATAATATAGTCCTATATTAGAATAGAAAAAGTGATAAGCTGAAATATAAATTAGCAGTCAACCAGCAATGGCAGTTATTAATTAAGAGTAGTATGAAGAGGATACAACTAGATAAAAAATATTTGGATTGAGGTGGTTTTGTGAAGATTGTTGTCAAGTATTTTGTTTGTGTTAGTTACAAACTGATCTTGGTTGGGCGTCATCAAACATCACGGAAAAGTGGACAGTTATTTTGTGAGTTGTGACGAAAGAAGTTCAAGCATATCTGAAGGGAGACAGTTATTATCAATAGCATTGACAAATAGTTCTCCAGAATCGCTAACTAATCATAATGGGAATTCTACCATTGGGCTTCAGGACAGTGGTGATGATAATAAAGCATACTCTACGAGGTTTGAAAGATTTAATTTAGATTCATTAATGCAATTGAGAGTAAGTACTGTTGACGAGACTCATACTCAAATTAAACAATTGTTCAGTGTTCTTCGGTCTACAACGGTACCCAAACGTAATAAATTTCTGATGAATGCTGACGGCAAATATTTGGTATATTATTGAGTTTTATTAAATTAAGGTTTCATATCGTGAATATACAGAAATTAAAGAGATGAAAAATTGAACTCTGGGGCGGCGGTTTATTTCACCTGATTACAGTGTACAATATGATGGTGGAGAGGGTTTAATCGTAGATGACTTTCAAGTATTTCTAACATATCCTGTAACTAACGGAAAAGCAGTCGTGAAATTAGTACATAGTATTGGGGAAAGATAGACAATAAGTCAATAAGATTGTGGAGATTGACTGATTGAATTGGTTGAGGCATGTATTACCAATGTTCAAACACCAACTGCCTGATGTACTTGTTGGATAGATAAAAACTGGAGCATACCAACCAAAAATGTCTCATCATTTTATGAAATTGTTAACTATTGATCTGAACTTTGTTGCTAGGTGAAAACTACTTGGTTATGCTTAGACCTATAGTAGCGATTAGTAGCTGGTGACACTGCGTGACATAACTAAGAATCGATTACAGTAAGTCAGGGACATTTTTTTCATACACACCTTTGTTTTACTGCTTGTTGTAGAAATTTGTTGCTGTAATAAGCTAGTTAATTTGATTTTGTTACTTTAATATAGTATGACAACCTGGACTTACGTACACATATTGTAGGCCTCGACGATGTACATAGTCGAAATAGTGTACAAATCGGGATGGACATAGTTACACAAAGTAATTTGGTTGAAAACTGTTACCGACACTTATTAACATGACTCAGTAAAAATGCTAATAATGTTAAGTTCTAGAATAAAACACTGCTAAATATATAATCTTACATTTGAACTAGGTGATTAATAGAAGCAATTAGATTCCATTCTCTGTCTTGATGACGTATAGTCTGTTTGACTACACCATGAATTCTTCCATCTTTAACTTAATATCAGGAACTGATCTAAATTTGGTAACCGTTAATCACCAGGACCCATTAAACATCTGTTTTGTACTGATATGGGACTTCTCAGGGATGCCTACCCATGACACGACGAAGGATTAAATCCAGTATTCTCTGGCCCTGTGGCGAACGCTTTTCCATTAGAACCACTGAATAGACTCCCAGCAATTAGCATTTCTAATTTAATCAGTTCGTAATATGTTTGCGCTACTTTGTCGATTGTCATAAGTGGGTGATTACCTTACACCTAACATGTTTGAACTCTACTGGTGAAACGTGGTGTTCCGGGATCGAAATACCATCAGCTCCCTCAGTATTACATGTAAACCTTATAGACATGAACCTAAACCCTTTGTTGTCTCTGGAAAACGTTCGACCATTTAACTCGAGCACCAGCTCATTTATTACATAAAGAGGACATTTTTCATAAATGAAAAAGTCAGTGTACAAAATAAATTGTTCCCGGAGATGAAACTTGTGAAAGCTAAGCACTGCCTTATCAGTGGCATTCTAATATTGAATTATTGAGAGTTGTTATCAAAGTTTTATGTTAATTCGTATTCATCTCTTGAGACTGAAAACTTGAGGGAGAATGATGCAGATACATTATGCTTACAAGTAATAACTAACAGGAAAGCTTTTTAAGGCAGAGTTTTCTGACGACTGTTTTCAGTAGCGTAATGTAAACTATCTATTAAGCTAGTGACTAAATTGCAAAGTAATTGGGTAATCAATCATTGCATCGTTCTTTATTCAGTGTCCAATCAATGTTAGTTGACATTTACATTTAATGAAAAGTTTATAAAATTTTGAATTCCCTAATTCACCTCATCTAAACAATTATCCATTCCTCCGGATTTCTGTCCATTATGTTGCATATTAGAGTGTAAATGAGACAATAAACAGGAATCATAGATTTGCATTTACATTCAGTAAGAACTAAGAATATATCTTACATCAGTAAGGAAACTGTTATTATTGGTCGATTACGATACCTTATTAGTTGCAAAGCTAGAAGCTTGAATGGATGTGTTGATTTCAATAAATCACAAACAATAGAGAGCGAATCCAATGATCTATAATCTTCAATGAATTTTGCATGATATCTCAAATATTATCTAAATGTCAATTATGATATCTTATTTGTTTTCAAACTAGGATCTTGTTGAGTAATCTTTACAAACTGCCTACTTCAAAAATTGCTCATTCAGAGATGATACATCTGAGTTTCACAATACTTTATTCTAGTCTAGCACGCTAGAATTGCAAATATCATCGATGTTGATAGAGAAACTGAGGGAAGAAAATATGTTTTTCATTAATCAAGAGCCACCAAATTTATGATAGAAAGTGGAATCTTATACAGGTGGTCTTCTTAGAGGATCATCAGCGCCCTTAGCCTTTGACCTAGAGACATCATCCACAAGCACTAGAAAAAATGTACGTTATCCTTAAGATCGTAGAGCTCATGTATCATACTGGTTCAGAATCAAGGTTTTTTAATTACCGTAGATAAACTCTCCATATCCAGATAATTAATTTAAGAGCTGTACATCTATACTTCTGCCTCTTACTTTAAAAAAATTCACTCCTACGTATGAAGGTAGAGTAAATTTTTTCCTGGAATAGGTTATAAGTGTGTAACTACATGGAATCACTTCTAGAGTGAACCTAATCTGCATCACTTTAACCTTGTAAGTACCACGGCTCATGGGTTTAGCTACATAACGCATTGATAGACTCTAACTTATATTTAAATTTAGGTGGTTTATGAAGATTGGCATTAAGTTTATTGATGAATTCACCATATATTTATGTTAGTAGGATACTAATGAGAACTAGGATGCACTAGATTGCTGTTTTACCACGGTATGGAACTCCTAAGCAATGTGAACCTTAGATCCCTACCTAATAGATTTAGGTTTTCTGAACGCTTACCTCTCTCCTGTATTACTTGACTAGTATCCACTGATAGAATTTTCATAAATTAATAAAAGTTAAAATTCTCTTCTTGTCTGCTGGTTCAATAATGCATAAAACTCAATGTTCAATGATATCCTACCAACATCAAATCTATGATGAAGTCATCAACTAAACAGAAAAAAAAGTAATTTGTATTTTTTTTAAAAATGTTTTTCTTCTTTTTTTTTCTTTTTAACACAATCATATCTCATTTTTCTTAGTTATTATTCTCAATAAGATTGTTAAAAAGTAAAAGAAAAAAAGTAAAGAAAAGAAAATCAAAAAGAAAATTAAATATCATCAATATGACTCATTTTCAATTTTATTCTTTACACAAAAATATTCTATTCTCAAGTATTTAAAATGAAACAAGGTCATTTAAAAAAAAAATTAAACAGTTAAATTGTTGACCTAATCAACATTGTTTACTCATTTTGTATATTTCTATTCATTGTTCAATCATTAGTCCAATTGAATTTGAAAAGAAAAATGCTTGTGTTTTTTCTCTTTATTATTTTTTTTGTAAAACAAACAAATAACAACATCAATGACAACAACAAGAACAACGACAATAATAACCAAAACAATGAGAACAAACACTAACGATAATGAAATACACCAAATGATTAAAAGTGATTTTGAGAAGTTAGTTGTTGTTGTTATTGTTATTGTTGTTATTGTTATTCGGGATAAATTGTCTACAATTTTTTTATTCAATAATTCTTTTTTTCTGTGTGTGTGTGTGTAAGGGCGGGCTGTTTGTACCTGTGTTTATTTAGAGAAAAAAAAAGTAAACGATCATTAAAATGAAAAATAAAATAGAGAGAAGTAATTTGTAAATGAAATGAAAAGGTAAACAAAGGAATTTTAATAGGATAATAATAATAATAATAATCGAATTGTATGTAATTAGAGCATTAAAATGATTCATTTTTGGTTATTTTATATTTGATATAAAGTTAAATTGAACAATAAACATTGTGTATATGTATGTTTATTCATAGTCACCTTAATGGCTAGACGTCTATATATCTATCTATCAGATATCGATTTCATTATTACGTAACTAATCTAACACTCATGTTGAGTACATTGTAAGTTCGGTTGATTTATATAAACCATAGAATTGTGTATTGATTTGTGACTGGTAAGTGAAATCTAGGATGTGTGTTTCGTTCTATTTGGGACTCGTCAGCTGGATGTGCCTGTATACCAATGATGATATTCATATGGGAAGATCTAAACATATCCTAATTATATAAACCATAGGAATTCAGATAATCTTGAATAATTAGAAATCGTTACTGAAATATTTGGTACATGTTGAATAAGTCAATAGCTATGTGGTCGTCATTGTTTTAACTATCTTTTAATAAGAGTAAACATTAAAAGAATATACTTATACATGAGTAAGCATCGTCTTAATGCAACAAAAATTACTCTTACTAATATGTCAGTAGATGGAACATACACTATAAATTTAGAGTATTTAATGCATCAAATTGAAAATGATTTATATTTTTTTATCATGCTGAATGATTATAGAGTTTTCGGAATAGTGCCCTCATTGATATGTAGACAAGAAACATCCAAGACCAAATCACCAATGATTATACGAATCTACATAGTTTTTGCTATGATAACCAACATGTATCAAAATGATCTGAATCTACTTTTTCGTGTCATTAGGACTAGTATCGTTAAACTGTATTGGTTAAATAATCAGTAAATGAGACATTTGTATTTTTTAAATTGGAAGTTCAACAAGTACTCAATAAACGATTATTGGGTTCTCTTCCATTCGATCCTAGATTGTTTCTGTAGACGTATCCTGTAATGTTGTTATTATTGTGTTTGTATTTTATTTTACGCAGTAGTCTATCCTGTTGTATAAAAATAATTATTCTCACACATTAAATGACTCTTTGCTTCAAACGTATGTTCTATCATCTCATGTTAATCTAACCGGTTTTGGTCAGTTGTTTAGCGTGATAAATAATAAACAGTTGAATGATTCAGTCACAGCTTGTTGATGTTAAGTTAATTAACTTCTTACAACCATAGACCCTATCTCAACCAGCATAGTCACTCTACTCTTACACTTCCAAGATTAAGTGAGGTTTTCATTCTAATGAACAACATAAAAGCACATATTTGTGTGCATACATTGCTAAAGAACTGAACAAACAAAATTCTAACCTAAATCTATCATTTAACAGATTCTTAGGTAATTCAATCACAATTGGAATTCACTCGAGCTACAATTCATATATACTTGACTTAAAAGATTCAAATAGTCTAAAAGTATGCTGAATAAATAAAGTCGAATAATTAACGTATTGTTAGCTGAAGGATACCTTGGTTACCTTGTTTACTCAAAATCATTCAAAGCCAATGACTCAAAAATGCTCTAATTCTATTACTATTCTTAAAGAAAAAGTATTCTATGATATACATCAAGTGCTTCTCTACTTTATTGGTGTTATTCTGTTTCCTCTCTCTCACTTTCTCTAAAATCCAAGAAGTTTCAATCAGTAAATTTCTAGCTCAGTGTCCATCTTCCAATCTAAACTAACTTCCACAATCATTTTCTAAATAAAAACTATATTGATAGAATAAAAATGCATAAATATATTGAGATTTTTATATACAAAACTTTCAAGTATTAATTTGTTTTTTTGTTCCAATTTCTTGACTCTTCAGTTAATTTATTTAAGTGAGTTATTGTTGGATAAGAGAAGAATTCTCTGACCATATTAGCAATTCAACATGAAACTTTCATTTATTTAGATAATTGAGATAACCTATAACGTAATTCTATCAACATTAAAATCAATAAACCTTGTAGAATTCATTAGCATACCTACTTACTTAGTCATTTACTTACTTACTTACTTACTTACTTACTTACTTCTACTTACTTACTTACTTACTTACTTACTTACTTACTTACTTACTTACTTACTTACTTACTTACTTACTTCAGTTATTACATAGGAGTAAGAATATGAGAAGTTGTCAACATCCATTATTCATTTGTAGGTATATACTGAAATTCATCAATTACAATTGGATATTATGTAGATTGTCGTTGAATTTGATATCATGAAGTGATCTGATTTCAATAATGACTAAATGCTATGAAACACTAAAGCGCTGTTTACCTTTATTATGACAATCCTGTACAGTGTATATTCAGAAAATTGACCGATGAGCTTTTAGTTTTGCAGTGAACGCTAAAACGTTAGATCACGGTTAGTAATTTTAACTCCAACCAATTTACAATGTGAAGAGAAGACTTGATCAACGAAATTCATATATGAAGCATTTAGGTATAGGAAGAAATAGATATGGTTATGTAGATAAATCGCAAACTCACTTAAGTTAGCCATAATACCTGGCAGCCTGTTTATTGATCTAACACGAGGATACTTCGCCTATGCCAATTTTCTGGGCTAGATTTCTTGATGGAGTAGGTGGTGAGCGGAAGTGAGTTAGTGACTTTCGTATGGTCACCACTGAGGACTCTATAGTAGAATGTAATATCTTTTCAGTTTTCAATAGTTGTTCAATCCAGGGAAATTCGTAATGTCAAATTCATGGTAATTAATTATAGAATATTTATTATTAATAGGTACTAATTGTAAATCTTAGTTCATATACAAAATGTCGAAGATAAAATGTCATGAATATTTTGGAATGATCGATACAATAGAAATTCTATTAATTTTTAATCCATATTTCATTTATAGACAGATCAAGTTATTACATTTTACAAGACATTTCCAATCCTGTTACATGATATGCATAATCATCTACAATTAGAAAAAAATAAAATTAGATTAGAAAGCACTAAATAGTAATAAACTCATTCTAGGAATAATGAAATGGATGATATCGATAGGTTACGGTTTGAACTTGACCAGATAGACCAACATTGTTAACCTACAACTATTTACGTAAAGCAAAAAGAGTTGATAAAGAATTGTCACTATCTAAATCATCATCATCAGCAGCAGCAGCATTAGTGTTATCTTGAACATCATCAAAAGGTTAACATCTCCAGTCACCGTCATTCAGTGATTCATGTATATTTTGTATTTATTCATGTTAGTGTTGTAAAGGAAGTGATTATATCTCTATTGAGTTATGTAGGACAAAAGTTCACCAAATGATTTTATCTTTTATTTTCCTTTATATAACAAAAGAAAATGTGTGATAATTAGTTTTTACACAGAGATGTATAAATTATCAGATAGACAATGTGTTTTTTCTTGTAAAATTAGAATTTTAATAGGAATGTTTATTCACTAATCTTCATAGGTATTTCATCGGTAACTGAATGCAGCTATCTTGAAGTTAAATGTGAACAGCCCTTAATATAGGATATGGAATAAAACAGCCATATGGATAAGCTCAATAGGAATCATCTCGAATAATCTAACTGTAAAATTGATGCCGGTTGTTGATTTTGTTGTGATAGTCATGCAGAAAATTCGTTTAAATATCATATCGTCTTAGCAAGTTAATTGTCGTATACAAGACAGTTTACTTTTTGACACAAAGATTAGTTGACATTTCTTTCGTGTTGTAACCAATTTACGTGTAGCTATAAAAGCAGTTACATTGATGGAAAAAAGTATTGGGTCTACGATTGAAATTAAAGAAATTTCGAATAAATAGACTAAAGATGCTTAATAGTGATATTTCAAAGTATCTTCTTGATTGATAGTATCATACTGACAATTTGAGATTTTTCAGAAAGAAATGTTTAAGCCATAATAATCAAGTGTCAGCTCTACCAACAAATGGTTATGATAAGAACCAACGACCAGTTGCTTGGTATAACCCTGTGCATACAAAATTACAGCAGTCAGTGACAAATACTATAGTCTAGTGAATGACTAACCTTTGCTCAATGCCTATTTATTTCCAGGCTGGAATATGTAGAACGTAAGCCATTGAACAAACAGGACAAATTCTACAATATTTCAATCACGCGTTATAATGTGTGTAAAAACTGATCATACAGCATACCACTAAGAAGAACGACGTTCATGCAAAAGAAGAACAATAATGATCAAGAACTAAGGGAATAATTATATAGTTAATTGTGTATAGATCGTAAATAATAATTGATATGATAACAGTTAGTGTGTCTAGTGTAGGTTTAGGACTAGTTGAATATGACAATAATAGAAATAAAATAATCAATTTACATGTTCTTAAAGTAAATGGAATAAGTCTTCCAAAAGGAATTTCAGAAAGTTAATTATTCTTCTTAAATTGCCTAATACAACAGTGTCACGAACCAGTGCTTTGTGTTTTCCGAAAAAGATTTAGTGATTAATTTTCTTTTTCATGATAACACTAATCGTATTTTATTACGTCATATGAATCTTTATTTATTTCATCTTGAATCCATTATTTCGTCATCTTTGTTTATAAACAAATGATCGTAACTTGTCTTCTTCCTAATCAACATTAACTTGCATTCAACTCTTTTATTGAAGAATCATTTATAATCTATGACTAAGTAATTGTTGACTATTTTGGTTGTTCTAGAACTTTTAGTTATTAATTGTATTTAATCGTAAAAGTTATCAGTCAGTTTAATTAATTAAAATTTGACATCATGAAGTTTGATTCAGGCAAGTTGTGGAAAACAGGATGCACTGGATAGCTGTTCCATCTTAGTGTGGTACTCTTTAGCAGTAAACATCCTCGAACTCATCAGGTAATCAAGCACAAATCTTCCAGGCTTTACAATGAATGCTTAACTATTGAACTACGGAGTCAGTAGCCAACTGTTGGTATTTCTAAAACATTTAATTAACAGTGTAATTTTACGAACTCATCTGTTGCTATCGATGACTAACTGCCTCACAATCGATATGGTTTTGTCCACTGGTTGACTAAAACACCGATTTGTTATTTCAAATCAAAATTCAACAATCTTCAAAACACCAAATTTCAATTACTTAACTTGCTTGCATCTTCTATCCATGATGCAGATATTACATAAGCATTTAGAACCAAATGGCTTTATTACATAATTATACTGCATTCAAACCATCTGTCAGCCAAAAGCAAAGAGATTTCAAGAAAAACACCAAGATAGTTCTATTGTAGACTGTTGAAACTAGGAGAACTACGAAAAGTACCATTCAAAAAATACAAGTTTTTATAAATAGTTGTATCCTGGAGATATTTTGAATTCGGTGACCAGACACCATTAGTAACAGCCTACTATATGAAAGAAGCAGAAGTAAAAATTAGGAAACACACTGAAAGCAGATAAGACACACACTGAGGAAATTATCACACTAATTTAAAAGACAAGCACTGACTTGGAATCCTCAAAGCCTTAGGAAAAGACGAAGACTATAGAACACATTGAGCCGGGAATGGGAAGTAGACGTGGAAAAAAAATGAAAATCACTTGGGAAGAACTGTAAAGGAAAGTCCTAGACAGAGTTGGTTAGAGATTGTTGGTTTGGAGCCTATACTCCACGAACGGCATCAGACATTGATTGATTGGTCTATTAATGTTGCATATCTATGTTATAGATGTTTTTCAAATTTATTGAGAGTTGTAAGAAGTAGATTTTGTGCCTTATATCTCCAAGTTTACTAATACAGTCGTGTATGAAAAATAAGCTAATCAGAATTTTAAAAAAACTATTTCTAGATTTTCAAGTTGAATTCTAAAGTTCAATAAAACTTCCGACTATCGTTTTGTATAAGGACGAGTTTAAGCTGTTCTCAGACTGTCCTCGAATAGAAAATCACTATAGCCAGTTAACAACTGACTAGAAGATTTAAGATCATTCAGAAATCCCTTATTGTAATACTTACACCTAGTGACTAAAAAAGGTATAAAATTAATAAGAAAAACTCATTGATAGAATCTTTGAGTAAAATTTATAACGTACTACTTATGAAATACTAACAACTCACTCAACAAATGATAAATAACATACATCAGCATCATGTGCAAACTAAATCTATTACCCTAAAGGAATACTGAATCTAAACTCAACCTAAATCTAACCACATCATGTCCTCAACTTGGTGTTCAGTTTCATCATAAACGGTTTGGAAACACCTGTATTATGTGGCTACATGGATGAAATAAGATATCGTCATTTCTGTGATTCAAACGTAGAAAAATCCATACCAGCCTAAACCAGTTACAGTATTCATAAAAAATCTGTATTAACTTCCTAGTAACATTTGTATTTACTTACTTAATGTCATCTGATTCGACACATAAATTTATTAGTCAGATTAGGTCATTTGTATGCTCAAATTTCTAAAATCCGTAATGGTTAGTTAGAATGAATATTTATCAGTAACATTTAAAGAATCGTTCAAGTTTGTTCTTTAAGCAAAATGACTATTTTACACATAATGAATGATTAATTTCTTTTAATGTAGTAATGTATATAACATGTAAATCAGTCAGTTACACTTTTGAATTTAATTTATTCATAATGAATTCACAAAGAAGTCATTTTATTAGAAAACCATTGAAAGATAAGAAAGCTTATGAACTTGTAATACTGTTGTTAAACATCTCAAATCTATCGAACCTTCAGTGAATCTATTCATAAATATTTTGTAAGTGGTAATGAAGTCATATAGTAATATCTTTATAATGATATAACTACATAATTAAAAATAAGCATGCTGAAACTAGTGAACTTCATGAAATCACATAACTCTTATAGGTTTTACTATGTCTATCAGGAAATACTTTTATAATTTATGTAGACATTATGTTTGTTGGTTGAAAAATGTAAACAGAATCACAAGATTATTTCAACGAGGATATCGACTTATTGATCAATTACATCAACATTTGAAGTTTTTTAAGTAGGTCAATCAGTCTATAAAGTTTAAGCTCAATAGAATAGTCACTTACCTCATTATTTCTTTGGAAAACAGTTAGTAAAAGTGACTATTTGTCAATTTAGTACTTTTTCAATATATTTGGTTGACTCATTTTCAACTTGAGCTTTTGTATCACGAATTGACTTTAGTAAGGCAATCATTGAAAGTTAAGAAGTATTGGTAAGTCGTTTTGTTCTAGAAAAAGATTCCGTATCAATTTTCTCCTACAACTCTGTCAAGGAATAAAACTCAGAACCTTAATGATTGACATCGATTTCCGACATAATTATGAGACTTCATTTGTTTCCATAATTAGATAACACGACACGGTTGAACTCTACAAGACGAAAGTAGCCACTGATTACTTATTAGTATTTGATGGTTCTCTAACTCAGGGTAATTCGTAAAAACAAATTCAAACTCAACGATGATCTAAACAATAACTTATTAATATTGTTGGTAGTTTGAATACTGCAAAATATTTGATGCATTCAATTATCATGATTAAATGTAAGTAGTATGTGAAAGTCATTAATATGACTATGGAAAACTTAAAGCATAGAAATATTGTATGAAGCGATTTAGTATAAAGAGATCATGAATTCACTGATAGTAATCTAATGACTACCAACTTGTATAAAAGAAAGAAGTCATCCATAAACTTTTGAATATTCACTTAGAAAGTTAGTATCTAAACGTCCTCATACAAAACATATCACTATCATCATGTTAATAGACTCAGTTCATTAATTGTAACAAATTATATTGAATCACATAACATCGAATGACACTGAATTCGAATATGCTTGAAATTCTTTGGTGATGGTTTCGTGCAAGTTCGCCATTATTCACTATTATTGATATATAGAGAGCTATTTTCATATTGGTTCGTGAGTCCCATAGGTTGGCTAAATTTTTACTCTCTTCTTAATGTTTCTGAGTTTATAGTTTCTTGCTGAGTAAAATTTCTTTGATCTTTACCAGTAAGTCATCATAACTGTAGTATCTTGGTATAAATGGCAAGGATTTAAAAAGAAAATGAAGCTCTTTTAGTCAGGTATCAAAATCTAGGTAGAAGTTAAAATGACGTTATAAGAACTGGAGAAATGAGTATTTTTTACAGTTAAGATGATATGATCATACCCTGGCAATAAGACAGTAAAACTGTAAATGTTGTCTGGCTGCTATGAGAAATGTTTAACCAAAGCCTTCTGGTTTAAAGACAGAAAACATAATTAAACACTACGTGAAACAAGATAACTATTTCTACGCAGTAATGGGCTATTTTGTAAGGAAACTTACAAAATACGATAAAGATAAACTGAAGAATATTAATGCAGGGATGAGGAATTAGGTTCATGTTAAAGTTACAATAACTCTTTAGCAGAAAAGGAATGATAATGTTTAATGAATTCATGGGAAATCTTACAATTTAACGAATACAGATATTTATTAGATATTTCGTCAATACAATTTTACGATTCAACACCTAATAACACGAGTTTCGTGTTGTCTGCTCAAATTAAATTTCTAAAGGTCTAAAGTTTGTTTGATTTATTCTCTCTTACCCTGCCCTTCCATCCCTTCCGTAACATGACCTAGCATAATTAAGGACAACCAATGATGAACCTAATTGGGGATCAATAAAATGGGTGGTTTTGGGATGTTTTTGCCAATTTACAGTTTTATTTAACACATGTATGTCATCTTATATGTTTATCTTAAACAGTGAGGCTCGTCATGTTTTTCAAGATGTATTCTTGGGTATCAGGTTTTGAACAAAAGAATGTGTGTAGAATGGTAAAAAACCAATAAGGATCGACAACGTTGCAATAATCAAGGAGGTCAGTTTCACAAAATAGTGTACTGCTATACACAAGCTATTTGTTGAGGATAGTGGATAGTTCGTCCTTGTCCTGATGGCCGAGTAGGTTACATGAAGTAACAAGATGTACAGCTGAGCATAGTGTTGCTTTGACGAGAAAAGCACATGGTGAAAGAGTGAATGAGCAATGTTCGCCAATTATTGATATAAAGAGCTTTCACTATAATTTACTTTGTGTATGAAACTTGTGGAATAAAAATGACCACACAGGATATCTTTAACTTGTGTCGTTGGGAGTTTATGCATTCAAAACGTCTAGGTCTGTTTAAATTTACTATCTATTTTACTCAATAAGCAAATCTAAGACTCTCTCAACATATATTTTTTTCAAAATTCGAGGCAAAGCACCAAACTTGATGTAGAAGGTAATTTACAGTACTATTATTTGCCGACACCATCAGAAAAGTTTAGCTTACCGTTTCCTGGACACTATAGATACTAATGGTGTTTATAAATGCAACAAAGAGGGCATATTACTTTACCAGCTGTAGCACTGAACGCATGAACTAAAGCAATTTTAACAGCTTTCAGGTTTATTGCTCGTGACTGCTGATATGATCTGTGAAGTTTTGGTTGTTTCCTGGAAGTGAGTTACAACAAGAACATCATTTGGATGTTTTATCAGTGATGACAGTGATGACATTTTTACTGCTTAGTTCATATAATACGCAGCCGTCTTCATCGGGTATGTTGTGACACTATTACACAGATATAATTTGGAATGTAGCAACTGAAACACTCAAATGCTCTTCCTAATTAATGCACACCAAGAACGTTGAAGGATTAGAGTTTTATTAGTTAACTAATACCGTTTTATTGATTTCATCTGCACCTGAATCCCATTTTTTTTGTTATTTTGAAATTCAGCTTTTAGTTGGAATTGCCATTTTGTTTGTATGAATTTTCACTTTCTGTAAATAAGGCAGTTTCATTGACTTAATTGTTGGAGTAGCCTAAGTTCTACAAATAAGCACCAGACCAATCAATTGAACAGATTTTGAAGTGTGGGAAATTTAAAATTCAGCTCCTAACTCTGTAAACAATTCGTTAGCCTAAACATCGATCTCACACATAGTGATTCTTTATTATTGATTTCCTTTAGGTAGAAACTATTACCATTGTTTTACAATATATAACATTGTCATATGCTCCAATTAACGTTATTTAAAATAGTCCGGGGTTCGGTCTAAATAGAAACATTAGTTTCGCAAAGATTGCACAGACACATCTTTGTCGAAGTATCAGCTAGCTGTTCACGAACCTCTCCTATTCATTCATTTCTATTTGGCTGTATGTTTATACATTTACTTAATGAAAAAATCTTAACTGATCATTTGGTTTAGTTATTGATAAAATGAAATTTTCGTAAATTTTGTCTAGCTGTTTTCAGAAATCTGATTATTACATAATGAAATTTACGTTTACACATGACCTATTCGACAGGTTAAACTATATTTTTAAGAGTAATAATATAAACCACTTGAAAAGTTTCTAAGTGTGAAGAAAAACCTCAAAATAAATGTCTACTTATGTACTACTTATAAATATTTGTAGAACTATTCATTTTATAGTTAAGTCATTCAATTTTGAGTGCATCTAGGTTAAGTTTATTTGTAAGGGTTCTTTGTCTCAACCCGTTGTTGACATTTATGACTGAATTTGAATAATTTCTTATCAGTTGAAACTTATGAGCTTAATGGATAACTTGTCTGGGGTTTGAAGCTATGCTAAGTATTAGGTTCGAATCTTAGTTTGAACATCAACATTGAGATATAACAGACATATTTAGCCAATGAGTCTTAAATAGAATGAAGCCAATACTTTCAGTTTCACTACAAGTCACGATTTAAATGTTCTAAAAATTCTTTTGTCAGTATTTAAATATGAAAGATGACTAAGTAAATGTTTCTTGACATGACGTTTAAGAAAATAATTTATGTTACCAATACCTTGGATCAGTTTACTGATAAACAGCAAATACAGTTTAAATTCACTAATCAGTTCGGTTGAGGATTTTACTCATGATCATTAGCTATACAAGCTGCTTTCCATTCTGCTCGGCTGTTCTAGCTTCCATTAGACAGTTAAGTGGTGGTCTATTTCTGACACCAGTTGTCATAGCATGCTAACAAACATATTCATGGAGCAGATATTTTAGTTCTCTCAAAGTAACTTTCATCCAATTTTCGAATTACAAGAAACGTGTTGTTCATTCAATTTCGAGATGATGGAAAATTATTTGTAATTCAGGAGGATAGTTTCAGGAAAAATAAATTCTATGATCAGGATGGTTTAATTAATGAGCTTTCATAGTCATCCTGGACGGTTTCATGAACACAAATTTTTATCAGAAACAATTTGACTAAAATTGCTGTTACAGTCGGTTAGTATTATTCTACACTCGTATTCGAAATCAACTTAGTTGCCTATAAAGCATGAAGGTTCTGACATTCATTCATCCACTCAAAGCCATTAGACGTTAGAATGTTTATATTTAGCACCAGTATGTGTTTCTAGGGAAAATTCGCTGACTTCATTGAAACGATGTTTGTTCTTAATAATTTGTACTTTCATGAAAATCAAACTATTCAGTTCTTAAAATCTCACTGCTGAACTTTAGAAAGCAAAATCTCCAATAACTAGGTGATCTTCGAAATTGTTTTGGTAGTTTATTAATACATTGATTTTATGATTGTATCTGTATAATGATGGTCAAGGAATGTCTTACAGTAACTGAAGTTCAACATGTGAAGCAATCGGGTGGAATATCAGTGATCTCATGTATACACTGTAATGCCTGGAGATCCATGGTTCAATCTATGGTATGGTCTGAGATAAATAATTTAGTAGAGTTTGATGTTATAATGAAACTATTTTCATTAATCATTTTATTAGTAGGAAAATTTCATAAATTTTAAAAATGGTTTTCAGAGTTGCATTAAAACAGCCTTATTTTTGCCAATAACATGATTCATTTAAAGATAAAAGTCCGGCAGCGCATATCTATGATCCTTACTTATCCCTAAAGAGGAATACTTTATGAATGTGCTCTCAAAATCTTGAATAAAATGATCCTCAGTTCTATGGGAGGTTAGTTGTCTCCAATTTAACATCTTTGTCTTTAACACCGACATAAGTGGAGTAGAATGATAAGGCGAACATATCTCCTTAAAACCGTAGATATATAATGCTACATAATGTAAGCCAGCATTAGTAGGATTTTCTGTTGGTGTAATGAAATTATCTAACTGCAAATAGACGAGACACTGATAACGAGTCTTGTAGACCGATCAAGACATTGACATTAGTTCAACTGTTCAATTTGATCAGTATCATGGGATAAACAAGTTGAAACAAATCACAATTAGTATCTCTGATTATGATTTATTGGTATCAATACCATTCAGACTTGGTATTTTTTTATTATACTAAATAAAATCTTCATATATTCTTTAGAATTCTTGATTAACTACTTATAATAAATGATAAACCAGACTGAAGATTTTCTCTAAAGGGATTACATTTTATGCATGGGTAACTTTGTGGAATGCAATAACTTAGTTACTTTCTCATTATTCCTTTTTGTTCAATTTACTAGAAAGACATTTCATAACAACTAGCTAAATAGAAATTGAGATTTGAGTTTTTTCTACTACCTATAAGCAAAATAACTCAGTGTTTATGTTTCAGTTGAATAAGATGAAAATTTGATGAGGGAAGTAAATTTAATCGCTAGTACTGCCATAATTTGTTGTAGAGATTGTTGAATATGCATTTTAATATCATAGATTGATCTGCGTTAGACAAGCACTGGAGAGCTGTTTCATCCCAGGAAGAGATTCTTCAATGTTACATATTTACTCCCCACCCCACCAACCAACTTCTACCTACGATAAACTCAAGTACTTCAGACTTCTCAATAAGTGTGTAACATTTAGGTTGCTAATGCCAGTGGCCCTATTCCATCAAGGTCCAAATAGTCCAGTGGTAACAACTGTTAAGTGTGCAGCTAGAAGAAACAGTTTAAAATCCACCAATGAGCTATATTCCCTTACTTTTGGAGGTGCACATCCCTAATATGCTCTAACCAACGAGAAACTTAGATGAAGTAGTGCTTCCATCGTAGCGTGGTGCACCTGACTTTGAATCAATCAAACTAGTGATCACACTTTAATCTAATCAATACCATTCACTTCAAATCATCAGTCAGTAATTAATCAATAAAGATAATTTATTCTGTTGTAGGTCCAATCAAAACGAATATTTGAATCATGTTTTCAATGTTGTTTGAAGATGTTGCACATGAAAATCAAGTGTGTTGCTAGTATTCATCATAGATTATTACTGTTTAGTTACCAGTGAGAACTACTAGATGGCTGTTTCGTTCTACTATGGAACACCTTAGGTGTATACATCCTCTGTTGCTCCAATGAATCTAACTGAGGGTCTTCAGGATTCGTAGTGAACACTTAATCATCTGATTATTTTACCAACTTTCTTTTCAAATACCATTTTGAGATCATATTCCTTACGTTCAAATGTCGACAGAAGACGCCAATCGAAATAGGAAATTATGTTGTCTTATGTTATTTCATGTGTTTACAGTACTAATCTATTTTATAATCGCATTAATTGACTTTGTCTCATAAATCTCGATAGAAAGTGTAATTTTAGATCGGTTGTCATTAAATATGAAAGTTGTGATTCTGATGAATTATAATTTCTATTTGATAATAGTTTGTTTTCCATTTTCTGATGGTGTATGTTTTAAGGGTATTCTGCACGATACTCTTCTGACTAAGGCTTTGTAGTATTTCGGGACTCGTTAGCAAGACCTACTTGCAGTTCTAAAGAGACTGATTTATCTTGGTTCATCCTCTTTAGTAAATTATGTGGAGGCACAAAAAATTTCTAAAGTGTGGGGTAATCTATTATTCATTGGTATTTAATTTAAAATGTTGGTATCTAACAATTTAGATAATTTATTATCAATTTCCATTAGACTACTAATTTACGTACTGGCAGTATTATCATCACATTATGGATGAGTTGTTGAAAATGTCAATGAAATAAGCACCTATGCTTAGAAGGCAGCAATAATAAATGCAATATTTGTACGAAGCAACACTCAAACGCCAAGAATACGTTCAAATAATTTGCTTATCCACTTGATTTCTTTGCTTTTGATGTTTTCGGTCGTAAAGCTTCCATCGATTTGGTGATATATACAGTACACACCTAGGAGTAAAGTACACTTCTAGGATGTCTTCATAATCGACTAATAAATTCTTCCCTAGACCAAGATTTTGATTAGTCGGATAACTTGTTCACGACTCCTCACTATACTAAAAAGAATCATGAATTAGTTCACTTTTGAGCTAATTATTATATGCTACATATAGATTCGATTATGAAACCTTACATTTAATATCAGTAGATGTAAGTCTGACTAGCTAATAGTACTACTGTGTGCAAGATTTTGAGTTTGACCTATTATAGAAGATGAAATAAGTTACTGAGATTGTTCGGTTCATGCTGACATTATGGCCGATTTGAACTAAATAGGTAAGTAATGAGATATTTAAAGTCTAAACTACAGCAATGTGTATTCACACTGTGAAGTATTCAGAAGTAGACAAATGTCATTTTTTATAACGTGGACCAACTGAACACTCTCTACTAGGAACTACTAAAATAATAAGTGTTAAATTAGTGACCTGTTTAGGTAATTCCTCTTTTAGTCTTAGTGTAATCATCGAACTTATAAAAAACATAAATTAGGAGGCTTTCCTAGTGTCAGTCAGAAAACTAAGGAATAAATGATCATATCACTGTATGGTTTGATGGCAAATCGCTGAAATTAAAATTTTCTATTATGAACTGACGTCTACAACAGAACCAATGAAAATCATGAGGCATTTAAGAGATGGGATTCACTTAATCACTATGCGTACTTAATATTCAAACCACTAATTCAGTTCTTTATTGTTTTTATTTACAAATGTAACAGTAGAATTCATTAAATGTTCAATTGAATGATAAAGTATGCATACGCATAGATTTGGTAACAACAAAACAAATTTGTAATTGCATACATTCAACTTATCATGACATTTAGTTCTGGTGTTTTAATGTACATTTTACGGTTACTGACGTTATTTAGTTCACATGTACATAGACATACAAACCGAGCGGAAACATTAGCAACATTATTTTAAAAAGAACAATGACGGAAACATAAAATTCTGTCAAAAATTTAGTTCATTCTTTGCACTTTGACGAATACTTACATTCCTCCATGCCTCTGTCTCTAGTTTGTTCTGATTTACAGTTTCATTTCCTATGAATAGTAATAATAAGTAAATGAATAAATGATAATTAAGGAACAAATTCATGAAATTCCAAACATCATGGGAAGTGTTGAAACATCAAACCACTGGATAGGTATTGACGTTTCCATATGATTTTCATGAATACTCAATTTTGAGGAGTCAGTATACTATGATGAAACATTTCAATGGTAGCTTAACCTTGGTAAATTTATATTGTAAAACTTTAAATTCAGAAATATGATAATTACTGTAAAGCTAACTATTCGACTAGAATATGTAACATCTATCGATGTTTTGTAAAAACGTTTGTTTCAAATGGTTGTGAAGATTTCTATCATGCGAGGGGGCATTTCGAAAGTGTTGTGTTCTCTGAGTTTAAATGGTTAAGTTTGTTTAATCTGGTTAGCGTTTTTTAGCAAGCTTGTGTTTTACGGGATAGATGTGCTAGCCATATGCCCAACCCTCCTCCTTTACCTGGGCCTGGGAGCAGCAGCAACCCTAGAAGAGCTGCGTGGGGAGTTGAAAAATATATGGGACTCCAAACAACTGTCTACCAACCTCACAGTTAGACTCTTCAATTCGAACGTCAAGACGGTTCTTCTGTATTGTGCTGAAATGTGGAGAACTACTTCAAACATCCTCAGATCGGTACAGGTATTTATAAACAACTGTCTACGCAAGATATTGGATGTCTGTTGGCCGTTGTTGTCAGTAACAGCACACTATGGGAGAGAAAAAACCAACTTCTAGCTGAAGAGGAAGTCAGTAAACGATGTTTGAAACGAACAGGACATACATTGCGGAAAACATCAGACTGTATCACCAGACAAGCACTAACTTGGAATCTTGTTGGGAAACGGAAAAGAGGTAGGCGAAAGAACACACTGCGTCGAGAACTGGAAGCAGACATTAATAGGATGAACAGTAACTTGAGACAGCTGGAAAGGATTGCTCAGTACAGAGTTGAATGGAGAATACTGGTGAGTCGCCTATGCTCCTCCGAGAGGGGTAACAGGCGTAAGTAAGTAAGTAAGTGTTCTCTGAGCTAAGTAATTTGATTGACAAGTTTTAATGGGATTACTAGCTGGAATCATTAACAACAGTAGCAATAACCAAATTATTTATAAACTAGGCTGTAAATAAACTAAGTTTAAAAAAGCGGAGAAAATTGTGACACCACTGTTTCACGAAACAATTAATGGAAATACCATATGGACACAATTCAAAGAAAAAGATATTAACAAAACTTTATCAAAATGTATTACTCAAGTCTACCACCAAGTGAAAAATCTGTTACAGAAGTTAACAAACGAATCATCTAATTCTACATGAATAAAATCTTCGAGATTGCAAATCGACTATTAAAGGCGTCGGGAATAAGTGCACCTCACATATTCACAAGATCTCTAGAGTTGGTGCTATACAAACCAGTATGTTTAGTGACAAAAAAGACAAGACAAGCATCATCTACGAAAACAGTTGTAAGGATTGAGAATAACTCCACATGGAATGAATCTCTTCATATGTGCATACATGGATACCAAATAATTATTAGACGCCTTGATGTTTTCAATGATATCGATTCGTGTGGATAATTATCAGTACAAATTCGACAGAGAAAACACCAGAAAATCGGACGGACAAAATGCAAAAAAAAGACCAAGAGATTTTTAAAAGCCTTGGATTCAGGATAATCATCAGTTAACAGGTGAATAGAGACAGATCCCAACTATCTGCCAATCAGACGGGGGACTGAAAAATACAATATGATAAGTTGGGCTGAATAATATGAAAACGAAAATTTTTGCGGGGAGTGACGACAGCTCAATTATAAATATTAGCCAATACTAGACCAGCACAGTAGTCGGTCAGTCGATTATGGAAAAATTCAAAAAGTGGTAATAATTAAAGCTTAGCAACTAAACAACCCAGTTCACAGTGTACATTGTCTTAAACAAAAAACGCTTTTTTTTACTGAAAGAATCCAATTTCTTGGATATTAAACATTGTCACCATGAATATTCTCAACTATGTTGTGTTCTATTTGGATGCAGGTGAAATGTTTTAAGTAAGCATTGGTCAATGTAACCGACAATATTATTTTAAAATCTATGCAATCCAGTTTGTGAGCTTTATGAAGACAACAGTACATAGAAATGTTAATGTATTTGAAATGACCATTGAGGCTGCTAATGCATAGGCTCGATACGAGGCAAACGAGATAGGTATAACATTGAACTTGTGTCTCCAGAACGGATCGGATCATCTCTTATAATTTATACGATCGAACTACGTAGAAGCTGATTAGTTGGACGGAAAACAGTGTGACTAGGCTTACTTAGAGGTAGACAGTAAGAGCATAGGGCACCAGTACATAGGAGACTTTACAAAATTGTTTATTGAGTATTAACAAAGGCTTTTATACAACACATTATAGACCAACCAGAAATACAAAATACATTAAAAATTGAACTGGGAAGGGAAAAGTTTCTTACAGAAAACAATTTAATAGGTTTATGGTAAGACTACATTAACTGTGAAAGAAAAATAAATATGACAATCATTAACGAGTCTCTGTAAAGCCTACAACTTAAGTAATACAAACATCATAGTTACGATATGATTGACACCTGTGGTTTAGTGACAAGAGTCCTGATAACATGGAGAATAAACCTCAAAAGTCGTGATTCCCGATTCTTTGTCTCGTTATGACTGTATTGCAGATAATTGTGTAAAAATCTTCAAACGACCAAGACGATATGATATTCAAAATATATTTGCACTGAAAATAATCGAATCGATGATTACTACCTTTAGAAGATTCCCATATCTCACTGAGCGATCAATATATGTAAACTCAGATTTCGTAAAGTTTAGAAGCTTCGTTGATCGACGTAAAGTTCTTCAATTAGCTTCTATTGGTGTTGTGGATGTGAATTATTTTACAGCCTTATAGTATCCAGTGTTTCTTGATTAGCCATAGTTGTCCAATTGAGATTTATCTGTAGTGTAAATTTACTAAATGAAACTTAGACTATATTATTATATGTCCGTATTCATTGATTTATTTACTGCTTATGTAGATTTAGACTTAGGAAAACGAAACTAATCTATTCATTGGTGATAAGTACTAAAATTTTCGAATGTCTATAGCTTACTTACTTACATCCATTACCCCTCCCAGAAAAGCATAGGCCGCTCACCAGTATTCTCCATTCAACTCTGTCCTGAGCAATCCTTTCCAGCTGTCTCCAGTTAATAATCATCCTTTTTATGTCTGCTTCCAGTTCTCGACGCAATGTGTTCTTTGGCCTTCCTCTTTTCCGTTTCTCAACAAGATTCCAAGTTAGTGCTTGTCTCGTGATACAGTCTGATGATTTCCGCAGTGTATGTCCTATCCATTTCCAACGTCGTTTACTGGTTTTCTCTTCGGCTGGGAGTTGGTTTGTTCTCTACCATAGTAGGCTGTTGCTGATGGTTTCCGGCCAACAAACATTCAATATCTTGCGTAGACAGTTGTTGATAAATACCTGTACTCTCCTAAGGATGTTTGCAGTAGTTCTCCACGTTTCAGCTCCATACAAAAGAACTGACTTGACGTTCGAGTTGAAGAGTCTAACTTTGAGATTGGTAGACAGTTGTTTGGACTCCCATATATTTTTCAGCTGTAGGAATGCTGCCCTGGCTTTGCCGATCCTTGCCCTTACATCTGCATTGGATCCTCCTTGTTCATCGATGATGCTCCCTAGGTATGTAAAGGTATCCACTTCTTTCAGAGTTTCACCATCAAGTTCAATTGGGTCGGTGCTCTCGGTGTTGAATTTGAGGATCTTGCTCTTTCCCTTATGTATGTTCAAGCCTATTGATGCTGAGGTTGCTGCTACTTTGGTTGTCTTGACGTGAATTTGCTGGTGTGTATGGGCTGAAAAAGCTAGATCATCGAGTTGCATCTTGCTTGTCCATTAAATTCCGTGCTTCTCCAGATGTAGAGGTTTTCATGATCCAATCAACTACTAGAAGGAAGAGAAAAGACGAGAGTAAACAGCTTTCTTCGAAACTGGTCTTCACTGGAAATGTATCTGTCAGCTGTCCTGCTTGCATGATTTTGCACTGTAGTCCATCGTGAGAATTCAGGATGATGTTGACGAGTTTTTCTGGTACACCGTAGTGTCGAAGAAGTTTCCATAGTGATCTCCTGTCTACGCTGTCAAACGCCTTTTCATAGTCAATGAAGTTGATAGGCAGTGACGAGTTCCATTTAATTGATTATTCAACGTTGATCCGTAGAGTTGCGATTTGTTCTGTGCACGACTGATACTTACGGAAACCAGCCTGTTGGTTTCGAAGTTCAGCATCCACTGAATCTTTCATTCTATTCAACAACACTGTGTTGAAGACTTTCCCTGGTACTGACAATAGTGTGATCCCTCTGTAGTTCTCACATTTGCTCAAATCTCCTTTCTTTGGTATCTTGATAAGGTATCCTTCTTTCCAGTCTGCCGGCATTTGTTCTTCCTTCCAGATCCTCTTGAATAAAACGTGAAGCATCCTTGCCGTAGTGTCTCTGTCTGACTTGATTGCTTCGGCTGGTTTATTGTCAGGTCCTGCTGCTTTCCCACTTTTGATCTGTCTGATGGCTACCTTGATTTCTTCCATAATTGGTGGATTAACATCTATCGGGAGGTCTGTAGGTTCTGCTTCGATGTCTGGTGGGTTCGGTGGAGCTGGTCTATTCAAGAGTTCCTCGAAATGTTCTACCCAGTCTGTCTCTTTGTTCCTTGAATCTTGGTGATTAGCTCGCCTTCTTTGTTCCTGACCAGTCGCTCTGGTTTACTATATTTGCCTGCCAGTTTCTTCGTTGTGTCGTATAGCTGTTTCATATTTCCTTCTCTTGCAGCTTTTTCCGCTGTCATTGCAAGGCCTTCGATATACTTCCGTTTGTCGGCTCTAATGCTCTTCTTTACTTGCTTATTCGCTTCTGTGTATTCAGTTTGTACCTTGATTTTCTCTGTTTTAGTTTGCCTGTTGTTGATTTCTGTCTTCTTGTTCCTCCTTTGTTGAATTTCGCTCAGAATTTCAGTGGAAATCCATTCCTTATGATGGTAGTTCTTGCGGATCAGAGCCTCTTGACAAGTTGAAGTTAGTGCCTCTTTGATTCCTTTCCAGTTGTCCTCCACAGTGATTTCTTTTTCGTTAAGCAGATCTTGTAAGGCTTGAAACCTGTTGTTGAGAGTTATTTTGAATTCCTTGAGTTTGTCAGTATCTCGAAGAGAGGCTGTATTGGACCGTTGTAATGCTGTTACTTCAGTGATCCATTGCTTCTTGAGCTTCAGTTTCATTTCGGCAACCACTAGGTGATGATCTTAAGTTATGTCAGCTTTTTTCCTGGTTCTTACATCTACCACTGATATTTTGAATTTTTTATTGATGCATGTATGATCAATTTAATTCTCTGTAGTATGATCCGGTGAGACCCATGTAACCTTGTGTATGTGTTTGTGGGGGAATATTGTACCACCTATAACCATTTTGTTAAAAGCACATAGATTTGTCTATCATTACTAACGTATGTAATAGACAGTACTTATAATTTAAGAAGTTATAATTAGTATGTGCCTAGTAATTCATTGAATGTTTCCTTCATTTCTGTTGTAGCAATTTGGTTTCCTACTTAACATTTTCAAATGTGTACAACCGTACTTTGAGATGAATAATTTCCATAACTTGAAAAATACTTTTATTTTATACTAAAATAATAAATTTCATTCATTTATACACAAATTTCGAGGGTACTATTCTCGCAATCATTGGTAGATCATTTAAAAGCTCATATTAAGAATCATTTCCCCATACAGTTTAAGCAGATTTTATCGACGATTGTCAACTTACACAAGGTTTAGAAGAATTAGGAATCTAAAGCCAATTGTGATAAAATACATCGATTTCAGTTTATTTATTTATTTTTCATGGTATTGTATCAGACACTCAAAATAGAATACAGCTTTTTTGTTTACCTTAGGAGTTGGTTTGCCTTGAAACTAATATAATTAAATTACTTTACAAGTTTATTGCTCACTTTAATTCAGGATACATAAATGATATCAGCTTGGTGCCACTAAAACTAGGAAGCACTGGACAACTGTTTTATTCTACTATGAATGTCAGCAGTGTACACTTTAGATTCCTCCAGGCAGTTAAACCCAGAGCCTTCTCGACAAACACTCAAGCATTTGCACAACTGCAGCAGACGGTGTCCAGTAGTGAAATTCTCACTTCTGTCAGTTTGTGATATGGCGATACAATCGCCTTTTGTCACTAGTTATAACCGTTTCACTCCTGACAAATTCTGAGCTACGCCAGTCACAACTCAGAGTCCAACATATTTGGATAGGTTAATTTAAGTATACGTAATTCATAGTGAAACAATAATGAAGATAAAATGACCTAGTTCGCATTCTTTATCAAAATGGAATAGTAGCAAATGATTATGGAGATAAAGTAAAGCGATTACGTAATAGGTGGATGAACACTGGTAATAGCAGTTGAAAACGATATGAATCCAGATCACAAATAATGTACTCAATAAGATAAATAGTTGGAATAATAATGGTGATATGTGAATTTATTTAGGACAACAATTCTGTGTAATATACACATCCTTAATGCCTTACGTTTGACCTCAATAAGGGACATTGAAGATCACTAACCAGTATAATGTTTAGAATTCAGACAAAACAACTGAAAATTTTCAAATCCAGATTCGAATGAAATCTATCTATATTGCTATCTTCGTAATATGCTAACAAAATGATCTCAATTGCATAGATTTGTATATATCAACATAGTGGTGTTTCGATTAAGCAAACAAATATAATAAACTGAATCCTAGGATATGTGGTTTTTCCAATCGGAGACTAGTTATCCGAGATATTGCTATTCTCATAAATGCCAATGTGACTAAGCCAAATAATCTTCGAAAAGTCACCTTGTTGAGTCTACTATATTGTGAGTGTCATCAAATTATGCTTCATAAGACAGCCAATTATATTGTGAATTGTATTTGAAAACGCATGTTTCTTAGTGTATGTTACTGTTAGTTGGTTTTCACTTTCATCATGATTATCACGGTCCCGGGATATGAATCATTGTAAAAGAGGGTTATTCCATGTGTAGCTGAACAGTCTTCAGTAGTGTTGTGTTCTTTGAGCTAGACGGTTCGATTGTATAGCCTTCATTATCCTCTTTGATAACATTCTAGAAGTACAATTTATGTAGTAGTGAACTATATCGTTGTGCCACAATTGTTATGTTAGTTCATTCTTACAGCCTTGTTTATAGTTGGTTTACTATTTTGCTATTGTCATCTTAACTTATTCTTGCATTCCTGTCGACTATCTTTAATGGTTATCCTTTGATTGTGTAACTGAATTATCTATTATAAATACAAGGCTTTAGCAAATTTTCTGAGGTTCCTATTATCTTATCGTTCAAGGAGTTTAACCGTTTACCAATTGGATTTATATTCATGGTTGTCCATATGAATGGTTATCAGTGACAACTTATCGTATTTTCTGATTGTTAAATGATGTTCGTTTAGACGTAGGTGAGTTAAGCCACAACATTATCCAGCATTGTGTTTTTCACCATTGATGCAGTTTCTTTTTTGTTTAGATTGTATCTGTTTTGTTTCTTCATTGTTTGTTTTGGTCTAAATAGAACTAAATTCACTGTAAAAGTTTACAAGAAACAGTGATTCTGAGTAGTTAAATGATCTTTGAGATATGCTTAACACCTTATAATTTGTGTTGTAATTTTTGAATTTGAATGTGTCTGAGTTCTAAAACCTTATGAGAACTAAGAAACGCTGAGCAACTGTTTCGATGCGATGAGCATCCATGACCCAGACTAAGAAGTCTAACTCCAGAAAATTCACGTTTCACAGAGAACATATAACCGTTATATCACTAAGCTAACATCCAAACGTTCATATTACTTACTTCATAGCTGATTAATTTAACAGTTAGACATTCGTGAAAATGTCTGAAGGTTCTGACTTTGGTTCTCTGATGAGATACTGATTGTGCATTCATAGAAACTCCCATACAAAAACGCGAAAAAATTTGTTTACCTCTATCTAATTCTTAAAGATACTCAACCATTACCAATCTGTTAAGATCAAAGAAACAAATAAATTCTCATTGCCTTACTTAATACTTTTAAAACAATAAAAACTTTTTTACATAAATATCTTTTACTTAATTCTTATTTTATTTTTCAGACATATTCAATTTCTTCTTTTTTTTAAATAAAAAGAAAAATTCAATAATTCTCTGATTTTCATTATTTTTTTCTTTGTTTTTTTTCTTTCTAAATTAAATTTTATTTATTATTTATTGCTTTTTCTTTTTCTTTTGTTTGCTTTATTTGTCCTTTTTTTTTCTCTCCGAAAAACATTAAATTTTTTTTTAATCATCTACACATTAAATTAGTTTACAATATTCAATATCATTAAAATGTCTATCATTCAATCACTTGTTTAAATAATCCTCATTTTATGTTTTGGATAGTTTAAATTATCAAGTGTCTATGGAGATTAATTTTTTTTAAATATCACTATGTATGTTTAACTTCAATAGAAGAATATGTAATCAGTTACATCTTGTATTGTTTTCATTATAAATTGATATTTCTAAATTGATTCAATGCTTGTCACAGGTTGACTTCAGATGAGTATCAATGAAAAGACAGAAGATAATGGATAATTGTTTCGTTTTAATATGGGACTTTTCAGAATTGTTAGACCTTATTCTTAGCATGGAATCGAATCTAAAACATTCAGGTCTAATGGTGAACACTACTGAGCTACACTGCTAAGATGATCAATATTAGGATGTAACAGGAGTTCAGTTTTCCCTTGTTATCAATTGTGCCTAATCGAAGTAAGTCAGTGACAAACAACTAAATAAAATATTAGTATTATTTTAAGTTGGATTGTGACTAGCAAGTGGAATCCAGGACACGCGCGTAATACAGCTATATAGAGGCAATCCGCTCAGGATGCACATATGGCAACAGAGGCTGACCAGTTTCAGTCCATTACAAATCAACGGGAAGATACAAGCCTATTCTGAATTAGTATTATTTTACTTATCAGTAGTATACATTTGCAGTAGTGAAAAAAATATCAATTATATTGTTAACTTCATTTGATAACTGTTTGATAAAATTGTAAAGGATGCATTTTAATCAGGTCTAGCATGTACAATACGACGAGGTTATTTTGTGAGTCAGTTTTGTATCAAGTTTCAATGAGAATTTGTAAATTAGTTGACTTATTCTTATACTAAACACATCTATGATTATATTTCCAGAATTTAAATGATCACAATTGTGTGGTATTGTGAAGAATAAGTTGATATGTAAGCGTTATCAAGGACTGATTCTAGTTAGTAACACAACGGTAACGTACGAAGTACATCTTCTGTCAATGAGGTATAGAACTTAAAACCCTTGAATCTGACGTTTTATAGTGATATTGTTGTCTAAAAAAACAGTGAAATCTTTGCGAGGAAATCATTCAACACTATTTTATCTGAGTCATTATTCTTGGCTATAAATCATCTATACTACTCTCAATGTTCACTGAGACTGCTTAACTTTGAATATTAAGTTGAAATTTGTTGATAAGTAACCGTCAAAGAGCAACATTCTCACTTTTTACTATTTCATCCAATGCGGGACGCTTCAGTAATGTGCACCCTGGATTCCGCACCAGGGGTTCAAGTTAGTGAACACATAAACCCCTAAACCACTAGCACACCAGTGTTCAGTGGTAGAATTCTTATTCTCATCAATTTGTGATATGTAGTGTGACGATCATCCATTGTCACTGGCGATAATTATATCACTCCTGTAAACTCCACCAGTCACGACTTCTCAGTAAAACTTCAGAAACATCCTGAAGTTAATCGCCAGTGAGCTGCTTATCTTAACTGAATTGAAGTGTTTTTGTAGAGATTAGTAATATGTTTATTATTCCCTGGTTTCAATAGTACTTTACCAACATATATCTGTGACTAATCTTATCAACTAGAAGTCACTTTAATTCAGCAGACATAAACTGACAATTCCTACTGTCAATTCACTATCCATTTAATCATTATTATTTCGTTTTCCTTTCAAGCTTCCTATCTTGATATTATCAGAAGATAATAAGAGAACTTAAGCGATTTATTGATTTAGCCCTAAAATGTAAGTTCGTTGTGATTTAACACTTTTCCCTATGAAATAATAGTGGTGGTAGTGAATTCAGAGGAGATAATGATGTTAGTTACAAACTGTTATTATCAATCATAATTAACAAGGAAAAAGGACATTAGTATATTCCTATATACATCTATTCCTAAGTGGTTTTATGTGTGTATAGGTCAATGGTAAAGTATGCGTTACTAACCGGTAGATTGGTAAGATGTCAGTTGTATTCAATTATATTCATTGTCATTATTTCTGTTGATTTTAGGGAAACGAAGACAATTTAGTAAATTGTTGTTAATTATTTTTATTCTCTTATTTTCTTCCTACTTTTTCAACTCTCATTAAATTTAACCCATGATATTTAAGGGAAGTTTTAATTGTTAATTAGATAGAATAAATTATGCTTTAGATTATAATGAAGCTGATACAATGAGACTAAAGGAGGAAAATGTGTTCACCATCTTAAAATCAGTGAAATAAGCAATGATCAGTCACTTGAAAATGTATTAAAAGTTAACAATTAATCTTTATTTGATATTATGAATTGGTTTAGGTTAAAAAAAAAACTATTAGAAACTAATGAATCACTGGACAGTTGTTTCGTATAAGTATGGAACTCTTCAGTATTCACAATCACCAACCCCCCCCACCCCTTAACCAGGGAATCGATCTAAAGATATTCAGGTTTTGCAGAAAAGGTTTAACTGCTAGACAACTCGGCTGATATCGAACTTCTGAAAAATTTCTTACTAGAACGAAACAATTGTCCGCTGTTTCTTGGTTTCATGTAGTTGTCTTACTGAGACTAATTTGTGATATCAAATTAAAATGCAATAAAATATCCACAACACCCAATAACAATAGGTAATCATTGATTAATTTATCAATAATCAACAAGTACAACCTGTTAAAAATATTTACGTTGGATTGTGACTGGCAAGCAGAATCCAGGATGCATGTTTCGTCTTATTTGGGATTCGTCGGCTGGGTGTACCTGCATCCCAATGTTAGAAATGTTCAATCACAGTTTTCTATCAGTAAGGATATATGTACTGTTTTACTTATGTTTAATTTCAATAAAATAACTTTAATTCAACTCTACTGATCATTTACCTTTCTGAGGTGCTTAAGGGTATATCCGATAAAGTGACCTATCGTTATGAAAATAATGCTTTATGCGTAATTCAGATGCATATCACCCAACTTCTTCTTCTGAGATATTATTACTGGGGTATTTAAGTCACAACTGATCATTTTTATGTTTGGGATGCTTATAATGGTTACTAAGTAAGTAGTGACTGATATCATATTTGTGTGGTTTTTAGTGTTGAACAAATTCTATCAATCAAACTGTTACTAGCCTAAGTTAATGGATATTTCATACATGTCAAGTAGTTGATGGTAGTCAGGATGAAATGTTGTACACAGGTTTCCACATAGCTTTTAACCAATATCGTTAGTCACTACTAAATATGAATATCTTATTGTAGAAGAAGGTTTAAATAAGATGGAAATCGACTTACGTCAGTAATGTATAGCAGCTTAAAAATACCAGTTAAGATATAGAATGAGTTGTTGTTCGCTGCTGACTATTTTTAAGGCACCTTACATCTCGAGAAAATGGTTACAATATTGAGTCACTTTGACTAGTGGCTAAAATGTAATTTGACGGATAGAATTTATTCAAAACTGTAAAGGACAAGATATACATCACATTGTACACCATTCAGTGATCAATAAATGTATTTGATAAGAATAACTCAATTGTAATGTCTAAGACTGTGAAACTCTATAACGTTGGTCTGAATCCCATAGAACATAACCATATTTTCATGAATGCTGATGAGTATCAAATAGCATACTATCTCTATCTTACAAAACATAATTTTAGTTGATAAAATAAGCATTAACGAAGCAGTTTTAACCTAAAGTTGAAATAAATGTATCTTTACCTTCAAACTATTGCTGGAAGTCAAATCCAGAAAGTATCTGTTTTGCTTCTTTTTTGAATTCATCAGTTACATATGCCTTTCACATCCATGTGTTGGAGTTCATTTTTTAAACCTAGAATTCAAAAACTATCTTATTAAGCTCTAATGTTTTATTTACTAAGTTACTATATCATATCAGTAATTATTGCATTAGTAATATCCATAACTAAATATGACTGATCTCTTCAAGTAATTTGTACATCCTCAATGAAAGTTTTCAATGTCGTCTCTAGAAATTGGTTCTGCTAACAACATAACTTTAAACAAATTATCACCAATAAAAAATTATACATTCAACTACAAATAGAAACAATACTTTCTATTAAAAAATTTATAAACTGAAGAGTTTATCAATTATTTAAGTGAATATTACTTAAACCAGTGATGAGTTAGGGTGGTGTAAAAATGTTCAGATACTACTTAAAGTTTTATTTAACAAAAAGACAAGTAGTATATTCATGTTTCATTGTATTTGTTTTAAAAAAAATTATACTAATTAACCAACTGTCAAAATCTTTTTTTACAAGGAAAAAGGATATATGGAGTTATAAATAATTCGTGTAGTAGTAATAGTAGTGTATTCTTTAATCATATTATTACTTTTATATTTAGATTAAGTTGTAGAGATTAGCATTTTTAGTTGAGTGAATACGTCACAGATTGATGGTGGTTGGGTACCATTTAAAACAAGAAAGTACTGGACAGCTATTTCGTTCTAGCCTAGAAATCCTCAGCAGTGCGCGCTTCAAATTCAGCACCAGGGGCTTCAAGCTAGTGAACACATAACCTCTAAATCATTGGCAGGTCATTATCCAGTGGTAGAATTCTTATTCTCGTCAATTTATGATATGTAGTGTGACGATCATCCATTGTCATTGGGAATAATTTTCTCACTCCTGTAAACTCCACAAGTCACGACTTCTCAGCAGAACTTTAGGAACATTCTGAAGTTAGTTACTAGTGAGCTAATTATTGTAAGTGGAATGAGAATTAGTTATTGTTATTATTCATACATAAAGTCATTATATCAAATCAGTTGAATGCAGCAAATAGTCATATAAACAGAATAAAATGAATTTTTATATAGAATGAGTGAAATAGAGTGGAGTAGAAGAGAAGTTACAGATTATATATATATATATATATATATATATATATATATATATAGAGAGAGAGAGAGAGAGAGTGAAGAGAGAGAAGAAGAAAGGAAGAAAGAGAATGGATAGATAGATATGTGGATAGATAGGCACATTAGTTGTTACATAAATAGTTTAATTTAGAATACGAGTAAACTATAACTAATCAGGGATTTTATTTATAGTTTGTTTTAGGAATTTCGGAAAATTTTCTTAGTAATTATTTGCGTACTTTTTGTATTTCACTCAGCACTAGGTATTCAGGAGTAACTTTAAACAGTCTCTATTACTAATTAGGCTTCATCGGCGAATTGTACAACATTGTCTATAGTCGGTAAATCATTATGCTACACTTTAGTACTAATATTAATAACATCACTACAATTGTAGTGGTTGCTACTTGCAAGATTTCAGGTAAGTGGTATATAGTGGAAGGTCGTGTAGAGTGACGATGGTGAGCTGGTGATAAGGGAAGAAGTAAGGCGTGCAGAGAATGTGAAGTAACTAAGAAGAGAAGTAAAGAAATCAGTATGAAAGTAACCTGGAGTGAAGAAGGCAGTAATAGTTTAAATGCACAATCAAAGATAAGGAATATACTCAACCATTAAGAGTGATCTCTACACCATCACTAGTACTAACATATATATTATTGACTATAAAGCCACTTTCAATACGTCTGTGGCCATTGCATTGAAGCATATTTGTGGGGTGATTCCGTGACATACAATGCAATAAGGTTTGCAATTCTGTGTCAGCAAGGTATTGTAAAAAGCAGAATTGCATAACAATATAGTAATTGAAAGAAAGGTATGATCAAAATACCATATTCTGTGATTATTATTAGAACAGTAATTGACCAAACTGACATTAATCTTAATAATGTTATGCTAATAAATGCTGAAGTCCAGAAAAACAAACTGGACTTTATTTGATATCGGTATATGTAAAGTTAGGTGACGTTTATAGCAATAAATTACTAAACATGAGAAAAAATATTAATAAAGCGACAAGTAGACTGAAAAAAGATATCAACATTATGGAACAAGTGAAGACTACACATCCTATTTGTGGACGTAAAGTTCAGACTAAAGATGTACTGTCACTATGCAAAGTAGTCAAGCCACTTTTTGATGAATGTTTGAATGGCTTCCCGGTCATTCGCATAACCGTCTGGTACTTGAATGAAGGTTGCGATTTCATTGTAGTATATGAATGAGACTGGAATGTGAATGTTTACCTAGTATATATTTGTGTATAACCATAACCAGTTACACTGTCATATAGAGTATTGATCGAACAAACGATACTTAGTTAACATAATTAGGAAACATTACAGATAACTTTATCAGTTCTAGGTTGTCGATTTTTTTTAAGTTTCTGCACATGACTCTTAAAATCACTTTATTGATGCTAACTAGTTAGTTTGTATAACACTATCATATCAAAGTATCATATTTTAGTATGGAATAGCAAAGCAAACAATTTACCGTATGTTCTATCATTGAAAATATTTTCGAAGAGGTAGATTGTCTGAGGTCAATAGACATTTGCACTGCCATACTACAAGCAATTGATCCTACTTCATTCAGCTGAAACGTTGAATGGCCACTATCAATCCAGATACTTGACGGCATTTCAAATAAAAGATCGAGAACTCATATAATAAACTACGTTAACAGCGATAACAAAAGGTAGGTTTATTTACTCAAATAAGGTCAATTGTTTATTATTTTGATAGGTTATTGTTTTCCTGGAGATTCAGAATCTTGAGTAGTTTTCTATGTCTTATCAAGTAACATTAATCATCATACTATAAATTTGTAGTTGAATTAAACCTATTCTCATTACATGATGTATCAGTTTTCTACGAAAGCTATTGAAACCTACTTACAATATTAACATTAATCGTTGCTTAAGGTAATAGCACTTAAGTAGTTAGTACTGACAGCTGAACTTAAGCCACTACTGCCATAGAAGATAATGTGATTTTCTGACACTTAATTCATTTATTAAATAGTTTGACAAGACTAATACTACCATTACTAGTATTACTAATACAACTACCACAATGATCTATGTTGGATGCTAGTTTAGTGTTTATTTTAACATATCATTACAAGTAAATTCATGTGGATAAAGTTGACTTATATTTTGATCCAGCTCAAGATTTGTGAATCGGTTGCTAACCTTATCTCAATAACTAATAACTGAAGCTGTTAAAATATTTGAGACGACAAAGTCATAGGTTTGTTCTCTCCTAATTACATCGGTTCTACATGAACTCCATCTCCTTCACATTACATTAGTAAATTTAACTAATCTGTGAAATATATGATCACTATTATTATTAAGTTGCTGTTTTATACTGTAATACGTTATGGACGTTTATGTAATCATAGTAGCAACCTTTATTATGTAATATCCCGGGTTGTTTACATTTAGTATTAACATTTATTTATTTATAAAGCATAATCAATTGTTAGAATGTATTTGGATTTTCCCGCTGATTGTCATAGAGTGAAACTGATCAATCACTGTTACCATATGGCAATATAAAGGGAATCCATTCAGGATGCTCATATGACAACAAAGATTGATCAATTTCAGTCCATGGCAAATAAACGGAAAGATTCAAACACATTGTAATTAAGTATATATACCCGTTGCACAAGTGTAGCTGTATGCACTTAGTAGTCTGTTGGTGGACACAGTAATGTTTGCCACGTAACGAACTGAATTAGAGTCATGGTGTGAACATCAACACAGATATACCTGACCGATGAGTCCCAAACAGAACGAAACACACGTCCTGATTTTCACTTGCCAACCACAACCCAATTCAAACTATAACCAATTACGTTTATGTTAGGACATAAAGTTAAATTTCACATTTTTAATTCTTCCAATCAGTATGTACATTAATGGATAAACATGTATAGAATCACTGTAATTCTTAAAATCAACAGTATTGGCACCATGTAAATATTTCTATTAAGAATAGCTGCTTTAAGCATTACATAATTCTTTCTTATCCTACAAACTGAACAACTGTTTTGATTCATTCATTTTCCTTCTTTTTAAGAAAATATCAAATCAATATTCTTAGAAAACTTTCTTGTTTAATCACCATGAAAACAAAGTAACAATACATTGGACACATTGAACATAAAAGTGAAATACACCATAGTCTGTATACATTTATCATATTTTAATTTATGGGTATAATATGAATTCATTGTTCCTAATTTTGTTTTTTTTTTCTATTCCTTTTATCTTTATTAACATTCATATATGATTTATTATTTTTAAAGATCATTTGTTTCTTTAGTTGAATATGATGTTATTTTCCTGGTAAGTTAATTTCTATGTTTCATTATTCAATGATTCTATTAATGTTTTTATTTTAAAAAACAAAACATTATTACCACTAATACAAAAAAAAATTATTGTAAATAGTTCTAGTTACTAATTGTCATTGCATAATTATAACTTAATTATTACTATGACGTAAGATGAAAGTAAACATTCAGATAAGTGATCAATACATTCTGATCTATTGATGTGTGTATATAAAAATAAGCTAAAATGACGTAGATCTATATAGTGTTTGACGTCAATTTTTGATATGATTGTAAGTTTATGCGATTTCTAAGTAGCTTCATACGACTTCTATTCACTTCACTACTCGAAGAATAATTTTATCATTGTTCTATATGGTTTATTTTCATCTTCTTCTGATTGATATTAGATGATCTGTTATAAATCTTGCATAGAATTTCCCAGTGATACATTGTTTAGCTTTTTATTTTAGTATACATTGAGTCTTGATTACTTGACTAATAAACATTCAATATTCTTTATGATGTCTAATATTCTAAAATGTTTGTGATGATGTATCTCTGCCACCCTTTGTGAAAACTACGACTATTTAACACTATGGATTGGCGGAGAATTATGTACTAATGCTGATATCACGAATTAATATGAACTAGACAATCATTGATCACCTGGAAGCACTGAACAGCTGTTTCGTACTAGTATGGGACCTCTCAGCAGTGTGCATCCACGACCCTGTTGGGGATCGAACCCAGGACCCTCTGGTTTCGCGATGAGCGCTTTACCATTGGACCACTGAGCCGGCTTCTAACGGTTGATATTTCTAATTCAGTCAATTCGTGATACGTTTGCTTGACCTCATCCATTGTCATCGGTGAGTAACTGCCTCACACTCGACACGATTGAATTCCACCAATCACGTCTTCACAACAACCCCGTTTATTATGTACTAGCTAAATTATTTCTGATAGTAATATTTATGTAACTATCTTACTCGCATCAATGTTTATGTATTATGCCAATATCCTACGTTGCCAATATCCTATGCATTAGAGTCTTAAGTAACTTTGTATGTAAACATTCATTTGAAATAATTAACGATAGACATTCATTCAAATTGTGTACCCTTATCCTTTCATCAACATAAATACTCTTAGGAATCAGTGTATATTCTGTAATTAACGCCAAAATACATTACTACTGTTTGCAGTTCCGATGGATATTCTTTGGTAGTATTATGTAGTTTGTGCAAATGGTTTAACTGCCAATCTTTGATTATTATTCTAAACTACAAAATCCCCGACATCTATTTCGTTTGTAAGAGGGTTATTCAATTATTTTACAAGCTGTTATTTACAGTTAATTGTCTTTCTATATTGATGTATATTTTTTTGACTGTTTTACCTAGATTAACCTTTAAGCGCAAGGTTGGTTGACAAGAAGAAATAGGATCAATTAAATGATACGTTATGTTCTCATGGATATCGATGTACATGAGAAACCACAGATAAGATGTTTACTGAAAGAACATAATGATTTTGGAAGGAAGAAATTCTAAGAATGGCAAAGTACTTTTAGGATAATTGAGTCCAAATCAATCATGAAACTCATCAACATAAATCTAGTCTGTCAACCAACCATATGCAAGTAAATCAACCAAACAAAGCAATCATATATATATAGACAACTAAAGAGAGGGGGACCTACTAGTGGTGACTATTTACTGGTAAAATGATTTATCACTTGTAGAATAATTAAAATGCCTTACAAGAATTAAGATTTGTTGATGCTATAGTTATATATGTGCTCCTAACTCATACTTGTTTCAGTTTAAATCTTGATATGACATTTATAAAAACCATGCTCTACGAAGATCAGATCAAAATAAAATGTCAGTTTATTCCATCGATTTATTGCCAACAACATCAATAAGTTCATGTTACTTGACGATATAGTGTGTCTTAAATATTAAGTATCAATTAATTAATTATAAGAGGCGTTTAACTAGGCATATTTTTTGCATCTGTTCTTCATCATAGCAAGATAAAACTAACATGATATACATCAGTGTTGTAATGACGATGTTGGCTTTATAATATTTGATATAGGAAGTGGGATTCTACAAAAGATGAGCAGACAAAAATGGTAAAATACCTTTGGGTCTGAAGAGAAACTTCCTAAAAAATTTTATAGTCCGCTGCTTATTACAATAATCACTAGGAACCAAACCAGGTAGCTTGTACTCACGAATTTGTAAACAATCGATAACCAAATAACAAATCTATGTACTACTTAATCGAGAGGTGTGGGGTGTTCCTGCAAACGGAAACTATGATTCGAAGACATTAGTTGCATACGAATATACACTACTTTTGATAATCATATCATAAACTAAGTACAAAGTAAACTATTGTTCAGTATACGAAGCTTTCAACATATGACCAGTTACATCTTTGTAAGTATTACAGAGGATGAGCTTTAATGATTAGTTAATCTTCAGTAAGTCCTTCTATAAGAGAGATTATTTCGGACATTTTAATTACCTATGCACTGAATATTTTGTTTTTATTATCATTATATTCTTTTCATGTGAACTTCTCATTCAAACTACTACTAACTGCTACTAATACATTTCCGATTCATGTGCTATAATTAATTAATTATATACATATTTCCTTGTCTTTGTTTGATAAAGTGGCCGTCATTCTAATTGATTTGAGTCTGGATGTATATATATATAAATGTGTGTATAGAATATTGCTGGTTGATTCATCAATCTTCTATTCTTCCTATCCGGTATGGGACTAGAATCATTAGATCAAAAGTATAGGCATTAAATAGTCAGTCTGTTTTTTATTCATCACACATTGTATTAATTCTAGAAAGGTTATTATTCCCAATTCTACAAATGGTTGTAATCCAGAACATAATAATTAGCAAAAAGAGTATAGCCATAGTTATAGTTTTTAATAGTATCATTATTCATCAATTGTTAATTATTAGAATATTATTATCAATAATTTATCACTATGCATTAGTAAATATGTTGATTTTTATGTACATGTATACATTAGAATAGACAATAAATTGATAATAATCAATTACATAGGGACAAGTTCTGTTCTATGTAATGTACATTTTTATTCCCTTATCATAAACCCCTATCACAATGACTCTTATTCATAACAATCTAAGCTATGAAGCGGACAGAGTTTGAATCCCAGTATGAACATCAACATTAAGATGCAGGTAACATCAAGCCTGTAAATCTGAATAAGAACGAAATGTGTGTCCTGAATTCTGTTTGACAGTCACGATCCAACTTAAACATTAAAATATGTAATTGATAAATTACACATCCATTTACTTTAATAAAATATTTCTTCATGAAAATATAAATTACATGAATAACGTTTTTTTTTTAAATAATAATGTACTAGTTCAAGTTTCCATTAGTTCTTAGATATAAATACAAGAATTAATACTTATTAGAATAAATTTGTATATTCAAAATGATCCAATTCCAATTGTGAACATCAACATTGGGATTCAGGTACATCCAGCCGACGAGTCCCAAATAGGACGAAACACGCGTCCTGGATTCCATTTGCCAATCACAATTCAACTTAAATAAGAATTAATACCATTTTTTCTTTGTTGCAGCTGTTAGAATATTCAATAATTGAATGGAGGCTTGTATGCATATAAACAAAATAAGGATCAAATCAAAGTATATGCATAATTCACTCTATGTATATATACATGAACATGAATATAAAAATAGAATGATAGTTATTATATGTTCAGTTGTAATATTGTGTGACTAGAGTAATTATTTACAATAAAGATGTGTGATTTGATTAATAATAATAATAATAATAATAACAATAATAATAAAACAATAAATATTTATTATTGAATGAAAAGATGAATTATACCTCTGGGCAACGTTCATCATGACACACAAGAAGAGTATTTGTCTATGTCAACACATTATAATAAATTATATATATATATATATATATATATATATATATATATATATATACAGATAGATTGATGAATGGATAGATTGTTTCACAGTAAATTCTGAAGAAATTGTTGTTTATTTTTGTTATTCATCTACATATAATTCATTTAAACAATCTTTAAATGTATATAATTGGAATATATATTGTCACTATGATAAGTTAATACTGTTAAGAATTCAGTAGTATGCAGTATGTGCATCTTGAATAAATCGCAATGATATATAACTACAGTGAGATATAGAAAACGTATTCAAATAATAAAACACATTACCTGAATTCTACTTATCAATCATAATTCAACGTTAAACATATTTGTGAATTATTAGTAAATTGAGTCAATCCGTTCGCGATAAACTTGTCGTAGCATCGGATAAAATATATGAAACTTTATTAACATCACCCAGAAGATTTAAATACATTTCACTTTTGTATGTACTAACTAACTGGATAAATGTGGCTTTCAAGACAAACTAGCTTACGAGAAAACATAGTGGTGCCTGATACAGATTGATTTAGCCTGACCTTTGGTATAAACATCGATACCTGGATGCGTTCGAAATAGTGTGATACCCACATACTTGGTTCCAATTGACAGCCATAATTTAATTTTAATTTAACGTCGTTTGTTTAGAATAAGATACACTAAGTAAAATGGATATTGATTTCTACACGAGATTTCTTTATGTAGTTAGTTTAAAGATTCATTTCTTCAGTTTTCAGAAGATGCTATCGAGATCTTGTAGTGGATTGGAAATTTTCTATAAAACTACATATGGTGATGTACACGGATCTAGAAATATCCATGATTAAATAAATTTAACTCTGTAATGATAGTTCTACTGTATTGAACTCAGAAGACTGTTACTAAAGCTTAAATTACTAATAAACTACTTAAAGCCATGATAAACATTAAGCTTCCATGGGGAAATTAAATCTTACTAATGAACTGTAGTAACTTCTTATGATTCTAAGATTCCATCCACCAACCAGAATGTAGATTACTTAAATAAATAATCAAAGTAACTGAACAAATTTTATGCAATAGGTTTAGAGTAAGGATGAGGAATTACAGTAAAGATTAAAACTTAGAAGTAAGACACTTATTTATACATTAATCTCATTATTATCACAGAATCTGTGATTAAATATCTCCTTATTTACAAAGAACAGTTTTACTAAAATTCCTTAAGGAGAGGAGGAATGCACTAAGTTTTATTGTCTTGTTTTAATAATGCGATGACATGATGACTTTTTGTTAATGTTCCCTTTTTATATCTCAAGTTGTTCACTTAAGATGAACTACAAAAACTATCACAGGTCGTCCACATTGTTTATGTCTGCTATACTTATCAACTTCCAGACGTTTTATTAATTAGATATTTATGGAGTTTCTCATATACATATCAACGTTATATGAACTGTCTTTCGCTGGAATCCAAGAGCTAGTATATTTATTCTAAGTTACTTGTAATTCTGGTTAGCGTTTTTTTAGCAAGCTTGTGTTTTACGGGATAGGGGTGCTAACCCTATGCCCAACCCTTCTACTTTACCCGGGCTTGGGACCAGCAGCAACTCTAGAAGAGCTGCGGGCGCATAGGCAAAGGAAGGGGAGCATTTCCACAGCTGAAAAATATTTGGGACTTCAAACAACTGTCCATCAACCTCAAAGTTAGACTCTTTAATTCGAACGTCAAGGCAGTTCTATTATATAAAGCTGAAACGTGGAGAACTACTGCAAACATCCCCAGGAGTGTACAGGTATTTATAAACAACTGTCTACTCAAGACACTTAATGTTCATTGGAAGGAAACCAACAGCAACGACACATTATGGGAGAGAAAGCACCAACTTCCAGCTGAAGAGGAAATCAGGAAACGACGTTGGAAATAGACAGGACATACATTGCAGAAATCATCAGACTGTATCACGAGACAAGCAATAACTTGGAATCCTGTTGGGAAACGTAAAAGAGGTAGGCCAAAGAACACACTGCGTCGAGAATTGGAAGCAGACATTAAAAGGATGAACAGTAACTAGATACAGCTAGAAAGGATTGCTGAGGACAGAGTTGAATGGAGAATACTGGTGAGCGGCCTATGCTCCTCCGAGAGGGGTAACAGGCGTAAGTAAGTAAGTAAGGTTACTTGTAAAGATTATTCTTGCCATACTGAAGAATCCATAAAATTATTGACAAATATTCTGTACTGTTATATTTCGAACTCGAAAAATCTATAAATACAAACTTATCGGTACATATTCGATTATTTGAAGGGGGAGAGTCTTGAATGTCCAATAATGAAGAAGTTCATGTTAAGAGAAAATGTTTCTTAGTTTCCAAAAGTTGTCTAATCCTAATCTATTGGTGATGTAAATTATATATTAAAGCAATTCATTCCAATGGTAATAATGATAATAACATATTGAATACTTTGTTTTCATATTTAAGTAATAGTACTGAAGAAATCAACAAGCTTTTCAACAGGCTAATACTTGTTTTGTCAATTTATTGATACATTTTGCACATTTCTGTACTTTTGTTGTCCTACACAATTGATCTATGCACAAATATAAATTGTACATGAAGTAAACACGATATTTCAACATTTCACTCTGTATGATTCATAGTGTGTATTTATGATTACATGCTGTGATATGAATGATTGAATTGAGTATTAAGTAGTGAGTGTATTTAAGCTAAGTACTTACGAATAGTATTTATCATAGAAGAATTGTGTATATATCTGACATAGAAAAAATAATCACATCTTACAACAGCTGACAACGTATTAGTGTATACACTGAAGTAGATGTTAGTTATTATTAAGATACCAAAAACGTGTATTAGTGGATTATACATTTAACAAAAGCACATCATGTACATAAACAGTTAAATATACATGATAAAATGCACAAAACTGACTTCTGTTAAAACATTGTGAGAAATAAATTGAACTTTAGAGGTATGTTATTGTAAAGTAGATGAAAAGTTGGCCATACCCTATAGTGTTTATCATTTTATAAACATGTAGGAGGTAATCACTATGGTTAGTATTTTATTGAAATTAAAAAAATGTTGCAAAATGTATTCTGAAACACTATTTTGTCAACGTGATATGTTCTATGAATAAGTTACTTACAAATGCACATAAAATCTCATGCTTGATGTTTTACATCATAGACTGACTTTAGTTAGATAACCAATGAAATCAGGAAGCATTAAACATCAACGAATCTATCGGTGGTCGTAGTCAGTAACCTAAAACTTATTAAAGAGTGTCTAACTTTCATACCACTGAGTTTCTAACCAGTTTCTCATATTTTAACTCGGTTCTATCCTTGATGAAGATCATAGATGTGCAGTGCTGAGGAATAATATAATAAGAAGAAGCAGCTATTTACTTCTTCTTCAGTGGATGTTTAACTAATTTCAGTTAATGAAGTGAAACGTGGAATTCGATAATCTTCATAATACCGAATTCTATTTTAAATTTATTAACTTCGAAATATACTCAGTTTGTTGCAATGTGTATGCTGCATCTGCTAACATCTGTGACATACTAAGTAATTCACAAATTATTTCCTTAGATCCAGTCCATTAATGTAAAGTGATTTCGATTTATTAGTAATGCAAGTAGTTCCCGTTGACTAGTTTGGAATAATCTGAAACTGGAATCCATCATTTCAATTGTCGACAACATTCAACTTAAATTGTACCTTTAAATTAACTCTATATCGTAGCAATCAGCTGACACACAGTAACAAAGATAAATCAATTTCAGACCAAAACAATGGGAAAGTTCAAATACATTCAAATTAAATAAGATTCGTAAACAGTTTCATATGACCACGAAATATTTTAGTCAAATATATCAGATTATTATTTATTTCAGATTGATGTTTACTATCGCCTTAAATTCACATCGAAATTAATTATTCTTAAAGTAAGTGAATTCGCTAGTTGGAAACATCTCAAACGAACTGTTTAAAACTGAAAATGACTGAAAAATTTAGTGGAATAGGATTAATGGTCTTGATCAGGAGCTTAGTTAACTTAATTCTATTGATAATTCATTAACCCTGTTTTGTATTATGTGATTGGCGACATAGTGCAATGGTTTACGTAACATATATTTAGGTAAAAGTTGTACCATCTGATATTTTCTTTAGCCTTAGATTGCTGTAATCGTGGTGATTAAGCTTTGTTCCAAATGAAAAACTTACAAGATACTAAAGTATATTAACAACGAAAATGATGATAAATGGTATACATGAAGAGTAATTTCCTGGATATGTCTGTTTCATAGCCATCATCATCATCATCATCATCATCATCATCATCATCATTAACCTGGACTTAACGTTTTCACACAACGTGACATTCATTGATCATTCGAAGGAGAATGATAGGTATGGTATGGTTATGTCGTTTTACTAATCATATGAATCTTCACCTTAGATTGTAACATTACATCACTCTTTATCTACAATTTGTTTACTATGCGTATTATAAAAGAACTTGACATTGTTATTTTCAAATTATAGATGTCTGGGGTCTAACTCCTTCTTGGTTCAAACGAGGAAGACGTTACCATTCTGTTCTACCTCCCTTTCTATCAGTTTATTAAATATGCAATGAATAAAATCCATTAAAATTAATATGTAGATCACTATTTTGTATTATTACTCTGTGTAAGTAGTTAGTATTTTGTACTATTGATAATGTTATTATTTATTTTTAAATTCCGGTTGTAAATATCTTGAGTACCATCTGATTAGCCTATGTCGCCATTCATACATCCTGAGCGATTAGCCTCAATAGAGCAATTAGTCATGCCCCTTTCATTAGAAAAAGTTATTTATCAAAATCATTTTATACATCTAATATAGACATATGCAGCTAGTTGTATGTGCAAAATAGCAAGACAGAATTACTTTTTAGTGTCGTCTACTTAACTGGTGTGTAAGCTGAACTGTATTGATTATAGAAACTGTAATTTGACAGGAAATACAATTTAGGCCGGAGTATCCATACCTAATGAATGTCTCCCTTGTGTTGTTTACAGGCAACAATCTACAGATTCTATACAACATTTCATTCAACATCTCTTGGAACAAATGGGGGGGTCTATACCTGGGAACTAGCTTCACAAGCACACAATCAAGAAACACTTTATTAGATTATTTGTTTTCTGGTTGATTAAATTAGATTCAGTTTTCTGTTGGTCATTTCCTGAATCTCTCTATTGTATCGGCTATTAAGTCCTACATTCTCACTTCTACCTAAAGTGTTTCGAAGTTTCGAGAAGTAATATTTAACCCAGTGGTTCCCCTAACTAATCCCTAGTTAACTGGTAATGAAATTTCAATCTAGAAGCTTATGTAGCTGACCGAATTTCATTGATCCGATCGCAATATGGCCACTAACCAAAATGACTCGACATCAGCATTCTGTTGGAATAAAATGATCTTTATGAGTAATCGTCAGGAAACCCTACTACATCAAGGTTCCGTGTTATTTAACGCTTGTCAACAGTGCTCACCCAAATAAACTAGTGCTTCATAGTAAATAGATCATAAGTCACCCATTTTCACTATCTGCAATTGCTTCAACTGAGCTATTGTGACCATAACTAATAAGTAGAAATAAGTGAAATGCTTACATTCAATGATTCACTGAGTAATGACGAATGTCATGTTTGTTTAATCCTTTATAGTACTTATCGAATTACTAGTAATAATAGGCATGAATAATCAACGATGTAAATGAATAGCAACATGAAGATTAATACTTGTGAATTTCTAATTGTTTTGATGATTGTTAACAACTGTTTTTACTTAAAATGCATCATTTAATACTTTGATCATTTAAACAAATTGTTTTAATGTGATGGTTTCACTTGTTAAAATACATTTATGTTGATTAGTTCACTAAACAAAGATTTAGTTTTTGTAAGTGTTTAGTAAACAATTCTCTCTATACTCCCCTTTCTATACCTACCCAGTAACAATGTAAATGTATGTTAACTATCACTAGTTGAATTATGTACCGGATGTTATTTATTGGTATAAAAGGTATTTATTATTCCTAATTTTGAGTCAATTCATTTCAACTGACTTTTTCAAAAAGTATTTATTCAAGAGAAAGATTACAATACACTATCAATTTATTTGCATTTTGACTAACAAGTGGAATTTAGGATGCACGTTTCGTCCTATTTAGGACTTGTCGGCTGGATGTACTTGCATCCCAATAATACACATTGTAATACTTACATTATACGTATAATCTACATTGTCGATGTTTACTCTTTGATAGTAAGGATTTATATGGGAGCAAAAAGAATATAGATAAAAGAAAAGATTGTTATCATTAAAGTAATGTGTCTAGCTTGAAAATCAGTTATTGAGTGTATACTTTATAATAGTATCAGTAGTAGTTGTCATCATCATCGACATCATCGTCATTCTCATCATAGAAGTAGTTATTGAAGTGGGGAAACGTCTGCAATATGCACTTTATAGCTTTGATTTATGTTGTTTTTGATATCATATGTAGAAAAGTATACTCAAAATCAGTTAAAATGGAGCTAGTTTCATGATTGCTCAGTTGCATTCAGTTATATTATATACATTTGCCAACTCTTGTTTGAATTGTTACTGAAACCATATAGAGAAAAAGAGTTCATGCAAAAATTTACTGATAAATCCAAATAAATGTATGTATAATAAATGGGCATCTTAATCTGTGTAGAATGCCGTCTTAGATACAGGAGCATAGTTGTATCATAGTTGTAGTTCTCACCCATTTAAAAAGTACTACTGGAGGATTCCAATGTAATTACAGATGTATATTACAAGCTACTGAACTTAAAATGGCGCTAACTAACAGTGTTGTATTACACACTAAAATGGTATACACTTACAAATCTAATATTTCAGTTGAATTAAGGCGGTATTCTGGAGATCAGTCGCTGTATTCATTATATATTGGGTACCAGTAAAAACCATTAAGCAATCGGCTGTTGTTTTGTCCTAAAATGTGTACACTCTGTATTATATCAATGAATCCAACCTTGGAACATCAGACCTCAGGCGATTGCTCAATCATCGACACCACTGGGCGGCGTTCAAATGTAGAATTCCTACTTCAAAAGTTGAGCTATATTCACAAAGTGACAATTCTATATTTTGACACCAACCCAGTAGTGTTGATGGTTTGGCGTTCTCCAGCTTGACCTAAAGGTCATAGTTCTTCTTCCCTGGCAGAAATGACAGTAAACTTTGCTGAGTAGCGCCATACTATGACAAAACAAATGTTTAATGCTCTCTGATTTTCAGTAAGTTCCAGTCGAGCTAAATTTGTAATGAATACAAACAAATGAGTTCCAATATTTATTATATTAGCTAAAGTCTAGAGAACACAAGATACCTGTTATGTTTTAGTTTAGGACAAGTCAACAGAATGTATAGATGATTCCATTAGAAATCGAATCGACATATCACAAGAAAATTAATTGCCAACATTTGTATTGATATTAACAATTGATATGTAAGTGTTTATGTCCTAATACATGATGTTTTTTATCATGCAACAAATCATTTTAGTTTGATTGTCATACGGATAAATAAGTATAAAAACGTAATGCTTCATGAGTGTAAACTTTGCAGTAATTCCGTTATTAACATTATTGACTACAATTGATCGGTTACCATTAGCATATTTTGCTTTCTAAACAGACTGACGCGACTTGTTCGTTTAGTTACCAATTGTATAGTATTCAAATGTTTTTGTAAAAGATAGAAAACAACAGGCTGATTACGTTCTACTTAAGGTCCATGCAACTGAATGTTCTTACCAAATCTGTATTAATATTAACATTTAAGTTCAAATCTATTATTTTTACTTTTAATTATTAACGCATCATTCATTAATTTCCTGGATTCGTATACCTACTGATATATTAACCTAATACATACTTCTATACGTGTTAAGAATGAACTCAATAATTCATTAGATATCTATTATGTCAGTGTAAACATCAACATTGACATATATATTACAAACAGAACAATTCGATGCCTAGTTACAATCATATAATAATCAATAATTTCTTCGAATTAAGTCATTTAAGATATTTTATCTATGAACGTGAACTACTGTCTTGAATGAAAGAAATTTAGTAAATATCATTGTTACAATTAAGGAGGTTGTTGTGTAGATAGTTAATTTGTCAATGCTAATATCACAAACTGATCTGAATAAGACAACCATTGATCACCTCGAAACACTGGACAGTTGTTTCGTCCTAGTATGGGACTCCTCAGAAGTGTGCATCCACAAAATCCCTCCTAATTGTAACTAAATATCAGCTCACTAGTGACTTACTCCTTGAAGTAATTCCTGGAGTTCTAGTGTGAAGACGTGACCGGTGGAGTTCAATCGTGTCGGGTGTGAGGCAGTTACTCACCGATGACAATCGATGAGGTCGCGCAAACGTATCGCGAATTGACTGAATTAGAAATATCAACCGTTAGAAGCCAGCTCAGTGGTCCAATGGTAAGGCGCTCGTCGCAGAACCAGAGGGTCCTGGGTTAGATCCCCAACAGGGTCATGGATGCGCACTGCTGAGGAGTCCCATACTAGCACGAACCTAACTGTCCAATGCTTCCAGGTGATCAATAGTTGTCTAGTTCAGATCAAATCGTGATATGAGAATTGACAAATTAACTATCTCCACAAAACCCCCCTTAATTCGTAATCTACTTTACTCATTAAATTTCTTTATCTTACTATCAATCACTTATTCTATATCTCTCATTTTAATATATTCATTTTCATTTAAACTAAGTAAACTTAAATTCATTCTATTGAAAGAGATTGAATTGAATTTATACTTCATTAAATTCTCATTTTATAAATTTATTTAATAATACCAGACAGAATATCTAACTAACTATCTATGCTTCATTTAGTCAAAATTAAATTTTCAATGTTATCTATCAGAATATATCAACAATAGTAATAATATCGAAGTAGATTTTACTTTTTTTTTTTGAATGAAGTATTCTTTAGTATGTAATTAAGTAGTATATATGTATACGTATATTGACAGGTTATATTTAACTAAGTACAAATAGCAGATAATGAATTGAATTCACTAGTCTTTCAGTAGTAAGTTCTATTTATAAATGAAAGTAAGCAAACATTATGTGTTGAATGGTTTAATTAAAGAGCTTACGATGACATTTTCGATTAGTTCATTGGTGTAAGACTTTTGATTTCTATCAGAAGTTTGATTTTAGTGAAATAGTACAGTATGATGATAAAAGATTCGTAATAAGATCATATAGTACAGAGAATATAATTCTAAGAAAACCACCTAGAAAGGCTACCATCTCAAAATTATATAAGTGGATATTGCATATATTGTTCTATTACAATGGTCCCGGGTTCCATTTATTGAAAGAACTTGGGTGAACATAGCCTCAGAAGAGCATGATACTAGAAGGAAACGGTTATCCAATGTTATCTGGTACCTAATGACACTAAACAAGAAACTCAAGAACTAAGTTCCATGGTAGTTGGAACTTATGTACATTATCTACATGTAATCTTAATAATACTAATGATGTCTGTGAAAATTAAGCAGTAATTTTTCTAAATCACATTCTAAACACATACTCTCGAGTCAATCGTTTTGCGTCTAATTTTTTGTATGACTAAAAATATTCATTGACTGTTTCCAAGATTGTTTACCGTCGCAAAATTTAATGTTGAATTGTGTGAATTTAAACCTACTCACGAGTATCGATTCTTAGAAATTAGTAGGTAAACTAAGTTTATGAAAGTCGTCGTAAAACAAACTTTTCAATTATTGAAGAGTCACTTTGTCTTGTAGTCGGATTGTAACTTTCTCACAATGTTTAGGATTGTTAAACGATTTTGCAGTAAACGACTTGTTAATATTAAAGAAAAAAAATTTAATAATTTTTAATCTTTGATTACTTAACATTAATAAGTAGTTAAGAATAGTCATGGGGCTACTGTCATTGTCGAATATATTTGGTGTGTGAATCCTTTAATCATAATTATCGTCATCTTCTTTATTTTCAAACAACATAGGAGAGCATATTTATCTAAGCCATAGTGGTAGAACTTCTTGAATTTCTGAACAAATCGATTGACCATAGTTTGAGAACACGTGATTAAAATACATATGAAACGTAAATGTTGTTAGAGAAGAAATGTACTTTTATTAAAAATAAAGTGATTTAGGACTCTTTTGAAATGCCCACCCTAGATTCCACCTCTGGGTCAGCACTGTTCGGTAGAGCTTCCACTTCGATCTATTTGTAATATGGCACGACGAACATCCATTGTTGACAACTCCAATTCACTATCAGAAAGTCCGAACTCCAATGAATGGTTAGCGGGGTATACTGTAAATTGATGAAAGTGGGAATCTAACTATTAGATAACAGCCTAGTGTTTCAAAGTGTTACGCATTCACGAACCAAAAGCCTATGGTACAGAATCAAGGATTCTCACAGCTGATGAGTCTTATACTAGGACAAAGTAGCTATCCAGTACTCCGTCATCTTTAATGGTACCTACCATCATCCAATCTGCGTCGAATTCAGTCGATTATATTAATTTATACTATTGAAACCCGGTTGTTTAATAAAACCGAGTAGCGCTAAGATGATTAACAAGATAAAATGATTACATCATATTCTATAGCTTCAGTTACAATCAGCTAAAAGTTACATTTAGTATTACTGTTATTGGTTCTATCATGGCAATGAGAAGTTCATAAAACTTTTTTTCCGTAAACAGAGGTACAGTTGCATGTGTCTGATAAAAATAAACTCTGCAAATCAATCTTCGTTACTTGTTGATCATTTCAAAAGCTTTAGAATCATCTACCATATGTTCACTGTCCATTAAATATCTGATTATTGTACTTGTGAAGATTTTTATTCTATACAGATATAGGTCATTCAAAGAAATTGTACTATCGTATTCATCATAAAAATTTTTTTTTAAGAGGGAGTAATTGATCATAAACATTTTCTGAGATCTTTAGTATCACATGGATCAAGTAAACATGTTGTGACCTTAATAACGTAATGTATGATGAAGAATAATTTATGAATCAGAAAAATACAAGATAGTAGTTTATTTTAAGGAAAACTAATGTTATTGATTATGCAACGTTAGAAGACATTAAAAGAATTAAGTCACGATGTATAAGGATAGAAAAAAAAAGTTGGTAAAACGACTAATACACTGAAAAAGATTGTTAAAGTAATGGAAAAATTGAATATTGTACCTCCTGTTTAGTGAAGACAGAATTCAGACATGGTCTCATCAATCTTCATAGTATATTCAGTAAACAAATTCTTGATACATCTTCTAGTTGACTAAACTGGCTTTCCATATAGATGCTAGAGAAAGAATATTCTGGCAGTCTACGTTATCAGGAATTTTTCTATTGAAATCTTTCGATAAATGAATGTTCCACATTTAAGTATCAAGAAAATTAACAAGATTAAGTATGTTTACAATGCACTCGATTTATGTAGTCAGTTTAACTGGCTTAACATAAGCATATAGATGTCGTCGTAGGTAAATGTCGATGTTTAATCTATTCATGAATGATCGGTGGATTAAAGAAAACAATTCAAAGCCTTGCACAATTAAACAGTTCTTCTTCGAGATGTTAAAACTCGATTTTTCATAATAATTGTTGTCAAGTTTAGTTTAAATCCAATGTTGATGCAATGAGTTGAGTTGCTTTTATAACACAAGCTGTACTGTCAATAATCGAAGTAGTCAAGCCATTTTTGATGAATATTTGAATGATTCCCGGTCATTCGCATAACCGTCTGGTACTTGATGAAGGGTGGGATTTCAATGTAGTATATGAATGAGACTGGAATGTGAATGTTTCCAGTAGATATTTGTGTACAATCATAACCAGTTACACTGTCATATAGAATATTGATCGAACAAACGATACTTAGTAAACATACTTAGGAAACATTTCAGATAACGTTGCCAGTTATAGTTATTTCTCTTTTTTATAACCTTTGATGTTCGGCTATTTATTATCCTGTATGTTATGTAATTCAAATATAACTAGAATTTCTAACATAAATTAACATGTTAGATATCCAAAGTAAACTTATACATAACTGCAATGAAGTGATGCATGGTGTCAATAAGATTGACACTATGCATCTTACATTGAAACTGTAATAAATGAAATCTTCTTAAGTAATTATTGGTTCATTAGTGAAGTAGTAACAAACAAATTTATTAAATGTAAACATTATTTATACAAATATGTACATACTTAATAATCATTGACGAAAACAAGACACAAACATACACTTACTTGAGGAAAATGTTTTTCTATTGCTTGAAACTTGAATATAACACAACCAATTGGTTCATTTTCAATGGTGACTTACACGATAGGAAACATACACATTCGTCTATATAGACATATATACATACTTAGCTTAATGGATATATATATATATATATATATATATATATATATATATATATATATATATATATATATATATAGGTGTTGATGCCAATGTCGAGGATCTAACAGTCCTTTTCATGGATAATTCTCCATTTTGAAGATACACTGATTAGATTTGTTAATTTTCTACTCATTCATTTGTTTCTTGGAGTTTTTATTACCTCTCGATAAATGTTACATCAATACTACTGGAATATAACTACACATCATAACAGTCAACATTCATATTATTAAAACCGTTCTCCTCTGCAATATCATTATCATCATCATCAACAATAACAACTTCAACATTCTTTATATCAAGACTATCAATAATACTATCACTTTTAAGATGTTTATGAATCAATTGAATAAGAATCAAAAATTAATCTCATTATGTGATAATGGATAACATTATACAGTGTATTTGATACAATTCATTCAACTGACATTTAAACACTTTCATCGACATTACAATCATGCTGAAGGAGGTAGATTCCTTCATTAGATGTGTACATAAATATTAGTACTTAGAAATTATCAGATTAAGTCAGTATATATTATTGAGTAATGAAGTCGTTTGTTGTATTATCCATTGAATATTGAATTTAGTAAAACAAAATAATGTTACATGAATTGACTAATTTACAAATAAAGCATTCTATTGTTTAAATATAGAATCTATGCTAAAACATTATGGATGCTAATAATGCATTGAAATTAGGACGTTTATTTCGTGTGCCTTATGGTGGTGAAGGTGTTGATTTTGTAGATCAATTAAATTATCAATTTACAAGTGGTATCATTGTATTATTTATTGTTATGATTGGATTTCGTCAATATGTTGGTAAGTTATAATGATTAGTTAATGATTACTTATCTTTGTAATGTTATGTAATAGTAGTAGGCATTTTATGCAAATTGTAATCATCTTAGTTTTGGCATTTAATACAAAACTTGCTAATAGATACATCAATACAAGTAAACAAGTTGCTGTATATAGTTAAATGAAAGATGCATCATTTAAAGAGTTTTGAAAGTTTGTCATTTCTTTTAAAGGTTATAATTGAGTGTTGTGTAGATTGTTTAATATGAATTCAATGTCATGAATTGGTTTGAATTAGATAACTATAGAACACCATGAAACACTAGATTGCTATTTCGTCTTAGTATGGGACTCTTCAGCAGTGCATAACCGCGACTATATTAGGTATCGAGTTCTACTTTATTTCTTATTATGCTTACGATATCTATGACATAGGCATAACATATTGTATGTATCAAGATTTGTCAGATGAATAATTACCGTCTGCTTGAAAGTGGTACGTACAAGATAATTGCTTAATTTTCAACAGTCGTTTACCTCATTAACACAATATATGTAACCCAACTAAATTCGAATACTTCATACTTAATTTCGTACAAGTGAATGACTAAATGTAGAAGTTTCTAGTCTAGCAAGAACACTAATCGGAGTGACAACAACAGATATTCACTGTTTGTCATCAATCTTATCTCACCTTGTTAAAACATTGAAACAATGTTAATTGGATGATTCATCAAAACACACAGATACATGATTCTATACCCTTGATTGAAAGATGTATTTTGCACAGAATTTGGAGAGTGTATGACATTATGTTATTATTTTTTGTATGTTGGAAGTTTTAAATGGTGATCGTTAATTTTTATCCTGAATATTATAATCATCACTTACTTACTAAAACTTGAATAAGGAAAGAAAATGATGAAATTATAGTAGGCTACAGTGAATTCATTTATTTCATGGATTGTATCCCAGATTCTTACAAATTAGAAAACAGATCAAGTATATGAAGTGTATCCGGTGTATGACCAACTTACGTTTGTCATGTAACTAGAGCAACTTCTAACGAGTTTAACCTACACGTACGAACAAAAATAAATCAGAAAGTAGTTACGGATGACAGCAAAGTTATATTTGGTCGTGAGTGGAGCGTTAATCGGAAATAGTGATGTCTAGGTGAGGTATCTAGAGATCGAGTTGTTTCCCACATCATGTTGTGTCGTGAACTGGTAGTGATACTTGACCGAAAGCATTCTACTAGTCATGTCCGCTAAAACGAATATGGTCAAAATATTTGCATTCCACAATTTTTATTCACTACCATTGGACTCATTAATAGTTACCATGCCATTTCTCATTTCTTAGTTATTGTTATTTTATCTTAAATCTCGTTTACTAAACATAACTTCACTTCTTTTGTCTTTATTGTGTTTCATATTTACGTAAAGGAAGTAGTTTATTATATGCTGTAGTTGTTTTCATTTATTAAGCAGGTTCTTTACTTCGAAAGCGTTTGGTTTTCTCTTTCCCTCTCATACATACCCATTCACTTAAAATGTTTTACATAGTCATTCATTTGCTGATTAATCATCATTTGCTTGATACGTTTACACTAAACCGTTTCTCACTTGATCGATGGGAAACAGGCATCTGCCAGTTATCCTGGTCATCCTCATCTTTCTCTCATCCAAGGTGATACTGACTATAATCTACAATTACTGTCATTTGTCAATCTAATAATGAGTTGTTTACATTAGTTCATTTTATAAAAAAAAGCGCTGATATGAAACAAAAGGCCTGGATAAAATATTATATTCAATTAATTTAACGTATAAGTGAACAAAATTGACGTGTAAATGGATGTAGTTATTTATGGAGATCTAAGTATTCACTGGATCATCTTCCAGTCCACTTATTAAGTAAATTAATACTTCGTGTTGAAGCGTAACATTTTTATGAAAGTTTTTATTTTATGTAGTCATTTTTATCCTAACTTGTCTACTATGAAAGTATCTAGTGTACAACTAGTTAATTTCGGATTTCTTATCTAGTTAGTTACTGTTGTGTCATGTATTGAAATGGTTAATACATATTACCATTGTCATATTCATCAGGTTTCTATTAAATGAAACATTCAATGACTAGAAGTACTCGACACACTGCATTAAGTGAACACTAGAAACATTGTATCTAACTTATACCTTTAAAATTACTTAACTATTTTATAGTAAGTAATCAGTTATATTTATGCATTAGTCTTGACTGTTTTATCTTGAAATCACTAATTGTTTGATTCATATAACATAAATTATTTATTCATTCACAATTCAATTGTAATTAGTTGTAACTATACTGTTGACACTAGGTAACAGTGATGCTTAATTCATGTTAACATATTCATATGGATTTGAATACAAATACATTCATCAGCACCTAAAGTCATTTTGTAAAAACATTAAGTCAACACTTAGCTACACAATCCTAAAACGGTATTTCATTTATGAATTAAGTTGATTTGTAGAGATGGATATTCAGTTTATTTGCTTTTGTTTATTGCAGATTGTTGTTGACTGGGTAACATTTAATACCAGTGAGTACTGGATAGCTGTTGTGTTCTAGTATTGAACTTCCCAATAGTACGCACTCTCTCGATGTTTTCAGAGAGTTAAACCGACAGACATGAAGTCTCATGGTAGGCCTTTAGCACTCCTAGGTTAGTGTCCAGTGGTAGAATTCTCATTTGCATCAACTTGTAACATAGTGCCACAATTATCTATTGTCAGTGTTAATAAGTGTACCACTTCCATCAAGTCTTAACTTCACAAGATGAAAATTTAATCATTCGTAAATTTTACTCAAAATAATTCGAGTCTTTCTTATCTACTCTTACTGGTTAATTCTTGCCTTTGCATTTACTCTGTCTTGAGTCTATATTCGACGTTAAATAGATCTTCATTTACCCATCAAGTTGTATCTCATCAAGCATAACTTTTACATAGAATCACATTCAAGTATACTATTCATTTTAAGCATATCGTTAGTAATACACATAATTAAAACAATATCTCCCATATTCACTGCAAAAATCGTCATCAACTTTACATATTAACAGTAATTACGGTAGTAAATCGACGAAATCTATTTTTTAATTGACTGAATTTGTCATAGATAGTTGTTGGTAGGGTACCATTAGTAACTAGGGAGCACTGGACGACATTCTAATCAATATCAAATCCCTTTTAATGAATATAGAACTGTAGATTGGTTGATCACTGCGTAGTGAACAATTAAATGTTTGTCCAATCCTTTATAGTCGAATTCTATCTACGAAGCTGTTATGTAGCTATTGATCCAAGTGACTTGATATTCTTTGTGCTATGTAGAGATAAAAGGCGGTTTTGTGCGAGGATACTGAAAACTATAGTGCCTTGGCGGTATCTATCATAGACTGTAAAACTGAGCAACATAGGAATAAGTCTGTAGGGCAGCATATCTTCTCTGAAAGACTTGAGGACGCATTTCTGACGAGTACCAGATAGCACAAAACCTAGTTTCAGGGTCTCTTGTTGACTACTTTTACACTGCTTTCCATTTTAGTCAATAAAACAAGTAATTTTTTGGATATCAATTAGTCATATAATGAACTGAAATGATGTTACATCTTTAAAGATAATCTAGTTGTAATAATAAGATTTCTTCTGTGAATAATGACCTGAATGTAAAGTATTATCACCTAAAAGAAAAGCGTATTATATAAGGAAATACAATCAAAAACGAAAATATGGTTAACATCTAATTATCACTTTATCATCAAACTTCATAGACATTCAGAATAGGCTTGTATCTTCCCGTCGATTTTGTAATGGACTGAAACTGGTCAGCCTCTGTTGCCATATGTGCATCCTGAGCGGATCGCCTCTATATAGCGGTAGTACACAAGTCATATTTAAGTTGGATTGTGACTGGCAAGTGGAATCCAGGACGCGCGTTTCGTCCTATTTGGGACTCATCAGCTGGATGTACCTAGTGACACGAAGCGGACTGAGTTCGAATCCCAGTGTGAATATCAACATTGGGATGCAGGTACATCCAGACGATGAGTCCCAAATAGGATGAAACGCGCGTCCTGGATTCCACTTACCAGTCACAATCCAACTTAAATATTCATAGACATTCGTTTATTTATGAATTCATTGATAGTAGAATAAATATTGAGGTTATTTTGTCCGTGTCATTACTATCCACAAAATATGTTGCATTCAGGATTTCCAAATAGCTTTACCAGTGAATGAATACTGCATATTGATTGATTACTGTTTTACATTATATTCCGATTAGTAATTTTTAAAAGTAGTTTCTATTATTAGAATGATATTTGCGAAGTGCCACTTTAAAGTGAGTTGTTTTTTATTGAAACAAGAGTTGGGAAATTGGTTGTTACATTGAAGAATTCCTCACTCAATACTATTCCATTATGAATACTACATAAATGTGTTAATTTCATAAAGAATACATGATATATCTCTTCTTAAAATTACATTGTAGATAGCAAGTACAATCAAGGAAATGTTCTTTGATTTCATACAATTTAAGATTTGTATGTTATCAATACTTACTTGATCTGTTTTGATATTGATAGCACAATTCACACTTAATGTATCCACTATGAATATAGTCATGTTTGACGTATCCTGATGATCAGTTCTAGAATGCAATAAAAATTCATAATCTTCTCAGAATGAAGTTATATCACTAGGAATTGATCAATATCAATCATTAACATTAATAATGGAATAATCTAATGCTTCAAAATATCAATCTAATTCTTTAGTTAAAATAACGAATTGATTAAAATTACAATTTTCTTCTAATTTTTTTATAAAAGAAAAACATAAACACTTTTTTTTCCCTTTATAGTTTCTAAATTCTAAAAAACGAAAACTATAAAATTTTTATGAAAATTAACCAAGAAAAGCAATTTTCTTCTTCATGATTTCTTTTTTATTTCATTATTTCTAGCTTTAAAACATAGAAAAAATAACATTTTCCCCATAAAATATTTCACTTTTTTTTGGAGAGGAGGGGGTGGTGGGAGATTTTTCTAAATGGAATATTACCAGAACGTATGTATACCCCTTTTCACCACTACTAGTAAATGTTACAGTGATTAAAACCTACATGTAATTTTTACAAAATGAAAAATCCGTTTACTTACAAAACTTCATTATGCTTTTTTTCTTAATAGTCACGTGTTAAATATCATTTGTTAGAATCTATTACTATTTACTGATATTAAATGTCATTATTTAAAAGTATATGAGAAATATGGAACTATTCTATAGTTTATTATCTAATCATTTATGAAAATGACTTTACTATTAGATAAATTCAGCTTCTAACTAAGAAACTACTTCTAACTAGACATTAATTATGATAGTAGTTTGATAAAAGCTGAAAATATCACATTTACAATGCAAGATGTTCAGTTCCAAATCTATTTGCAATTTATCAATTTGAACGTCTATTCAAATGTAGGTCTATTGAAAAATAAATAAAATGTCTCTTTGTGTGCTCTCCTGAACGTATTCCGAAAATCTTTCTTTTTAAAAGAATTTGAAATATTCACAAGCATAAATGTACCTCTTTTACCAGATACAGCATGAGTTGAACATAACAACTGTATTTAAAATAAACATTAGACACTTCAACTTCTTTATTTCAAAGGTTTCAGAAGCTATAACCATCTTGTGATTAAAATCTTATTTTTGTATTAAAAACAATTTTGTTATCCTTTACCAGCAGAAACAAGGAACATTGTTCAAAATATGATGATCATCCTTCATAAAGTGATCATTTATACTCAATGATTTTGACTCAAACGTGTATCTTATCTCATTATATTCTCAATTAACATTTAATTTCTATTACGTAACACTGCTGTAGAATTGTCACTATGATTATCTATAAAAAGCATTCTTTAGTAATTCTTAGCTATAACTGTAATTTGTTCGTTTTTAATTAATTCAAAGATTCTTGAAGATATATTATTCCTTAAAATTTCTATGTTGATGTATGTGCTAATGAAAAATCTTGATATACTACGGTGAATTTAGGTAAATATTACTTAACCGACTAAAAGAAATTCAATTATCGAGGATTTAATAAATATCGAGTTCCATTCAATATGCCTAATACTTTGAGATTGTTTCATATTAGTGTTTTATCTTTCAGTGTAGTCACTGGTTCGAAGAATTTACCCTCTACAGAATCAAATATTTCGAATTTTCAGTGAATAACTAATCACTCGCATTAAGTTTTGGTTAATTGAATTCGCTACAAATTGTTACAGGTAGGGTACGTTTAGAAACCATAGAGCACTAGCCAACTGTTTTGTCCCAGTATGAGGTTCCTTACCAGCGCTAATCCCTAAATTTCATCCTAAGGGCTTTAGGTTAGTGAATGTCCAAATCATTGTACCATTAAACCAATATCCAGTGGTAGAATTTCCACATCCATCAATTTGTGAGTCCCACTCTAAAAGGAAAACAGCTGTCCACTGATTCTTGGTTCCATTTGTACCTTACTAACATCAGTTTGTGATGAATTCAATCAACCAAAATTTAATACGAATCACTATAAACCACTTTAATTGTTTATTAGTCGAATTATAGTCATTCAATGTTCAATTGTAAATAAATAAATAAACAAATCTATGTTATCAGATACATAAATAATCATCATAAAAACCCTAGAATATATTCTACGTAGAAATTTGATTGTTTCATAGGAAAGTTGATTAATGTCAGGTTATTGTTACCCTTGTTTACTAAGAAACAGTTTTTATTTTATTAGTCTGTAATAAAAAGAAATCAAATGAAATTGATGCTGTTTTTCTTTTCTACTGAAATGATTATTATTAGTAGTAAGTAATCACTGAAAAATTATTATTCTTAGTCAATAGTAACATTTTAAAGTCATATTTTTATGTATTTTATATGTATGTTCTTATTTTAAGACGTTATTTTGTTTAATTTATAACTTTGTTTTAATTAAACCGAATTAGTGTTACATTTATTTGTGGTTAATTAAAAACAATCTTATAATCAACTATTTTTTTTATTTATTTAAAACAGAAAAATATTGACGAATATTGTAATAAAATAAGATATGAATTAGATATTATGAACTGAGTTGGGTTAGGTAACCAATGAAAAGCAAAAGGTGATAAACATTTCCTCAGTTCATTTTATGGGACTACTTAGTGGTGTGAATTAACAAACCTCACCCATTCTATTAAGGAATTGAGTCTATGGTATTCATTTTTTAGAGGGGAACTCTTAACAGTTAAAATACTTAACTGAATGATATCTAACGGTTGATATTGATACTTCTAGTCAATTCTCGATGTATTTGAGGAACTATCTAGATTGCTGTTGTTGAATGTCAATCAATTCTCTAACGATTTTTTTAGATTCGTTATGAAATCTGAATGTTTTAGACTTGATTCCTCAGTGGCATCGAGGACGTGTACTGTCACTGAGCAGTCTCATACAAGGAAAAGACAGTTGTTCAGTGTTTCTTAGTTTTCAACAGATGTTAGCCTCGATTTACGACATCAAATCTAACAGCCACAATATTTCAAAAAATATAATTATAAGATTAATACTTTTACTTTGTTTGATATCAACATTCAGGGTCTGCTAAAAGCAGTTTCAATGATCACCCTTCTTTAGAGATTCCAAAAGAGTTCGAAAAATCAACTGATTAGCTTCGGATTATTATAATGGAATAATTACCTAACTGGCTTCCAATTTAAACATGTTTCTTAGATGCTTTAAGAAGTTTAACGACATGAATAATAGGATAAACATTTACTTCGGAAATAAACAATCTTATATACTTCACACCGTGTAAATTCTACTGACGATTCAAGACACGAAGGTTCCTAGGAATTATAAGGCGCTTAAGATGTATCACTTCATGTTGTTATCAAAATTCTAATGAAATGTTTTATTCGGTATAATTCAACTATACCAGCAGTGAAATAATTGATACAGTAATTGGGATTTCAGGGAAATTGTGTTTGAAAATTCTAGGTTAGATTCTTAACCAAGTGACATAGATGTCTCTCTACAAGACGAAATTGTCTTTCACTGACTAAGATTTTTGAAAGTTACATTAACGGATGTAAACTCACCATAAATACCTTCAAAGAATTTGAATTAATCTGATTAAAATTCCATTTATGCAAATATGTTAGTCTGTTTATTCGAAATTATTATGTTTGCCTTACAGTATCTGTAAATACACTCTGTTCAAATAGTGTGTTTTAAGCAGTTCAAAAAGATTGATACGAAATTGAGTTGTATGTAGTTGTTATCCAACTTAGTATTGATTTAGACATCTGTTTATCATAAGGCAACTATTAACTTACGCCTTCAATGAATTCATTCCTTTCATTCAAGCCAGAAACCAAGAAAGAAAGAAATGCTACTAAAGAGGTGGTATTTTTTAAGGTTAGTACTTGTTTTATTGTTTATATTAGTCACATGCTAAACTAAATTAGGGAGCACTGAAAACTAGGGTACTCTTAATAGTTGTTCCTTCACCTCAGCAGTGCATACCATCACTAAATTCAACTATAGAAACTCAGGTTCGGCGGCGAGTATTATCATCAACACTGCTGGACTAATCATCAGTTCAGTGGTAAAATTCTCACTTCCATTAATTCATGATATAGCACATGATCATCTATTGTCACTGGTGATAACTGTCTTACTCCTGACATAATGGATCTCCATCAATCACCAATTCTTACTAGGACATTGAGGAACATGTTGAAGTTAGTCACTAATAAGCTGATTATTTTAGTTGACTTAAGGTGGATTTTATAGAATTAGTTATCAAAGTTGCTGTTTGTTTACCATTTCCTGGAGGGATCTGGGGTACATACTACAGGAAGTCTTACATCATGACTAAACAGCTCACTATTTCTCCCTGGTTTTTACTAGTGTTCAACAGGGACACTATGTGACAAATATAGACAACGAATTGTTTTCTGACTGATCTATGAGTCTATTTATTTAGATCATCTTGTCAATGCTTATTAAGAGGAACTAATTTAAACGGAACTGTTACAATAAAGATGTGACAATATTTCATGGTGTAAAATGAATTTATCATTCTATTTTAAATCATCTAATCACTTCCGAAATCATATTAAGTTCGATTTCTTTTAACATTTAGCATGAATTATTCTGTATATTAGTTTCTTCCTCTCATTCTCTTACTTGTTTTCAACAGTCATCGCATTTTCATCGTCAAACCACTGTGTCTAAAGGAAACATACTGTAATTATCTAAGTGGAGTATTATTAATGGAATGATGAATTCACTTAATTCCATACAACATCTAGTTGCACTTGATTTACTCAAATCTGCCATTCGCACCAAATTTGTAAAACAAGATTACTTGCATATAACTCCTATGTAGTTTGTATTCGTTATAGAGTTATCCCAGTTGGGTATCATTCCTACTTGTATTGTTTCTGTATACTAGTTATCCAGTCTTTGTGCTCTAAGATTATAATTTTTGAATCATATATGAAATCAAATCCAGTTATATATCAAAATCGCAGGAAGCGTCTATATCATTGTGTATATATTGAGAAGTGACTAGGGCAAAGCTACTCCTTTTCGATTTCAAAAGTTAGACTACACAACTTTGTAGATGGTGAGAGATAGGCCGTCATTCAACAGTTATATGTAGTTTGAAAGACTTGGTAAGATTATCGTATGCTATAATTTCACAAATTGCCATAAAAGTTCGAAAACTTACCCTCATATTGAAATATCGTGGCAGTTTTCTTTGGTCAAACATTTACCAGAGGGAGGTAATAGTTTCACATTTATGTCATATTTTTTTACTGTCTCTTGTAAGTTAGATACCTTTTACAGAAACCTAACTGCTGACATTTTGAGACACAGGGCTATCGATGACTAAACACTTATAATATGACTGAAGTCAGTTCAATAAAATCATTTGCCATGCAACTTAACTGAAAGCGTTCTTTTTTATTTTCTCTGTTGAAGTGTAAATAGATCATTTTATATCCAATAAACCCAGAAAAAGATAGTAAGCAAATTGAACGACCTTAGAGGCCGCTCATATGAAGACAAAATATAAGGCAACTGAAATAGATCTAACATTGAACTTGCGTCTAGAACAGATTATTGGGATCAGCTCCTATAATGTGTACGACCTGACCACATAGATGCTGATTAACTGAAAAGGAAACAGTGTGACTAAGCTCGTCCAGAAGTAGACAGTAGGAGAATAGGGCACAAATATATAGGAGACTGTACCAAATCGTTTATTGAGTATTAACAAAGGCTTTTATAGCAGCACATTATGGACCAACCAGAAATACAAAATACATTAAAAACTGAACTGAGAAGGGGGAAGTTACTTACACAAAATGATATAATATGTTTATGGTAAGACAACAATAACTGTGAAAGAAAAATAAATATGACAATCATTAATAGGTCTCTACAAAACCTACAACTTAAGTAATACAAATATCATTGTTATTAGGTAGTTAACAAATGCGGCCTATTGACAAGAGTCCTGATAAAATGAAGAATAAACTTCAAAAGTCGTGATTCTCGATTCTTCGTCCCGTTATAACAGCGATTGATGAGTCTTTTCTAACGTACATACTGTTAAAATATAAATTAAATCTATTAACTGTTCTAATAATAGTATGAACTCAGTTGAGACCCTATTGTAATCCAAAAAGCCTTGAATAATAACTTTGTTAGAGTATAAAAATTCTATTCTACTCTCAGCGACAATACCACTATAATTTAAAACCTACATCAAGTACTTAACGTTTATCTAAATCAACCTAACGATTTTAAAGTAATTACCGCATATGTTATTATCGAAATGTTAAAACATAACTAGTTACAACTTTATACTGTAACTTCAGATATCTATCCCTAGGAAACATAGAATTGTAGGGATCCATCATTAAAATCTTTTAGAATACAAATTATGAACGGAGAGGAATTCAAATAAACTTTGGGGGATGTAACTTTTTCATTGTGTTTTGATTTCGATATTTTCAATCAAATTATTAATTTATTTAGTTAGTTACAGCTACGTGTTAACATGTAATCGTCAAAGTAGCTTTCAATAAAAGTTTTAACATTCAGTATATTTATTTATTATTCAACATGTTTACGAAAGACTATCACAAATAACTTCAGCTCATATTTACAAAAAATGCATTACTTTGATTATTTCAAATAAAAAATAAAGACATAATTTCAGCTATTTCAATGTTTTTTATCATTTAAACCAAATATTGAAACTCTTGAATTCAATTGTTTAAATTAATTACTATTTCGGATGTAAAATTAGGCGCCAAATTTGAATCTGTACTAAGTAAAATTTGTTTAATAAAATATACTAGTGGTAGTTAATTGATTTTCTGATGCCAATAAACAGTATATGAATAGCATAACTTTAATTTTTATGAAATTAAAAAGAAACTAAAAATAGTATTGGATATCACATATGGTATGATATAGATCATTTCATATTTATTACGTATCTTCTATACAGTAGACATAATTCACTTTCTAAGTTATTTAGACAATAAAACTGTTATGTATCATTTCCTTAGCAACAACTTTATGAAACTATTTTTATAGTTTTATATCATTGATTGGTTTCACTTGGACTACTTTGTAAAAAATTAGAATGCAATTAGCAATCATATTGTTCTAGAATGTAACTCCTGAGTAGTGGCTTCAGCTACAATCCCACCCGAGTGTCTAATTTTTAGTTAAGTATGTTTATTTTAAGTGGTACCGTAAATGTAGTCAATCTATATGTATTATTACCTACAAACTAAACCAATCTCCGATATGTCGTAAATTATGATCATTCACGTTATGCAGAAGCTAATACGACAACAGGAAACAAAAATTGATTGCTCTATATCCGTTAATCTCGATTGATATCGCTAGACTCAAAGTGGGAGAGAAGAGCACAAGACATTTAAACCAACCAGATGAAGTCACACTTATAGTTCAAGTATTCCTGCATATACATGTGAAACTTGACCAGAGAGTTAACCAATTAAGAAAATAATATCAATAACGAACATAAGCAACACTGATGGGGAACTGGGGCGACGTGAACACAATTAACTTTTAATTAATCGTGAACGGAAAATGACACAGCAACAAATAATAGGTTATGTGGGAGGTTAAGGAGAGGAAAATGTATAAATATGAAAAATAAAACGTCCAGTGTAGATACGACCAATTTATATGAAATAATTTTCTGAAAAATACATTTATGAATATTGGCAATTCACCTTAATTCGCCTGAAACTATCAATCTCCATAAAATCTCTTTATTAGTCCTACATAGAAGTATAATTAAAACATTCATGAATACTTAATTTATTCTTCATACTGGTTAGAATGAATCACTGAAAACATACAACACAGAGATTAATAAGGAGTACTCATTTAGGTAGAGATTATCCATAATGTTTTCGATGTTCGCAATGTTTGTTGATTTCAGTATACTCTGTCATTTTTTCATCGCTCACAAATTGAGTACTACGTTTCAGTGTGCTATTTTCATGTCATGAATTAACTTACACCATATTCAGTCTCTTCTATTCAACATATTGGCATGTGTTACACTAATCGTAACTGATAAGTGTAAACATTCTAATTATAGTCTTTAATCAACGGAACGCTTTAAGTGTGTAGGATGTATCCGACAAATATGTCAGATTTAACATAATCACTGAATATTGGAAAACAATTCAGATAAACGTAGCTTAGAACTGCTCATAATGTTTTAACTGACTAAAGATCTGTTTGATCAATTAATTAATTTGATTTGTTCGATTTACTAGTTATGTTAAATTGAGGTAGTTTGTGGAGATAGTTTTTAGTTTAGTTGTTTGTTCGCGCCTTGGTTTGGTACAGCTTAAAATCAAGGAGCTTTGGACATCAGTGTTGTTCTAGTATGTGACTCTTGGCAGTACTTGTTCTCGATACCGTGAATCTGACAAATGATCTTCAAATTTCTTATCGAATGGTGAGCCATCAACATCACAAGGTCGGCGCTCAATATCAGAATTCCAACTTTCATCAATTCGTGATATAGCTCGATGAACATCTACTGTCCATTTGTGACAACCGGGTTAGCCATTCACTAGTCTGAATACCCTGGGTTCTATTCCCTATTGGAATTGGTGATAGATATTACTAAGGAGTTCCATACCAGGATAAAACAGCTGTATGATGTTCTCCATCGGTTATCAGTTATACCCAACCGTAATTATTTTGTTTTTAAAAACAAACAACTATTCTTTTTTATCTTATGTGTAGTATTATTAATCTGCTTTAAAAGATATTTCCCTGGGTTATTACTATCATTATTTCAAGGTTTCTTTCCAATTAACCCTAAGTCAATAAATGTTTCCTAAAATACCTGATGTCATGTTTAAAAGTTATATGCCTTGAAGGGAGATACTTTTTTACACCGTAACAAACCCTTCACCCTTCTTTTTCATTCTGTTTCTTAACAAAATCTAAAAATACTTTGATTCATACCTATTGTATACTCTCTTCCAATTACTATACTTTTTTGCATAAAAACTTTTTTTCTAAAGATAACTATAGTAACTTAATAAGAAAATGACAATTTTGTTAATATGGATGACAAATGTATGTTACGTAATATATGCTAATGGCATACATTAACTTGGTAATTTTATGAGAATGTAATATAAGTCTGTAATTTTGAAGTATAATATGAAAGAAAGCCAAAAATCATATTTAAGAGAAGTTCATTATTAGAATTGTTTAATATTGATTACATTAGTAACTTAGAAACTGTTTATTGGATGACTGTAACGTTTTGACTGAGTTGGTAACAGGTAAGACTATTCAGCACTTACCTATCGCGTAGTGATGAAGTTTGATATAAATCAAATTATTTTATCTTTTCATAATGATTTGTAACAGCTTGTCATTCAGTTGAAAAAAGAAGTAAAAATCAGATGTCCTTTGTGTGTTTTATGTTGTGGTAGAATGTGCTTTATGTTTAGTTGTTAAGTGAACCTAAATACATCACTGTTAAGCAATCATTAACGTAATATACCTGAAGATTTTTTACTGATTAAACGTAAACCACCTTTCATCGAAACGCTTAGACTAAATGTTACATTGTAAATTCACCGACGGAATTCAATTAGTATTATAATTGACTAGATAAACAAGATAACGATCTTCATTCAGTGGTTAATGATTGTTCTCATTAGTTGTTATGCCGGATCATAAAGAAATGTATCAAACTTTCAGAACTGTGTTTTTAAGAACACTATTTCATTTATTTTAACTCTGTGCAATGTAAATATTTTGTTTTTATTATTGTTACGTTACTCTTACCCTATCCTCCTGTTTAGCATAATTACTGTTATTATATTGCTCTTATTATGGACTATACTTAATTAGTTGCGTACAAATTGTTCCTATTCACTACCACTATTTCCTTTGTCCTGTATTCATGTTAATTTCCTAATTGGTTTGCTGTGCAGTCTGATTTTATGTATATATAAAGGAATGCTTGAAATATTTTAGGATTCTGTCTGGTTGATCTGCTGGCTCGTATTCTTCCTATTCTGGATTGGGACTCAGTGGGCGTAGGGCAGACGCACAATAACCGACTAGGCACTCGTGATTGGCACTCAGCCAACCAACCACCAAATTTCTCGCATCTAAAACATTAGTATTAACAGAATAGGTGAAATTACTTAATATTTGATAAGATACATTCAAATAAAACTGAATTAAATGGCATCAAATTAAATGTAAGACTGAACAACAAAAATAAAGAATGAAGGCACATACTTTCATTGCAAATTAAACATTTTCTTAAACATTCATTGGCTGAATAGCTCCTTATACAAATGTTGAACCTAATATCCATCTTTGTAAATGTTAATGCATTGCATATTTAACTTATGAATTTCAAGTAACCAGTAACTTGTTCATTAAGATTCAAAAGTGGACACAGACAAAGTCATCTAAACGAGCTGATTTAACACAACATTTCTGCAATCATGTAAACACTATTATTGTCATTGTTATTCAGAATGACAATCAAAGCTTCTCAAATAAATCATTTAAGCGAACATAACCAGAAGTCATTCATTTGAGCAATAAATCTTTTCCATCATTTCAAAGACTGATCGAATTCGTTCTTGATTCAGAACTTGAATGCTGAGGGGCTGGGGGAAGACAGAGATTAACGTCAAACCCTTATAGATGTTCAAGTATATAGCATATCAGAACAATTAAGTAACCATGATATTTTAATAGTTAATCGAAACCAATATCACATGTTCAACTACAAACCACCTGAAAAACAAAAGACGAATACTAGTTATTGATTTAACGGTAAAATGTTTATTCCACTTCATTTAACATCATTTTCAGAACTTCCTAAACAACAGTACAATAAGTAATGAAAAAAAACTTTTTTCTAATCAAAGATTTTATTGTTTAATAAATTAAAAATAAGTCTACTGACCATCTGTTTCCTTTCCATAATTAACTGAATTCATCATAAACTAAAGAAATGACTTGAATTGATCACTAACTGTAACAATGATGACTTCTACTTACAGATCTACATGTAATTTATGGCTTTAATTACACGTAACTTTTCGATTATCCATTTGTTGTGTAATTTGAAAGTATTTCTTGATGTTGTTATACACTGAAAGTGACTATTCTTTGTTGTCATTTAAGAATCCTAAGTGAATTGCCACGATACCATGGTAGTTTACAAGTATAACTAGAGCTAAGCTGTGTATGGTAAAGTTCGAGTACATTATCATCTGAATGCAGATATGTCCGGCTGACGAGTTCTAAGTAGATCGAAATGCGTATCATGGATTAGGTTTTCTAACTGTAGTTTATTAAGTGTGTTGTATTTAGTATTTATGGTCATTTTACTGCTTATTTACTAAGTATAATTTCTTATGCTTAACGCATGAATATTTTATGTATTACACTGGGATTCTCATTGTAACCCTCCACAGACAAATTTAAACGCTTGAAATAAAGTGAATAATGAAACTTTCATTATAACAGGCAGCACTCATCATCGAAGTGGTCAGGAAAATGTTCGAAATTCATTATCAAAACATTTTTGCTAAACAATTACGGCGTTTCAGATAAACTCATCTTGATTTATCACCTTCATCACTTGAGTAATGTAAATCATGATCTTATCAGTTAGCAAGATTTCAAATGTGTTAAAGTGCATACGCACACAAAGATTGGTAAAAACCTATTACTTACATAGGTTTAAAATATTTGCAGCAAACAGTGTGGGGGATAGTTCGAAGATTGTCTAAAGGCTACCTTGCTTGACCATGGTTGTATGTTACGTGGTACTCTTAAGTAGCGCATATGGGAAGTCTGAATAAACTGATACAGTTTAGGGGATTTGGTCTCCTATCAATCACTTTCACAATTTATGACATATACCACTGAGTTATTTTGGGTGCGACTGATTCGCTTTTGGACTGAGATATTTTCACCGAATAATCAATAGAATTCGATCAGGAGAATGAGGAACTAGACAAAAATAATAGTGGTCATTATTTGGTGATTAATCATATTTTCATGTTAAAACTGATTAATGATGAGCTGCTGCATTCGAACGAATATTTTAATCAATTCCCTGATTAATTTGAATCATATATTTAGGAAATCGATTGTAAAAGATTGTACTTTCCCTTTGTTGATATTAAGAACTACAATAAGAGAATGTACACTAGAACAGTGTCTTGATATCACCCTTACTTACAATCTAACGATAAAACTGAAGAGATTGTTTCGTTTTATCTGATGGTCATCAGCTGGATGTAGTTGCTACATCTGAGAGACAAATGTTGTGTAAAGTTTCATGGAAAGAACGAGTCAGTGAAAATCTTTACGATTATCTGTATATTCGGTGAACGCATTATTAACATATTGAACCCAGTAGATTAGTGAAAAACACGTTGTCGTATGAAACAACAGGTAGTGTATTTTGATAATAGTGTAAATACTAACTTTCACTGCTGTTCATAAAGACTAAATGTGCTGAAATAGCTTATAGATATACATATAATGTAAAAATGTCCAGTATCATCAAGTTAATTTCCTGTTTGAACAAACTATACAGAAACTTGGCTGAAACTATTTTCGAGATTAGGCAAACATCTTATACTTGATATCATGAACTGGCTACAGCTAGACAACCAATGAAAACCACGAAGAACTGGACAGCTGTTTTCTTGTACATTCGTCATTTGTATTTCTAACTTAACGAAAGGTTTGCCTAATATTCATTACCTCTAAATGATGTATTTGTTTTCATTGACTTTGAGTATTCAACTGACTTGAATTATTTGGTAAACACGATAGCGGCAAGTGAATGGAATATCAAAGGTTTGTTTATGACAATCATCTTTCATACCACTCAAATAATTATTATGTACCTATTTATGACAAATGTGTAGATGAAGAACCCAGAGTTTTAGTTAGAAGTAACATCAGACAAAGTTTAATTATGTCAGACAAACTCTAATGATTATGAATGATCATCACTGAATAATGTCACTTGATTGTAGTTAACAACAAAACAGTCAATGGGTAGTAACTAACTAAATGAATGTACTCACCACGAGGCCTAGCGGTTGTAAAGGTGCTCTTCTGAATAGATGAAACAACTTTCTAGTGCTTTTTATCTAACTGAAGTTAAAACGTAATGTAATGATCTTTCCGTTCTTAATATTAATTACATTAAAGGATAAGGTTTTGTTTCCATATACATTTTATGTGACTGGATTGCCTCCATATTACATTTAATTTGGATGATAAATGGTAAATAGACTTGATGATGCCTATTTTCAAGACTTATTATGTAGTTGTACCTTAAGCATACTAGTGATAATGTTCATTTTTAGACATAAACTTTATTCACTTGATAAGATTTCGTAATCCAATGAGCTACTGAGTTTTGCGAATGTTAATAGGAAAAGTGAAAGTTTCCCCTCTCTCTTGAATATATATCCCCATATCGCGTTTATAATTTGCTGCAGCAATCTCGGCTGTTCGCTTGTTTACGATGATCCTACAAGAGCTAAATTTACCTAGCAATAATTTAACATTTTAGGCTGACTCGATAATAGTTATATATTATTTGATGAATGATTCATCGAGGTACACGTGCTTTGTTGTTAATAGAATGCTATGCATCACTGCAGTAGCTCATAAGGACCAATGATGTCGCTTGCCTTCAAAATTGAACTTCACCGATTTATCCTCTAGAGATACAATAAATTTAAATATACTTAAGGATAAGTGATTGAGTCGCCCACCGTTTTTAAAGAAATCAAAGGATAAATAGCTTAGAAAAGAATCCAATCTTCATTAAACTTGCAATTATATATGTTCTTTTGTCTACAGTTTCTCAACTATGTTAGTCTTCATTAGTTATAGTGATAATGCAATTTTTGTTTTCCTGATAGTAAATAACATCAAATTTTTATAGTTTCCTCCTATGAATTAATGAATACTACTGTTGTTATTAATTCTTGAATATATAATTTGATTGATACATCATTCTATGTATGCATACATATACTTGACAACAATGAAACCTATTTCCTTTTCATTTATATACTTTGATTAATCGAATAACAATAACAGAAATCATCAGAATATTCTGTTGGATTCTCTTATTTCCTAACATATTTACTTAGATATAATCAAACTTGTTATTTTGATTCCTTACCCTTCACGTTTATCGCATAAGCATATATAATTAAACACCTAATATATATATATATATATATATATATATATATATATATATATAATACTCTAGAAGGTATACTCACATATATGCATAACAGGAATAAATTATCAGTAGTATTATTCTCATTTAACAACAACCTAACTTTGTTTATGATTAACATTGTTATTCTAATGATTTTGATTAGAATGTTGAATATAAGTGATGCATTCACATATGATGAGTTTGAAAAAAACACCAAACAATTAAGTGTCATGCAAAATTAGATCATCATATAACAGAGAAGACATGGGTAAGTGAGAGAGAGAGAGAGAGAGAGAAAGAGAGGGAAAAAGAAAACAACGATAAGTAAATTATGTTGATAATCAAGTTATATTTTTCTACTTATTTGATGATATCTCTACTTCGTAGATTTTTTGTACAATGTCCAAAATTGAAATATATTAATGAATAGAATAGAGAGATATAGTTCGTATGAATGATATCAAATGAAAATCTGTGTATTAGGTAGTTGCTTCATTATAGAAGAGTTCTGAGATTGTTAAACTGACTTGAATTAGACAACCAATGAAAATGACGATATGTTGGATGATTGTTTCGTCATTGTATCAAAGAGCACATTATGAATGGAACAAAAGACAGTTAAGCTTCATGTTAAGTGAGTAAACTTTGGACTATTAAGTTGAAATTTATCGGTTTGGTATTTCAACTTTAGTCAATAGGCGATATTCTGTAGCTCTTGATGATACTGACCTGGTACTCAACTTCGTTAAACTCAATTGGTCATAAGTTTACGTTGGGATATTCTGCTAGTAATAATCATAAAGTAATCCAATTTTGAGAATGTTGTTATTAATCTATTTAAAACAGATTTTTTATGGGATTCAAGGAAAATTGTACAAAATTAGTGAGTTTAACTTTTTGAGTCTATAAATCAGTAGCATCGTTTAGTTAATCTTCACATAGTAATTAACACTGTCACACAGTACATGGTTACAATAAAGTACCTTAACATACATACATATACACAATGGATACCGACTCAACAGTTCATTTCTTCTAAACTTAGTATATCAATATTATTCACCCCACTCACGACAAGTCTCAATTTCAACAATCATGAAGTCTCATTAAAACTTCAAAGACATTCTGAAGTTAGTCACCAGTGAGTTGATTATTTTAACTGAATTGAGGTGACTGGTGGAGTTGAAACTTATCAGGAATGAGATAGCTATCACCAACGTGTGACCATAGTGTCATACCATAAATTGATGAAAGTGGCGATTCTACCATTGAACACCAGCCAGTCAAGTAATGCTAACTGTTAAGCATTCGTTATGAGATCAGAAGGCCTTGGATTGAACTCCCTGGTGAAATCAAGGGTGTACACTGCTGAAGAGTTTCTCATTAAGAAGAAACAACTGTACAGTGATTCATTAATACCCAACCAACATCGGTCAGTGGCGATTACAAACAAGTAAACTTAACAGTGATTTCCACAAAACCACCTCACTTTGTTTACGCATATTAAAAGTACTATCGAATATCAATATTAAGTAACTGTTAATGTAACTTACCTTCGCATCATTCGACTTTTCATGCAGAATTCTAGTGATTATTATTGAAACACTGTTATTAGTATAAAAGTAGTCATTAAAATTTAATAACAGTTTACCATAAACTCAATTTTAACAAGAAGTTCCATGTAAAGTAATGAATTACTATAAAGTTGAATGGAATAAAAGAATATTCTTGACATTTCTTCTCTTTATTGTAAGTCATTTTGTCAATTTAAGTAAATAGAATATTCGGTGTACACAGAAACAAGTAATAAATACAAAAGAAGAACAACAACCTGTTTGATTAAATGCATCCAGTGAGAGTCTACGATAAGACACATTAGGTGTATACAGATGACAGTAAAAAAGAAGGATTATAAATTCAATGATGTGGAAAGTTTGGATTAATTTCTGCGATTTTTTATAAAAGTTTATTGTGCAATAATTTTTTATAAAATGTCCATATTGAAAGAATGAATCATGAAGCCCTCTTTTCCTGTTTTACTTGCCGATCAGCTTATGAGTTATCAAACACTCTCCTTTCTTCGTAGTTGATGAAGATTATCAAATTATTTTAGTATTTTTTTTAATATATCTGTCATGAATTGACTGAAACTATAAGTATTAACCATTAAATGCCAGCTAATTCAGTGGTCTGACGGTTGAAGTTTCATTGAGAATGCTAAAGGTCCAGGGTTTGATTCCCAAGGTGGGTCATAATTACTACCCTTCATTCCCCCACCGACAAAGGAATCTCATGTAGAGACGAAAAGCTGTCCAGTACTTCCCAAGTTTTAATGTTTATATAATCATGATCTAATGAGTAATAAAAAAATTTAAGTATATTTGATAGCTATTGCAAATATAATGACTTAATATGTACACTTTTAAGTTTCCCAAGATTATTACATAGTCTCTTGTATAGTTTACATGTTTGTTAGCACAAGCTAAAACTTTCCAATATAGAAGACACAATCTTATGTAAAGCTAAAAGAAAATTCTCCTTTATTTTAATCATAACACTACAAAATGTATTGAATGCATTATCGATTACTTTTGTGTAATTCGAGAACTCATTATCGTTTATTGACTGTTAAATAATAATAAGATGGCATAGTGACACCGATCAGTGATGTATCATTTGAATTTTTTCTTCCTTAAAATCATTATTATAAATTTGAATGGGAAATTTATTGATTTTCAAGAGGTTTATTATGTTCCTAATCTCCTTTTTGTTATCATCATACCATGAATTAATTCTAGGGATTCGTTTTGAGAAAAAGCTTCAACAATGAAAGGATACATTGAATTAAAGTGTAAGTACTAGATAGAATCTAATAGTTCACATGAATGATCAAAAATATAAGCTTCATTAGAATCCATTTCATCTAAACTACTTAACAAATATCAATTGATTGCGTACATTTTCATTTTCGACAATAAAATGGATATCAGTGTGAGATGTATGTAATCAGTTAGAGAAGTTTCTAAGAAAAATTGAATGTATCGTCTACATAAGTAGACAAGATCTGTGGTCTAATTACAAGTTACGTGACAATAATAAGTTTGTACAATGGAGGACACAAATGATCTCTTCTACTAAACTGTTAATTTATTTATATAATTTCCCTCTGTAGAATTTACTGATATTATAAATGACTTTATAATTAAGCTAATGTTACAGAGAATTTGTTCATTTTTGAGTATTCTATTGAAGAGTACAGAAAATTATCATTGAAAATAAGTTGAGGATTCAAAATCCTTAAAAATACAAATGTTCATTTAATCAAGTTGTATTGAGTTTTTGTAATCTTGATTACAAACTATCATCACATTTATGTGAGTTAATGTGAATCAAACTCCTGAGGACATTTGACAACATTGAATTGTATTATTAAAAATGTTGAACAATTCAATTTGATGAATAATCACTATGGTGATACGAATATTTTGTATATACACGCATGAGTTGGATGAATAAAAATTCGACTGCCACGCTGTCGGTAGAATTAAAGCTTCTTGCGGACTTTGAATTTCTTCCTCTAGTTAGCTGGACTGGGGCGCTGTAAAATAGCTTAACTCACCTGTTGTTGTGTCATTGGTCATCCATTCGTTAGCAAGTATCGAGGTGTCTACCTAATTCTTAAATCCTTAACAGAATACTAATGTATAAATATACGGTATCATAGCTTACAACTTTCTCACTTTCATCAATGCTTAATTTTGACTGTATTGCCTGTAAATCATAAATAAGTTGGCTAAGTGGTTTATACATACTGTTAAGATATTCGGATACCTTAGAGAAAACCTTGTTTTTGAATTTGACAATAAATCTCAACAGGATATCAGGTGTATGAAATTCAGGATAGTCTACAAAAATATGATGCTGTACAGGGTTAGCAAAATAAAGTAAACTATAGAAAGATACTAATGAAAGGTTTTAGTGCTTCATTATTTCACCTGCCTTCAACTTAACTTTTTATTTGCATACTTTTTGGCCTATTATATTGTCATATAGTTCCATGAAGATATGCTTAGTGAATAAATATAACAATTTTTTATTTCATAATAGTTACACGTCGAATTAAGTCAACTTTGGTTATTGATACGTTTATGATATTTTGTTTAAAAGACAGGACAATCCTGAATAAGAGGATCAATAAAGTGAAGTTGTGCGACAATAAAAGGACTGTTATATGCAAGGATCTAGGAATGATGTTGTTTTGTTATCATCATTTATTAAATGTTTCATGATTGTACTAATTAAGTTAACATCTTAATCATGTAATTTGGTTACTAATGAATTAATACTTATCGTTACTATGGCTTCTCTTCGTAACATGAAGTAAATATTGAGCTTCAATTATTTCGAATAAATAATTAGGATTTGAATTGAGATGGTTTGTGTACATTCGTTTTTATTTATTTAATTGAATACGTTACAGACTAAAGTTGACTGGGGTAGCCACTGAAAACTAGCCGTTTTCTTCGTCTTAGCATGAGGCTCCTCAGTAGTCCGTACTCACTGAATGCTGGCCCAGTGGTGCAGAAGGCTAAGGTGTTTGCCAACCTGAAGCCCCTATGACGAAATCTAGGGTGCGCATATTGGGGAGTCCCATACTGGGACGAAACAGCTGTCTAGTGCTACCTGGTTTTCAATGGTACCTTGCTAACACCAATCTGTGAGGTATTCAATCAACTAATAATATGCTAAATCTCAATATGTTTCACAGCTTTAATCTAAGTCATTTTATCAAAGAATAAATGAATAAATAGCTTAAAGTAATTAACACGAATTTATGAAGAACAATGGAATACTCAATTTAGTTCGTATTATCATTTCAAACCTTGATAACAATGTCGAATTTTATTTTAATCACTATGTAAACAAATGATAAATACTTCTATTGATTAATGCATCGATTGTATTGGCCTTTTTGAAAAAGAAACCATTTCATTTACATACAGTTGTGGTTAGTTATGACGCCAGATTAGGCTGTTATGGCTCGATGCGTATGCCCAATTAGTTGATTTGCCCTTGTGCGCATGAGATTACAACAACAAATGCTAATAAGTAAGCCTAGCTGTTCTCCTACACGTCTGTTAAATGTTCACTCACTCCCAAGATGGTATGTGAAGAATATAAGAAGATGAATCAATCAAACAGAATCAAACTTGCATTTCAAACAATCCTTTACGTATACAATAAACCTGTCCATCTAGTCAACCAATTAGAAAATTAGCATTAATACAAAATCAAAGTAACAGTGACTATGAACTGGAGCAACGTATACACAGTCAGTTAAATGTAGTTTATAAATGAGAAATTATATAGTAACAGATAATATACAAAACGAGAGGATAGGGTACAAGTGATATAATGGTGTTAGAAATGAAATGTCTACTTCACATAAAACTAAAGGAAATGAAATAGTCTTCTGAAATATAGTTCTGACAGTTAGTTATATTCCTTTAATCACCCAACACAACCAAGTTATCCAGTACGTTTTCAGGAAATATGTTTTATTTATCAATTTCGAACAATTTTCAATTGGTTAACTATGTACCGCATATTAGAATAACTTCTGTTAAAGATTTGTTTCTATAAACTTTTAGAATTTTTGCATTTTTCATTCTAAGCATTAACTTCTTTAACCTAACATTATATGCATCTTAGTTTCATCATTTGAAATGAATACATTTCATAAAAACATACAGTAGTTACACATAACAGAGAGATGAAAATCACTGAATATGATATACATATTCAACACTGAAAGCGTTTCGGATAACCTCAATCATATATACCAAGAGCTTCCTATTTATCAATGATATACTTTCCTATAAATCGTGAACTGTTTACTTAGTGTATTAATGTATTGGTTAAACTAGGCTACAGTAATGAACTTGAAACATCATCGGCATATATTTTAAAAAGAAGTATGTTAATAGAATTTTTTTGCTCTGTCAACTTGGAATTTAAGTGATTAATGACCATAATTGCATATTCCTGCCTACTACAAATAAGTTCTTCTTTGATCTTACATTAGACCCTTATTCACTGTTCACTTATTATAGTGTATATTAAAATGATATTTTCTAGAATTACAATGAAGAAGTTTTATAATATTCGTCTTAATTCACTTATAGCACTTCTTAATAAAAACTATTATGATTCCTTTACATATCGCTATATTAAAAGATCAATTTAGAAGAACACATTTAAACTGAATATTATTGTATTCAATTGAATAAATTTATGTTGTGATAGTATCCTATTAGAACCTATCGACTAAGTTTACAATGAAGTAACCGAGCCATATAATAGATTTAAAATTTAACTGTTTATTCCATGACTACGTTGAATGTTATCGAAAAAGTGAATTGATTCGCATTGACATGTCTCCTATGCAAGATTAACAGAATATTTACCTCATACTCATTTCAAGCCCATATGACCCAATATTACAGTTACCTAGTTTGCTCGTTTAGAATATCACTGTAAAGTAATAAGTAAAATTCAAATATATTGATATTTGACTGTATTTCGTATTAAGATTATTTCATTGGTGATATTTTAAAGTGAAATATGATCAGTCATTTGTGCGATATGTAAATACCCTAATATGGAAAACACGCCCGTCACCCCTCCCAGAGGAGCATAGGCCATTCACCAGTATTATCCATTCATCTCTGTCCTCAGCAATCCTTACCAGCTGTTTCCAGTTACTATTCATCCTTTTAATGCCTGCTTCCGATTATCAATGCAGGGTGTTTCTCTGACTTTCTTCTTTCTGTTTCCCAACAGGATTCCAAGTTAATGCTTGCCTCGTGATGCCGTTCGATGATTTCCGCAATGTATATCCTATCCATTTCCAACGAGTATACATAGTAGTTATAGTGTTATAGAGAATACATGGATTGTAACTAATATTTACGTCCAAAATACACATTTCTTCTTATTTTCAAACTTATCAGCTGAGCGAAACCAATTATACGCCACCATTGACGTCAATACTGGGACTCGAACTCGGTACTTATAGATTCTAAAGTTAATATGTTATTTACTAGCTTACTGAACGTATATACACACTAATTTGTGCAATAAGTATAATTTATATCATTATGAAGTTTAGTCAGGAAGTAAGGAGACAGTGAATAAGTGAATAAACATTAAATCACTGCAAAGATTACCTAAGATTATATATATATATATATGAAATGATGGAATGTTATCGCATACTTCTGGCGTCATACATTACCATACTATTAGGTCCCAACAAACTGTATGCATCGAAATTAATTACCTTAATGATGTCCAAAATTGTCTGACTTCATTTTTTACTTCTTTCATATGTAAAATGTGAGAAATAAATACATTTGTTTTCTTTTCTAAGTATGATGATGTAACAGCCTCCTTCACACAAAATGGTTTAATGTTTTAAAATAAATAAAAACAATACATATTCAGCATTGATTTATACATCATCGAAACTGTGACTTAACAAAACATTAGTAAAAATGATTGAATTTGTTCAATGTTTATTTCCTTTAATATATTTGCATGTGATATTTGTGTTTTTATAAGAATAAACAAGAAATTGGTAGGAAGTTTTTCAGTAAGACGAAATAAAAGGAGTCTTGAGGTAATTGATACTCCCTGGTGAATTATATTCTAATTCACTCAGTTTCATGATCTGCCATTGATACTACTGAACTATTCGGCCTACGATTATTGAAATTTCATTCCTTAGGAATTTACGACGAAGATGCATTTTAAAACATACGAAGTAGACATATATGTGAATATGTACGGAATTTCGTCACAATATGGAGTTCCTTCTACTGCATACTTAACAAGTTGGAAAATCTTTTTTAGCATCCAATATTCCCATTAATTAACATCTTTCATACACTTTGTTCCCTTTAATATTTTCATGAGAGCAAGAACAAATATTTGTGCAGAATAAGATAAATTCATTTTATTTCATTAATGCTGATGTCACGAATTGATCTGAACCAGACAACCATTGATCACCTGGAAGCACTAGACAGCTGTTTCGTCCTAGTATGGGACTCCTCAGCAGTGCGCATCCACGACCCTAGTGGGGATCGAACCCAGGACCCTCTGGCTCCGCGACGAGCGCTTTACAATTGGACCACTTGAGCCGGCTCCCAATCGGTTGATATTTCTAATTCAGTCAATTCGTGTTACGTTTGCGCGACCTCATCCATTGTCATCGGTGAGTTATTGTCTCACACCCGACACGTTGGTTCGTTGGTTTCTCTTCAGCTGCATACAACCTAGAATATTTATTTTACAAGATCAATGTTTGAAACAAGTTTTAACATACTCATAAGAATGCATGGAGTTAGTTGAAATCAAGATTACATAAATATGTGAACATGGCTTAAAATGTTGGAGAAAATGCTGTGAATATATATACGATCCAAAAGAAGGTACCAGAAGGCAAAATAGAGATCAGAGGTCAAATGATTACACAATATGAGGTGGTTGGAAATATTTGAGAATAAAGTGAATAAAGCTCGGTTATTAAACTTTAAATGACCTAATTAAACACGAAAGTTTAACTTAACCATCTAAAAAACGATGATGTAACCCAAAAAGAAATTATTAAGTCTGATCAAAAGAGAAAACGTAATAAAAGAAACTTAGCAAGAGAATAATAACTATGAAAACAATAACCCGAAAGTTAGGTTACCAGGGTAAAGAAAGGCTTATAACAGTTTCTTTTTGAACACATAAGTTTGGTTTCAATCGTTTAATGGCGATCGCTTCGGCATATTTTAGAAGATTAGAAGTTTTTTGTCTATTGAACACTTTAAATGATTGATTAATATCAATTTGGTGTCCTGTGTCAATTATATGCTTAGCGATTGCGCTGTTAAATTTCTTTGTTCTTGTGAGTCGTAGATTTTTTGAAACATGTACATTAAATCGCAGGTAGGCCCTTCTTTCTGTTCGGCCAATGTAACTGCTACTGCAGGTACATGTAAATTTATATAGACAGTTGGCGGAAACGTGAGAAGGATACCTGTCGATTTTTGATTGTTTCAGTGAACATGTTGTTATGTATGATATAAGCAGTTTGGCAGCATAATAAGTTCTCTTTAACGCTGAGCTAAGTCTTCTTCTGATTGTTCCAGCAATATCATCACCTTTAAAATCGAGTTGAATGAAAATAGACTTTTTGTGGACTGTAGTTTTATTTGGTTTATCAGGCTTTTGTTCGCTCTATTTGCCAATGAATTTTTCCGGATAGCAATTCATTTTAAGACACTGTTTAATGTTAGTGAGTTCTGTATCTATCATATCTGAAGTACAACTCTTTTTGGCTCTGAGAAACAATGTTTTCACTTATGCTATTTTGTGATGGATTGGACATAAGCTGTTAAAATTCAAGAACAATCCATTCCACGTCGTTTTTCAGTTGATCGACCGTTTCACTGAACCATCTCCTCGACGTTGCATGGCAATATCCAGGAAATGAAATTTATTGTCTTTTTCTAACTCCATGGTAAATTGAATATCTTTATGTGCTTGATTGAAAATTTTCAATAAGTAGTTATTATGTTGTTCATTATTGCATACGATGAAGGTATCATCCACGTACGTTGAATAATGCGTCATTTCCTCAATCACCTTTTTTAGTTTTGTGTTTTTAAGATTGGCCATAAAAACGTCTGCTGGGATAGGACCTAATGGACTACCCATTGCAACACCATCATTTTGGCGATATATCTTATTATGGAACCAGAACTGGATGATCCTATGTACACAAAAGTAATAGTCGTTTCAATTCAACCACTGGTAGAGGAAGTAGGTCAGAATGTTGGCATATAATGCCTTCTGGTACCTTCTCTTGGATCGTATATATATTCACAGCATTTTCTCCAACATTTTAAGCCATGTTCACATATTTATGTAATCTTGATTTCAACTAACTCCATGCATTCTTATGAGTATGTTAAAACTTGTTTCAAACATTGATCTTGTAAAATAATATTCTAGGTTGTATGCAGCTGAAGAGAAACCAACGAAATAAAATGAATTCATCTTATTCTGCACAAATATTTGTTCTTGCTCTCATGAAAATTATCATTTTGTTGACACCACCAAACAATTAAGTAAAATGCACATATTCCCCTGGTAAAAAAAACAACATCACAATCAGTTACCTACTAGTGATAGTGAATGATGTCATAAACGTAAATTATTCGATACCAGCTGAATGATCAAATAAAAACACTCTCCATGCATAGTGGAAATATTCCGGGTTTGACTGTCATCTTTACCACGAATGCGTACTACCAAGTAGCTTCATAGAAAAATGCATTAGCTGTCTTATTGTTCATAATTTTCTTTTGTACTCGATTTCTCTTAAAGTATATTCACTAATCAAATATCCGAGTGTTAATGGGTAATCTAGTGATTAGTAATGTTTAAGTTATAATCATGAATATTAGCAACATGAAAGTACAAACACTTTCATGTATACTGAATAAGTTCGCTGTTGTCCAACCATCATAACTCAGATAAAAAAGGAACTGACGTATAAACTAATAGGTATAGGATTCAAGTTTCAATATTAACCTCGGCATTATAATGTAACAAGAATATCCAGTTGATAAAAATTAAAGTGGACCAAGTGTACTTCTAGAATGTCATCACTAGTTATTTTATAAATACTTACCGTTGACTTATGGCATTAAATATACGTATATTATTCTGTTAGTTTTGTTGCGACCAGTGAAAGAAGTAAAAATTTTTATAAATGGTTACTCAACAACATTAATAAATTGTTCGATTTTAATTCAGTTATACAATAAGTACAAAGTTTATTTACTATTGGAGGGTGGGGGGTTGTGGAGATAGTTAATTTGTCAATCCTGATATCACAAATTGATCTAAATCAGACAACCATTGATCATTTGGAAGCATCGGACAGCTGTTTTTTCCTAGTGTGGGACTCTTCTATAGTGCGTATCCACGACCTCATCGTGAATCGAACGCAAGATCCTCTGGCTCCGTGATGAGCGCTTTACCATTGGACCACTGAGTCGGCTCCTAACGGTTGATATTTCTAATTCAGTCAATTCGTGATATCATGATTGACAAATTAACTATCTCCAAAATAACTTTTAATTGTAACTCACTACTGACTAGCTCCTTGAAGTAATTCCTGGAGTTCTCTTGTGAAGGCGTGAACGATGGAATTCAATTGTGTCAGGTGTGAGGCAGTTACCCATCGATGACAATAGATGAGATAGCGCAAACCTGTCGCGAATTGATTGAATTAGAAATATCAACCGTTTGTAGCCGACCCAGTGGTCTAATAGTAAAGAGTTTGTCGTGTAGCCAGAGGGTCCTGGGTTTAATCCCTGATGAAATCGTGGATGCGCACTGTAGAACAACTGTCCAATGCTTCCAGGTGATCCATGGTTGTCTGATTCAGGTTATTTTGTTGTTCACATACTATTCAATCTTGTGTAAATACATGATATAATGGTCATAGAAACAAAGAAAATGTCGATAAGTGAATGATGAAAATATTTATCAAAATAAAACAGACATTTACTATTCCTGTTAGACGAATACAGTGATTTTCTCACTTTATTAAATCTTAATAACAGAAAAGATGTCTAGTTTAGATTAGCGAATAACTGTCATATTCGAAGTCTTTCCTAGTTGTTTTTATTGTCTGGTAACAGAATAAACATGAATCTATTTTCATTAATTGAGTTAATCAAGTGAAAATGATTTATTTTAAACAGAATTGATGCAAAAGTAGTAAAAAGAACTAGACTCAGTTGAATACTACTAACTAATTAGTTAGGTAACCAACATATGTTGAAAACAATCAAGATTTCATATGTTTACTTATAAACTTTTCAAAGGTTTGAAGTGAGAGAAAACCTATTTCTGAGTGATACATTCAAATGAAATAGTACAAGCAAAGGGTTTCATACAAAGACTATCAACCTACATTAGTTCATAAATATGAAAATACTTTATGTTATGATTTGATTTCAACTAGAAAACGATAACCAGAAAAGTATTTTCAAGGTATTGTATTCATGTTCCTAACCAAGGACTGAAAAATAAGATATTTTTAGTTCAGCATGAATAACTTTTGTTCCAGTGAGATGAAGCTGGTCAATTTAAACCATGTAAAGAGATAGACAATCAACATCAGTGTTTATATGTGACAGATACATAGATATGTGAATTATGAGATTCAAACTAAATGACTTAAACTTAGAGAAATTACATTATGGTATGAAAACTCAGGTTTCACTGTCTCCATTATTAGTAAGACGCATGCTAGAACATTGACATCAGTCGAATGTCTTTTAGTTCTCTTTTATTTATCTCTTTAGTTTGTTTTTGATATAAATTAATTTATAATATCCTGATTTTGTATTAATTATTAGTGAAGAAAATTGCCTGACGAGTAACTGCAAACTCCCTGATTGAATCACTTTCGTAACAAATCCCATTTTTACTAAGGATAAAACTAGCTACCGTTAAATTTTTATGTCTGAAACTTAACCTATGGACCACTAAGCCTGTACCCAATGGCTTAGATTTTTAATTTCAGTAAATTCCGCAGCTCTAGAAAAAAGACTCTGTCAGAGGAGTTCGACCATCTCTGATATATGAAAGGTACCTAATAATTGCGATTTGGCAAATGGATTTAAATCGATCTGTCTCCTGCCGAGATTCCATGCTACATTAATTTTCACGATATTAATCTATATTCATTTATAAGTGGATTAGAATTGAAATAAGGTTATACTCATGTAAAGAAGAGAAATATAATTTTTTTCTCCTAAGTTCCAATTCTTAACTGATCTACATTTCCAATCTATAGTATTAGTCAGAATATTGATCTTGTAGGAATAGCCATTCTCAAAGGAAATATTTTGCCTTCTCATTTTATTAAACATCTGAGAAACAAGTTTGTCATTACAGCTTAACTCATCTGTTAAGGGAAAGTATGGTAAACCAAATTACAACTGGTCCTTTAGGGATACTATCTTTCAGCAGAAGTAATTTAAAAGCATTATGAATAAATGAACACAGATGAACTTATCTCAATGGAGTAGTCATCATCATCATCAACGTAAAACGTAGAACCGGGAAAATAAGCCCATAGGTTCAAGTCGTCATACCACACTATCACTTCGGGATAACAGAGGTAACATAATAACAGAATACAAAAGGGGCAAGTGAATTAAAGGTGCGCATAAACTAATAACAGGATTCAAGTTGTAGACGTAATTAACTACTGAATACGTTTGCACCACTGTGACCGATTCTGAGCCATATCTCCAAGTGTCCCCAACCATTTATTGCGACTATCATGAGGACCTCAACCAAGTAATCGGCATCTAACAACATGGCTTAGATCAACAGTTGAAGGCTTCATGAACTGATGCTATGTTTTGGTTTGACTGCCCCTACCCTTCTTCCATCCTATTTCAACCCTAGGCAACATCGCGCGACGAGGCAGACGGTAATCTGGCATACACAACACATGTCCTAGCCATCTCAGTCAATGAAGGTTAATGGCCTCTTCGACTGATTTACCATATTTTTCAAGAACATTTTGTCTAACCTCCATATTACTTATTCCACTATTCCATGATATACGTACGATGTTACGAAGATTTATATGGTCGAATACCTGAAGTCGACGCATATCTTGGGTTTTCATGGTCCACGTTTCGCAGCCATATTTTGAGACGGCGCGAAATGCTGCGTAGTACACCCAACCTATAATTGAGAGACAGATATCTCGCCTTCGCAACAAGTGGCGTAAATCGGCGAAAGCCAATCAGGGCTTTCTGAACCTGGGCTGAGATTTCGTTCGATGCCTACCCACCGGGGGTGATGAGACTTCCGAGATAAGTGAAGTGGTCAACGCATTCAGTTACTTCACTCCATATAACTAATCTAGAGGAAGAAGCAGGTCAGTCCTTGGAGTAACATTTTAGAAGAGAAGATATGCATTTCGAATATGCTTGGATTATTACTCAAGGTGCTCAGGAGACTCTGCATATTGTCAGCGTCTTCACTAAATAGGACTACATCATCTGCGTATTCTAAGTAGACGAGTGGAGTAGTAATTCATAAGTTAAGCTGTTTAACTTTTTACTATAAAATTTCGGGTTTAAGTCCATTCATAATTAATTTTCTTTTGATAGCCGAGTAGTATCATTAGCTGTTTAACAATTAGAGTATTCATTGAAGCCAAGAATATAGATAAGTATTATTTAAGTGGCTTAGTATTATTAAACATAATTTATCGACTAATTATTCATAATACGTTCATATGATGGAAGCAAGAAAGCAAGTCAACCTTTTCAACACATGTGACACTATAAAAATTACTTTGTCTATACTTACTCCCTTCTTGGTTTTTCTGATCATTATTTTTAACTCGTAAAACGACATATGATAAGTATGAAGTCAATAGTAATTCTCCACCTACCTAATCAACTACTGTCACAAACAACTGGAATACTTACTTTAAATGTTTCAAGGAACCCAGAAGACACATTTAGTCTAACAGATTCAGATTGCTTAGATGCACTTGATACATCATAGTACTGTTGTTAATAGTGAGATATGACAAAAACAAAAAAGAAAAACTAATTATTTATATCACTAAAATCAATTAGTAGTATATTACATTAAGAATTCTAATTTATCACTGATGTATTGTTTTGATTGTGATAAAATTTATTAAAATCATAAGTCGAAATGTAGCGATTCTATAATCATCGATCGTAAACAATCAGTTTATTTTATTAATTAAAGTTATCGAATTATAGTATCTAGGTTACTATTCATTCTATATTGATCTATTCATGAAATGACCTTAGAGATATGTAGAATAGAGTATGTTATCGTTTAGCTAAAGTGACAATGAATCAAAATGATGATGTTAAATATTAGTTTATGTTGTTTGATTTGGAATGTGACTGGCAAGCGAAATCCACGAAGTGCGTTTCGTTCTATTTTAGACTTGCCAGCTGGATGTACATGCTTCCTAGTGTTATTGTTCACAATATGACTGTAACTCTGTTCTTTTCGTGCCAAACGTCATTCCCGTTCTCCACTAGGTCTACTGAGTCTAAATAGCCAGATATATCCACTTTGCATATATACACATAATCAGAACGTATTTGTATCTTCCTGTTGATTTATTATAAACTGAAACTTAACAGTCTCTGTTGGCATATGTACATCCTGAGCGGATTGCCTCTGTATCGCGATATAGCTACAGAGACTGGTCAGTTTCAGTCCATAACGGATTAACGGGAATTTCCAAACACATATAAATTATCTATACATACCCGTTGCACAAGTGTGACTGTTTGAACTTAGCGGCTTAGTTGTCGACGCGGTGGCAGTTTGACACGAAACGAACTAAGTTTGAAATGAGGTATGAACATTCAACAGTGGAATGTAGGTACATTCTACTGATGAGTTTTAAGTAGGACTAAACGCATGTTGTGAGTTCCACTTGCCATTCATAATCCAACCCAAACAATTGAAATCTAACCTTAATATCAGTGTCGAACCCTGACCTGAACTAAAGAATTGAATCTAAACTCTAATCTAGAACCCTAAACTGAACCCCAACTCTAATTCTCTTAACTATAACATTAAAATGTATTTATGAATAGTTTAGTTAACTTGAAATTGTACTCATGTATCTACAGAGTTTCGAAATCGTCAATGACCTAACTTATAAAAAAATACTGTTTTTTCATTTCCAAATAGTACAGGTTACACAAAACTTCGATAAGTACTTTAAGAAAGTACAATCTCATGATTTTGTTATCAAGAAAATTTTATAATTCATTGAATACGTCACAGATTGGTGTTGGCAGGGTACCACTGAAAAACAGGGAAGCACTGGACAGCTGTTTCGTTCCGAGTGTAGAACTCCTTAAACAGTGTTTACCCTGAATTCCGCCCAGTGCGTTTTCAGGTTGGTGAACACCTAACCATCTGAACCACTGAACCTTCCGGCATTTATTGTGGAATTCCCACTTTCATCAATTTGTAACATTTATTTCCTGTTGATTATCTTATGATAACTTGAAAATATGTGACATTGATTGGACTTGTTGGTTAATTTGTAGTTTTATGCTTATTCGTCGTAGACACTGTAACAATCAATGAATGTCTTCAGTAAATTATACTTTACTGAAAATTCCCACACGTTTTGTTGTTCTGATTAACAACCGTTACATTCTTAATTGCCTTAAGCTACGTTTTTCTATGTTTTTATGATCTGACTTTAAAAGTGTTGCTTTTGTGGATTAACTGCATCGGAATTCTGACTATGTTTTATAAGTTGTACATTTTCTAAAGCCATTTATGTGGTGGAAATTAATCACAGTATTTAATGCACTTAGCATTTGCACACTTTCAATTTTATGATATGTGTACTTTACAGTGAATAAAATTTATTTTACAAAACAATTAATGGAAGGCAAAGTTGATGCTCACAAACGCATATTTTCATTATGTATCTTAGAAACAGGTTCCGAGTTTTATGGGTATATATTCGCACGTTGTTTTAAGGTTAAACTAATGATTAAGAGCTTAGTTACCGCTTCAGTATGAAGTACCGTTTCTACCTATTACATTAATTGATATCAGTTCAAAATCGATCAAACTATCAACTCAGGAGATTACATGAGAACTTGATTATCGATTACAACCTTATTGGCTAATACCCACTCTAGTATCTCCTCATTTTTATGAAAACTTAGATTAAAGTCATTACTATAAAATAATCTTACTAAGGATACAAATCACTTTGAAAATTTATATCTCTGAATTCATTTTAGCCACAACAACAACAACAATTACTACTACTACTACTACTACTACTACTACTACTACTACTACTACTACTACCACTACTCCTACCACTGCTACTACTATCACTGTGAAAACAAATACCTTACTATAATTAGGTATGATCGAATCTTATTGCTTTAATGCTCATTTGATTGACATATGGTTTCAGCTCTTCTGTTGATACATATAATAGAAAACATAGTGAAATTGATTAAAGCATGTCATTTCTGTACATTTGCATTGACTTTATGCTATAATCATTATCATTATCATTACCAATAACAAGTAGATTTCATAATGTGTATTTTGCTTATTAATTATTCTGTATGTCATTTTAGTTATTCAATCAATCTCTATTGGGAGTTGTCTTTTTAATGACAACATAGTTGCCTTCACTAGTTTTACTATATTACTATTACTATTTTTACATTTATCATATAAGTTGGATTGTGGCTGAAATGTGGAATCTAGGACACACGTTTCGTCTTATTTGGGAATCGTCAGCTGAATGTACCTGCATTCCACTGTTGATGTTTACAGTGGGATTTGAACTCAGTCCGTTTCGTGTCAAACGACACCCCGTCCACCACTAGACTACTGAGTTTACACAGTCAAATTTGTGCGATGGGAAAACCGGTAGTAGGATGAATTTGTATATCCCCATTGATTTGTTATAGACTGGAGCTGGTCAGTCACATATGACACGAAACGGACTGAGTTCGAATCCGAGTGTGAACATCAAAATTTGGATGCAGGTACATGCAGCTGACCAGTCCCGAATAGGACGAAACGTGCGTCCTAAATTCCACTTGGCAGTCACATTCCAACTTAAATGATACTTGTGAATAATCACTATATTGAGCCAATTCTCTCAGGATGCACATATAGCAACAATGACTGACCAAATTCAGTCTATAACAAATCAATGGAAATATACAAATTCATCCTTCTATATTTTACATTGTTTGTTAATTTTCTTTAAAATAATTAATTAATACAATACATTATATATATACATACAGATGAATAATTGAATAATCCATTGAAGGCTTAATTACTTGACAATCATTAAATTATCACTATTATTACTAATAGGTATGAATATGATAGATTATTGATTGATTGTAATTGTCAAATTCTAATCATCGTAAATGTATTATTGTCAGTATTATTAATTTTAGATTGGTATTCTTTGTTATCTTATGAATAAGATATTGGAAGGTAACTGTTTACATTAGTACTGTCACTGAAATGTAGGATATCGGTTTCGTCTTATTTATTGATAAGTTGGTATATGTAACTTTAGGATTGTGTAATTGTTTCTACTAAGACAACATATCTTTTCAATCAAAGGAGCACTACTCACCCCTGGATACTATCCATATAGCATGCATTAAATATATATATATATATAGGTCTGAGTTTTAAAAATCCTTACTAATCATTTACTGTTGGCACTAGTATTCGAATAATGGTAAGGATAATAACAGTAGATTTATTTAACATTATATTTGCTACAATATAAACTTTAAGTATACAGTATTTATAACAAGTTATTAGATATTTACACGTACACATCTGACGTGATACATTTATATACAGATATGATGATATCAACAAAAATAAAATAGACTATATCTACATGTGAAAATCAGATGTTGGTTTCATAACAGCAAAGGAGTCTTTATATTACGTGATAAACTGTATTTTAAGTGTATTGATTTGTAACAAGACCCGCCTCAACAACTTTCCAATTCCATAGAATGAATATAAGCTACAGATTTGATACATTTTCTAACATGCATGAATTCTAATAGAATGGCGCCTTGCTTCCATCAGACGATATACAAGGTGAAAGATGTAAATAAAGAGGGTGGTTTATATTTGCTAGAATAACAGTAGATAGTTGTTTTCATATTTTCAAATGTTTATCCACAACTATCTACATAATAATATCGAAAGTTGCACTACACACTCCACTAACTTTTTTAATGCTTTATGCAACACTGCATACCCTTTTCTTAAAAGTTAGAGAAAAAAATAATTGGGAACAGTATATAATAAGTGGTGATTTGTAGGAACTGACAAATTATAATAATAAGTGTTTGCTAATGCCAAAACTACGTAATCTGCTAACAATGTTTATTTAAACTAATGTTGATATTAGCAAAACAGGTGAAGGCTAATTAGAATAAGCCTTTACCCGTTGCACAAGCGTGACTGTCTGGACTCAGTAGTCTAGTGGTGGACGCGAAGGCATTTGTTACGAAACGGACTAAGTTCGAATCCCAGTGTGAACATCAACATTGGAATGCAGGTATATCCAGCCGATGTGTCCCAAATGGTACAAAACGCGCGTTCTGGATTCTACTTATCAGTCACAATCCAACTTAAATATTAAGTAAAGGCTAAGCTAGACTAAAAATTAAAATTGCACTAATATGATAGACATTCAATTCATTTTTAATTACCGATTATTTAATTGTACTAACATCGTGACAGATCACAATGGTATTTAGGTATTTATGTGTCCGAGTCTGAGACTGGTTAAGTGTAAGACTAGTCAAGCTAGACTACTGTTCAACATTTGGTAAGGAATTATACATTTTGGAACAATTTAAGAAACATGTATACAAACAGTAAATTCATTTACATACTAAATTAAGGTATTTTTCGCAGTGTGCAGGTTAACCACGAAGAAAAAGAAAAAAAGAGAGGAAATTTTAACACCATGAGCCACACCAACGTCTGTTAATAGATTGCTCTCGTTCAGAGAAGTACAACCAGCTTTACGTGTTAATAGTCTCAAATTTGCTGAATAATATAGGTCTAGAAACAGAATTCAATCGGTGGAAGTAAAAGTTAAATACAAATTTTAAAGATACTTACCGACTTTTCCTATACTAATCATTATACAATTATACAAGACAATTGCTTGATTGAAACTATTTCACTTGCATCTATGTACAAACTGCGTACTGATTGATGTGCTCTGCATACAACTTGTTTAACATTCACATAAACACTTGACTAACATATTACAAATGCAATGAAACTTATTTTAAAATGTAAGAAAGTTCTTCTCCCCTGGAACTTCCAATTACATTTAATGATCTATTTAGACAGATACCTATAAAACTTAATGACTGAATTATTAAAATAATCTTAAAATGTTATTGGAAACCTATTAACTTAACACTTAATTACTTGTAAATATTGATAACTTTCTTCTACTCAATATTACTAACTTTATCTCAATAAGTAATTGTTTAATGTGTACTCAAAGTCAATAAAATACACCACCCTGGTAGCAACTATGTTAAATATTTATTGATATTTTGTGATTAAGAGTTCAATTTAATCATATGATAAATCAAATCTAAATAATTAGGGGGTTGTTGTGGAGATAGTTGATTTGTCAATCCCGATATCACAAATTGATCTGAATCAGACAACCATGGATCATCTGGAAGCATTGGACAGCTGTTTCGTACTAGTGTGGGACTCTTCTGCAGTGCGCATCCACGACTCCATCGTGAATCGAACACAGGACCCTCTGGCTCCACGATCAACACTTTACCATTGGACCACTGAATCGGCTCCTAACGGTGGATATTTCTAATTCAGTCCATTCGCGATATGTTTGCACGACCTTATCCATTGCCATCGGTGAGTAACTGCCTCACAACCTCGCTGTCTCCTCAACTCCACAATTGTAACTAATTATCAGCTCACTAGTGACTAGCTCCTTGAAGTTATTCCTGGAGTTCTAGTATGAAGACGTGATCGGTGAAGTTCACTTGTGTCGGGTGTGAGGCAGTTACCCACCGATGATAATGGATGAGGTCGAGCAAACCTGTCACGAATTAACTGAATTAGAAATATCAACCGCTCAGTGCTTCCAGGTGATCACTGGTTGTCTGATTTGGATCAATTCCTGATATCAAGATTGACAAATCTAAATAAGTAGTTATTAAAATTATATGCATTCGTAATCAAACTATTTCATTGGTATTGTTCATTGTCTGAGTTATGGATGTTATAAAACATGTTATGAACAAAGTGACTTATCTATTTAGTAAATAGTATCTCTAGTTTAAAAATAGGATTCAATTCTCATTTATCAATTAATTGCTAATATAACAACAAAAGCGAAAAGAATATTCACTTCATGTCGTATACTTTTCTATGGTTCAGTATATCAATGAACTAGTTCAACATTAATAAGATTCTTATAATTAATCAATTAGCCGATTACAAAATGTTTACATGATATAAACGATTAACATTTCAGAATTCATACGAATTAGTTTAAACGAGTTTATGAATGATGTAGAACAGTGGATTAAGTGACTACTGATCTATAACATATAAACACCTATTTACAAGCTAACTATTAGTATTGATTAAGTTGGATTGTAACTGGCAAGTAGAATCCAAGCCGACGAGTCCCATTTGTGACTCGTCGGCTGGATGCACCTGCATCCCAATGTTGATGTTCACAATTCAACTTACACAATATTTATATCGTAGCAATCTTCCCAGGATGTATATATGGCAACAGAGACTTACCAGTTTTAGTCCATAACAAATCAACAGGAAGATAAGAATTTATCCTAATTATTTAGGCGTACAAAAAAGCAACAAGGAAAATAGTAAGTTACAATTGTTATCATTAAAATTGCAGAAAATATTGTAAAACTATAAGTACAGAGTAACTATATAACAAAATTCATTAGTTCAACTGGTTAATTGTAAATTTACAAACTTACGATGTTTAGAACTTATATTCATTCTGAAAGTTATTAATCAGCCAGTAGGAAATGACTACTATGGTCAATTCTCGATCAATATGAATTCATTTATTGTAAAGAGGTCATTAAAGTGGAGAGAGATTTATAACAAAGTCATTTAAAACGTTTAAGTGAAAGTGATTCTGAAAATCGTAACATCTTGCGCCTATTGATTATCTTAAAAGATTTTAATAAACCCAATTTCATTTCCACCATCAAGTAAAAGTCCAGAAGTGACAATGTTGAAGAACTGTTATTCTTTGAGTGTCATACTTTTGTGAAAGAGCTTAGAGATATGAGTACTTATTCTGTTCTAATGTATGTGTCTTAGCAGATATATATGAATTGTTAGACACAGTTAAAGGTAATAGAGGGTGAGAATTTCTCCACAGTTGACTGTCTTATTGAACAATTCGTTGTATAGAATGATACTTTCAGCATAGAGTTTAATCTAAAGCCAAACATTTTTGATATTTTGTCACCTTAAAATCTTAGTTTTACAAAAACAGGATTCTTTTTCACAGTGGCCTAATCCATTTCCTTCATTCGAGTCCAACCGTACTTTGCTATAATTTTTTGAAGGCATCCGTTTTTACCTAAACAACAACCAATCTTCATTAATTCTCCTTCACTTCTATCCTATGAACAAAGCTTATGTACACAGTTGATTGACTCCTTAACTGATAACTTTTTGTAGCCTAAAGAAGAAAAGATACCGACGTTTAAATGCATGCAATTTCATGTGTCCTTCCGACAAACAAATCTTTCTAATCACCCACTCTATATACCAAGATCCAGTAATTAAAACTAGTTTTCATGTTCATGTTCCAACATATATGTAATATATAGGTGGGCTTTGTTGATAGTCATTACATGCAATAAAAGTTTTTCTCCTGTAAAATAATGTTATCTTGAGTCAAAAGTCAATATTTCATTCTATTGATGAACTCAACAGAATAAACTATTAGCAACTTCACTTAACACTTCATCACAAATCTTCTAGACACACAATTAGCACAACAACTTTGAACCTTATTCGAGTAAGGATTCAACAGTATATAGTTTGAAATTTAGTTAACAGATTACTTAAACTGCAAGTACTTGATTCGTTGGATTAATGATTCTGTAATCCAGAATTTTGGCAATCGAAAAATATTTAGAATTCAAACCAACCGTCACTCAAAATTAAAGTTAAAATTTCCAATACAAACGTCAAGACAGTTTTAACGTGTGGACCTGAAATTTAGAGAAGCAAGTATTTAGAAACAGTAAGATACTTCTAATCCGTTGGTCAGATACTATGACCAACAACCTTCTGTGGGATCGAACAAACCAACCGGCGTCTGACCGAGAAAGAAATTAGGAAAAGACGCTAGAGGTAGATAGGCTACACATTAAGGAAGTTACCAAACTGCGTCACGAGACAAGGACTAACTTGGAATCCCAAAGGTCAAAGAAATAGAGGAAGACCACCGAATATATTGCTTCAGGAAATAGAGATAGACGTGAAACGAATGAATGGACCTTGGAAGTAACTGGAATGGAAACACCTAGATAGAGTTAGTTGAAGTATGCCGGTCGGCGGCCTATGCTTCACGTGGGGTAACAGGCATTGATTGCTTGATATCTGTAACATTTATCTAAGCAGCTCAAGTTGTTCTTATCTGTAATGTGATAAAGCTCATTAAATACTATTAAAGCTTCCTAGAACACTGTTATTGATGGTACAAAAATATTATATAGTTTTCAATAAATATGAAAGTAAAGATGTGAGAGTAAGGAGATGCGTAAAGATATGATCCTGATTGTTGAATAAAGATCCTGCTAAATATAAATAGACAGGATATTATCACTTAATAATGATGTGAATATGAATGTGAAATGATCAACAGAAAAAAAACTGACCTACGATATAATGATATGAATACTAATGGTCCATATTAGTATCATTTCAAAGCGACAATAGTTTATGAGGATGAAACAGTTGTTAATGGAAATTCCCAAGTTGCTGTTAATTTATACTGCGAATGATCATTAAAGAAACCTTTATTATTGTATTAATGATTTTTGCCATTTATTGATTGAAGTTATAGTAAGAATCAGAAAATTATAAAACACGAGACAGTTGTTTCGCCTTAGTTTAGGATGTATCAGTTGCGTGAATCAACTTTGTCACCAGGTACTAAATTCTTGATTTTCAGGACTTTGACGGAGTAATTAATTGTTATATCTATTGAGGTTATATCAATTTATTATATAGCGCAAAGATCAATGATTATTACAGGTTGTTTTATTCTAGACATATCTGAACACCACTTATCACAATTACCAAATAGAACAGCTGAAACTCATATTGAAGTGTGACATTAGTGAGTCAAGGTTTAGGAGCATCCTGCGATTGTTAAATCTACTAAGTTAAATCATTTATTTGGTTGTCAGGATATTCTGTTAAGGAATTTAATTAAATTAGCTAATGATTCCTGGTTTACAGTGGACTCTAAATGAATGAGGTTTATCTATGACTAATAATGACTACGAATATCCTGATTGTCATAAAAGCAATACGTTAAGATCTATATTTTGAATAAAACTAAAAACAAACATAACTTAGCAACAAATGCTTCGATATCATTCTTCTTCTTGCGATTAAATAACGTTTTCAAATATTCAGTTGTTTATTTAAGTGACAATCTACTCTGTACAAAAAATATCTTAACTGTTATCATACTAATGCACTTGCCATGTCTTACTGTTACTACATTGTCTTAGTAACAGCATTACATTATTGATTCGACTTTGAGAACAATGTAACATAAAATGATGACTACCAAGTAATCTACCTGAAATTTGTATGTCGTAAATTTGAACTATAAATGTGTTATGGATACTGTTAAGGTTTTGCGAATTAAGAAGACATCTCGATACCTGCTAACGAATGGATGACCGATGACACAACAACAGGTGAGTTAAGCTATTTTACAGCGCCCCAGTCCAGCTAACTAGAGGAAGAAATTCAAAGTCCGCAAGAAGCTTTAATTCTACCGACAGCGTGGCAGTTGAATTTTTATTCATCCAACTCATGCGTATATATATACAAAATATTCGTATCACCATAGTGATTATTCATCAAATTGAATTGTTCAACATTTTTAATAATACAATTCAATGTTGTCAAATGTCCTCAGGAGTTTGATTCACATTAACTCACATAAATGTGATGATAGTTTGTAATCAAGCTTACAAAAGCTCAATACAACTTGATTAAATGAACATTTGTATTTTTAGGGATTTTGAATCCTCAACTTATTTTCAATGATAATTTTCTGTACTCTTCAATAGAATACTTAAAAATGATCATATTCTCTGTAACATTAGCTTAATTATAAAGTCATTAATAATATCAGTAAATTCTATAGAGGGACATTATATAAATGAATTAACAGTTTAGTAGAAGAGATCATCTGTGTCCTCCATTGTACAAACTTATTATTGTCACGTAACTTGTAATTAGACCACAGATCTGGTCTACTTAGGCAAGGCGTTACATTCAATTTTTCTTAGAAAATTCTCTAACTGAATATATACATCTCACACTGATATCCATTTTATTGTCGAAAATGAAAATGTACACAATCAATTGATATTTGTTAAGTAGTTTAGATGAAATGGATTCTAATGAAGCTTTTATTTTTGATCATTCATGTAAACTATTACATTGTATTCAGTATTTACACTTTAATTCAATGTATCCTTTCAATGTTAAAGCCTTTGCTCAAAACGAATCCCTAGAATTAATTCATGGTATGATGATAACATAAAGGAGATTAGGAACATAATAAACATCATGAAAATCAATAAATTTCCCATTCATATTAATAATCCGATTTTTAGTAATAAATATTTAAACGATGCATCACTGATCGGTGTCACTATGCTATCTTATTATCAATGAACAATCAATAAACGATAATGAGTTCTCAAATTACACAAAAGTAATCGATAATGCATTCAATACTTCTTGTAGTGTTATGATTAAAATAAAGGAGAATTTTCCTTTTAGCTTTACATAAGATTGTGTCTTCTACATTGGAAAGTTTTAGCTTGTGCTAACAAACATGTAAACTATACAAAAGACTATGTAGTAATCCTGGGAAACTTAAAGTGTACATATCAAGTCATTTTATTTGCATTAGCTATTAAATATGCTTAAAATTTTTTATTACTCATTGATCATGATTAAATGAATCATTGTAGTTTTAGGGATTTGGAATCCCTAAAGATGCGTATTTGCGTTTACACCTTGGAAATAATGGTCAGTCTCTTACATATAACTTAAAAGTACTTTTACTTAGGACTTGTGATAAATGTCTTATAATGATTAAGATAATTACTACTTATGCAATCACTAGTTCTAACGATTGCATTGTACTATTGTTTCACTTACTTGAAGTGAGAGCATATCTTGAACTAATTGAGAGAAAGGTGAAACCTACATCACAAGACTTGAGTCGATCCAGTTTGTCAAAATTATTAATTGCCAAGAGCTAAAATGTTGTTTAATTTATGTTGCATAACAGAAGTGTTCTTTCACAGTATTGTTAGTTTACATATGTTTGTTGATTCTATCTAATGATCTTAAGGTCGAAATGAAATAGTGTATAATTCATAGACTGTAAAATATTAAAATCTTTTCTAGTTCTAAGATCTACCAAGAATAATTCTAATCTCTTCCGCTTAGACAATAGATGAATTGGGATTACGGAAGTCATTTTCTGACATCAGAACATAAGTAGAAAGAAAGCTTCTTCTGCTGGATCCTGGTTTTCATCTATAAATCAACTTCAGTTGTTTATTGAAGTGTTGTGCATTGTCTCTTCATAGTTTAACGGTCATTGTTGCAGTTGTAAACTTAACTAGTATGAATTGCAACAGTTTGTCCGAATATTAATTACCATCAAACTAGGGCAACTTTATGGAAATAAGAATTGTTTTGGTTGTATGTTCTCGTCATGGATTGATGGCGTTAGGGTATCACTGAAAACCTGGAAGTACTGAACAGCTGTTTCATCCTAGCATAGGATACTTCGGAAGTCTGCACCCTTGACTCAACCAGGGCATTGAATTCAGGGCCTTTAGGTCTCATGTCAATTATTAACCATCTACATTACTGAGTCAGCCAGCCTCCACCAGTAGAATTCTAACTTTCACTAATCTTTGATGTAGTGCCATAATCATGTGATGTCAGTGATGATAAATGCCTTACTTCCGATATCTGTGAAAGCCATCCAATCATGACTGCTCACTCGGACATTAGGAACATCTTGAAGTCAATCGCTAGTGAGGTGATTTTTGTAACTGAAGTCTAAGTGGTCTTGGTTCTAATTTCCTAGTAGGATCGAAGGTGTGCATTGTTGAGATGGGACAATTGTCCAGTGCTTCATGATTTTCAGTTATATTCAGCAAACAAGAATCTGTAATAAACAAATCAACCAACCTTAATTACAATAACATAAAAATTGAATATTTTCATAAATGATTTATAGCTAGAATTGTTTAAAAAATTTAGTATCTACCTGATTGACCTTTTAATAGATTGAATTCATCATAGATTGATGTAAGTGGAATATCATTGTAAAGCCACATAGCAGCAGACAATTGTTTTGTCCTAGTATAGGACTTCTCAGCAGTGCATATCCAAGATTCTGCTCTAGGTGCTTCAGGTTACAGAACGTTTAACTGTCCTCACCACTGGGCCGGCATCTGATCGTAAAATACCCACTTCTAACAATTTATGATATAGAATGATGACTATCCGTCAGTAATCGGTGGTAACGGTCTCACTCCAGACAAGTCTGATCTCCATCAGTCACAACTTTCCATTAGAACTTGAGGAACATCCTGAAGTTAGTCTCTAGTAAAGTGATTAGTGCAACTAACTTGAGGTGGTTTATGTACATTATTGTTAAGTTTTAATTTATTGCTTTTCACCGGTACATTGCCAACATCATTCTGTAACGAATTCAATCAACTAAATCATTAATACTAATCTCTACAAACTACCTTAATTTGATTAATCTTCTGTTCATTATAAACATTGAATTGTTCAATGACATACTTTGTTTGTTTTAAACAGAACATATTTACTACTTTTTTTTGTTTTATTATAGTAAACTGTATTAAAATGGATTAATTGATATTTTAATCAATACTAGTTATTCTTCTATTGTTCAATGTTTACATAATATTCATTTTAAATTAACTTGTTTATTGTAAACATTGAGATTAGTAATTAAAATAAGCTTGTATATTTCCGTTGATTTGTAATGGACTGAAAATGATCAACCTCTGTTGCCATATATGCAACCTAAGCAAATTGTCTAAATAGAACGATAATACATAATTCATGTTTAAGATGGATTGTGACTGACGAGCGGAATTCAGCACGAGCGTTTCGTCCTATCTAGGACTCCTCGGCTGGAAGTATATGCATCCTAATGTGAACATAATTAAGTGTATTATTCAATTAAAAATATTTATTTTATTAATGGGATTGTATGTGGTATTCATAGTTTATTTTATAACTAAACAAATTTTGAGCTGCTAAGGTTGGTTTTTTCCTTTTCGTTATGAATAAAAATTCAATAAATCAACTATCAGCTACAATTAGATCATAGATATTGTTTACTAAAGTTAAGAGTGATAAATTCAAATAAATAGTTTTTTATTCTATAAAACAATGGTTTAACTTATGTCGTGAAACATCAGAAATTACAATTTTCACTCATTAGACTATTATAAATATACTACTTATTAGTTAGAATGAATTGAAGTAGTATTCATTTTCAATCGGTTGAAATATAATATGACAATCCTGATATGCCGGATCGGTCTGAATCAAACAACCATTGATCACCTGGAAACATTGGACAGCCGTTTTGTTCTAGTATGGGACTCTTCTACAGTACGCATCCATGACTCCATCGGGGGTCAAAACCAGGATCCTGTGGCTCCACGACGAACTCTTTACCATTGGATCACTGAGTCGGCTCCTGACGGTTGATATTTCTAATTCAGTTAATTCGCGATACGTTTGAGCGATCTCATCCATTGTCATCCAGTGGGTAATTAACTCACACCCGACTCAACTGAACTCCACCGATCACGTTTTCGCACTAGAACTCCAGAAATTACCTCAAGGAGCTAGTCAATAGTGAACTAATACTTAGTTACAATTAAAGGTTATTGTGGAGAGAGTTAACTTGTCAATCCTGATATCACGAATTGACTAAATTAGAAATATCAACCGTTAGGTGTTGACCCAATGGTTTAATGGTAAAGAGTTCGTTGCAGAGCCGTAGTATCCTGTGTTCGATCCTCAATGAAGTCGTGGATGCGCACTGCAGAAGAGTCCCATACTAGGACGAAACAGCTGTCCGATGCTTCCAGATGATCATTAGTTGTTTGATTCAGATCATTTCGGGATATCAGGATCGACAAATTAATTGTTTCCCCAACAACCCCCTAATTAAAATTTAATAGTTTGTTTGTTATTAATTAATTGTAAATGAAATGAAGTTGATTTATATTATTGTAAACGAAAATAAAGATAACTCATGGAGGGAAATTTTTTAATTATAAAAATGTCGTTTCTATACGATTCAACCTAGCTTATCAGTAGAATTCATTATTAAATTTGATTAATAGATTAGAAGTATATCATTGAAATAGTCATTTCGAGATAGTGAATTCAAGGCTGATATCTTCGATACAGGTATATAGAAAACATATCCCTTAAATGGGAGGAACACTGATGTTGAGTAAAGTTTGATGAAATCATTTTATTACTAGCTACATTGACATTAGTGATTAAACCAACAAAAGTGAAGGAATAAGGCCTACTGTATTCATTATTTTCTTTTCAGACAATATAAAATTGATGTTACTTATCTTGCATTCGTATAGCATGAAGGGTTATTTATACATAATATAGAAAGTAGAGCAGCACTCTTTTAGTGTAATTTTCGAATCATGGAATACTGATACTCAAACAGTCACAGGTATTCAAAGAAGTTACAATTTATGATTGAATCATCTTTCATCATTTTAACACATTCGCTAACATTCATTCGGTTGGACAATGAAACACTACAATATAAGAATACGTACTTCTTATGTTTCCGAGAAAGAAGTATAAATCTTTGGCGGTTCTAAATTCCTTATCGGCTTTAAGTTCGAATTGGGCTTAATTATAAATATCGTATCTATGTACTCTTTGAATCCAGTGTGTTCAGTTTTAGTTGGCTTATATAATGAATGTGTTCTAGTAGTCGTGATTTGATTTCATCGATATATTGAACTGCAACGCGTTCTAAATAACGGTAAGAGTCTTAACAGATGTGATCCCGATGAAGTGTTTCCAAGAAATTACTGGAATACTCATTCTTATCCATATATTTTTACAGTAAATTGATTTTAACATTCACACCAGCAAACCTAAAGATGCACATTTAACTTACATTCTGCCACAAGATATTTTTTATTCGTTAAGTAACTAGAGAAGCCTATTGTACCAATAAGTGAGTATTAACGACAACTACACGATGACAATTTCAGATCAAGTTCATCGGGAATTTCGCTAAAGAATCTTCTATATTCAACAGCTTAAATAACATGTGATTTCTAATTGTTTTCTAGATAAAAACAATCATATGATGATAAACTGTGAAACGAAAAAGATGATAAAGTGTCTGTATCATGACAACTTCAGTCAAGTTAAAACGAAAATGGTTACCATTCCAAGAAGAAAATATTTTAAAATCAATAGATATGCTACATAATATGAAAAAAAACTGTTCTATTACTTTATTTAAACTGAATAAACGATTTGGTGAGCTTTAACTGACGTCATAGACAATTTCTGCATACAGTTACGATAAACGAAAGCGAGATTCATGCAAATAATATTTCGAAGAATACTATCAATTATTAAGTAGACATTAAAAATACCAATGACACGTGTAGCGATTCAAAGAACTCAACGTATTTAGCATGAAATACTTAGATAGTTCATCGATAGATTCGATCATCGACGTAATTAACAACAATGGTTACCTTACTTCAAAGACTTACTGACATTAAGTTCACTAATGTAGTTGATGCATATGGTAAACCAATCCCAATCTGCTAATCAGAACATCTAGAAGACCAAATACACATTTTATACATGCTTGCTTAGTACATAAGATCGGTAGTAGTACAAAAAATGAATCACAGATATCTAATTAGATAGCTGTAATTAAACGTGATTTTACAGTAGTTGGCTGGAAACCCTACAATAGCTAAGTTTCATATTATTTATCACTTGTCAGTAAGGCGTACCACCGATTTTCGAAGGGACTTATACTCACCAGCAGACTAGATCCGTATTCGCCCAATTATACAGTTTTTGACCGTTGCCACCAAGCTATTTGGATAGCGACTAACACCTTACCCCCACTATACTATAGGATTAAGCTGTATAGATTGATCGATCACCATGTAGTGACTAGTATGATGTTCTTTCGTAGTACTAGTCAAATTCTGTCGACTGAGTTGCAATGTAGCCACTAGCTTAGGTGACTAGACATCACTAATACTATGAGAATATATATGATAGTAGGGTATTATCTAAACAAGTGGAAGATATACCAACAGGCAATCAGTGAAACAAAAACTTACAAATAGGATAATACATAAAAACATAATAAATCCATTGATTAAACAAATATACAATAAGTATATTTACAGATGGTCCATAGAATAGCTTCATTTTTTCAGTTATTCACTCCAGCCTTAATAAAAGCTCAAGTATCACACTGTTTTGATTTCACAAAATAAAGAATGACTATCATTATCTTTTACTGAATAAATGACAGTTGACAATAACCAGCTTTAAATTTGTTCATCTATGGGGACAATGAACACTAATTTACAATTATGAATGGCTCGTATTATTCTATTTCTAATTTTACGCAATCTAAATACATAATTGAGGAAAATATCTTTTATATACAGTGAAGGCAATTGCTATTCTTTGATCTTTTCCTTACCATTGGCGCCTTTAGTTTAAACTTACAGTGTTTCCTTGTTACTTTTATGCATCCATTTAAACAGAAAACCTATAAGCAAATGAATTTAACATGTTCTTTGTAAATTTACGGAGAAAAACATATTTGATTTAGGTTGGATTTTGACTGGCAAATGTAATACAGAAAGCAATTCTCGTCTTATTTGGGACTCTACAAGTGGATGTACCTGTTTCCCAGTGTTAACACAAAATACTGCTGTATTCAGACAACTCAACCAGGATGCACAAATGAGAATAGTGACTAATTTCAATCCATAACAAATCAAAAGAAAAATGTTAATACCAGCAAAGTATAGAAAAACATCTTTCACTCAAATGAGTGCATAGTTAAACAGAGATGAAATGTAGTTAAAAGTTACCTGTAAATATTCATTTAGAAAATGTTCTAAGTGACGAATCTTCGTAAAACATTATAATAATAGACGTCTTTTAAACCCGTTTATGTTTACATAAATTTTTATATTCGTCTTATCATAACTTCTCTTTTGACCTACTAACTGTTATACATCATTTTTTGTTAATGAACTAGAACTACCTAATTAGGCATCTATTACCTCAATCTTTCTATCAATAATATAGTTGTTTTGAATTGATGCTATAAATCCGATTAGTTTGTTGTAGGCCTTGGCATATATGTATTATCTATAAACGACTGTATAAAATGAATCAATAGTCCTTATTACTGGAGTTGTTGGTTCTTTTCAAAACTTCTTTCCGTTTTGAACTCACAGCTATAAATGCATTTGGCTGGCTTACAATACTTAGAAGCAATACCTGGTTATTGTTAAAAGTTGTATATTAATTGATTAGGCTATATAAGTCTTTCCGTTTATACACCAACCAAGATTCATTAATCAGAAATCGTCCAACTCAAAGTCTTACCACCTTTCATTCTTCTTAAAGTTAATTAACAAATACAAAATGATTTCAATGTTGAATAACATTAAACTTAGCCAAGTGATATAAGTGAATAATAAATAGTTTTTAAGGAAAAGATTATCCGATTGAATCTAAAGTACTAATATACACGGTTTGTTTACCAACTCAACGAATCTATTACTTTAATATAAAAGTAGATCATACAGCCCTTAGGTGGTATATCTATCTCGATTTCATTTGGTATTTCTCAAGTAAACAAATAGAAATGAGTTGAAAAATAAGCTTTTTTACTTAATTTCAGTTTAACCAAATTTAAAATTAAGGTATAGACAATTTCTTCCCATTTCATTGTGTATATTGGTTAGAAGGTGTTTATGATCATGTACATTTGTAGCAAGGTGTGATGAACCTCTTTCCATCTTAAATTAACGGATTACTAAACTTTGATCAATACTTTCGATTGAATTTCATTCAGTCTAATTACAATGTAGTAACTGAACTAATTGACTTTATTGTCTTATACACAGAGGCAAAAGTACTGTATAAGTGTTATATTTTGGTCTCAAACTTCTCAATTGTTTATAAGATACTGTACATAGTTTCTAAGATTATTATCTTCTCATCAAAATTACTTTCTAATTTGAAACTTATTTCAATTCAATCAAACAAGATTTCAAAATATATAGTTCAACATGAATATGTACCAGTTGACTGATTGATATTGACTACAGAAATGAAAATGTAACCGCCCATAATTAAATATTCATTGTTTCTTTTTCAATGAGTAAATCATTTGTTTGTTTGATTATATTCCTTTTCTTCTTGCTAATTAATTAGAAAGTAAGTTATTAGATAGAGAGGAATGGGGAATTAGTTTGCTTCATTGTTCAATTTTTATGGCGGTATAACTTTGTCAACAGCAATAAAAACAGTGTATACATAATACAAATGAACATTGGACACTATATGAACATGAAAAACCACTACTAATATTACTACTTACTATTAATTCTAGTAAACAAAAGAAAGAAAATGATAAACAAGTAAACAAAATCTTAGATAAACAGGAAAACAAAAAAAGTTGAATCTTCATTCATCATGTCAAAAATTAACAAACAAACAAAACACTTGACAGTTTCATTCTTCTAATGTATAATAATATAATGTTTCAATGTGTAATTGTTTACATCTATGTACATGTACAGATATGTCAGTTAACAAGTGAAAAAAAACTAAATAATGGTTCATCAATGAATAGATGTTAAGATACATTTATTTAGTAACTTGTGTTATTGTTATTCTTCACTTCAATGTTTGACAAATTTTTAAAATAACAACAAAATTAATCAATGATTCATTGTTCAAGTGTAATAATAACCAATGTTCAATAATCATTTTTATTTTGTTTATTTGTTATCTTTCAATGAAATGAAAAGAAAAACTGTTTTCTAATCACACTATTCTTTATTTTTCTTTTTATTTTATAAAACTTGAGTATACACTTTACTCCGGTAAATGTCATTTTGTCAGTTATTGTGATAAATAAATGATGGATAAGATTAAATGACTTAAAATAAGTATAATTAACAATGGTAGTAGAAAAAGATAGTAGTAATATAAGTAGTATAAAGAATAGTGTTTTTTCTTTTCATTATTCTTATCATAGTGAAAATGAATTAAAGTGTTATCATTTGATTTCATTTTAAATAAATAGATAAAAAATTTTTAGATGAAATATCTTTAGTATATAGTAACAAAAGGGAATAAATAGATAAAGAAAACAATCATAAATATTGATTAGTGATGTCCTTAAGCTACTTTACTGAGCTTTCTTATCACTTTGAATGGCATCATCAATAATTAAATTATTCAGGAAAGATCGTTACATTTATCCTACAAGTGTTAAATTAGTTTGTTCTTGTGATTATATATTTGTTAGTGATTATCTCTTGTTGCCATCTGATTAATTGAATGATTTCATATGGATTGATAATATCTATTTTATATTGATTAATCTAAATGTCATATTTCCAAAAATATCTTATCATTCATAGAATTCGACTAACATACAATGTCGATATTCTCATTTCTCAATTTGGGTTTTGTATTACTGATTATGCGTGTACATTGAAATCAATGATAACATGTCTATTGTGTTCATTGTAGGTTTTCTAACATTTTATACAGTTTGTTTAACTGATTAGATTGTATTAATCTTAGTTCAGTTTGTATAAAACTGAATGATGTTGTTTCTTTGATTTTTGTAGTGATATCACTTCCTAATACCTACAAAGTTTTTATGTTAATCTTCGATGTGTTCATAAACGAATACGTGTACATTACTAATTCCTGACATGAATTTCACTTAAAAGAAGTTATAAAATGCTTAAATGGTATGATATTCAATCAGTACAATAAAATAATTAACAATTTGGCATATTTTCAGTTAAAATAGTTATTTTTGTGAATATTGGTAATTTTAGTTGATCGAATATATCACAGATTGATGTTGGTAGGGTACCATTGAAAACCGGAGTGCACTGGACAGCTCTAATCAGAAGTTGTGACTCGTGGAGTTCAGACTTGTCGGGAGTTAGACAGTTATCACCAATGACAATAGATGAATGTCGCGATATATATTTATATATATCACAAATTGACAGAAGTGGTAATTCTTTCATTGGATGTCCACCCAGTGGTGCATAGGATTAGGCACTCGTCGTCAACCTGAAGCTCCTGGTGTGGAATCTGGGGTGCGTACTGTTGAAGATTTCTACACTAGAATGAAACAGCTGCCCAGTACTCTCTAGTTTTCAATGGTACCCTGCCAACATCAATCTGTGATACATTCCATTAACTGAAATTTGACATATATCAGATATATTAGTCCATTTGAAAAAGTTCAATTAAACCACATAATCAGAGGTCAAAACTGAACAGAATAGTCAACTGACAAACAGAGACAAATGAAAGTAACTACAAATAAAGCCGCTAGAATGAATAGATTCGACGTTTGTAGAATACATGGAGCCAACGAACCATCTGTTTGAAAGAACTCAACAACATTAAACTCACTTACCCGAGTTGTAGATATTCATCATTTTATTAATAATAAATTCAAATGGTATTAAGCTTAACAGTATTGAAAAAAAAAATTCATCATTACAGTTTACTCAAATTATAATTACATTAGAAAACTCTGAAAATTTGCGAAACAGTAATAGCTTTTTTTGTTTATGGTGGTTTCGTGGAAATCGGTATTTAAATTTGCTGTTTGCCTTTGTCACATGCTGATGTTAGCTGGGTACCATTCGAAAACATGGAACACTGGACAAGTTTCTTGCTTTACTGTGGTACTCTTTGAAAAAGTACACATTCGATACCACCAAGGGATCAAACCCGTGATATGCAGATATCTTAAAGAACACTGAAATATCACCACTATTGGGCAAAACTAAATATCAGTCCCCACAAAGCCATCACAACGCAACGATAATAACTAGTTCACTAGTAGCCTACTTTTGAAGATCAAAAGAGGATATCGTAATCATTGTTATCCAAACATGTCTGAAGTGAAATAACTGTCATCAGTTGTATGAACTGATTGTAGCGCTATATTACGAAGTGATGGCACTGTGAATTCTACGATCGAAAGTCGGCTCAGTAGTTGTGATAGTTAATTGTGTAACGCCAGATGCAAAGGTCTTGAATTTGATTCTTTGGTGATGTCTAGGATGTTCAAGAATTTAGAGTTTCATATTAGGACAAAATAACTACCTACCATCTCCCAGTCAATCCAAGCTGAAAACAAACAATAAATAATAGTTTATTATTCAATAGAATAATCTAACACATACAACTAATTTATGAAAGGTTTCAATGCATCCAGTCAAAAAAAAATCAAACCAACAGTAAAACGGTAATACACCGTAAATTAGTTTCCATCATTGTAGCCAGATGTTTCAAAAATGGTAGGCAATCGTATCTATGTAACAAGTGTCAATACACATACTGCCATTAACTTTATATGTTGCATATGTTATTCGAGGAAATAAGAGGTACAGATTTTAATGTCGGTTATTGTTCTCATTATAAATGAAAATCAAGAAGTTTTAAATGCATGTTTTTTTCTAGCAATAACTATTTAAATATAATTAAAATGACTTTCAATCTTCCCGCTGATTTATTATAGACTAAAACTAGTCAGTCTCTGTTGCTATCTGTGCATCCTGAGTGGATTACCTCATTAGCACGGTAGAACACTTAAACGCTTAAAACTCATAATCGCTATCAAAAACTGGTACCTAAAAACCACAGTTCATATGTAGTTGAGGTAGAAGTACTAGTCAACTAAGTCAGTATCTTATTTTTTTTCCTTGTCAGTCATTGATAGTACTGTATTTTCATCCATTCTCATGTAACTTATGAAAGGCATCTATCATCTGTTTTCCATTGACTGTTTTACAATTGATCGGTAATCACTGCACAATACATTGTAATCACTTTTTTATTACTCAAAGTGTACCTCGAAGAAAAAAATATACCAGTCATTATAATTGTTCCACTTGAATTTTCCACTCTGTTCAATTCATGTTAAGTTGAAACAAGTCTAATGATGGTAATTATTGCCTGATATTACATGTTATCTTCTTTACAAACTTTATGAAACCACTTGAAAATGCTACCAGTATACAAAGAATTGTTGATGTCTGTTTAAGTTCTCAAGTTTACTTTTCCTGGAAATTAAGCTGCAGTTATCTATGTTCACTAATGTAGTTTGTATCAAACAGTTTAGGTTACTAATTAGTAATGTGAAATTAATTGAATTAATCAGTCTTAATCAACATAGAATCTATACTAACAGAATTTAGCCTAATTTAAAATAACTTGTTATTACGTCAAGATAGAACTGACTTATTGAACACTAACTGAGTCAAAATGATTGTAATAGAACTCATAATCAAAAGCCTAAGATCTACAAGTACGACTAGAGACGACGGGATTGAAAGTTGCATAAGTATGATTACTAAAACTGCAAGATCTACGGATAAAACAATAAGTGAATGTTTCCGCTTTATTTTGGCAAATATAAACCTTCATATCTAATGTCACCAACTATAGACTACAGGTGGGAAATGTAACGCAACCTAATACTTAATGGTTTCATGGACAACTGTTATATATTTTTTAACATCTCTTAACTTTTAAAACATATTTATTCTACTGCAGCTAATATTACCGGCGGTTGAAGATATACAGCTTCATCGCCTCATGTTATATGTATTCACAAACTCATCAATCAACTTGATTAATCTGTCGTAATCTCAGCATTACTCACTTGATCGTTACACAGCACACAAGTATTATTTATAAACCAAATGTTGTCAAAAGCTTACAATCTGAACACCTCTTCCACTACACTGTAAAGGTCTCACTGTAAACATTTGGAGCTTTTTAGTGATTACAGTTAATTCAGACCAATTATTCAAAAATTGCTAGTTCACACTTTCAGTTTTGATCAGTTCTTGGTATGATGCAGTATCTATGTCACAAATAAACGCATTCGTTTACAGCTTTACAATAAAACGTTGAATATTTTGATCTCGAAACCATTTAGTAATTATCACTTGGTTCTTAAGATTATTGATCTTTCAATTAGAGATCTAGAATTATTTTACATTGTCAATTCATTATGAAAATCTCATTTACACCTTCCGTATAACTGATGAACCGTTTTTCAAAGCAATAAAATCCGTTATATTTTATCTGGTCAATAGAGCTAATCTGTATTAGTTATATGCACAATGATTAATTGAAGACAAATATCAGTTTCTGCAAATGATATTCTTGATGAAGTCACACTCGAAATATTCTGCTCACACCCATTGAATGTATGGATAGTGCTAAGTACAGCAATCTCCATGAACTGTGAAAACTTTATGGAAAGGTTTCTCTTCTTGTATTTAGTAATTTATTACGTCATTTTAATTTGAGTTTTGGAATCATTGAAAACCAGGAAACAATAAAAAGCTATTTCATCCTAGTATAGTACTCATCATAAGTGCGCGTTCATGACCCAAGACCTACAGGCTTTGAAGCTAACGCTTAACCATTAGACTGCTGAGTAAGTCTAACATAAACTAATTCGTAATACTGCATTACAACTGAACAATCGCCACAATACCCAATTACTATTGTAGTATTTATTTGACTTGTTTTTCTATGATTCAATAAATTTCATGTTTTCAAATGCGATTACTCGCCATCGTTATTGTTAAGATAAATATTGTTACATTACTTGTATTATTATGTAATTTAACAGGTAAACCACTACACTGCTGGGTACCACAAGAATTCACAAGTTCATGGGAAGATTATGCTGAGAATATATGTTGGGTACAAAATACATATTTTCTATTACCAAACGAAGCAATACCTGAAGATGATTTTGAAATGCTTAGAGTACGACATATATCATATTATCAATGGGTAGCTATAATATTAGCTGGACAAGCTATGATGGCTTGGATACCACATGTATTATGGCGTGTATGGTCAAAACGTGTACCTGTCTTATTAAAAAATGCACGTGAAGCTGCTGTACCAGATAAAGAAGTTCGGCATAAAGCTATTAGTTGTCTTGTAGCAGCATTAGAAGAGATTTCTGAAGCATCAAAACGTTATCGACGTGCTCGGGGAATATTTCAACGTTGTCTTGGTGGACCACCGCCAACAACACGTATTACATTATTATTCCTAATTGTACGAGTATTTTTTATTGCAAATAATATTGGACAAATTTATGTTATGAAACATTTTATTGGTACAAATGATACACTATTTGGCTTACATGTATTTCAAGAATTACTTGTTGGCAGTGAATGGGAAGTTAGCGGTTTATTTCCACGTGTAACATATTGTGATGTTAAAGTTAGAAAGTTGGGACAATTAAAACCTGCATCGTGAGTTAATACTATTTGTTTTTTATTGGTTTCATTTCAATTGTGTTTTGTTTCTTATACCTGCCGAATCAACCGTTGTTTAGAACTCTTCACTGCATCATAAATTTCAATGTTATTGATATTTCAGTTTTTGGTAGAGGCGTGTAGTTTGAACAATATGTTTTAATTGAAGGAGCTTTACATTGTCGTTTTGAACACTTTATCATAAGTACCGTGTTTATAGTTAGCTGTTGTTTAAGTTATTTTCACTTGTTCTTGCACTCCCAATAGCAGCTTTATGTTTCAATGAGCACCTTTTCTATGGCATTGTAGATCGACTATAGTGTCAATATGTCTATTAATTACCAATTGATCTGAATGTCATGATCTTAACTTCTCGACTAAATGGAAACATTAAAATGATTCTGTCAGAAGGCGAATACACCAGTATAGACTGATCAGTCAAAGCTCTCACTATCGGGATAATTTAAACTCGCGCATATAACATCGTACCCGTTGAACAAGCTATTAAGTATCTGGACTAAATATCCTAGGTAGATAAGACATTTGTGTTTGAAGTGATAGGTGAATGAGCTTTGAACGTAGGTATGAAAATCAACATAAAAGTGTCAAATGTATATCCATGTAGTATCCTAACAACTACCTCTCATAATCCAAGTTTATTAAACCCTGCACTGGAATAGCAATATTAAGGTAATTTGCTAAATGTGTACAATCGATAACATAGACTAGTACTAGAAAATGCAAAATATTACGAATTAGTTACTAATCGTTGATTGGTTAAATTATTCAGAATTGGCTTGATAACACTTTCAAAAACATACAGCCACTCGAAACCTGAATCGTCTTCATCTAGTGCATGAACTCTAATAAAATCTTTACCTAAAATATATAAAATTCACTTCAAACTTTTGATCTTACCTGTTACCTTTAGATTAAACTCAGGTAGTATTGTAAGAAGAAAGGTAGTTAGTTTGATTGTTTGTCGTAGACACAGACTAGTGTCGGTCGCGAGTCAATGAAGACAAAGAAGCATTTGACAGTTGTTTTATCCTAATACGAGACGCCTCATCAGTCTTCACTCATGGAATTAAACCCAGGGCCGTCAGATCTCACATTGAATACTTAACTATCGAGACTACTAGTCCGGTCAGCCAGCATCCATTTTTAGAATTCCTACTTCCATAAATTTGTAATTTATTACAACGATCACCCACTGTCACTGAAGATAACTGTCTCACTTTTGATTTGTGTGTAAGCTTCATCAGTCACAACTTCTCACTTGAAGTATAGGAACTTCTTGAAGTTGGTCACTAATGCGCTATATCTTGTAATGAAATTAAGGTAGTTTTGTGAAGACAGGCATTAAATCTATTTGTCTTTACCCGTCACATATTCATACTGGTAGTATAATTCGTCTGTACAAATTCACATTTACATTTATAGTACACACACAAGAAAGATCAATTTTAGTCACTGTCTAAATAATTTACATTTGAAATGTCATAAATCCAGGCATAAAATAGAAATGGTCAGTGTACTAGACATCAAGTCAAATAATTTATCTTCAATCTTAGATTACTGTCAAATTATATTTGTACTTTGATATAATTAGTTGTATTCAACTGTTACAAACATCAAGTTAAAATATTCCAGATTTAATGGGATATACTGTTTTCTTTTTAGAATAAAGTAAATTCTTATCGTTTACTTCATTGTGTACAAAGAAATAACTGAACTAATACTTCTTTTTTAGAAAGTTTTTAAAGTAACAACAGGATTATCTTTTCGCTATTTGATGATGTAAACTATTTTTTCTATTGATAATTGAAGATGTTATATATTTATAGTACTCATCTGAAGTGTTCATCATTTTTAAGGAATATTTCGATAGTTGTTAACATCATTTTATAGTGAATGCTATTTGGGGGGGGAGGAGGGACTTAGTGGAAAGATAATAATTTTTATACAGAGATTTAAAATCACTGAAACTAGGTAAATATAACCTTAAGAGTAACTACATGGTTCAGAGTATCAAATTTCGGTATTTAATACGTTAGACAATTATTTCTAAATGAAACTAGAATGTCAACACTGCAAAATATTAGATAGGTCTGTATGATAAGCTGCCAATAGGATTGAGCTGGAGTTTGAATTCCACTAAAGCCCTTAATCAAGCCTTGCTAATATTTGTTACTAGTCGGTAATAATGAGGCAATATGCTTAGGGTACACTAGACAGAGGATAAATCTACTACAGGCCTGAATACCAATAATGAAAGATAGAAACCTCTTACTAATTCTTTAATAGTTTATATATTTGATGGTAATATGGTCTGTTTTGCAATTCATAGATTAAGTGATATTGCTTTTGTACAGCAATTTCTTTTTTATTTGCCCTGGTTAAATGGATCATTTCAGTCATTAAAGAATACTGATATATATAAAATTTAACAGATCTTCAACTAGTACAATTTCTCAGTATGGAACACTTCTGGGTGTTGCTGACTTTTATGAATTCAAAGAGTATACCCACTTTTTTAACATCCTTTTAGTACCCAAAAGCATTAGACAGTTAATTCTGCCTAATGTAGGTACCAATCATTGATTAAACTATGCAAGCAGCCCTTTCTTTACAGTCATGTTTTAAGAAGCTCATAGATAACGACTTTTTGTTACATTGGGACATAAATAAGAACCATCATTGAAAGTATAAGTTTCTTAATTATTAGTAATACTTGTTGACGCGTGTCGACCTAGGTTCAATCCGAAACTTAACAATACTTCTTGATGATTGTGCTAAACTTCACAGATGACTGAATGAAGTGAAAAATATTAAGTTTTTAGTATATTCATGTTTATAGGTAGAAATAAACACTAGAATGTGTTAAATTCATTGTAACATTGCTAGAAATTCTCTAGTGACCTGATAATATATCTAGAAAGACAAGTTAGAAAGGTTCCTCAACTAATTTATTCGGCTAAGTGAACATAATACTTCTAAAACATCATTTTCACTTGACAAGTGTAATCAATATTATAAAAAAAAAATTTTCCTGCTTGCAGTCGTCAATTAGGTAATTTGCATTACGAACTGAACTTGGGTAAGTTGGTAACTATAAGCCAGGAGGTACTCGATATCTGTTTAGTCGTGGTAAGGAACTTTACGGCAGTGACTGTCCAGGATTCTACGAGGCAGACAATTTGAGCTTCATGAAGTTAGCCTAACAATAATACCATTTGTGAATTTTACCCCTAACTTGTTGTTGATTACTATTATTACTTCATTTATTTTCAACTGATAGAATAATTACAGTAATAATGACATCTTTTGAAAATGTCTGATGCAGTTATACATTGAAACTGATTATTCCAAACAAATCGTCCTGATACGGTAGTGTTTTACAAATATGATTCAAGTTCATTCGTTGCTAGTAAGTGGAATCTAGGAGATGTGTCTCATCTTATGTTGCATTCATCAGTCAGATGTACGTACTAAATCCTAGTATTTACATCAAGATTCGAAATAATTCAGTTCATGTTAAATGTCACAGAAGTCACAATTAATCTATTGAATTCAAACAACAGCACTTCTGCAACGGTATTTGTACATAGTTAGAACATATTTATATCTTACACTTGATGTTGTTTCTGACAAAAACTGACTAATAGTGGACCCGGCGACGTTGAACATGAGAAGTGTGAGTTCAGGATTCAGTGTGGATAATAATTCTACAATGCAGCTGCATTCAAATGATGAGTACAAAATTGAATAAAATATGAATCCTGAACTTCTTTAGCCATTCACAATGAAAATAGAAATAGAGTAATAGCAGTTTAATCATATTTCATTTCAGAGTTTAATTTAGAGATAAAAACAAAACAAGCAAGGACATTTTGATTTCATTTAGTAAATCAAAGTAATCAAATAAATAAGTTTACTTGACTAGTACGAACATTATATATCTTATGTAATATATATATATATATTGCTGTCCTTTATTGTTAGGTTATAAATTAGCAAATCTAAGCAACTAGTAATATGTATATTTGGTGTGTATCCTTCCACCCCTTTCGATCCACCCTACCTATCTCTCAATGTGTTAAATAACTCAATTGATGTAATATCAGTCTAGTTAAGCATCCACTTTTTTCATTCTACCTTGAATTATATTGTTCTTTAAATGAAATATGTTATCAACTAAGTAATGACTGATGAGTTTGATTAGTTTTGATGAAAAGATTCATTCTAATTTAAGAAAGAAAGAATAAATTCATTTTCATTTTATGTCATAAAAAGTGGGTCATAGTTACAAGTTAAGGTTCTATTATTTCCTTACCATAAAGTTCTCTTCTTGTTTATAGTTATTTAATCAAGAATATATTCAGTATTGTGTTATATAGTAACCATATTTAAAACAAATTCTCAGCTTAGATTGATATTCATTAAAGATCTATTGAATAGTCAAATCGATTTTTAAGGCACTCACTATGAAAGACTGATTTTTTGTTAGACAATTTACTAAAATCAATTAATAGCACCAAAACATCAATTTCGTCTCTATAGTGAATTCTTCATAACATTGTATTCAATTCCTGATAAGGGATTGAACCCATAACTATTAAGTATAACATTTTAATTTAAGAATTCTTCATCTTAGGAATGTATAACTTTGTATAGTTTCTTGTAAACAATACCATTTATGTTTTGTAGGAAACTATATATACTCTACTGTAATTTCGAACGTTCGTTCATCATAATTGTTTACATGTATGGTGTTGAATTTCTGTTATAAACTATGATTACTTCTGAACTTCCTTCAATGAATTTCACTTCAGAACACTAGAGAGTTACTTCAGACTACTTAAACATTTCATAAGTTCATCTAATCAATGGAACATAACCTACATTTTTACTACTTACAAAATAGTAATTACTACATCTGTATTAACAGTAAAGGTACTAATATGATTATAGTAAAGACAAGTGTGACCACATTTCGATCAGAATTTACTTGTGGGAAAATGGAAAACTAATAAATGAGATTAACCTTATAACGGACTTTAAAATTTCCTCTGTGACACTTAAAAAAACTTACTACACTGAATACGTTGATTGTCAGTTAGGATATTCAATTACCAGAATTTAGAAATATAGATCATCAACACTGAGATGCAGATACATCCAGCTGACAAGTATCAAATAAGACAAAACCTGAGTCATGGATTCCGCCTTGACACTTACTAATCCAGCTCAACAAGACAGATCATTAAGATTCCAAAGTTTCATTAGTTTAAGGATTTCAAGTTCACGGAGTTACCAGAAATTGCTGATCCTTTACCCAATCTAGATGATGTCAGTTCTGTAAGGAATTATCAATAATAGTAACTCATACAACAGATATAAAAGTGTGTACTTGACTCTAATTTATAATTTATGGATTAGACTTAGAAGGCTATTAATAATACCTATTGACCACGAGAAGGTGGAATGTGATTTAAATCTGAGACTTTTGTAGCTAATAGTTGAATACTTTCATCAATGAATCAACAATCTGTTAACGATATCATTTATTAATTGAGTCAGTTACCAAGTCAACCATCCAACCAAACAAAAACGTAAAACTCTGTATCTTTTGAGAACAACTCATGGAAAGGAAATTAGAAATGTGTTATTGATTATTTGATAGTCATTTGTTTTGATAATGTTGATTTCGACAAATCCGTATAAAGAATATTGTCTTCATGATTATCGATCATCTCGAGATAAAGTGACGTCATCAACATATTTTGAGGAGAAATAGTTGAATAAAACAAAATTTTTTATCGTTACATCATTTTACTGACTGAAAGTGGGACCATGATATCATTTGAAGAAATATTTAAAGTTAGTTAGATCTGACTAAAGTTGAACAGTGACAGATGAATAGAAACTTACTAGCCATTTATAAAAGTTATAAAGTAGGAACTGTAGAAAGTTGGAAACTAGCATAGATTACTAACACTTCACATGGCTAAACGCTTGTAAGAAACTTCTGGTCAAAACAGATGACAATTTGTCTTTAATGCTTCTCTGTAGTATAGATGGTTGCATAGATTGTTTGCCCTTGAAAGTTTACACTGCAGAGTAGATTTAACTGGATTCTTCTTCCAGTGCCAAGTTTAGGACTAGTCAATAGTGTTCATTCAATGAATAGAGGATATTGAAGTCTCGTGGAATATCGTGGCTTATGTATAGCGTGACTGTAATTCATTGCCTTCGATAACGTTTGTCCTTAACCTAACATTACTGAGCCCTAGCGCTTTTTACTTCTCATAAGAATTCCAGATCATTGCTACCTATCACATGACATAAGGGTCTAAGGCTTGACCTCAACTTTTTCCTTAAAGTTTAGTCGTTCACAGCATTCTACACTGATTTTCAGCACACGACAGAACTGAGAACACTAACATCTCGGTGTGAAAAGTTGTCAAATAAATTTGGATGTTGCATGACATTGTTATATACCAGTACCTAATTGTATAATTTTTACTTTCTAAATAATAATAAACCAGTTACGCAAGAATAATATTCATATCGCAAAAATGTTGAATTAGTACGCAAATTTATTTAGATCATATTGGAATCAGTCCGACAAATATATTATCAGTGACTTTGATCTACTGAGTAATCCTACTCATATTCGTACTTCCTGCATATTAGGTAAGAAAGTCATAGAAAGTGAGTTCAGCTTGCCTTGGTGATGAGTTTGGACTAATCTGATCAGCCAGTCTTCAACCTATTGTGATTGCTCACTTTTTGACTACATAGTTTTAGACTGAATCTTCACAGTAGCATATATCCTTAAATTTCCCTATTTGTAAATTGTATGGTACCTGTAGTATCAGAACTGGAATTAATGTGAAATCCTGAATGTATTATTTTAAAAAATCACAAAGTTGATGGTAGTATTCATCTTCTTGTACATTATATATATATATATATAATCGAATAGCTGTATCACAGTCATTTGTTACCATTACTCTTACTTGAACGTCATTGGTACATCTCATCACATTAGATTGTCATGAATTACATCTCAAGATTTATCACTAATGAGCATATTACTATTTTTAGGAGAGGGGATATAATAGTTGAACTATATGAAACGTGTAACAGATATTACTAATAATATTGCATACTGACTGCACATTATATAAGACAAAATGAAGTTAATAATGTAAACCAATAGTATAAATTCATATGTCTTACATACACTCGGCGCCCAAGTTTTGTAAATATTTTCGATCATTTTTGGACGAAGATACCTATACAATAGTATAAATTAAATTAAAATTGTTTGTGGGGACGAATATTAAATTTTAGCTAATCGAATTAGTCACAGCCTGATGTTTGTTAGGATACAACTGAAAACCATAGAGCACTGAATTGCTATTTCTTCCTAATACTGGACTACTTAGCGCTGCGCACCTTACCAACATCAGTATGTGATAAATTCAATCAATAGTATAAATGATAAATAATGTCTGATTCCAGCTGCGTTTTTTCTTATTTGGGGCTTGCCAGCTGGGTGTAATCGCATTCCGATGTTGATGTTCACATCGGGATTCGAACTCAGTTCGTTTCATGCCAAGCATCACAGCGTTCACAACTAGGCTACTGAGTCCAAACAGCCTTACTTGTGCAACGGGTAAGTGTATATAATTCGAATGTGTTTTGATCTTCCTAGTGATTTGTTATAAACTAAAATTAATCAAATAGGATGCAACGCGCGTCGTTAATTCTACTTGCCAGTCACAATCCAATCTAAACAATGCATGTATATTACCGATATATTGAGGTAATCTACTCAAGATGCACATATAGTAATAGTGACTGACTAATTTCAGTCCACAACAAATCAACGGAAAGATTTAAACACATGCAAATTATAAATGAATTTCAGTTAATTTTTAATTATTAACTAATTTATGTATAATATTGAAATTTTTATTGAAACATTTAAAACAATCATCAATATTCATTATTCAATTGTTAAGCAAATAAGTAAACAGATTTAATCAATAAATTGTAAAAACAAAATTTAAAAAAAAGATTTTTCATTGTTTTATTGTTTAAAGATATGTACTAGGAAAATAGAAAAAATACTTGATAAATTCCATTTTTCGGACAGAAAAATTTTATTATAGACGGGAATTATATTAAACATTGAATAATGAATAGATCTTAGATGATAGAAATCGTTATGGATTGATGTTAGCATGGTACCTATTAGAAACTGGGGAGTATTTGATATCTATTTCTCCTTAGTATAGAATTTGTCAACAGTGGACATCTTAGATTCCATTCCAGGAGCTTCAAGGTTGATGAATGAAGCCTGGTGCATAATTGTAGAATCCCCACTTTCATAAATTTGTGATATAGCACAACGATCATTCATTGTCAGTGGTGATAACTATTTCACTTCTGATTTGTGTGTGAACTCCACTAGTTACGATTTCTTATTTGAACTCTAGGAACATCTTGTTAGTTACTAGTGTGCTAATGACTGATGACAATATGAATTCTATTACTGGTCGCCAGGTACCCCTAGCTGTATAGTTGACTAAGCGTTCACTAACCTGAAGACCGTGGGCTCGATTCCTTAGTGGAAAATGATCAGTTTTTGATGTGAATTCAAATCGTTTTATGTGGCAGTTGAAATTGTTAGGATCGTCATGACCATTATCATAATATATACATTGTGCAGAGGGGTGGAAGGTAAGGTTTAAAATATAGACAAACATTGGGATTGCATATCAAACTAAATGTTTGAATGAAAACTTGTAATAAAATAGGGATTGAGTACTTATTAATTGTTCATGTGATTACTAGATGAGTAGTAATAAAATTACTAGTACAACGATGTGAATAGTAATAACAATGAGATTTGAAAAGGAACACAAGTTAGGAAGATTCAGAGGGGGAAAATCGATCTGTATATGAAGTATATCGGCTTATATTATCATTTCGCTGATGAATGACTTCTTTGGTGTGAAGTACACCAAGTTAAATGAAGTAATTGCACATAATGATTTTCATTGAAAAGCACTGGTTTTTAGTCCCTATGGCTATTACTTCTAATGTTTGGAGAAATTCTACTATGAATGACCTCATCAAACAGTAACAAACTCAGTAAGCTATTGAAAGCAAATACTTAATATATGATCCGTTTCAACTAAATGGGGTGGAGGGGAGTACTGAGCTGTTAATCGTTTACTACGTTTTTACTCATGCAAGCTAGATGTTTATAATCCCAAAAATGTAATGGGGTAATACGACATGCTCCAGAGGAGTAAATGAATTGATAAATGCAGAAAGTGGTTTCCATTTTGGCAGTTCGCCTTTTATCCTCAGTGTCACCAATGAAGGCTTAGATAACATTGATCGTTGCTTTCCCTTACTAAACGTCCTCTGAACTGTTCTATGCTACCTGTGTTACGTAGATTATTATTTTACTGGAATCATCACTACTGACTTAGATGCGCGTGAACAGTGATTTGTCACAGGCAGTATGGACTATTCTTACTCTAATTTTCATGGCACTACACTTGTTTCTAAACTTTCTCGGATATCTATTTTCTGCATGCCAATTATGATGCCTAATTTGTTTAACAGAGAATCACCATATGCTTGCTATTCTATATAATTGTGTGTTTTAATCAGATTTCTTTTTAAACGATCAAACCATAATCATGATTAGGGAAGAACTATTGATTAACATTACTGAATTTGGAAGTATTTGTATCCATTCTTTGATGATGTTTTATGCATAAATTGATCAATCTCTTTTGTCATATATTAATCTTAAGTGGACCGTTTCGGCATAAATGCAGTTCGTAAGTCCCATAGATTGCGCTAAGTATAGAAGTCGAAGTTATTCTTTTTAAAATTGATTAGTGGTGATTTGCTGGAAAACCGATAAGGTTTCTACTGTTCTGAGTGAATGTTCACTATCTGCAGGTCGGTTTATTCATTGTTGATTTTTGTAAACTTTTCAGTAAATTTCATACTTAACATGACAATGGTTGGTACCTGGATAGAACTGGTTGAATATTTCGTAGTACTTGTTAACTTACCATCTGGTGTACACACAACAAGTGGTCAAGAACTAAAGCTAAGGTCTCTTAAGCTTTGTAGATAACTTATTATGTATAAAGGATGACTCTGTGGAATAACTTAAATCATTATTTAAAGAACTTTCAAAAATTCCTTTCTGTTATTTATCCAACCGAAAAATGGTAACTGTGAACGAATACGAAGTAACAGAATGCCCAAGAAATGTAGTGTTATGCATTATCAACAAACTTTTCCAAGTTAGAGGTTCTTACGTCTTAAACTTAATATTGTTTGTATCGATTATTTGTGACATTAGAAAGTTTTACTGCGAAATATCAGTCTTCATTCTCTTTTTTTACATTCATTAGCATGTATTCATACTTGAATTCATAAATAGCTAACATTTCTTATAAAACAATATTTGGAAGTGATTAGTTATGTTTTCTTTCCATTGGTATCATTCTTCTTGCAGTTGATAGGGAGCTTATTGTTATGGTACTATCGGCATTATCTTTACATTACTAATTAGCTAACTGATATTTCACATTTCCATATTCATTAAAATTTGTTACATCATGTTTCTATAATTCATCATTATAGACAATAATTATCTAGGTCTTAAGGAGAATCACTAGTGAACACACTGTTTTGCTGTATGTAATATACTTCTGGAAAAAGAATTAATTAGTATAACTTTCGTATCGATTGACACTTGTTAACAAGATGTACTTAACATGTTGATCGAACTTATGTTTCCAATAGGATTCGAATTCATTTTATCCATGTTAACGTTACCAATAAGTTTTTAGTCAAATAACTGATTATTAAGATTTTGAATAGTAATCGATATCATGTTCTGTTCTGGCTTTGTTAACGATGACATTCTGTCCATCAAGTTCCTGGTTCAAATATTCTACAGTTTCTACTTACACAACATATGTAATTAAAAGGTGAACTAGATTATTGATTTATTTCTATATTAATTTTATCTTATAAAGAACTGAACTGGCAATCATTTGTTACTAAACTCAGTTCAATATAGTGACAGTTTATTAAAGCATAAAATCAATAATTAATTTTCTTCCAGTTTGAGTAGAAGTTCATCAATATAAGAAAATCTTCGATATTGTTACTGTTATTCATAACAATGTATGTGTGTTTGGTTGGATAAGTATGCATACTTCTGTTCTAACTTCCATGTATTGAATCTATTGTAATAGGATAGTAACACTATTACATATTTATAATGAACTATGTGTCACTGACTTACTAATGTTGAACAGTTAATGGGAAGTAGAAAGTACCGGACAGTCGTTTCATCTAAGAATGAAAATTTTCAGAAGTGCACATCTACATTCTCATCAGTGATAGAACTAAGGATATTAAGGTCTGGTGACAAGTACTGACATTTCTAACCTCCTTCTACATTAGTTATCTCACCTCTGAAGTGTTTGGTCCCTTCTAGTCACGTGTTTCCACTAGAGCATCACGCGTTTCTTTATGAAGTTAGTCATTAGTGTACATGTGCTAGCTCATAATATACTGTTTTGTGAAGCTGAATTTTGAAATTTACTCATTAATGGCTACGTTAACGGAGGCTTACGTTGAGAACGGAACAGCTTCCCTGTACTTCGTGATTTTCAGTGATTGTTTATCTATTGACAATTCATGATTTAAAATTTTAGATTCTAAATAGTGTCATCACATGGGTTTCTTTCCGATTACTACTAGCAGTATAACATTAAAGTATAGTGATAGCAATACCGAAACACTAAAATTATTGGCTACATTTTACATTAATCGATTAAATTTGGCCATTAGTAGTGACCACAGTAACTAACTGCTAAGAAGTTTAGGCTAATTGACAATGTAATTTAAATGACAACACTAAATTTTATACTCAAAATAACTGAAATTTTGTTACAGAATGTAGTCATAAAAATGACATCTTTCATTAAACCCCCCTTCAAACATTTCATATTGATAACAGCTGAATCATTCCGTCTTCCTATCAGTTGTTTACGGTGACTATGGCTGATTTTAAAGGCTAAATCGCATGATGGATAACTTTTGTTTAAAATAAGATGTCAGTAATTTTTAGCGTTTCAGTCAGAATTGTCACTGACTTGTTTAACAAGTATCAAAATTTTTTATTATGTGCAAGGTAACATTTCTAGTTACTGTTTACAGACTTGTAACTATAAGCAGCATCAACACCGATGAACCAACAAAAACTGCGAAAAATTCACCCTGAATATCAATACTGCCAAAAAGGAAACTCAGGGATAAACATCACAGATGCTGAATAAGTTGACAACTATCTGAAATCTCGATAACTAGGCTCAAAGCATTGTCGTCGGAAGTGAAATATATTAAACATAACACTTAGACATAGATGTGAAAAGCCTATTGAGATAACGAGTAGCATACAAAACGAAAGGGTGCCATGAGTTTTTAGGAATTACTAGAAATATGGGAGTTCATTTTTTCCTAACAAATGTCTTCTAAGTAAAAATATTATCGGTATAGATAATGCATTATAAACAGTATTATAACCGTCACATTATCTTGCAGTTATACGGAATCTTGTTTAACTACATACTAAAATAAAATACATTTGTAATTCTATAATTCGATCTGAGTCATGCTGTCATAGGCTGTACCAGGTTTTGTAATCCCATACATCCTTATGGGTGAAATATAACTGTTTGCTTCATATTTCTCTTAATCTTTCACTCCTCCTATTATCAGCATAACTATCACTACTACTACTACTACTACTACTACTACTACTACTACTACTACTACTACTACTACTACTACTACTACTACTACTACTACTACTACTACTACTACTACTACTACTACTACTACTACTACTACTACTACTACTACTACTACTACTACTACTACTACTACTATCATTATCGGGGCGTTAATGATAAGTTAATCGTGAAATTTTAGTCGATCAAAAATGTCATGTTCCATCCACATGTTCGGTATATCGTGAAATCAATAAAATTGAATGAAATAGCTAATTAAAGGCTTTTGGTGTTCTCTATTTTCACAATTAATATCAGTTGTAAATAAGTTTTACAATCAAAAGCAGTAGATTAATTAAAATTAATGGCTATGTGAACTCATTAGTTTAGTGATAAACATGGTATCTGCAATAATAAGTACAGAGCTTGAATCTCAGTGTAATCGTCAATAAGGCAACTTCACATGACAAGTTTTAAATTGAATGAAACAAGTACATTATGGCCGGTTACAGTACACCTTTAGTAAAGCTTGATATTAGAAAGGAATTTCAAGGTAGTTCTGACAAGATTTGCATATAGTAACAAAGTGAGTGACTACTTCCAGGCAAAATTGTCAATAACGCTCAATTAATAACCTTTAAAAATAAGGAAATTCAAGAAATGTGTATTTTGGATATCTTTATATACACGAAGAATTTTCTTCTTTATTTAAAGATAATTAAAATGACGTAGTGGTTAGGCATCAATTAAAAATCCCCAAGTAGTTAATGTTTGTGTTGGATTGGTGTGTATACACTAAATTCTAACAAAGTTACATTGTACATGTTAGTCACTAAACGTTGAATAGGGAATTCTAACCCTTCAACGCCAATATCATTCACGACTACAATCAGCATTCTAAGCGGAAACAGCATCTGGCGCAGTGTGGTCATAACCCTCTTTCTATAATTCCTCCACTACATCTTCCTGAATATACTCCTTTTCATAAAATTGTCGGAATTATTAGTAGAACTAGATAGCCTGGGCTCCTCGGTTAGTGTGAGCCAGACTACGGTGTCATTAAATTATGCGTCTTTAGCCCAAGTTCACTTGAGTCAAGCAGCTACACCATTCCAATCAAATCGAGTAGAGCTGGACTATTAGTAGACGTCAGTTTAGCATCTATAGTTGTTATCACTTAACATAGAACTTCTTATTTGTACACACTACGAATATAATCAAACTAGTGATATTTAGATCTCATGTTAACCATGATATCAATTTATCATTCACTGATTCATATTTTCAATATTAGCTAGATCATAATATGAAGAGCATCTATTATCAATTGTCATTAGATCATTGTACATAAATTCCATTCGTCTTCACTATTCACTAACATATATTAAGATTGTCCATAAATCTGTAATAATAACTGGTAGATTGGCTAATATGTAAATATGTTGATATGATTTAAATGAGAAAGTGATAACTATCAGTCTGAACTACAGTACCTGGATATCACAATCTACTTCCTTCGTTTAGTCTCGATGAATAAAAATTAAAATCTTGCAAAGAAGACAGATTTTTTAAATAGAGTAAAGTAGATTGATTCATTAAATCAGTGTAAGTACAGAAAAATATGAAACATAGAAAATTGGCTTAAATCATATCTTACTAAGTACTCTATCAGTTCATAGAATTATAGCTATTTTAATCAACCTAAAAAATAATAAATAACTCTTATGAGGAGAATATAACGGAAATTCCCATTGAATTAACAGAAAATTACAAAACAATCAGTAAGTTAGTGGTTTTATTATCAAGTTAATATCCTTCAACAAAAATGAACATATTGAAGAGTAAGATTGAAAGAAGTGGGGGAAGGAAGGGTAGAAAGCACGGGGGGGGGGAAGTAAGGGTGGGAAGCGAGGAGGGGAAATGTATGATGTTTGTTAAACAAACGGAAACAAAATGTTTATAACTGTAATTAGTTCTCTTGAAATTTACATTGTATCCACTTCATATTCATCTATTCATTTTCTTTTTGATTAATTTTCTTCTGGTTATTATTTCTTTCATTTTTTTAAAAACTTAATTACAATGATTAAAATAAAGTTTCATCATTCAAGTTCACTTGAACAAGATACAATATAATAGTGCTTAAATAAACTTTGGTATAGAGGATTGAAGATATCAATGAATTCGATAGGCTTAAATTAGAGAGTGAGATTAGCTACTCTATTAGGTATCGACTGCAATTAGAAATGTATATCACTGTGTAGTAATTCAGTGTATGAAAGTAAAAGATCTTTTGGTTGCTATTTGTTAGGGTCTTAAGAAGCAAATAAATGGACAAAACAGTCGTTCAGTTCATTCCGGTTTTCAATAGTTTTTTCGGGTAAGACATGCCTATTACCTGGAATTGAGTAACGAATCCAATATAGTTGATAATATCATCCATGGAATAAGACTTAACGTGACATTTCTTGAAGTGATTCACCACTGATTAGTCATATTCAGTTCCTTATTTACTTCGAAATCTTCTATTCAGTTCTGTTTTTCGATCTAAATTGTTCTTTTAGAATTCTATCTATCATTTCTTATATTTAGTAGTGGAATCTATGAAGTTAGATTTATTTTGTTCTGGACTCATCAGCTATACTTTCATCCGGTTGTTGTTGTCTACACAAAAAATGCACAAGATGAATGTCATACTCGGAACTGTTTTATCTACCAAGCTAATGAGTTAAGGTAGTCACTAAAAAGTTCAGCGATTACATTTGTATACGCAGGAATTTCCAATATTCTGTTGTAGACAATTAAGATTGGAATCCATCACTCAAAACTGGCATATTTATATATTGAAAGTACGCTAGGTCCTGCCTTAATTTTATACATTTAACTACATTTAAATCATGGTTGGCCTCGAAATTTACGTTTCATCTCGTTTCTAAACTTTTTTTTGTATTTTTCATAACTCATTTCTCGTTAGCACTTCTTTTGTGCTACATAGATATGAGATGTTGTGAAACAGTACAATGTAGTTTTGTGTCAAGTCATCTATGCTAACTTGACTGATTGATTAACACTTATCCAAGTGCTTAGTTAGTGGAGGAAAGTAATGTGAGAATCCCTAACAATGAATCGCACATAAAACAGCATTCTATGATATACAGAAATGTACTTCCTGCTAGGGTCGACTGAATCGAATCGACAGTAAATTACAGTAAATTAATCACTGGGGTAATATACATTTATGTTAAAATCCACTTTTATCGTGTTTTACAAACAGTCCTAGTTTGTCCTGAGCACTGTAGTCTATTACACTGATTAGATAAAATTGACCAATTACACTGAATATATGCTCAAACAGACTTTATGTACAAAGTATACTTCTCCGGCAACTATAAGTTCAATATAACTCGTTATAAATAACTCATTTGATTATTTGGAATAAAACTATACTGATTACCAACATTACTAACGCATTATTGTTTGCTTTCAGGGAATTCAAAATACTGAATCATTTTCTATATAAAGATATTAATGATGAAATTATTTTATTTTATGAAATGGCATCTTCTGTGTAACATTTCAATGTATATAAAACGTCATTATCTCTATCAGTGGAAGGATGTAATCAGTTAACAGTATATTCTTGACATACTCTTATGAATTATCAGTAGACACATCAAATTGTCATTTAATCTAATTGTCATAATGTACAAGATAATTCATCAGTTCAATATGAACAGTGCGTGCTTCATCAATGTTGCAATCAACTAGAAATGTACTTGATCGGTCATCAATGTGAATATTGTATAAAACATTTTATTTGCAAGATTAGATCAAAATTTCAATCAGTTTGACAATACTACTGAATTTTATAATGATGATCAGATTGATTAGATAATAACCAGATAAATTATTTAACTGAAATAGAGTTCAGTTAGTTCTTTCAAGTCTATAGCTACAAGCAGAAATGATAAATGTCAAATATTAAAGAAATAAATAGGATTTAATATCAAACTGCTATAATCACTAGATGTCAATGATGCTAGGATAACAAATAATGCAAAGTATTTCGTGCTTCCTCATCATCCACATACTACTGAACACGTTGAAAGTATGAAGACTAGTGATGTCATTCGGCTCAATGAAATTCTAGAGAAAAAAAATCAAATTGAGATAATTAGACAGAGTTCCCTAAGGGTGTTTTCATAGATATTTATAGTGAACATTGTAGAACTATGTAACGTAAAATGATAATGATAGGTAGTTAGGTAACTAGAAAAATTGATCTAAATTCATTAGTTAATAAACCGAATTCCGTGAAATGTGAAAATCAAACGTTGTTGTTGCCATGAATGAAGATGGAAGTTGACTTACCTACTCTGTATAAACAGAGATATATAGTATTAACCTACTAGTTGGTATGGTTCATGTTAGTATTAATAGATTTGAGTTAAATCGTTAATAGGTTGATTATTTTAAATGTGAATATTGGGTCTCCAACGGATGGAACTTAATTGAACTATGCAAACTTTATCTTCCCCTGAAATGGAGAGTTTTAGGGATTTAATAGTTAAAGTGCCTCAGTACCCACCTCTCAGTCCTTTTAAATGTATATGCTTCCTCAAGTACATAGAAACTGGTAGATTCAATTGGAGGTGATACAATTGAGAGTACCTATTTACTATGGCATTTTGTTATTGGACACCGTGTTGAATATATTGGTATTAGTCTGCCTGTTGTGTACAGCTGGCTTCCAATCTATGACCAATACTACATTTCCTCAGTTTTTTCCGCAATATTTTCGTCTAGATTTCATTAAAGCTATATCTTTAAAAATGCTCTGAAGTACCACTTTTTTCAGAGACAAGCACCCATTTATCCGTGACTAACTTTGGGATAACTTTCTAGCTTCAAGATACAGAACTCTTATCAGTCAATATTTTACAAATCAACAGACAAAAACTGAGTAAGTTTCGACACTGACCTCTCAAGGCTTTTTTCCCAGGGATATATTTTTGGCAAGCACCGTCATTTTTCGAGAGATATTTATGCTTGGAAAATGACATGTCATGCTAATCTCGTTTTCTGTTGTAAACTTTGTATTAGAATGTGATGCATTATGAGATTCACTTAATTTACTTACTTCGTTCATGTCGTAACACATGACGAATGTATCATTGAAATACCTTGTACTGAATGTAGTCTGCTTGATACCAGACCCTAATTTTGTTGACATTAGGATGCCAATAGTTATATCTGAAAAAATTAGCCTTAAGAAACACCCATAGTTTCGTTGTATGTTTGACAGTATTTGTTTGAAAAATACAATTGGCCTACTTTAGTAAGCAGTCTTATTATCTAGTTACGTTGCAACTATCTCGAGTATGTATATTCCGAATATCGGTTTATGACGTTAGTGGTTTTTTATCTAGAGGAATGTTGGTGATGTTGTGTCATATAATATCGTAAATTTATGGGATATATTGACTTAGTCTATATTTTCTGAAACCTCAAATGTTTATTTTATATTATGCCGAGCCAGTTGCTACTCGACAGTTCCAATATAAAATGAGTGATATGAATATTTGTAAAATTCCAATGAGTAGAAATTAAAATATCTGACGTTTCGCGGCTTCTTCAGAGAAAAGTGAATAACCGAATTGAATTAACAAAAGATTGAATAATACATTGGAACAAAACAGAATCAAAATTAGTTCGTACAATCAAAATGTGAGCTTCCGTCGTGTCATGTCAAGTTATTTGGGTCAAGGTGATTTGAAGTGAGACATGGTATGCATATGTAAGCGTAATGTGAAAGGAAACGATGTGAAAATGTGAAAATATAATTGTATGGATGTTTATGTGAATGAAATTTGATGTACTTTAACTATGATCGGTTGTATAGAAAGTTCATGTTGCGTAGATAGAAAGGCCTTCACTTTTGTTAAGTGCAGTTAGATTAAACAAAATGTGATGTGCTTCAGCTATTTCTCTTTCCTTATAATTGGGAAAACTCTCTTGAATAATTTGGATATTTCTAATTTCGGATTTTATGGTTGTGGTAGATAGCATGTGTTGCTATTGCTGATTTAATTTGTTATTTTTTTAAGTTCAACAGGATTATTAGGAGGTCGTTTAGTGTAGCTTTTATGTTCTTTGGCACTGAGTTTTAATTTCTCGAGAAGACTCTCCAATACAGAAAGCATAGCAATCAATACAACCTAGCCTGTAGACACAATTCTGTGTAGATTCCATAGATTCCATGTTGTTTTAAAATTGTTTGTAATTCATCTGTTGTGTCATGGCTGTAAGGTAGAACAGCTGTACGAATCCGTAATGTTTTAATTGATTTACTATTAGTTAGTAATAAATCGTTTCGTTTTGCAAATTTTTAATAATATTCATTGAAAAATGATTAAGGTGTAAGATGCTAATTACATTTTTGTATTCAAATTTCTTGTCATCTTCTTATGTAATGAGTTTATTGGCTCTTCTGAATAAGTTTGAAGTTAGAGATACTTTTGCTCTGAATGGATATGCTGAGTTGAAATCGATGTATCGATTTGAGTTTGTGGGTTTAAGATATGTTCTCAGATTAAGAGTTCTATTTAAATTTCTTTTGACTAGGCAGTTCCAATATGTTGACTAATAATGAAACCAATTGGTACAATGGTGAATTAATTATAGAGATTGTTAGTCACAATGGTTAACCACAATGGTTCCTGCAAAGTTGCCTGTTTATACAAAAACAGAAGGCATGAACCTCACCAAATAGCTAAATATAGTAAACTACAAAGTTGTTTGATAACAATTTAACTTGAACTAATCCGTATCCGATTAATATCAAAGGAGTAGATAAACACATCATTTATTACTACCTAGTAGTCGAACGAATGTAATTACATACTTTAAATCAATAATTATTTTACATTGTCACTGTATTTTCTGATTTCAATGTTTTCGGGTATTTTTTTCCATCCATTCAATAAAAGAATACATCATCTATAACTAAGTGTACTTTTCGATAAAGATTTCATTTCATACATTTGAAGTTATCTCAGACTGTTTACTTTGAACTTATCAGTGTGAATAAAACCATGATCTGTCAATTAAAAACCACACAAAATTATAAAATGATGGTATGAAGTAAAACTTAAATTGAAAGTTACACTTAGTTATGTTATTCACTTAAGAACTATTAAACTCAGCTAATGATTAATGTTACATTGTCGATGACGAACTGAGTATACATGTGATTAATTCCAATTTCGTTTCAAGTTCATACAGGGACTTAAATACTGTTTATTTTTTAATTAGATTCATCACTAAACTGATGAGTTCGAACAATCATGCTAGTAAACTTATAAACAATCCTACTATATCGAATGTAATCTTCTCAAGATGTACATACAATTTGATCATTGACAGTAATTAATCTTGATTTTCTCTTTATATTTATTTATTTTTTTTTCTTTTTCATTTTGTTATAGATATACACTACAATGTGTTCTTCCAGTTAATTATTTTATTGAAAAAGTTTATATCTTTTTATGGTTTTGGTATATTTTAATGGCATGTTTAACAATATTAAATACATTTTTATGGATAACAAAATTATGTTTACCATATCGTCGTGTACAATTTATTCGTCAATATTTAAAAGCATTAAAACAATTATCTCATACAGAAGAAACTGAATGTGCTAGATTTGTTAATAATAATTTAGGATGTGATGGTATATTTCTATTACAAGCTGTTAGTAAAATATCAAGTGATCTTATTGTACTTGATGTAACTGGTATGTTATGGAGTAATTATCAACGTGCAAAAATTACTGGTACAGAAGAGAATATTGGACGATTCATTGAAAGTATTAATAGAGTTTAAATAATGATTAATTCTAATTTATATATATTTATCAAAAAAGTAAACATATCAATCTAATTTCAATGTTTTATTATGTATTCAATAGAATATGATGTAATTATCCTGTGATTTATTTATATTCAATAATTAAATTATAATCATGCATATAAACAATTTCTTCATCTCTTTCAAACATTTAACATCCACCTAATCATTCCCTTCCACTTCTCTTACCCTTCGCCTTAGACTCATTCACAGGCAAACTTTAATAATTATTTTACATGTACATATAAAGAAGTGAATTGTTTCAATTCATACTCTACAGTAACTGACTAACAACAAAAAAATTTTATTGAAACACTTAATTTTTTTTTCAAAATTGTAATTAATCTTATTCAATTAATTGCTCAGTTACTAATTACTTAAATTATGTGAATATATTTCATTATGAAAATTTACTTTTACAATTATGATGACGATGATAATAATAATAATAGTAGTAGTATTGTATATTGTTATTTATTTATTGATTGTTTGTTTACCTTAATAAAATTGGGAAACAGTTCTGAAAGTGTATTACTATACCATACAGAAACATCACAGAAAGTAACATATTTGTGGTGCCAAAAACAAAAAATGAACTCATAATTGTTATGTTCAGTTTTTCATTGATTCGTCTATCCTTTTCTTCTTGGACCCGGAGGATGGAGAGGACAGATCATTTTCTTTCTATCAAATCATATTGAATTTTGTAAAGAAATATATGTGTACAGATGAATATGTATGAAAGAGAATAGTTAGCAATCATATATGGTAGGTATGTGTTCTCATGAATCAAAATGGGATTTTTATTGTAATGAGTAGCTTATATTCCTTCTCTTTCTCACCATTCTTCTCCCTACTTTCACAGATATTGAGAGAATTTTTCATTTGGTCAGATTTTTATTTAATACATGAATATAATATTTATTTATATGAATAAAATTGTTTACTTATACTTGTTTCGTTCCATCTTTCCACAGGAACAGTTAGATACTGGGAGTCATTTAAGTATGTCTTCTTGTGACACATTTAGTATGATATATAACGAATCATCGGTAAAGAGGTGTAGGAATTAAATAAAGTGAATAAATTGTAAGTGATTTTGTGGAAATTAAATTTAGTTTTGTTGATTCGATTCGTCACAGACTAATGTTGGAAGGATACTATTGAAAACCTTGGAACACTGGACAACTCTTTAGCAGTACATACCATCGATTCGGCCAGTAAATCTAATCCTAGACCATCTGGTCTTGAGGCGAACGTTTGGCTATTCGTAACACAAGGTAGGTGACCCATGGTAGAATTCTCCTTTTAACTAAGTTTGTGATACAGTGCAACTATCATCCACTATCATTGGTGATAACTACTTACTCCCAACAAATCCAGACTGCAAGTCTGAAAGCATGGCAAGATCATTCTGTGATGAATTCAGTCAACCAAACTTAATAACTCTCCCTATAAAACCATCACACTCTGACTATACTAATCAGCTCACTTGAAATTAACTTCAAAATATTCCTAAAGTTCTAGTGAAAAGTCGTGACTGGTGGGGTTTAGACTTGTCAGTAATAATGTAGTTAACACCAATGCCAATCAATGATCGTCGCGCTATAGCATAAACTGATAGGAAGTGGGAATTTTACAAGTGGTGTATTGGACTCGATTCCCCTGGTGGAATGGAATGTGTGCACTTCTGAAGAGTCCCATACTACGACAATACAGCTGTTCAGTACTCTTTAGTCTACAGTGGTACCCTACCGATATTAATCTGTTATGAATCTGATCAGCTAAACATAAAGTAAATGTTTAGACTGTTGTAACCTATATCTACACCTATACATGCAGACAAGTTAGTCAACTAAAAATGTATAAATTAGACATCTACTGTCCAAAATTAAAGATCAGGAAAAGTCTTATTTTGTGTGATGCATACATTAACTCAATAGGTGAATATATTGCTAGACGGTTAGAAACTCTTTCTAACTTTTATATAAGCCCATTTGACTATCAAACCCCTATACTTTTAAACGTACTGCTGCCTTACACAAACACTGATACATTCGAAAAACTTGGAAATCTAAGTATCGAGAGATTATTACAAGTAAATTAATCACCTAATCAAAGTCACTGCTCACATATCCATATCTGAATCAGTAAAGCAATGCATATAATTAATCAGCTTTCATCAAGACTCTTCTTATTCCCAATTAGTATAACTGTATTAATGAACAATTGGAGAAGTATAATGTGGGTGAATCTAAATATTGAACAAACCATTGTTTCAGTAATCTCTTATGTAAGTAGTGTTTGAGAATATTTGAAAGACAGTGAATTGATTGATAATATTAATCTAGATTATCAATAACACTTACGGTGGTAGTCTCTTTTGATTTCCCGTTGTTTATATTCAAGAATGTAATTGATCAGACGAGCTTGTCATTTATGCATTTCAAAGAAATTACCTTCATATTATGTTAAGTTGCCACACTTAGTTTAGGGCTAACATTGGAATCTAATGTTTCTGTAATGACTTTGCTATTATTTTCCTAAAGAAAGCTAGTCGTTGGGGCTTGCACTATGACTATGACCTGACAAACTTGGGAAACGGTGATTGGTTTCATTATGTCTCAGGAATCAAAAACTTACCTCAGAATTGTGGAAAGAGAGAATAAGCACCAACGAATGAGGGCTAAGACCAAGTGATTTACTGAATAGAAAGCAATAGTTTTTATATATAATTTGGTGGAATAAACAGTAGTAGAAACTACGTTAAGGATTAAACGACGGAAGTTGTGTACAAAAATCAGAATAGTAAAGTCATAGTAAGATAACAATAACTGGAAAAGGAAAGCAGATATAACAACAATTAATGAGTATATGGAAAGCTTACAACTTAAGCAATACAATAGCATAGTCGTTAAATGTCCAGTGATAGCAGTGTAGCAGTAGTGGTCTCTATATTACAAAGAATAGACTCCATAGAATGTGATATTGACTTCTTACCCGTTTGTAACAATTTTTGTTTGTCATCTAATTTGAAACTCATCAGCTAGATGTGCCAGCATCCAAATGCAAAAATTACGGACGACGAGTAATTGATAAGATTACACTCATTGACTAGATTGTTTGTTTATGTGACTCAATACCACAACGCATTGTACCTCGTTATTTAAAACATAGACCACTAGCTTCGCAGTTTGATGTGAGCATAAATATTGGGATTCAGAATAGGCTTGTATCTTCCCGTTGATTTGTAATGGACTGAACACAGTAGCCTAGTGGTGAACGCGGTGGCGTTTGACATGAAGCGGACTGAGTTCGAATCCCAGTGTGGACATCAACATTGGGATGCAGGTACATCCAGCCGACGAGTCCCAAATAGGACGAAACGCGCATCCTGGATTCCACTTGCCAGTCACAATCCAACTTGAATATAAATATTAGGATGTTCAAGATTCAAGTAAAGCAAAACTAGTTTCCTAAATTCCCCATCAATCTTCATACTTCATAAAAATAACTAACTAATTTCAACCTAATATATTTGGTTCCGTTAATGAATATGAAATGAGAAAGAACAAACATTAAAGTAGAATAACATGAATTTATTTTATTTAGTTCGGTTTTCATCAACTATAACTTACAGCTTGTAATGATTTAAAATCAAAATTATGAAGTAGAAATAATAAACTATTCAGAGGTAACTTTGAGTGCTACATCATCAACGTCATCATCGTCATTACCATGAACAGAAGATCAAAGTTAAGTTAATAGAACTGAATAGTAACTATTGCAATTAAATATACTTACAAGGTAAAAATTAGAGAATAATAGAAAAGGATTAAAAAAAATTTGTAGAATTAAAATTTTAACGGATTACATAACACGAAGCTTAATACAACTGACAATCAATTGAGATCGATCAGTTTCAAAACTGAAGTTGAAAGATGATGTAATCGAGATATGTAAGAAAGAAGACTAAATATGATGTAATCAAATAATGAGAAGCAGAGACTAACCACTGATTCTTTTTAAATGCAGAGGTAAGCTTTCGGACTCCTGATGACTGTATTACGTAAGCTGACATAAATATATGAAGCAACAACATACATTTGGGAATATTTTTAATTGCTTTAATAAAACAGCTGTACATTTTAACAATTCGGGTAATTGAATTGAGATGGTTTCCGAAGATTGAAATTAAATTATGCTGATTAAATTCGCCACAGACTGATATAAGTTAGTTACCATAGGAAACCATAAAGTACTCGGCAACCGTATCGTCCTAGTTTGGAAATCTTCTGCAATGTACAACCTAGATTTCGCACCAGGATGATCGTTGCGCTACACATTACAAATTGATGAAGGTAGGAATTCTACCATTGGATGTCTAGCGTAACTGTGGTACAGAGATTTAGGGGTTCATTAACCTGAAGTTCCTGCAGTGGCGTAATCTAGGGTGCGTACTGCTGAGGAATTCTACACTAGGACGAAACAGCTGCGTAGTGCTCCCTGGTTTCCATTGGTACGCTGTCAACATCAATCTGACGAATTTAATCAATTAGTTCAGGTAATTATTTTGTGTTAGATTGGCACTCGACAATCAAGTAATATGTAATCCACAAATTCATTCAGTTAATTATGCCTATTGATGTGTGTATACAACAACGTTTGATGCTCTAAATATCATGTATCATATGATATTGTTGGCAGATTATTCAAATAGGAGACTTCTGAATAGAAGATTAAAAATAAATCCATTTAACTGTTGCTGTCAACATGAAAACTATAGATAGCTCGATAGGAAGCAAACTTCATTTGTGAATTTTGAAGAAGCTAACGAAGGTCCAATCGATTTACACATATGTTGGTTGCCATTAGACAGATTATATTCTGTACTAAAGATACTCAGTTAACGTGTGACTAAAAGTACTGCAAGAGATTGTGCTTAAGTGAATTACTAATCAAGTTAACATTTCAGTTTATAAATTCTTGTTAACATCAATTAATCAAGTTGAATCGATTATGATGTCATAAACCGATATAGTTTAGGCAACAATTGTGAACCAATAAGCACTAAACAGATATTTTATATTACCTGGAGTACTCCTCTGTGACAAACTAAACTGGGAACATTTAGGTTTCTTGGCAAACGCTTAGCCGTTAAACCACTGAATTGGGCAATATTCAATGGTTGCGTTTAATAATTCACTATGTATCTGTGTGACCACATCCATTTCCACCAATATATAACTGGCTTACATAAGGTATAGCTAAATTTCACTGACCACGTCTTTTCAGCAGACTTCAGAGAATTACCTTACAAAGTTAGCCACTAGTGGGATGATACTAACGGTAATTTGGGTACTGTGTGGATTCTAAATTTTGAACAAGGCATCATGTATTGATCTGGTTTAGACAGCCATTTTAATCCAGGAAGCACTGGACTCAATATGAAACTCGCCTGATGATTAGTCATTCACTAAGAAATCAAAGGTTCTTCAGATGGATCCCCTAATGAAACCGTGGATTATGTCTTCTTATGAGCTTCATACTAAAATGAAACATTTGTTAATTGCTTTCTGATCTTAAATTTTATGATGCATGTTAATTCTAGATATTAAGTCCAAAATGAATAATTTTTGCAACACCCAATTACAATGAAATTTGTCTACAGACTTCATGTTGTAATAGGATTCGAAGCATTTACAAGATGCTCCATGAGATGATAAAACCAATAAATAAATTTATAACTTAAATTATTTAACTTTCAAGTTTCCATAACTAGAATATCCTCTACATATCTCAATATTCTAGATCGTATAATATTAAAACTTCATGAAGAGAATGCTGTCAGTATAAATAGCTTAGCTTATTACTAAGTGATCATGTTTAGTAGTAACATCTGAGACTATTAAGCAGAGTAATATGAGTTTGAACTACACAGTTCATATCAATTCTCTAAATATTAAAGTGGCATTTTTTGTCGACAAGTAAAAATTAACACTAGACTAAGCTTAAAACAGAGTTTCCTATTGACTACATTTAACCATTAACCAGACAACATGCATTCATGATAGATAATATACATAAATATGATATTACTCATTTAAATGTATAGAGAAAAGAAATGATTTGATTATAATAAATTTCATTAACTAATACATTTAGCTTTGCCTTAAAAATTATAATGTAGAAAAGTAATACTTATTCTAATAAGTAGTAAATTCGATTATTTCGATAGTCTGTTAGTAACAGTACCAACTGAATAAAGCAAAGACAAAATGATGATACATTGCACTTCAGTATGGAATAAAGTACTGAGTTTATTGTCGGTGAATAAGGTGGGGAGGAAGAGAAACAGTAGTCAATTTAAAACAAAAAAACATGAGAAAATCTAATTTAGATAAATAGAAACATGAATAAAATGAAGAATGTACTACTTAATTTGATTTTCATTCAACTATTAGAATGTAACATGATTACTTCAGTTTACAAAAGATTCATCAATTAGTTTCCATTGTAATTTACATCAAAAGATAAAGAGAAATTATGAATTAGGAAAAAAACTAGACGTATTTATCTATATTAGATAATTTGGTGAATTGCCTACGGCAAACCAAATGAAGTTGTAGTTAATGTTGGATTTCGTAGTTCACTGAATAGTCTAGCTTTATTCAGACATTCGGTGAATATCACTGAGTATCAGATAGCTATTTTATCCCAGAATGATGTTATTGAATACACATCAATCATGATTTCGCAGATTCTATTAAATTCGTAGATTTTCTGTCAGCAACTGAACTAGTTTGTCTTGAGACCTGGAGTGAACAGTCTATAAGGTAAAAAGGGGAACAAAACAACAATTAGCAAAAGTCTTGTAAGATAATCCAGAATAAAATTACATGAAAAACATTAATAAGGACTCACTTCGTGGTCCAAGACTTTTCATCACCTACTTTACAACTCTAGAAAATAGTAAAATATTTGTATATTTTATATCAGTTTTAAAAACTCTATAAGTTGCCAAGTAATTTCGGTGTTATTTGAATTCACTCGAACTGAAACCCAGATATTCCTAACTCCGTACATTAGAATAATTTAGAGACCCATTCAATAACCATTACCATTTCCATAATCATATCAGAATAGTTCTCACTAATAAAAAACCATTAATTTTGAAAAAAATTCTAAAAGATGTTCATACTAAAATGCAAAACTGAATCCAACTTAAATATAACTTGTGTACTACCGCTAAATAGAGGCAATCCGCTCAGGATGCACATATGGCAACAGAGGTTGACCAGTTTCAGTCCATTACAAATCAACGGGATGATACAAGCCTATTCTAAATTATAAATAAAGAAGGTTTTACGAAACATGGAAACTGTTTGAATTAGATGTTGAAAGATTACGCAAACAATTACAGAATCGTATTGATTAAAAGACTTGAATTCAGATAAGATGCTTGATAAAATAAAGAAAATATCATTTATAATTGGAATCACATAATGAAATGTCACGCAACAATATGGTGGACGATGACATCACTAAGACAATGTAATACTGATGATGATATCCTTTTGGATACATATATATGGTTGAATAGCATATGCTTCGAAAAAAATACATAATAAATTAAAAGTTGCCTGGTTGCCAGCAATTTGTTTCACAACATTTTGTTTGGTAATCAATAGAGCTTCCTAGAAACCAGCTTAATTCACCTACCGTTAAACTATTTAAACGAATGACCATATTCTGAAACATATGACTTAAACATACATTTCAGGTAGACAATACTAAATACTATACAAACACGACATGCTTATACTAATGATTGTGTGTTCACGAGTGACTAGTTCTGCATAAAAATGTCGACAGTATAATAGACATCTATAAATATAATTGGATGATAATCACATAATGTCGTAAATAGATTGAAGCCAGAGAAATAACCGGTTGATTCTTCAAAATGTTAAGGGTTGGTCATAATGAATGAAAGTCCATAAAATATTTATTAATGCATATTGCTAAGGAGTTTCTTACTTAGAATAACCGGATGCCAAATAATTATTAGTTTCAAAACGTTGTCTAGCCACATGCTATACACGATGTCATTCAATTATACTAACACATTTCTCTTCTAATGATGTTGGATTCGATCCCTGAATTTTATATGATAACTGACTACTAGTTGCATGATTTATATGACTTAAAATACCAATCCTTGGGAATAGAATGAATCTAGGTAGTTAGTACAATGCATTAAAGAGATTTAATTCATTTAACTCAAGTATTCATTATGTCAATGGTACTTTATTGTACTTTCTACAGTTTTTTCCATAATGTATATTTTGTTCTTAATTAATCGGTTTGACAAGTGGATTTATAGTCACGTTTTAACTCTTAAGGTAAAAATAAAGTACTTTTATGGTAATAATAATAATAATAATAATAATAATAATAATAATAATAATAATGTTAATAATGACTGTTATTCAAGTTCATATGAAAACATGATATTTGCACTAAATGATCAATTTAAAGTACTTTGTCCCTGATAAAAAGTAACATTCGTTTACTACTAATAACAGTAATATAAAAATGTTTTCTGAAAAAATTATAATTAAAAACAATAGTCAATCTTATGCACATCAAAAGAAATTTAATAAATACTAAAGTAATTCATTATCATATATACTAATTGAGGTGAATAGTCACTGGCAAACAAAATCCAGGACACATGTTTCTTCCTATGTAGGACTAGGCGTCTGGATGTCAACTTATACAATCCAACCAAACTTGTAAATCATTTCGTGGGTTTGCTAGGATATACATATCACAGACTGATTAATGTCATCTGTGACAAACAACGGAAAATCCACTATTATCATGGTAATAATTTATTTCAGTAGGATATACATATAGCAACAGAGACTGATCAATGTCAGTCCATGACAAACCAACGGAAAGATCCTAACAAATTCGAATTATATAATATACTGAAATTTCAACTAAGTTAACGTATCATTTCATCCAGTTTTATGTAATAAAGTAAGGATGTAATAATAAGAATTTCAATAAATATATATCAAGTGGCCAGTATCTGAATCTATTCTACACTTCAGATGCTCCAGCCATATACAATTTGATGTCATTAGTTGAACATACAAATGTAATTTGTGAGATCGTTATCTTTACTATGGCCTTAGTTTAGAGTTCATATTATCTGGTTTATTTATTTTTTGTACTGCTCCGCTCCATTTATATCTAACCCCTATCTATATCATTTCTATTCAAGTTCACCATAATAATGATAACAGTAAATATTATTACTATTACAATTACTATTGTCGTCTTGTTATTACAATAGCTTTCTCGATTTTCATTCACATAGTGACTGACCAGCTACAGTCCGTAACAAATCAACTGGACGATACAAGTTCATCCTAATTACATATGCACCCGTTGCAAAAGTGTTACTATCTGGACTCAGTAGCCTAGTTGTGAACGCGGTGGTGTTTGGTACGAGACGGATTGAATTCGGATTCCGGTGGGGGCATCAACATTCGGATGGAGGTACATCCATCCGACGAGTCCTAAATATTACGGAGGTGCATCCTGAATTCTGCTTACAAATCACAATCCAACTCAAACAACATTTTCATCGTAGTTTAATGGTAATCCCAATTAATGTGTCTCTACCCTAGTGATTACACAATCTTCATATTTTACAAACCCCGCAGGGCACCATCAAAAACCATGGAGACATTTAACAGCTGTTTCAGCTTAGTGCACGACTCCTCAGCAGTGCACACCCTAGATTACGCCACCCCAGGGACTTTAGGCTGGCAAATACCTATCCCTCTGTACGAATGTGCCACGTGGCATTTAATAGTAGAATTCTCACTTCCATCAATTTGTGATATGTATAGCGCGATGACCATCCATTGTCATTGGTGATAGTTGTCTCACTTCTGATTTGTATGTGAACCCCGTCAGTCACAACTTTTCAACAGAACTTCAGGAACATTCTGAACTAAACTTAATACCAATCTTCACAAAACATCTCTATTTGATGGCATATTAGTGAAATAATGACTGCGAAACAAAAATAATTAGTTTTGAGGTAAACACATCATTTAAACATGAAATATTATCGTGTAGCTTTGTTCCTCTACAGTATGAAAGAAATCTGTGGAAAAACCTTGATTATAGAACAATTTATTCTGTTGACCAAATCGATAAAGAACCAAAAACTTCGCATAAAGCCTTCAAAGAGAATAGCTACTCTGTAAAGTTTATAAACAAATACACGACCGGCAGATTGAGATATTATGTAAAAAAACCTACTGTTGATGCGACTATCGTCTAGAGAAAATATACCTAGCAAAATGTGAAAGTTGAGGTTATGCAAAGTTATCCGAAGAACATTCAGCACAAGGAAAATGCAGCTGATGTTTTCTAACTACTCGAAAGTGACGCCGAAATCGAAGAACAAATCACTTAAGCTTATAACTTCTTTTTGCATCTAACAGTTCAATTTTTCATATGGAGCACGTTTCATTGGACCTTGTGGGGTGGTGGATGTACATTGCTAAAGAGTTCCACACAAGGACGAAACAACTGTTCAGTGTTTCCTGGTTTTCAATATTTGTCTAATTCAGACTAATTCATGATATTAAATTAACATTCAACAATCACCATAACACCCAATTACAATAAAACATTGTCATAATAAACTTGGTTTTCAGCAATTATTTACGTAACATCTTATTTCATGTACTTATTCTTATGTCTTAACCTGAACTGTATTTATTCTATTTCATTAAATTAAATGAAATTGTTACAAGATAATTTTTAACGTTAGTCTCCCATTTTTGTTAAAAGTTATTTTTGATATAAATGACTTCTACAAGTTATTGGAATATAAGTAACTAATCATAGGAAAATTATCTTCTGTAGTCATTACTTACTAATGACGACAATTATAATCATATGATATAATATATGGACATATTGATAAGCTATTCAAAAGTATTGAATTGTGAGTGCCTATATTTCAGCTCATAGGAATTTGCATTATCTTTGAATCACTTGACAACATACCATTTAACTAAAGCTTTATATATATATATATATATATATATATATATATATATATATATATATATATATACTTCATCTTTGAAATCATTATAACTTATGTGTTTTTAAGTTGTAAGTATTCAAAGAGAATACGTGAAATCATTGGCTTTACTAAAATGACGTCCTATCCTATTATAAAACTGCTTAGTGGTACTCGTCTTCTACTATGAGTGATTTTTGAATCTAGGTAATTCCCGTTTCGCTGCTAGTGTATGACCTACAGACTACTGAGTCAGCATCTAGTGGACAATTTCTCAATCTTCAGTCAATTCGGATAATGCATGACTATCATTCATTGCTAACCTTAATATGTTTTACAATCTTAATGAATACACTCTTCAAGTAAAGCATACTTATTCGAAGTATATGAAATACTCCTCAAGACTGGTCATTAGTAAGTACATAATGATATTTTATAATTGGGTTTGTGGAGTTGAACTTTGTCCATCATGGCTTCGTATCACAATATTGGGAATTACTTATTCCAATTAATAATAAACTTATGATGACGTTATTAGTACAAAATGTTGAACCACGTAGTTTTGCATTACTGTTAAGCTTCGGTTAATCAGTCATAGAAAACCAGGACTCACTGAACAGCAGATGCGTCATTTTACTGTTCTAAGATTGTTGCCACATTTTTTACATAAATTTATGAACAGTAAAAAATAGTTTCTAATTATGATTATGATTGGATTGTAGATAGAAATGGGAATCCGTAATGTGCGTTTCGTTCTATTTATAACTTGTCAGATTTAATCATTTTTGTCAACTGCCGCTGTATCCATGGCAAGAAGCCCAGGATGCACATATTGTTATAAAGATTAACCTGTTTCAATCCATAATAGCACCAACGGAGGAACGTAAATACTTTATAATTATATAGCCTTTAATTACTTACACACTTGATATAAGATCAGTATTTTCCTTCAATAAACATCAGGTGAAGGCTTTCGATAATGCACATACTCTCAAGTAATTGAAGTACGACCAGAATATATTTGAACTAGACCGCAAACCCTTTCATCTTAACACAGTTGAATAGCTTATCGATATATACTTTAACCTTATCCCAGAAAAGCACAATACCACATTCACTTTCATCTCTTAAACTACTTACTGAAATATTGGTTTGTCAACGAAATTCACAACCTTGTCACAAAATTAATAAAGTGCAATTTCAAGTTCGCTAGTTGTATTTGTATTTTATTGAGTATAAAATCTATGGAACGTACAACTCCTTACCGTGTTACTCAGAACAACGTGACTGAATGCATCCCATGTCGTACTTCACTGACAATGTAATTTGTCAAAAAATTGATATAACGCTCCTTGTTTCGAAAGTAGTAAATCCTCGAGACTCGACGAATAGTGTACAAAATGATACATTCATACAAACAGTACAACGTAATACGAATTCAAATTTATTATCACGAAGCAACCAAGGTTGGACAATCAGTGAAATCTACGAAGTACTGATGATCTGTTTTATCTTAATATAGGATTCATCATAAGTGAACACTCACTGCGGGTCCATGAAAGTTACCTACCAATTACATTGGATGAGGTATCACAATAATTAGTAGATTAAGTGAACTTAAAAATCACAGCAATTGGATATCTCAGTGAGTTTCTTGATTAGACGTTTGCTGTGGAACTTGAAGAATCTGGGTTTGTTCTTTGACTAGGGCATGTCTGTGCTTTATTGATGAATCTCATGTCAGGAGAAAATTGCTGTTCAGTGCATTTTATTTTCCGATGGTTGTCGGAAACACAGACACGCCAACGCCGTTACAACACATAATAATAATAATAATAATAATAACAATAATAATAGTACCATACTTCATGCTTTAGTCATTAAAGCACACACAAACCACCAGGCAATGTAACCAGTAACACCTTATAACAAAATACCGATGTCTTAAGTATAACTAAGAGTAGATGGTAAGAAGTGAAAGGTCAATTACATTTACGGAATACTGTGGCCAGATAATTGAACTAAAACAATACATTGTAATAAAGGTAATAAGCAGGCTAGCACACAAACATTTATACATAAGAAGGGATACATAAATTCTAAAACATAGTAACAAGTTTATAAAAAATACTAAGGCTCAATGTACACTTCATTCAATTGATTGTCTAGGTTTACATAAACTGCTTATCGACGATTATCATGGTTTGATACTTTGTAAACATGTTACATTAACCTAAATGTGATAAAATGAAACGTAGCTCATCATATTAATTTCAAATGTTTATTCAAGCTGAAAATTTATATACAAAATTTCATCCCATTATTATTAAATTGTGATGGATCTCGGAGATTGAAATTAAGTTTAGTTGATTGAGTTTGTCACCGATTAATGTTAGTTGAGTACCACTGAAAACCAGGGAGCACTAGAGAGTTATTTCGTCACATTACAGGATTCCTCAACAGTGCTTATCTAAGAATTTTATATGGAAACAAAAATTTAAGAAAAATAAGTTTAGAAAAACATGCTTCAGTACTAAGTTACTAACGTCGAAATGTAATTATTTTCATTAAAATAAATAGATGTTATTTTGTTTAATACGCAATACGTTACGTAACATGCATTCATTCACATGATTACATCTCTAAGGTTACTATTTTTATTACCGGACTACAATACCGAGAACCAAATCGAGCACATCTGCATCAATTAGAAGTTTAGAAGGACCACGGAAGACGTACGAACACGGAGAGGAGCCAATATAGCTCCAGATCACTACTTGGTAATGGCCAAATCAAAACCGCAGATGAAAAAGTATAGGACGACTGGAGCAGCAATATTATAAATGCGTAACACAGCTCTTCTCTGGGATACTATCAAACTCAACGAATTCAAAATAATTCTCAACAATAAGTTCCAGGTATTTCACGATCTACTAGAAAAAGATGGAACTACTATGGAGGATAACTGGAAAGAGATCAAGGAAAAAATAACTTAAACATATCAGGAAATTTTGCGTTGCAAGGAACAACACCATAAAGAATAGATTTATGTTGGCACTCTAGACAAGATCCAGTGAATGAGAAGCAGAAAGATAACAATTAATAACAGCTGGACATGAACAGAGAAAGCCAAGGCATAGGCCGAATACACAGAAATCAGCAACAAGTGAACAAAAACATCAGGTCAGATAGGCGGAAATATGTCGAGAACCTAGCAATGACGGCGGATAAAGCTGCAAGAGAAGGAAACATGAAGTACCCATACGATGCAACAAAAAACTAGCTGGGAAATTCAGTAACCCACAACAGCCAATCACTGAAGTGCATGAACAGCGAAAAGAGGTAGGAGGAACAACTCAAAGAACTCTTGAATAGACCATCCCTACTGAACCCACCAATCATAAAAGCAGCAGCCACGCATCTTCCCATAAACACCGACTCACTAACAGTCGAAGAAATCAAAATGGCCATCCACCAAATCAAGAGTGGCAAGTCAGCACGGCCAGACGACATACCAGATGTGAGAAGCACTAAAGACAGATAAACATGCAACTGCAAAGATACTCCACATTTTCTGCAGGAAGATTTGGGAGAAAATACGAATGCTAGCAGACTGGAAAGATTGGTATCTCATCAAGATACCAAAGAAAGAAGATCTTAGCAATTGCGAGGACTATGTAGGGACCTTTTCTTTTCAATACAAGGAAATGTCTTAAACAGAGTGTTATTAGACCAGATGAAAGATCCAGTAGACGCTCAACTTCGAGACCAACAGGCCGGATTTCGTAAAGACCCATTATGTACCGACCGAATCGCGACTATACGGTGTATTGTCAATCAATCAATTAAATGGAATTCACCATATTACATCAACTTCCTCGACTACGAAAAAGACGTTGGAGGTGGATAGGACACACATTGAAGAAATCATCAAACTGTATCACAAGACAAGCACTAACTTCTTATCCTGAAGGCCAAACGAAAAATGGACGACCCAGGAACACATCTCGTCTATAATTGAAGACAGACATGAAGAGAATGAAGAACACTTGGGAAGAATTGGAAAGTTATGTTCACCTCGATTTGTTTCTAAGGTGTTGTCGAGAAAGAAAGGGGTAACCTATACGCTTTGAAATTAATGTTTATGTCATATAATTTCAAAACCATGATAAATATCTTCTGTAGTATCAACAATAGTTATATTGAAGATAAGGAGTATAAAATAAAAGAATTCATTTACAAGGTTCCAAAATATATTTTTTTAAGAACGTTTATCCTATCATCTGAATAGCGAATAGATGATATCACATGGTTTACAATGTATTACTATGCAACTACAATTAAGATTGCATGCAAATTTCGTATCAAATTATCTTCACTACAGTAATTTTATGCAAATGCTCGATTAATTCTAATCAGTGGCAATCAAAATAATTCATTGTATGCTAATGAATTATAATTAAATGATTTATCAAGTTTCAATTTTGAATAAATGAATATATAATCACTGGTGTTTAACTTCTTTCATTAATTTGTAGTAACATAAAAAACACCAACTTTATTCATTAATATTTTGTATTCGTTACAGATTAATGTCCGTTAGGTTCCAATGAAAACAAGGAACCATTGAAAAGTACTTTCGTCATAGTATGTAAATTATCAACAGTTTACATCCTACACCTCAACCCTACCACTCATCCCAATCAATTAAATTTAACACATTCACATTCTCAAACAAACGTTTAACTATCTGAACCATTAGGTAGGCAACTCACTGTAGAATTCTCACTCGCATCAATTTGTGAAAGAGTATGAGAATTATTAATCGTGATTGGTGATAGCTGTCTGACTCTCGACAAGGTGGAGCTGCATCATTTATGACTTCTCACTAGAACTTCAGTAACACCGTAAAGTTGGTCACTAGTGATCTGATTTTTGCGACTGAATCCAAAAATATTTTTATCGACACAGTCAGAATCGTGGCTGTTTACCATACAAAGGCGAAATAAATGTCTAATACTATCTATTTTTCAATGGTAATCAACCAACATCAATCTGTCACTAAATACAAACCACTTAAGTTCAATTACTTGATCTCTTTTTATTATTATTATTCTTTAATGTATAAAATCATTTTAAACAATTGAATGTGTTATACAAAAAAAAAATAGAATAATAGTGTTTTTGTATCTATGAAATTATTTATCACGCAATTGATAATCAAGATCATATTTCAATAATCTACTATAATGATTTACATACCATCATAATAATTAGTTAAATTTCTATAAAGTTCATCTACTTGAATATCTTTTAGTTCATTGAAATCTATTGAAATCAATCTAAATACTGTCATGCAAACTTTATTTTTTTTTACAGTTTGAAAAATAAAAAAAAATCAGGAAAAAAAAATGTTTTAATGATTTTTTTTTCTTCATGTTTTGGTAGTTACTGACAGATAATGAATAATAAATGCATTAAATTAAATGAATGTAAATGGGTATTGTAGAGATTATTGAATGTTAATTTGATATCATGAACTAGTTTTAATTAGACAACTATTAATAACCAGAATACACATAACAACTATTTCATTTTAGTATGAGACTCTTTAACAGTAGGCATTCATGACTAACCTGTGATATCAAATTAACTTTCAATGATCAGCTTACTGATGACTAACTTCAAAGGTGATTCTTGGAATTCGAGTGGGAAGACGTGATCAGTGGAGTCCAACTATGTTAAGTGTTATTTAGTTACCCACCACTGTCAATGAATGAGATCGTCCAAATAGATTGTGAATTTAGAGTTAAAAATATCAACCGTCGAATGCTGACCGGCTTAGTGGTCCAATGGTTAAGCGTTCTGAGAGAAATCTGAAAATCTTTAGAATAATTCTCTGGTGGGGTCTTGAGTACACACTGTTAGCGCTCTATACTTACACGAAACAGTTGTCTAGTGTTTCTTGGTTGTTGATAGTTACCTAACTCAAACCAATTCATGATATTAAATTAAATGAAATGAAGGAATTAAAAGAAAGATAATAACAAGATTAAACTACAGATAGAATTATTACATGTTTCAATATCACACACTTCAGTGTTACTAAGCTTTACTGAAAAAATAAATGACCATAAAATAATGTTAAGCCAATGAGGACTCAGTTATAAAGGAAATTGTGACGTATTGTAAAAAATTTCTATAAAATATGGAAAAGCAACAGAGATTACAACATTTTTGGATGATCAATGTACGTATTTGGTGAAAAATGTTCATCTATTTCGAAGTCATAATATGTTCTATATGGCTCTAAATCATGTTATTTCTTGAATCTTTATGAAGTCTAAGAAACTCCTATAGAGGAGACCATTAACCCTAGATATTTTCTGTGTAGAATCCAGTTGTTGGGTAGATAAAATGATTTTAGAGAATAATCACATGATGAATACACCCCATTCTCCGTAAATGGTAATAGACTTGTCAATCATCTTTATGCATTGTGACCCTTGAAATAACGTAAATTTCCGTAATTCGAATTAACATTTTACGCGTTTGATCAGCGGCATACAGCATACATCCTTTAAATGTTGATCGATTATAAATTCCAAGGACCTAATAATTAGGTTTAAATAATTAATACTTACCTATTCTGTTCTTGCTTTCCTTTCTCCATTATATTTCCTTTCTCTTTCATCTATTTCAAAAACACTGACAAGGCTTTCGAGAGGCAACTAGAACCTATGCATCATTTCCGAAAATACATCTTGACAGTGCTAGTATCACTGGACTGCTCAAACCTTCACTGACGTTCACTAATGCTGATATCACTCTAACTGACATTTTTACTATTCACATAATAAATTGTATATATGCCTCATGTGTCAAACCAATTCATGATATCAAACTAACATTCAAGAATCGCCACCAATACCCTAGTTACAACTAAACTAGTGTCAACCATAACCAATAATCATTTAGGGAGAAATTCTCAGAAGCTTCTACAGAAAAAGTCATTTAGAATAAGTGAGCCACTCAGCACAGAGAAACCAACTACCACCTGAATTAAAAATATTTCCTCTTATTATATTCTGGTCAGTATGGTCTAGTCTATTCTTGATTTTCAAACATACTTTTATGACTAAAGACTAAAGAGATTGTCTTAATGAATATGATAGCAAAACAGGACTTACATTCAACTAGTAAAGTTGAAATTGTTTAGACCTGGTTGTTAAGTGCACTAAATGATCGTTTATCCATGTTACACTATGAAGTAATATCCATCGGATATTGACAAAAGGATACCAAAAAACTTGTTTTAAGGTACAACTAATATGTACTATTAACCATTCATTAAAGGTTTTTCGCTTACTATCTATTCATTCTAGAATTTGTTGGTAAAAGAAAGAAATGTTTTACTAAACTATATTGTCATTAATAATTTAATTTCGAATATGTCATTTACAAGTACTAGTGAACATATAAAATGACCTATTTCACTTCCGGTCTTTCTTATTCCGCTTCCTTATTTCTTTCCTAGATTGCTCCAATTCTCTCTTTTTTTTTTAGTTTGTCACATACAATTAGTTGGTGAAAGTGATTTAAATAATGTTTCTTTTGTGTTGACCTTAGTTGTTTCTTTTATGCTGTTTACTTTTAACAAGATAGACTTTACCAAAAAGAATCTTATTCAGTATTAAGGACAATAGGAAGGAGGGAGGTAGTGGGGTAAGATAGAAAGAACATGTTCGTATGAAATGGAAAACAAATTGGCCTCTGTCAACCCATAATATATTGACTAACCTGAAATATATTCTGTAAATGCACAGAATTAATGCTTATATTCATTTATTTTTATGGTGGATAGTATGGGAATTCAGGGCATGAGTTTTGTCCTATAAGAGACTCATCAATTTTGGTGTTTTCACAATGCGACTCCGAAAACTACTTTCAGTGCTAATGTGTTATTCAGTAAACTTCTGCTTCAAAATTGTTGCAAATTTAAACAGTGCTTATTAGTAGGTGGTTGTAATATCCTTTTGTGGATATTCAGAAATGAATTTTGATTGATCAAAGTTGCCAAATAATCTAATTGAATGGGTCATCATTAATCGATATTGTAGGCTTTCATGACACTAGTCCACTCTTATTCTAATAGTCTGGTTTATAGAATGAAACTTCTAGCTGTAAGCGTTTAGTATCCCTACACTTGATTAGCACACTGTGAATCATAACTAGTCCATAATAAAATCGGAAAGTAATCAGTCATTTTTATAGGCTTTTAAGCATTTTAAGTAGTTGTTTCCTGGGCTCCAGAAACCTTTTCAATCAAATAAAGAAACTTTCTAGAGTCCTCATTTGTTAAGGAATCTTTTAAATATAAATTATTTTGTGTTGACGGGTCACTTTATAACAGTTTTACTGTGACTTTCAGTCTTCTTATGTGGCTGAGATATCCCAGTTGAGCTCCTGATTTTTTTCTATCAATCCTTCATATGTATTTAGTTGATTTTAATGATAACTATCAGTATTTCAATTTGATATTTTGCAGAAGTGTCTTCTATATTGATTGCCTTTGTTTCTATACAGATCTGATCTGCATTCCTCATAAAAAGTTTCCAGAACAACATATAGAGCGCTTCCTGTTATAGTCTTTGATTTCCTACAGCTTTTAATATTGTATAACTTTAGAAAGCTATTTTCTTCGTATTTTCTAGGTAATTTTAAACATAACTCATTCGTGAAGCTGTTTTTCTAACAGGATAGGATGTCACAAATTACTAAATGTTGTTACCCTAGCAGATAGGTCGAGTTTTAGCATATCATAGCCTTTAAAACATCACAAATAAGCTAAGCTATAGATAAAGTGTTGAACATTAGAACTTGTTTTTTCACAGAATCAATTAAGTCTCTAAATAATGGAAATAGTTTCTAATCCAGTTAATACATCGCTTAATCTCTTATCATCAATGAAAGAGTAGATAGTACTTCCTTTAAACTTAATGGCTTTTGAAACACATGGTTCATGTTTCTCTACAAGAATCAATTCATTTTTGTCGATACACTTACATGATGTTAGATTGGTTGGTGGTTGTCTGCTGGAAACTCTAATTTATCTATTTTTTTGCTGTATGGCATTCGTTAACATAACGTACCTGCTGTCGTATTCGAATTGATGCTAGACTAGAGATATGTGACATTAGTCAACACTTAGTGTCCAGTCAATGCATTAATCCAAGTCCTAAATAAGGTCATTAGCTTTTTGAATGATCCACTGGTAATTATCACTGATTGTGAAACTAGGTGTCCTAGGACTGAACTTACTAAAGGGTATCAGCTTTACCTAAGTTCATAAGTACACCTTGTAACGAATCGAAAATACCACCAAACTCAGATGATGCGACTGTTTCCTGCTAACCACCTTATGCTATATATCATCACTAACATAGTGCACGCGATATTGAGTCACTTTAACTAATGGCAATATTTCAACTTGATCAACAGTAATCAAATAACACTAGACAGAATTCGATAAATTTAGTATTCATCACTACTCAATGAATGAATCAATGATGAATTAGCTCGTCCAAATACCTTCTATATAAAACATCAGTTGTACAATGTCGTAGTTTTCGTCAATTTCAAATGCTAACCAGATTCATTTTGAGATGAGAACATTGCTTTACATTATTTAAAATCTTACAATGAATTGTAATTCATTACTAGAATTCTGAAGGCAACTGGTTAACTGATAAGGTTTTGAATTCTATTGTGAAACATTTGGATGATTTGGACTGAAGATGCGTCTGACTTACCAACTCTCTCTAGTACGAAAACCTGCGTATAGTACTATCTCTTGTTTGCTTCTAATCACTGATAATCGCATATCAATATTAATAAATAATCCAGGAAATTTGTTAATAAAATGAAGAAGTATTTAGTACTGAGTATTGCGAGGTGACAAAGAGCAAAGTATGATTAGAATACATAGAAAAAATGAAAACAATCAAGGGAAACCAGCCTACTTACTATACGGATCAGAAGACGTAAAGAATGTGCAAATTGATGATTAAAAGTAATGACATTTCCTATTCACTGATCACGTCTAACACTTTAATGGATTGATAATGTTGTGTAACCATTATCAAATGTAGGCGATGTTGTTTTACAACCAATTTAAGAGTTTATGACGAATCACTTGTTAATGTAGTTTTCGGCGCTTACAAATTAAAATATATTTATCTATAAAACTACTAGAAGATACACAAAGGAGAAAAGATAGTAGTAGAAAATCTACCAGTTAGTTGTAATAAGTTCAACCATACTTATACAGTATTCTGTAAGCAGGATGGTTTAATCGAAGAGCTTTCATAGTTATTATGGACGATTTCGTCGTTTCAAACATTTGACTGATCACAGTATAACTATAGCCCCGCTCCCGAGCTACAAATCTTCTTTACTAAACTAGTATAATTAATTTGATACGTATATTATTGTTAGAAACTATGTGAGATTTTAGATAATGTTTAGAATTCGTTGTCAATGAACTCATCACAGTTGATATTTGCTGGGTATCATTGGAAACCAGGAAGCAATGGATAGCCGATTAATTCTAGTATAGGGCTCCATAGCAGAGCTCACCCTAGATTCCGCCCTAGGGGCTTCAGGTTGGCAAACTCCAAACCCTCTATACCAATGGGCCGGCATCAAATGTTTAGAATGCTTCATCATCATCCTAAACCTTCAGCATATTGCTTGTAAGAGATCACTAACTCTCCAGCATCTACAGCTATATCTCCACTAAGAGGTGTAACTAATTGTTTTACATTTTCAACTATCCTATTTTACTTATTTGGATGACTATGAATATAGTTTTCTTTATGGATAGGCTTTATCTGATAAATCACTATAATTCAGTCATGTGATCAGATGAAGTTAAGTTTATTCCTAGCGTTTTCAATCCTTAGTGTACATTTCTTACCTAATACTTTCGGTTACTTGTTTATTCAATTAGCAAGAGATTGCTGTATGTTAGATGCAACTAATGATGTAACTGAGTATATATACTACTTATAAGTCCTATAATAGTTTACTAAATGAATTCAATTCATATAAAAAACTAAACCGATAATTACTAATGTTTGATTCATTGTTACTACTTATTTCCTAAAGTAGTTTGTCAAAACAACAATATTTGAAAAACCTGCTAGAGATTGTAAACAATTCATTCTTATTGATAGGAAGTCATTTCCGGAATGAATATCCGATTGAGATTTCATTAATACAAGTTCCATTGATTGACACCTGAAACTGAAATTCATCGTGGTGTATACACATATATTTCGTAAATGTTATTGTCAACATTCAAACAATCAGTAATCATTTGTTCCGTACAAATTACAATACAATAGTCAGTTCATTACATTGTTTTATTTATTTATTCATTCAATCAGTTACTTACTAGGCACCAATTTTTCAACCCAATTATAATATTTATGAAAACAGAGAAGTATTAATGGTAGTGGTTGGATGGGGAAGGATAATAAAGTGGGATTTGTATTTTATTTAGATGACATAGGTTGGTGACAATACTAATCAAGTAGTGATAGATCAGTTTCAATCGAAGAAACATAGCTAGAAAGGCCTGAAAATATATCGCAGGTTAGTGACCTTGTTGTTATATAAACACAGGACACTACATCTGATAGTTTTTGTTTGCTTAGCGGCTTGATGGGGGATTGTAATGAAATTATTCTTGATAAAGTTTTCAGCTTAATCCTCAAAATTTAGGATATGATTTTAAGCCACAAATCACACTACACCAAATCATTTGTTCCTAGCTAGCAAGTGCTTAGTTATAGGCTTGAAAATAAGTACAATAGGATATTTCATTGCTGTCTGTATCTTAGGTAAGGTTTAGAAAGGGTTGTTTTTGTCCGTTAACTATGCCTAGATTAGACATCAAAGTCGAATTTACAAATGGGGAAAAGCACTTCACAAGTCTTTCAGCGAGTACTCTAGTATTTAAGCAAGGATCCTCATGTAAAGAATGTCATTTAATAAGAATTACAAATAACATCTAGAAAAAAGATGAAGAAAAATTATCTACAGAAGCTTAGATTCGTTATTTGTCTACGTGTAGTTGCTTCTACAGCGCTCAAAATAATATATTTTTAACATTCTGCACAGATAGTGTATATCTCTATTGTAAGTTATATTTATCACCACACGCCGAAGGAATGTAATTCAAATGCCTTAAGTTCACCATATAATTAGGACTAGTGACTAAGAATTTGATTACTACCAAGTTGAATGATATATTACGGATCACTGATAGTGCAATCGTAGACAGTAAGAATGTACTAACACTCACTTACAGAAAACAACTCAAGGAATCTCTAAATACAGGAAAAATGAATTTAGTAAAATTAATAATTGTCCTTCACTTGGATCAACTCATTTTAATATATTAGCTATTTAGTACCTTAATCTACTAGCTGAGATCTACTACTAGAAGTCAGTGAAGAGAATTAAGTCTGGAATAAATGCCCACATTACTTGACGATAAAGATAAGTTTCATTAATAGGGACTTAGGCCTAACACTTAATTTATTATGAGGTAAACGGTGAGGCATATGATGATTGTTCAGTGTTTAATACGCTCTGAATGACATTCACTATAAAGGGATATTTTAGATTATATTTTCATTTTCAGTAACTAATTAACATGAATTTTTCCTACTTGCAATGTATTGTTCAGAGTTTGCAAATACCTAGTGTCCTAGTTTATCAAGTTCTTCACTTCAAAAATGTAATGTCGACTTTACATTGTTATAGAATGTACTATTCAAACTAGTAGATCAGATTTAGAAATATTGCTAAAGCAAAAGAAAGATGGGAAGTTTTGTGCTATTGTACAATAGTATAACAACCTTTGGTATTCCCACGACTATTTTTCTTAAAAGTCACTTGTGTCCTAGTTCTATGATAATAAATTACAATGAAGTCACTTACACTACCTTTTTTCCTACTGTATGTAAGAGGTTGGAATCAAATTTGGATGAGATATGAGTGTAATTTCACCCGTGTTACTTAGAATGTTATTTACCCAAACCCAGTGTCAAACAGTAAAATTCACTATCCAATTTAAATCAGTCAGTCAATTCAATCAGATACATTAAATAGTTCAAATGGGTGAATGCGAAACAACAGCTTATCAAACAGCTTCAATAGGCAACATAAATAATACACAAGTAGCTAGATAATGTAACCGTAGTAACACAATAAACGAACATCCTAAACTAAATTTATAAAGTGGCATTTAATTGATTTCTTCATAAAGTGTCAATTCGGAACAAACAATCCAATGGTATTGTTAATCATATTTAGTGGTGTTCATTTAAACTGACTTAACACATTTTGAGGTGAATTGCAATGAAATAACAGAATTCGAATATCATGTATTGACAGCATACAAAGTTGTCAGGTACAACGTACTAATTTAGCAATCATGTACAATAAGCTATAAGACATGAAAACAATCCAAACCTCTCATATGATCATATCTGCGGAAATGGACTAAATTCATTATATATAATGATGTATCTTGAAACACAGTTGTTACTCATTCTACAGAAAGTCCATTATAACTTGAACTGATTATTATAACCAGCATAACCACGAAGTCGACTAACAATCAGTATAGTTCTATATGACAGAGACAAATTAGTAACGGTGTTACCGAGAAGAAATTGTTGATTTACCTTGGTCACAAATCTGTATCAGTAAAATCTCTTATCATTAATAGCTTAAAATTGAATCTTTGTTAGTGGACTCAAAGTAACCGCTGTAAAAGAAGTATTGTAGTACTATGTATTGGTAAAAAAATATTATTAAGCATCTACAAGAGTTATAACAACCATCCGACTGAAATCTTAAATGTAAAGCGAACAATATTCACCTTTTTATTACTCAACATCGCTGAGTAGTTTATCACTGATATTGTGCATGCACTTTATCACGTATTTGGTTCCCAGTATTTCCCCAAGTTTCAGTAGTTCAATGAACAGAATTCTTATCATTCTGTATAATTTGAGAAGACTGTAATTCAATAACTCAATATAGACTCCAGAATCATATTCAAAAATAATATTTTTAATCCATCGTTTACATTTTAGTAAAACACTGTGAACAACATAATTTGGATGTGTTTGTATTTTCCCGTTGATTTGTTATGGACTGAAGTTGATATGTCTCTGTTGCCATGTGTACATTTTGAGTGTATTGCCTCGATATAGTGATCAATCAGAAGTATTGTTTAAGCTGAATTGTTACTGAGAAGCGGAATCCAGAATAGGCGTTTCGTCCTATTTGGAGGGATTCGTCAGCGTTCTGAATTCCGCTTGCTAGTCACAATTCAACGTTAACGATACCTTAAACTACGTTGATAAGAACATTATATACAGAAATAAATGAAAAATCTGTAAGTTGCATACATGCTTTAACGATATAAATAGTATATTCCGAAAACTCTGCAGTTACATTTACTGTCTTGTATGTTGACTACATATTATAAAGTACCGTCAATTAATAGCATTCACTTCAAATGACGTATTTCGATATGCAATCTTCTACCCAGTCTCTTCTCTACCAATGTCAGTTTGCTCTTATATTCTATTAGTTCTGCTAACAGTGTCTTTGAATTGTCCATTACTCAATAATCTATTGTATAACCACAGTGAATACCGGACTCAGTTGTTCTTTTTTTACTTTTCCTGTTTTCCTCATAAATTTATCTTCCATATGCACCTTGCGATTGTTACTGTTTCTTCCAGGTGTTCTTAATGAATATGGAATAACAGAAAAACAAAATGTTATGCAATCATACAGTCACTTAATAGTCTTAATTTTTGGTACATAACTGAAAGACTTTATATCGAAAGAATACACGATTTTATCTTTAATACTAATCTCATGAAGAAGATCTACTAGCTCAAAAGTATCTTCCAATAAAACCTACATAATTTGTTTAGAATTGGGTGTAACCGTTTTATTAGCAATTTTACTAATTCATATGTAGATGAATCACATATTGATAATATTAGTCGTAAACAAACAAAAGTCTAGACTATTGGAGTGAACAGCTGTTTTTGATAAATTCTTCATCAAGATCTACATTCATAAATCAAAGGTCCTTATTCATAAGAGCATGTGAATATATTCCGGCTTGAATATATCCATAAGGTTTGACAAAATCTACTACCAACGCTATTCTTGGCCACCTAATAGGCTATGACCACAAACTGAAGATTGATGAAGCCGTATTGATTGTATACAAAATATCGAATTATTTACCTAACGGTATTCAAATACGCTTTCTTGACACAGCAGAAGCATTAAGCATTAACTCAAAGAAACCTAAACTTATGTGTATAGGAGAAATATATTCAACCTCGCAGTTTACCTTGGCTGACAATATGATATATGGGTGCGAACTTTTTTCGGTTGTTTTCCTTTCTTTCCATTTTTTTTCCTTTTTTTCTTTCTCTTAACGTGATTTTCATGCAGCTTTTTTGTATCAATAAGTTATCTCAATATTATTTTATTACATCCTAGTAACCATGACTTAGCGCTAACTGTACTGTCGTAACTACTATTACCATTATTCGACCCCTACCGCAATGATCTAATTGATTAAATATCACCATCATCAGTTTTTAACACGATGCATTCACTTAATCTTGCTAATATTAAATGACCTTTTTCATTACATTGTAACAAGATCTATTACACATGTCTAAGGTCATTTTCTAAGTACTTGAAGATCAGATCGACATGTAATTTGCTAGTTTCAGGCCATGATTTCAACGTATTCAATCACAATGCTCACCCTATTACATTGTCTACTTGTATAAAATGATATTTATGGATTTGTAAACGTAGAGCTTGAAGAAGAATATCTCGGTAACAGTTGTTCATTGCAATAATCTTGACTTCTGAATATTATATGGGAAAGAAGAGGGGGCGGGCAGGGGTATGTTTAAATTATTAAAATGATAATAATTATCAGGTTTGTGAATTTTAAGTAATTCATGCAAACATGTAAGTGTAAGCGTAATGGGTTTCGAAATAATGAATTTTACTTTTGTACTGGTTTCACTAGTTTATGGTTCATATAGATTTCCAAATTTATGGTGTCATTTGATGGAGCATCTTTCATAGACGTAGTTTCGTTACGAAGTATTGATAACGATATTTTTTTAATAATTACTTTCTGCGTCATAACAACAATCTATAAATCTTTATTAGATCTAAGGATAAAAGATATTGCATTAACATCGAATAATATTCACAGTACTTTTATTTATTCTCCTGTTTATTCATCAATTATCACGTTTTAATTGGTCAGCCTTGAACTTAAGTGACCTTCATTAATTTACCGTCATTATCAAACAAGTGCCATTACATGTATATATATATGACCGAATTGTTAAAGAATTGAATTGGTTGAAATAAAAACACGAAATTTCCTAAGAATATTTAAACTTAATGCTAACAGTAGAATCGAAGAAGCATCTTTTATTCCATTTGATATCCATTAGTCAGCTCCAAATGACAATAATAATAACGTGTTCTTATTGAGAATTGATAACCTTTAAAAATTATAACATTATTCTAAGATATGGTGGAGGATAAAGATGGGATCAACACATACATAATCTAATTTAAAACCAATCTGATCTTCTTGAGTTAATATTCACATGTCTTGCACAACTAATAAAGTCATACGGAGGCCACTAACTTTGAAACATTAGACAGTGGAATACTATTAAATAACTTCAATTCTCATAAACACAATTAATCTAATATACCACCTTCAGATACACTTCGTCAACTGAATATAGCAAGACAAACAAATAGATAGATAGCTAAATCATGGACAGATAGGTAGATAGATAGATAGATAGATAGATAGATAGATAGATAGATAGATAGATAGATAGATAGATAGATAGATAGATAGATAGATAGATAGATAGATAGATAGATAGATAGATAGATAGATTGATTGATTGATTGATTGATTGATTGATTGATTGATTGATTGATTGATTGATTGATTGATTGATTGATTGATTGATTGATTGATTGATTGATAAATAGATAGATACAGATCTGGATGTGCTCCTGAAGTTTAGCATTCACTACTTCTCATGAGGTTACATATCTACTAATCAGTTCAATAATCAATAGCTACATAGTATATCGATAAAGTATAAATCATTATTCTATTATGTGTATCAATTTACAATCAGCTCTTGTTAATTAATAAAACAAAATCATTAATTCATATTTTTTGGCATTTCATTATTCAATTTTTTGCTAAAGTTTTATGATTATGATTAAAGGAAAATAATAATAATAATTAGAATAAGCGCAATAATTCTCATTTAAACATTGTACAAGCTGCTTTTGTTTTAATTGCAATTATTCTAATGCCCAATATTCAATGATCAATATAAAGCAAAATTATCTAAAAGAAAGAAAGAAAATAGAAAGAAAAAATGTAAAACAATTTTTTTGAAAAAAATTTGAAAGAAAAAGTCAAATCATAAATTTCTATTGTAAGTTGCATTAATTTTATGTTATTTCATTAAATTTGAAATGAACATTATTAATTGAAATTAATGCGTATTATTTTCTTTTTTTGTTTGTCTACTTACTACTTATATACTGATAAATAATATAAGTAGTAAATTGTTACATATATTCATAATAATTCAATTAAAAAGTGATTTATGAAATTTACCACTAAATAACAATACTACTACTAATAATAATGATAACTAAGTAGTATATAAACCACTTATATATAGAGATTTATCAATCTAAATGCAAATATGATAACTTGTTTAAAATGCTTTGGTCACTTTTATTTTTAGTTTTAAGACTTTTAATAATCTATAAATCATTCAAAGAATAATTTTTTCTACAAAAAGTTAAAATAAAAATAAAATTGTTGATTGTAATACTTTTTCATAAAATATATTGGACATTAATCGAATTGATTGTATTGTCTTTTAATTAGTTTGGTTAGTTACTATGATTGATTTATGTTATATCGAGTGAAGTAAGTAGGACAACTAATTACCTAAACTGGTTTTCAAAAGACTATTTCATTTATTTTTAGCATGGATATATCGATTATTTTATTTCTATTATTGTCATAATTCCTATCTTCTTAACTTTTCATTAGACTCAAAAAAACTGTTATCATATCAATTTGTCATTCAGGAACTATAATCAATTAAACATTAGTCCTTAGTTATTATTGTTTCCGTTTTGTATAGATGTTATTCTTCTTATTGGTACAATGTGTGATTTCTGCTTATTTTATGTGTATATAAATGGATGAATGAAATATAATCTGACTGTCTGGTTTTTGGCTTAGTTATCTTGTGTTATTCATACCGGTTTAAGGGAGGGACTAGTATTCATATGGCAGACATGTTCATGTACTGATTAGTATTATCGAGTTCACTGCTTTCCATAAATTGTTATTTACCTGATTGTTCAGAATATAACAGTTTACCGTTTCTGAAATTTGACATGTTGATCAATCAATATACATTCGTCGCTTGTATTCAGTCAGAAAATAATTCGTGAGTAGAAATTATCAGTGAAGTTCAACACTATTGGATATGTGATAGTTTCTCACTAATAGTAATGAGTGTATTCTTTCAATATATATGTTGTGAATTGACTAAATTTACAAATATCAATCACTGTATGGTGGTTAAATAACCAAAGGTTAAGTTTTCTGTGAAAACTAAAGGTCTTGAGCCATATCCATTGAGAAGGATGGTAAGTGCACACCGTTGAGGAGTCCTAAACTCAGATAAAATAGTTATTCATTCATTACTAGTTTTAGATGGTTGTCTGTTTCTGATTTCAAAATCAAATTAAACTTTAATCAGTTGTATGGTTTCATCAAACAAGACATTAGTTACTACTTAGTGATAAATTAGTGTAAACATTTCAGTCGTGAAAGCTCTTAGTCCTAGCATGAATTATTTAGTTGTAACATCTCAAATGGTGATCTTGGTTTGAATTCACTAGAAATAATCAATCCTATCTAGATTATATGTGTACTGCGATGACGAGTACTAACTGGCATGCAGACTTTAGGCTAACATCTTTCAAATACCTATAATTGATTAATACAAACTTGGTTTTCTCTACAATGACGGTAAAATCAATTTCTAGTAATTGTTTAATGTCTGTACTGAATGTACTGAAGTGATCACACTTTAATTTTCAAACAATTCGGCGAAAAATACTCCCCTTTCGATGATATCATTTACTAGAGCTGTTCAAAGCACAGACAGGAATTCGGGCATAGGAAATTATAAATTTAAATTTCAAACTACTTGGTACTTGTTAGCTATTTACTGAATGAAATACTGAGTTAACTAATAACTTAGCGTCACCTAATTATTGCATGCGATGTCAAATTGCTTGGACTAGTGACTACATTGTAACTTGATTGATAAAATCCAATTTACTTCAAAATGTCAGACCAGATATGCGTTGCTCTGGCTATAACTCACTTAACAGTTTATTTGGTTGTAAAATCTTCTGAAGAAACGAAAGTCACTATTTAATAAAATGGTCTAAAACCTCATATCTAACAAGTAGATTGTGTAATGCTGTAAAAGTTACAAATGAAAGCGATTAACAGGATCTGAAATGTGAGATAATAGTTAGCTTGATGAGTATGTTGACAATACATACGAAACAGAAGAATATGGAAATGGTAATAATTAGTAAGTTTGATGAATAACAAGAGTAGTATTAGCAGCTCATTCATGGATCTGAAAAATTACGAGGAACGTTACTGGCATAGTTTCAGCTTATCGACATTGAGTTCAGACCTGAATTGCCTGAATTGTCTTACTCCTATGCAGTTCATAACATTCCGATTTTCGTTTCTGTTAGGCCAGCCTTCCCATCAAGGATACAACCTGCAATATACAGTGACTGAAACTGACTAGATGTTCAAGTGTAATTTTGCTCCAGATGACTCGCAAAAATGCTCTTAGATAGGGATGTTTGATACGAACTCTTTCAAGAATCAGAGGTCTATTAATGAACACTGTATGTAGTTTAGGTGAGGCAGATTTTCCTTGTATATCTGAAATAATATGTCAAAACAGTTGAAACACTATTGGAAACCAGTAAACACAGAAATTTGTAAACAATCTACACAAAATATGAATTAACTGCACTTTCAGCTGAGTACAGCTTCATCTCCCAAGTTATAAAACTAATAATGAATATTAATTGCCTGTATTCGACATAAATTGATCTTGGTTGGGTTCCACTGGAAGCTAAGAAGCACTGGACAGCTACTTTGTCCTGCATAGGACTCCATAACAGGATGCAACTTCTATTCCATCAACTAATCGAACCAACAGCTTTCAAGTGGGAGAACACCTAACCATCTGTACCAATGGATCAACGTTCATCATAGTATTCTAACCTATATTAATTTCATTGGTACTCAACCAACAACAATCTATAACGAAACACAAACGGTTAGGCTTAACACATATCTCTACAAAACCATGCCAATTCAAATAGTTAGTACCTCCGTTGTTTTCTATACAACAATCCCACTTAAATCAATGATACCGATTGAAATGCCCATCATAACAAACTAATTATATTATGTACTGAGAAGTAATAAAGGTTTCCTAACTACATTAAAGTGTTTTATAGCATCAGAAATTTTCATAAATGACTACAGGCTAGTCGCTTCCTTGAAATGAGATAACTTTTTCTAAGTAAACATTAGTGTTACTTAAACATACTTTTATATGCTACTTATTATACCTTCTAAAGAATCTATACTTCATATGTAAGGAAAGAAAAGAATTTACAAGAGTTTATGATTTGCCTAAAAACTATTACAAGTATCTTTTTGTCTAAAAGTGGTATGTTGATAAACTTACTACCGGTATGCAAAAATTACACTTTTATACTACTAACAATCTACTTATTCAATACAAGTAAAGTATTCATAGCATATACCTTATAATATTGCCAGAAATTCTACTGTAACATATATCCCACTTATAAATACTTAAAATTGGATGTTAGCATATGTTTATATCATTCAGTCGTTGGTAATCAGTAGTTAATTTAATATCAGTCATGCTTAATATACATTTTTCTTGAGTAGATTGCCTACAGCTGACTACATTGTAACGAAAAAATAATTTTAACACTTTATCGTAATACATAAACATCATACTTAAATGACTACATGGATTCTGTGACTTAGTAGATAATACTTTGGTCATGTAAAATGAAAGATACTGAAGTTGAGTATCAGTTTATTCAACAATACTTGAATGTGGAAGGTACATTTTGCCGATTCGCTTTAAATAAGCTACATTACAACAGTGTCTATATGCTATGTATCTTCAATTGTAATATCTCACGATCATTTCTGTATCCTGAATTTAAATATTTATATATTATTTAATCAAAAAAAAAGCAATATAAACTGGATTATGAGGTTTGCACACACATACAATCATGTGTTAGTGATTAGTAGCTGATTTACTGAAGAATACTTCAGAATATTGTCTCAGGATATGATTCAAGAATGTTGTCGAAGCTGAATAACTTAAAATATCCTTATCAAAAGACTTGATCCTATTCAACCAATTAAAAGATAACCAACAATGATGAAGGTGGTTATAGATTCTTTTATCATAAACTGAATATTGTCAGTTTATACTCAACTTTATACTTTTGATCTAACCCATTTAATACCTCTTTATTATTGTCTAACTAAAGTCACTTCATGATATAAAATTAATTGAAAAAGGTTATCCTCAATGTTCTCAGTGTTTACTTTTGATTTATATTAATTAGTTTCGATTAATCTTTGTTCTTGTCTATTTCATCAATGAATTGGTTAAATGTACAATTTAATAAATAAATTTAGTGATTATGAAATCATTCAGAAGTGAATATTCAAACTGGCTTGTATTTAAATCATGAATTGAATACTTCTAAAAGATATTTCTATTGTTACTTCACTCAATGAGGATGTCATTGATAATCGCTTAGAAAGTTTAAGCTTATTGAGAAGTTATTTTATTTAATATGATTGTAACTATGTAATATATATGGATAATTGTTAGGAGACAACAGATAGCTACATTTTAAGATGTTGTTAACGCCATTAGACCAACAAAGAAATATAAACGATGTTATTTATATAGTATCCTGCATTTCTACAACTGAAGGACATCTGAAACTCAAATCAACTGTCAGTCAACATCAAAATCAAAATTTTAAATACAAACGTGAAGACAGTTCTGTTGTATGGAGCTGAAACTTGTACCAAGAACTACGAAAAGCATCATTCAAACAATACAAGTATTGATAAATAACTGTCTGCGTAAGGTGCTTCGGATCCGTTGGCCAGTTACCATCAACAACAACCTTCTATGGCAGAGAACAAATCAGCCGATATCCAGCCGAGGGAGAAATTTGGAAAAGACGCTGGAGGTGGATAGGACACATATTGAGGAAATCATCAAACTGTCACAAGACAAGCATTAACTTCTAATCCTAAAGGCCAGAGAAAAAATTAAAGAACCAGGTACACATTGCGTTGGTAATTGGACACAGATATGATGAGAATCAAGAGTACTTGAGAAGTGCTGGAAAGGAAAGCTCAGGACAGAGTTGGTTGGAGAATGTTGGTCGGCGGCCTATGCTCCACATGTGGTAATAGGCATTGATTGATTGATGCTGCATCCACTAGTGACATTTATGATGTGTTAAAAAAAGACCATTACAGTACAGTGGTGTGGATAATCCAGTGATATAATGGGATAGGTGTACACAATATTTGTGTAGGCATATCTGTTAAATGCCATACAAAATCACTGGAAACTAATGAATTTGTAATAAGGAAGCATAAATGCAACGACAGAAGGAATTTCAGTGAGATACACATAGATTATGTTTTTATTAACTGTTATAACTGTTCAGTGTATAAGATAGATTCCTCTATAAACAGTATATTCGAAAAGTGAGGAACTGTATGCTGATTAATTTGAAGATTGTACAGGACGAAAGTATTATCTATATGGATGACAGAGTGTCTTATAAATACCATTTAGCTATGGTGTGTGGTTCATAAAATAAATTTTATTGACTCATCTACCTGGGTTTAAAGGACTGTTATGTTGGACAATTAACGAAGAAATAACTTCTAGAACAATCTCATAGAAGACTAATTTTATTATATCAGTTTTGTGTGATACAATGTATTTCTATGATTGATACTTACCTCTTGCTTTATCCTCCCGATTAGCACATTAATTGTCAGTATATCATATCCCACTCATGAACTACGGTTGATTGATTGTGTACACGTTACTTCAATTCACTACAATTGTCTCCCTTGTTTTATATTAATGTTAACTGCATAATTGGCTGGTTGTATGGTATGGTTTGTATATATATGAAGGAATGCTTGGAAGTATAATACGATTTGTCTGGTTGATTCATCGGCTTGTGTTTTTCCTATTCCGGATTAAGAATGAGTGGGGATCAAGCTGATCTGCAGGGACCAACTTGGTATTCACTGGAATTTGTTGACGCAATCTCGTGCACACAAGAGCATATTCATTAATTGATAACAATCATCAATCAAAACAGACTTTACGGTCATAACAAGGACTTTCACGCTGTGTGAAACGTCTCATTCATCTTTATAAGATTTCAACACATCATATGACAAACAGCCATGTAGATAAATTTGTTTATCAATGTTTTTTTTGTTGATTTGAGGGTAGAAAATCCTATTGACAACCACAATGAATTCATCCATTATATTGACTTTTGGTATCACCTTAAAGACTGTTGATTTGTCTTTAGTAAATCATTCGTCTTCACTATTGATATCCTTCCTGTCGTCCAGTTAAATTTGACAATTACAAATAAGTCGAGATATGAGAGTGTAAAATTTTACTAAATTTTTGCTTTTCCTTCGGTAAGTCAGCTGCATTACACTGGAGATTTTCGAAGCTAACAATTAAAGGTAACTGTAGACGCTCGAAACAAAAATTTTAATTAAAATCAGACCCTAGCATAAAGCACTCGCTAAGCAAACTAAAAATGGCTTAAAAAGTTAAATGTACCATGGTTATTGAACACTGAAATCAATACGGATAACGGCAGTCATCAACGGTCAACAGGTCTACTTAATGTATTAGCCGTTGGTCGTTCGTGACTAACTCATGGATGTAATTAAACTAAACCTTATTTGATTATGGGATATCTTACATGCTAAACTAACACATTAGTTGCGTAATGTCAAAGCGTTTTCCGCGTAGCCATAGGGTCATGGGTTTTATCCCTGATGTAATCGTGGATCCGCACTGTCGAAGAGCCCCATACTAAAATGAAACAGCTGTCCAGTACTTCCCGGTAATCAATCGCTGTCTAGTTCAAACAAAATCGTGATATCGAATCAGCACTCATCAATCTTCAAAACACGCAATTACAAAATAGTATACGTTATATACTTCATATGTATATGGCATTATTTCAACAACCTGAATCTAATTCTACTGAACATCATCGCGCAATAAGAATTAATACTTCTGCACTGGAATTTCAAATTCAGATTTTGTACTATTGAATATGCATTAATGTCAGGAGAGATCCTGTGTCTTGTAATGATTTTGTACGTGAATCATATCTGAAAGACAATCTAGATAATTAAACAAAAATAGTTTTGTTGTAAAATATCACTAACCACAATAACTGTAGAAAAATATGTCAGATTTATGTTGCCGAATGAAGTTAATTATTAGTGCTTAAAATGTCATACAATACATATTCTTCTACAGAACTAGACATATCCTGCCTGGTTTTATGCAGATACAAACTTTGACATCTTTTCAAAAATTGGCCAAGGCCTGTAATTCTCACAGGTATGACGACAATCAACTCTGTAACAATGTCTTAGTACGGGTTAAGAATCTCCGTAGATGGCAATTGATACCCTACCACAATACAAGTAAGAGTAAGGATATCAATTAAGGTCCAATCGTATTTCATTATCCACACCCTCATTGATACACTCCTATTTCGCATTCATTTATGTTGACCCCCCCCACCACCACTTATTTTTTATGTGAGCTCTAGTTTGGGTTAGCTCTCATTTGGCTTTAAAATGATTTTAAAAGATAATTTTGTTGAGACAGCATGACCGGAACTAATAAAATAGTCTTATCTGTCAATAGGTTTACATTCTACTTTGGGTATCATAATAGACTGAATTAGGAATATTAGTCATTGGGAGCCAACTCATTGGTCTATTTGCAACGTATTTACCACGAAGCAAAAGGTTCTGGATTCGATCCCTGATGGGATCGTGGGTGAGCACTGCATGAAAGTCCCATACTAGGACGAAACAGCCTTCCAGTATTTCCTGGTAATCAGTGGTTTTTTAATTCAAACTAACTAGTAATATCAAATTAAAATTCAACAATCTCTACAATACCCAATTACAGCGACCCCTTTTCAAAACTAATGTAACCTACTCCATAACAACAAGGAAACTTTTAGATCCACATCATTTCCATGGTTCTGATGTGATTGATTTCCATAGATTATTTCATGAAAAGTTTTAATAGTCTTGTTTTCTATTTGTGAAGGCCGCTATTTATTTGAACATATTTATCTGTATAACCTATTGTCTGATAGTTTAACTGTCTTGGTTACAATCTCTTAACCATGTTCCAATTAAGGACAAATATCAGTATGGAATTTGAAAATCAGATAAATAGATAGATAACCTTATGTCAATTGCTATTTCCTTCTTTGTAGATTTCACTAAGGTAGATAACTAGACAAGGATATCTGTTAAACATTATCAACAATATATAGATTAACCTAATTCAATATCCATACAGAAAAAATAAGTCAAGATTAAGCTATTAATTGGAACGTTCCATTTATCCGTCTGTTAATTCTATTTATACGTTGTAGTTTGCCTGTTAAAGTAATATAATAATTTGATACTAAGCAACAAATCCTTGCTTGACCAGTGTTTTAAACTTATTGACACTCATATTCAACAAATAAAAACTCCACTGTATAGATTCAAAGTAAACGATGACTACTTTCACTCAAATTATATCGAAATACCATGTGCACAATATCATGTTGCTCCAAGTAGTGACTACATTTGAACTTCGTAGAAAGAATGTGCTCAGCACTTCTACCCAGTGTTTGATCAATGTAGAATATTTTAAACTTGGCATTAATAATTACTGACATTCACCAACAATAAATTTTTGTTGAATGAAATAAAAATTAACTACATGTTAACAATTAGCATATAAGTGCAAAATCCTTGTAAAGTGTTGACGATGGCTACTATCACCGATTTAGTCAACCATTTATAAACAATTTATGATCTTTTACAAATATGCATCTAATGGAGCAAAATCTTTTTTGTTTACACTACTAAAAATAGATTGTATGCTTCTTATAATTGAACACTTGAACACCAACTTAGTAACCACCTACTCCTTATAAATTACCTAATCTTAAGGCCTGAATAGAAAATAGAAAGCGAAAAAGGTAAAAGAGTCTTTACTTTGAATATTAATATTATGTCGGACAACTAAAGAAGAGTGAAAAATTTCCAGAACTGTGTTTTAGAGAACTAATTCATTTATTCTGGTCATGAGTAGTGTAAACATTGCATTTCTATCATTCTTACGTTCCTCTTACCCTATCCTCCCATTTAGCATATTTGCCGTTATTATATTGTCTCTTATTATAGACCACAGTTAATTAGTTGTGTACAAGTTACCCCCATTCATTGCCATAATCTCTTCTGTTTCGTATTCGTGTAAAATCCCTAATTAGTTTGCAGTGTGGTCTGATTTTGTTTATACATAAAGGCATGATTGAAATACAAAACCGATTCTGTCTGTTTGATGCATCAATTGTTGTTTTTCTCTACTCCGTCTTTAGGGACAGGTAGTGACGGAGCAGACGTTTCCGTACACTGATTGGTAATTATCAAGAGCACTGTGTATTTTCACAATACATAACAATTAGTTTGCGAAAAAAAATGAATATTTATAGAGGAAAATGTTACTATGAGATTTTAAATGCTCTTAGAAAGCATTCTAGAATTAGTAACAAATGTCTAGACAAACACCACATTGTTCACTACTTAGTATTCCACACACACATACCCCCACTAATGTTTAAAAGAACACTCTAGTTAAAGTTTCATTGGTAATCACTTTGAGGATTTAGTGTAATCAGTTGCTATAACAGTGGTGTCAGTTATATAATATAACGTAAAAGCTATGAAAATAGTAATTAACTACACTAAACTCTAATGGTTACTGTAAACAAAACTTGAATAAGAGTGTGCTTTTAGACTGTGATAAATATCTTATTGATTGCTCCAGACTTTGAAACTATCTGACCTGATATTAAATCTGTCAGGAAGAGACAGTATCCTTCAACATTACTGGCAAGCCTTAGTGACTAGTACTAATTAGCATATAACTTATTTGAAACAAAATTTCTTGAAGATTATCATCAACCAACTAACATCAGTAACATAGTGTTTGTACTGTTGAACCATTTAGTTTAATGGTTGCATTGTAACTTACATGATAGTATGCAAGTCATCTCTAAACCAAATATGACTAACATCACAATGATCACTATACAATTATCAATCCATTAATTTGTGTAGAAGTGTTATAAAAATCTGTTAAAACTAAATTGATTAGCAATATAAACGGGGATTGGACATTAGAAATATTACTTGCTTACTTACGCCCGTTACCATTCACAGAGTATCATAGGCCGCTAATCAGTATTCTCTACCTATAGCTCTTCTAGGGTTACTGACAGTCCCAAGCTAGGGTAAATGAGGAGGGTTTGGCATGGGGCTAGCATTCCTATCTCGTAAAACACAAGCTTGCTAAAAAAACGCTTACTAGATTGAACAAACTAAACCATTTAGAAATGTTACCTGAAGATGTATTTGCCTTCCTAAATGAAGGATACTTCTAACTGTTACTTGAACTAGATATTTCCAAGGTAAAAACATTCTTAATTGTTCATATTAGTTAGAGACCTACTATTCAGTCAGTACCAATGATGATAACCGTTTGGATTTCGGCATAGCTGACAGCAGTGCTATATCACGGACTGATGGGTGCCGAAAATCTACTAATGAAGACTAATTACAATATGCTTCAGTAATAAAAATCTTTACTGAAAGGTAAAGGTTTATCAATTGATTGATGCACAGAAACAGCAATTCCAATCACAAACTATATAAACGTATGGTTTTCATTATAAATCTCGTGTTACTCAAGGTTTTTACAAAGGTGGGCATAATACAATCAACCTTATTTCATTGACGAAGCAAATCCCTACTAATGAATAACAATCCAACTATTTGCTAACACTACTTTTTTTATGTTATAACTCTAAAAGCTGTTTGTGAAATCCAAGTTTAGAAGTGCTGTAAAAATAGGAAAAATGTAATGCAAGTCGAGCAAAACATAATGTAAAGTTCAGTAAAACGTTATGCTGCGAAAAACATTTGTGAAAGTGTTGCAAATCCCTCTGTTTCTCACACAGACCTTTCAACCCTGTATGTATTGTTTTCTCCAAATTTATTATGATTTGTCACTAACATTTTAGCTCATTGGTTTAATTTCAGTTAAAATATGATTGGCGGAAACAGTTGAGAGACATGTGTTAGTCCTAGCGATAACAATCTATTAGTTGACGCAAGTTCTTTTTTGAGATTGTTGGTAGTTAGAGCTGAGATTACATGTTAAGGTGGAGAGTTCCGCCTGTCGATTATTCTCATAAAACCTATTTCTTCTTTAGCTAAAAACCTTATTCTATAACCTAAATACTAATTTTAGCTATCATATATTGTGTATGGTATACATTTTTAGTGGAAATTTGTAACAACCGTGACGCCGATTGTATGTTTCTCATTAGTTGATTAAGAAATTTTGTGTGGTCACTTAAGTACTTGATTTTATCTTTCTTATATTGTACTCTAATCAATAGTTTTACATGACGAAAGAGTTTCCTATGAAAGTTTAATTGTTGGAAAACAAACAAACAGTGAGATATGCAAACTATTTGATATCCATTTCAATCAATAATGTATGCCAAATATTTAATTCTATATTATTCCATGTAATTTTAGGTTACTTGTAGTTGATTTCGTTATACTCTGCAAATCTTTCTCTTCTTGCATTGTTCAAATCGACATATCTGTTTATCTACATACATATGAACGAAATTATAACATTCATATTCTCGAACCCTTATACATATGTAATATAACCCTTTGAGAGTCTTAAATTATTTGTAAGTAGAGTTCGAGATGAATAACTGAGGTCAATCATATAGTTTAAGATTAAAGTAATGATAAGGGTTTAGTAATGTGGTTTAATGTTAGTGTAATGGTAAAACTTTTAGTTTCATTAGTTAAAATTATGGATAGTATGTGATTCCTTAGTAGTGCACACCCTAGATCCTACCTCAGAGATATCAGGTTGGCGAACGTCCAACCCACTGCACTAAGGTGCCAACATCCAAGTGTATAATTCCCACTTCCATCAATTTGTGATATATGGCTTAACGATCATTCATTGGCATTGGTGATAACTGTTTCACTTTCAACACATTTGAACTACACCAATCACAATTTCTCATTTGAGTTTCAGGAACATCCGGAAGTTAGTCACTAGAGAGGTGGTTATTGTAATTGAATTGGCATTTTTAATTGACTGAATTTGCTACTACTGTGGAGTCCCACATCAAAATGAAGCAGTTGTTCAGTGATTCCTAGATTTTAATAGTGCCCTACCAACATCAATCGGTAACGAATTCAATCAACTAAACTAAATGCCTTACTTAATTCCGCAACCTACAAACTTATCCAATGTATAATCTATTTGAAATTATCAAGTCTAACCATGGTAATAACATCTATAATTTGATTATTAACTCAATGATGATTGAATAGTCGAGTAATTCTTCTCATACATTTCAGAAATTTTCTAAATCTCATCCTTCACTTTTACTGATTATCTAATATCGCATAAGTAGTTTCAGAAAGTAACTAATTATTTAAACTGATGGAATTGATAAGATTATGAAAATAGCAGAGAAGATTTGTAGTTTAAGAGAATGATATTAATGAAATCTTAGTGAAACTCTTAAGTTTCTATTGTTTTACCAGACAATATTATTATTAGGAGGTTATAAGATAAATTCAATAAGTGTCTACTATCTTATTCAATAGATAGTAACTCTATTGTAGTAAATAAGTAAATGCTATTCAACTCTGTAATAATCTAACTTCTGGTACAAATGATTGGAACGCTGAAACTGTTAAAGTTCTTTAAAGTACTTTTTAAATTTTTTAAAGATTTTGTGTAATACTTACAAGGTTGACAATAATGATTCTGTTGATATTCTAATGACACCACCTGATATCCTCTTGTTTAATATAGAGAGCTCACAAATCATCATCATCATCATCAACAACAATGTAGAACCGGGTAAATACGCCTATAGGTTCAAATTGCCATAACTACATTAGCACTAAGAGATAACAGAGGTTACATAATAACAGAATACAAGAGAAAAGAGTGAAGTAAAAATGTGTTGAAACTAATAATCGTATTCAAAATTTAGATGAAGTTAAAGAGTGAATACACAAATCATATCACAATGAAATTGTTTCAGTTAACTGAAACAAAATTAATAATTCTAAATCGAATTAAAAATCGTTGGCAGGTACCAAATTTTGTTTTTCAATTAGTATATTTTATTTTGATCCTTGATGTTATAAACACTGAAGTGAATTGGCACCGACATTAAGTTTGTAATCTTGATTTTTCTGTTGATTAAAGTTACCCTCCTCCTCTTCCCCCACTTTACAAACACACTCTTGATCTCTACACGCACTATTGGACATGCTATTAGTCTTTCACTAAGATTTCTGTATCATAAAAGTGTTTAAATAATGTACAATCTCATTATCATATCGTTGTTTACACTGACTTATTTTGTTAAGTAGTTTACATTTACAAGCATTATTAGATAGGTTTATGCACATGATTACGAAATAAGCAATAAATCTTAACATAGATCAAGCTAAATACTGTATGTATCTGATAACGGATTCTTAATTCAACTTCATCGTACATTTATTGGCTTGTAGTGAGATATGAGGTTATTAAGGACATTTTGGGTAACATTCAAGTTTGGTTACATAATGTCGTTTCATTTAAACATTATTGAGATTCGAATTCAGTGTCAATGTTGGTTTAATTATCATGTGTACTTAACAAACATGTATTCTTTTAACGAGTATTTATTTGACATACAAATATATTTTTGATTAGGATTCGCAGATTAAGAAGACATCTCAATATCTGCTAATGAACGTATGACGAATTACACAGTAACAGGTGAACTAAGCTAAATCACGGCGACTTAGCCAAGCTAACTCGAAAAAGAAGTTCTATGTCAGCAAGAAGCGGTATTTCTATAAGCAGCTTGGCAGACGGATTTATAATCACTCAACTCATGCGTATATATACAAAATATTCGTATCCCCATAGTGATTATTCATCAAGTCTTACTATCGACGTTACAAAAACTCAGTGCAATGTAATGAAATGAACAATTCTATTTTTAGGGATTTTGAATTCCTAACAATTTTCCTATAAAGATTCTACTTGATGACGATAGATTAAGAATCAGGACATGAAATTACTAAATTCAACAGAAATGCATGAAATAAAAACTGAACAATCGGTGTAACACCAAGTTGTAAACATTATCAGCTCATTTGTGATTAACTGCGGGTGGTGGTTCCTTGAGACTCTAATCAGAGGATATATTAAATGAAATTTAACTTTATTAAATGTGTGACAGTTATCAACATATGACAGTAGTTACAGTCCCTCCCCCCCCCCACCTTGAATATATAATGAATTAGGTGAAACTAAACCTTTGGATACCAGATGATTGAACTATTGGTTAATTATTCATTGCAAGACTTGAGTATTGCAATATGAATTCTTCAGTAGTGTCGTGATTGAACACAAGTTGTAAGTCACATACTATGATGAAAGTGCTTGCCTAATTTAAGTCAATTCATGATATCGAAACCTCAAAGAACAATGTACCATATTACTCTTAGATTTAAACACAATTAGCATTTATTATTTAATTTGTATTGTGACTGGCAAGTGGAATCCAGGACGCGCGTTTCCTCCTACTTGGGACTCATCGGCTAGATGTACCTGCATCCCAATGTTGATGTTCACAGTGGGAATATACAAATTCATCCTACTGTAATTAGCATTTGTTAATTTCATTTGTTTAAGAAAAACGTCATTTCTATATTGCGCTTAGATTCAAAAGATTGTTAATTATAAAAAACACAAGTTTGTTTTTAATTTGATGGACGATTGTCATTAGCAACCAACACTATTGATATTAAACAAAATCAAGGAATTATTCAACTATAAATCAAAATGTCGGCAGTCATAAATTTTTCTACATAAACATTGACAATCATAATATTAATGAATTTCAATAGACGAAGGGGTGAGAGGATTGGGGGGGGGATAAAGAATTATTGAAAGATTTTATATCCTACCTTGAATTTCCTTGTAATGTTACTCATATAAGTATGAATACGATTCTAAATGAATAGTGAATATGGATAAGTAGTGTACATGGAAACTTGGTTACCAGCTTCTCAGTGTTATCCATAATCTAACAAAAGTTATAAAACATGAAACAAACAATAAAATACAATATTTGAGAAGTATCTTTGATACTTTACTCTCACACTAAAACCATAGTTGTTTCAAGTGATCATGATATTCATCAGGAAGAAAACATAATTTATTCCTTTTCTAAGAAATTTTCTGATAAAAAAGAAAATAACAATTAATCGAAGGTTTCTTTCCTAACTTTATCCTTAATAATCAATAATTCAAGGGTAAGGTGGGGGGGAGGGAATTATTTAGGACCCTTAACAGCTATTTACTACTACTTAACTCACATCATTGAAATTCATTAGCCTTTCACAATAGTCTTCTGAAGTTTATTCAAGTCTGTTACTAGTGTGTATATGTATTGTAATGAAAGAAACATAATGTGGAAAGTGACTGTTAGTTTTCATTGGACAAGGTAGTGTTTACGAGTTTTGGTTGATATTTTATGTGCTGTTTACTCAGTTACTGTAATCTACACTCCTAGTTTTTCTTTCTTTATATTGTTACACACTGATATCAAGAAAATCATCTGAAAATATTGTTTATTTTTGAGCAACTGCATGTTCTTTGTTCTATTTCTCGTCTGACTGACTACTGTAGAGAGTTGGCTATGATATGTATTAGTTGAGTTTTGTAAGACTATTACATGATAATTTAGAAGTCACTAAGTAATTAGTGTTGTGAGAGTCATTACTTCGTTGACTGTGTTATGGATATGATCTGGTTAGAATATTCATCATCAAAAAATACATGAATTATATAACGGGGTCTGTGACGGTACATCATGTGCGAAAACGTCAAATACTGAATTTTCAATTCAAAGATGATTGTTAATGATCATACTCACAACAAGTAAGCTAGAAGAATCGGGCTTAATCCTGTATTGTGTAGTAAAGTAATTATTATTATGGAACCTTCTATAATTCTTCAGTTACTTATGCATGAAGTAAATTATAAAGAAGGTTTCTACTGACCGTATGGAATTAATCACCAAAAACTAACTTAAATCACTTTTTTTTATATACGACACCTATATTCACTAGAAACAGAAAACAAGAAATCAGTCAGGTAAATATACAAATAAGTTGATGAAAAATTCTTGATCGTTAGAGATAATCATGAGGGAATTATGTTTGGCCAAGTTATCATGCTACAAAGCACATTCGATAAAGTATACATTCAATCACAAACTCTTCTCAGTGATCACCCATACTACTTAGGTCATTCATTTAACATACATAAAATAAGGAAGTTTATATTTCGTAGATCCATGAACTGAACATGTATGGATAAATAAGTTAGAGAATTAATTTTGTAGAATGATAGAAGAAATAGAACAGTGGATATTTTTGATATTATTTGATACTACTTAAAAGAGTAATAAGTAGCTGCATTGCCAATGAATTAAATGACAACTAAATTCGAAAAAGGCACCAGAAGACACGATATCATGTTGAAAATACTTTAAATGAGAATTTGTTTGGATATTGGTGAATCAACCACTAGTCTAGTTACAACGACTAAGATCAAGGATCATTTATTTCATGCACTTGTATAGACCCTGATTACCCTCTTAACTTTCACACAATATATGTACATTCACGGTATGATCAAATCACTTTCCGTGAATACACTTCCTTCCTGCTTGCTGAGTTACTAGAACCTAGACTGTTCGTTTGAGCTAATTAACTTCAAATATAGCCTAATAGAAAAATTAGACATAATGACTTCATAATTTACGTTCAGATGATCATTTGTAATTGTGCATGAAGTGATATAAGCGGGATTACGTGGACTAAAAACATTTAATTATCTGACCCTAATGTAAATGCACTCCAACATCTCCAGTTTACGTAGCGAAGTTTAATATGTAAATTTAGTTAATGCACATTCATTCCCAAATCCATACCCGTTCCTCTACACACCCGTTTATATATATATTACTTTCAAACTGGAGCCCCTCTAGGGTTGCTGCCGGTCCCAAGCCCGGATAAAGCAGGAGGGTTTAGCATGGGGTTAGCAACCTCATCTTATAAAACAACAACATTGCTAAAAAATCGCTAACTAGTGGAAACCTTTATAACCACTCTGCCCTGGGAGTTGGAAGGTCTGTTATGCCGCCTCATGGTGAAAGCCGAGTTTCTTCGAAAACCACAAGGCCGATGTCGCTTCTGACAACCAGAGCAACAATTAATATAGGTTCATGGAATGTCCGCACGATGTAAAAGACAGGGAAAAGTATGCGAATAGCTAAAAAAATGAAAAGATACAACCTGAAGATACTTGAAATAAGTGAAACCGATTGGCTACAAGCTGGACAGCAAAGATTGATCCAAGGTGACGTGCTTTTATACTCCGGTCACGAAGAAGAAAACTCCTCACAAACGAGAATAAGCCCTATCGTTGTCCCAAGCAGCATGGAAAGCACTTGCAAGATGGGAACCTCATGGACTCAGGGTCATTAAAACATCCTTAAAGACAAAGAAGAACGGGATTACAATGAATGTCATCCAGTGCTATGCACCCACCAACGACACCCACGAAGACGACAAAGATCAGTTCTATGCGACGCTACAATCAACCATCGATAAATGCTCAAGAGTGTGCTTGACCATTATGATCGGAAACTTCAACGCCAAGGTTGGAATGGACAACACCGGATATGAAGACATCATGGACGACATGGACTGGAAGAAACGAATAAAAATGGTGAAAGGTTTGCAAACCTATGTGCCTTCAACAAAATGATTACAGGTGGCACCATATTCTCCCACAAACGCATACACTAAATTACATGAGTTTCACCAGACCACAACATCAAGAACCAAATCGACCACATCTACATCAATAAGAAGTTTAAAAGAACCATGGAAGACGTAAGAGCAAGGAGTGGAGATGATATAGCTTCGGATCATCATATGGTGGTGACTATAATGAAACTGAAGATGATGAAGCACTGGACAGCTAATGCAGTAGTATTACAAAAGTTTAACACAACCCTTCTCCGGGATACTGACAAACGTAACGAATTTAAAATAATTCCCAACAATAAGTTCCAGGCATTTCACGATCTACTAGAAGAAGATGAAACGATTATGCAGAACAACTGGAAAGAATTTAAGGAAACAACAACTTTAGCATATCAGGAGATTTTACATCGCAAGGAACAACACCATTAAGACTGGATTTCTGTTCGTACTCTGGATAGCATCGAAGGAAGGAGGATCAATGTGATGGTGATTAATAACAGCCGGACGAGAATAGAGAAAGTCAAGGCACAGGTCGAATACATAGAAGTCAGCAAGAAAGTGAAGAGAAGCATCAAGTCGGATGAAAGCAAATATGTTGAGAACCTAATAATGACTGTGGAAAAAGCTGCAAGGAAATGAATCGTGAGGCACCTATACGATACAATGAAGAAACTAGCTGGGAAATTCGGTAAACTAAAACGGCCAATCAAGAACAATGCTGACAAATCAATCACTGAAGCGAATGAACAACGATAAAGGTGGGTAGAACACTTCGATGAACTCTTGAATAAATCAGCCCCACTGAACCTGCCAGTCATCAAAATAGCAGTCACGAATCCCCCGACAAACAACGACCCACAAAAAGTCAAAGAAGTTAAAATGGCCATTCGACAAATCAAGAGTGGCAAATCAACAAGGCCAGACAACATACTAGCTGAGTGAGGCACTTCAGTCAGATATAGGAGTAATTGCAAAGATACTCCACATTTTTTAGGAAGATTTGGGAAGAAGAACAAGTGCCAGCAGACTGGAAAGAAGGTTATTTCATCAAAATACCGAAAAAAGGAGATCTTAACAAATGCGAGGACTACAGACGCGTCACTCTGCTTTCGATACCAAGTAAAGTCTTCAACAGAGTGTTATTGAACAGATTGAAAGATCCGGTAGACGCCCAACTTCAAGATCAACAGGCCAGATTCCATAAAGACTGATCGTGTATCGACCAAATCGCTACTCCATGGTTCATTGTTGAACAATCAATCAAATGGAATTCACTACTTTACATTAACTTCCTCGACTACGATAAGGCATTCGACAGCTTGGAAAATGGTAGTAACGGAATGTTTAGTGAACACCCAATCAAAATACGTAAAGTAACATTCATCATTTGCCCGGGAGTGATGATAAAATTCAAATGGTTTCATCAACTCAAAACACTTAATTCAGTGGTTTAAATGTGTTTAATGAATAACATTTCAGAGACTTTCATATAGTGGATTATTTGCCATCTATGAGACTAGGTGCTCATATCTAAGGGGTGGCCAATTTATGACAAGCTAACTTAATATGAAACAGGTTATCTGTAATTTACGGGAAGGTTTAAATTATGTTACATTTTAGCTTTAGATTAAGCTACTTCTTCTAAAAATAAATAGACAAATCAAGTTAACATAAGCTTCAATGGCATAGAGGGATATATCAAATTTTAATTACAAATGTAAAACGACTGCCTGTCACGTATATGGTGAGACAAGTATGTGTTTTACCAATTTATGTTGTAGAGACCATTGAATATGAAGTCGGTTGTTCCACAATTTGACAATCACTTAAACCGAAAAGAACTGGACGACTGTTTTAACCTGGTATAGAACTCCTTATAAGTGCACAGACACCTCTCTGTAGGTGTCGAACTCAGAATATTTTGGTTTCAGAGAAAGCTCACAATCTTTAGACCATTAGTAATAAGTGAGATGGTACCAGAGAGTGAGGTAAAATTATAAATATGAATAATTAAGCTCTGAGTTAGTGATACAAGGGTTAAATTATTCACTATGAAGCCTGAATATCCTTGTATCGAACGATAGTGTTTATACAGATGCTCAATGCAACTTATGAGTCCTATAGAGTCAAGAAAGTACTGTATAGTTTTTCCTGGTTTATAATGGTTGTATAACACAAATCAACGTGTGATATAAAAATTTTGTAAAGATTTGAACGGAAATGGAGGATATGACTTTGGTAATGCTAAAGTCAGGTGTTTATTTGTAAATTTTTAAATATCATGGCTTCCTGATAACTACCGTCAAACCACCTTTCACCAAATATATATACCTTGTACTGAATATGTTATTTCTGGATTTCTTGTTTGGGTGAATACATGTTAGTTAATAAGAAAACTGGCCAACATATTCTTAGTTCAAGATGGTTTACAATTTTACTACAAGAACAGTAAACAGGCCCTTAGTTTGAATTACCGGTGGGATCGAGTGCACTCACTGTTGAAGAGTCCCGCATTATAAAGAAACACTTGCCCAATGATCCCTGATTTTTAGTGTCACTCAACTGACATCGATCTCGACGAATACAATCAACAAAAAAGAATATTCATCTTTGTAAAAATTAACTCATCTCACATTATACTGATATTTGTTACTTCATGACTAGTTATGCACTTTTTCATAATGTGTGTATGTTGGGGATTCAAAATCCCCAAAAAATACAATCGTTCATTTAGTCAAACGAAAGGCGTTGTATTGATTCTTCTGTAAGACTGATTGTAAACTTTCACCAATTAATTTAATTTTAAATGCGTGATATATAAACGTTGTTTCCTAGTCTCGTCTCATATTTTCGCTCCACAATATAATCTTCCTACAAGTCTAGTCTTTTGGAGTAGCTGTGGGTTGGAAAGGAACAAATTGCGGTATCCGATTGAAGTACACGTATTAGTGACTACAATTCGTACTAAATGTACCGACTCTCAAGGGAATAAGACATACGATCCGGCTACCCTAGATAGTTTAACTGTATTGTGTCGTGGACTGTACTAAGTCAACATCTAACAGAAAACATATCAGTATAGTTCAGTATTTAAGGTACTTAGATTATCTTTAATGTGAATTAATCCAAATTCAAGAATTGATTCTGAAACGTTCGATGGTAAAACTGATTCCAATAGATATTTGATCAATCCAGGTAAATTATTTTTTTAATAATTACAATAAGTCTTCCTTCTGAATAACCCCGTATAAATTACAATATTATATAATTGTCATCATTGAATTGCAGTTACTGTCCTTAATTCTGATAGAATTCTACCAATAACATAAAAATGGACCTTTAAGGCAATATGAGGTATTTATATTCAACAGTCTGGTGATACTAGATAAGAAGACATAAACATAAGTGTCAGACTGTTCAACACTTTAGAATGTATTTGAATATTCTCTCTGATTTGTCATAGACTGAAATTAACCAGTATATGCTGCCATATGTGCATCCTAAATGGATAACCTCAATGTAGTTATAGTGCACAAGTATTGTTTGAGTTGAATTGTGACTGACAAGCGAAATCTAGGACGTGCGTTTCATTTTATCTGGGACTCGTCAGCTGAACATATCCGCATCACAGTGTTAATGTTTACACCGGGACTCGGACTCAGTTCGTTTCATCCCAAATGTCACCTTATTCATCACTAGGATACACAGTCCAGATAGCCACACTTATGCAACAAGTATGTTTACACAGCTGGAACATATTTGAATTTTTCCGATATGAATATCAACAGTGGGATGTAGGTACCTTCTCCTGATCAATCCCAAATAGGACGAAAAGCGCGTCCTGGATTCCATATGCCGACCACAATCCAACTCAAATAGTATTAAACACTTTAACATTTACTGGGATATATACACGTTAATAAGATCTTACTGTTATTAGCAGTTGCCTTTTATTTCTAAATTCAGAAAATAATTTTTTAAATAAATCATTGAATCAACATCGTAGAAGTGACTTTAAACGACACCAAGAATGATTACAACTGATTTAGCTATTATGAATCAACAGGTAAATACAATGTAAACATTAAGAATCTATATAAGTTAGCAGTAAAATTGCATTCACTAATTTGTATGGAAGAATTCAGTCAATTCTTGGAATTATTTCGATCTATCGTTAATATGTTGTAGTAACAAATGATCAGTATATATGGCCGTTAGTTGATTTTTTTTCTTGATTGTTATATTGGGTGATCAATAAATAATAATTAAATTTCAGAACTATTACAGCTGCTTTTACTTACTTACTTACTTACGCCTGTTACCCCTATCGGAGGAGTATAGGCCGCTCACCAGTATTCTCCATTCAACTCTGTCCTGAGAAATCCTTTCCAGCTGTCTCCAGTTACTGTTCATCCTTTTTATGTCTGCTTCCAGTTCTCGACGCAGGGTGTTCTTTGGCCTTTCTCTTTTCCGTTTTCCAACAGGATTCCAAGTTAGTGCTTGTCTCGTGATACAGTCTGATGATTTCCGCAGTGTATGTCCTATCCATTTCCAATATCGTTTCCTGATTTCCTCTTCAGCTGGAAGCTGATTTGTTCTTTTCCAAAGTAGGCTGTTGCTTATGGTTTCCGGCCAACAAACATTCAATATTCTACGTAGACAGTTGTTGATAAATACCTGTACTCTCCTGAGGATGTTTGCAGTAGTTCTCCATGTTTCAGCTCCATACAGAAGAATTGACTTGACGTTCGAGTTGAAGAGTCTAACTTTGAGATTGGTAGACAGTTGTTTGGAGTCCCATATATTTTTCAATTGTAGGAATGCTGCCCTTGCTTTGCCGATCCTTGCTCTTACATCTGCATCGGATCCTCCTTGTTCATCGATGATGCTCCCCAGGTATGTAAAGGTATCGACTTCTTCCAGAGTTTCTCCATCAAGTTCAATTAGGTCGGTGCTCTCGGTGTTGAGTTTGAGGATCTTGCTCTTTCCCTTATGTATGCTCAGGCCTATTGATGCTGAGGTTGCTGCTACTTTGGTTGTCTTCACTTGCATTTGTTGGTGTGTATGGGATAGAAGTGCTAGATCATCCGCGAAGTCCAGATCATCAAGTTGCATTCTACTTGTCCATTGAATCCCGTGCTTTTCCCCAGATGTAAAGGTTTTCATGATCCAATCGACCACTAGGAGGAAGAGGAAGGGCGAGAGCAGACAGCCTTGTCTGACACCGGTTCTTACTGAGAATGCATTTGTCAGCTGTCCTCCATGCACAATTTTGCACATTACAGCTGCTTTAGTTGTATGTAAAGTAAACACTTTATTTCCTGTCATTCTTATGTCCTTTAAGCCCTATCCTTCCGTTTAGCACATTAATTGTCAGTATATCATCTCCCATTCATGAACTACGATTGACTGATTGTGTACACGTCACCTCAATTCACTACAATTGTCTTCCTTGTTTTGAATTAATGTTAATTGCATAATTGGCTGATTGTATGGTATGGTTTGTATATATATGAAGGAATGCTGGTTGATTCATCGGCTCGTGTTTTCCCTATTCCGGATTAGAAATGAGTGGATATCTAGCAGGTACGCAGGGATCAGATAGGCATAAATTGGCGTTTGTTCTTGCCATTTTGTGCCCACAAGATCATATTGAATAATTGGTCATACCTATCAGTTTATAACAGTAATTTTAATTTTTCTTCATAACAATGAATTTTAAGCTATTCTTATCAATCTTAAAGTAGACTATTGTTACTATGCAAAGTTATTAGTTTAATAAACAATCAATGTATGTTAGTGTTTACTTAATATTGGGCATATTAATATCAGTATTTTCTCATAGTTTACACAATATTTTAAGAAGAGACACACTGTTAGATTGATGAAATGCATCAATCAGTTAAGTATAATTCGTAGAATGTCGGTTTCATATATCTGATATAAGTAGATAAAATATGATTAAATGATAAGCGAATGATGTATTCTCTATAACAAAAACCTTTTACAATGACTGGTGACTAAACAGTGACGAATGCTAATGGCATTCTGTCAGTCGAGTTGTAATGTGATCAGTGATTGAAGTAAATTACTGAGTTATCAGATTATGTGACAACCAACTGATTTCACTAAAGAATATCAGTCACTTCAAGACTGTGGATACAACACGCTACTAATAATATAATACTAATATAAAACTTATATCAGACAAGTTTTCCTGTCTACCAACTCTAATAAATTAATATCAAGAAAGCTATTTATCTATTTTAAAGTAAATTCAAAGTTTCACATCATGAACTTAGTGTAACTAGATAATCATCAGAAACTAACAAGCACTGGATAAATTTTAGCCTTGGTATAGGACTCTGAATAATTACGAGCACACAACTTAAACAGAGCTCGGATTTAGAACCTTCAATCTTCTTGACGAGTGCTTAGTATTTAGATCATTGAGTTAGAATCTAATGGATGTTTTGCGCTATGCATAGATACGATATTTTGTGATCATGTTTAGTGTTATCAGTAGCTAACTTCTTCATACTTCGCATTGTTGAACTTTACTAGTCACGCCATCTCACAACACCTTTTGGATTAATTACTGTCAGTCAATCACTAGGAAGCAAAACAATGGTTGTTACTACTAATCAGTCTATGACATACAGCTTCATTATCAATATCAAAGTAAACGTAAATGCTAATGCAGAATAGGCTTGTATCTTCCCGTTGATTTGTAATGGACTGAAACTGGTCAGCCTCTGTTGCCATATGTGCATCCTGAGCGGATTGCCTCTATATAGCGGTATTACACAAGTTATATTTAAGTTGGATTGTGACTGGCAAGTGGAATCCAGGACGCGCGTTTCGTCCTATTCAGTCCATTACAAATCAACGGGAAGATACAAGCCTATTCTGAATTAGATATGTACCCGTTGCACAAGCGTGACTGTCTGGACACAGTAGCCTAGTGGTGAACGCGGTGGCGTTTGACACGAAGCGGACTGAGTTCGAATCCCAGTGTGAACATCAACATTGGGATGCAGGTACATCCAGCCGACGAGTCCCAAATAGGACGAAACGCGCGTCCTGGATTCCACTTGCCAGTCACAATCCAACTTAAATGTAAATGCTAATGGTTCTAAAATAAGTTCGTTAACACAGAAATCCACTTTGTGAATTCATTACAGACTGACCTCTGTTGAGTATTATTGAAAGCCAGAGAGCACTGGATAGGGGTTTCGTCCTAGTATGAGACTTCTCAGAAGTACGCACGCACAACGTTCAGGTCTCTAAGTAATTGCTTAACTATCAATACTACCAGGCCGGCATTCATTAACAACACTCCAACTTCAAATAGTTTTAACATAATGCTACAATTACTTAATACCAATAGTGATAACTGTCTAACCCTCAGTTCATTTGATTTTTTTTTGAGTTTTGAAAAAGATTACCAGAGAGCTGATTAATGCATTAAGGTTCTAGCAATTTTATGCAGATTAGTTTTAGTTTACTAGAGAACTTCTCAGTTGTCTTTGCCTGCATTACAAATTCATTGAAGTGGGAATCCTACTGTAAAACACTTGCTCAGTACTGTCGATGATTAAATGTTCACAAAGACACCTCAAAATCCTAAATACGTCCTTCGATATATTCATAGCTGAGCACTACTCATTAAGGTATTACATAATAGGATGTAACTATTTTTCAATCCTCTTTAATTATTACTGATATCCAACCAAAATCAATTTGCCATGATTAAAAACAGGTAATCTAATTACGCAATTATTACAATCTAAAAAATGAAATTGATGAATTTAGCATTATAAACAACTTTTAGATATGAAACTCGTTGTTTAGATAAAGTGAGAAGTTTAATTTTCCGTTCAACTGTTTGAAACATTTGTTATTTTCAGGTTGTTATGTCGGACCACTAAACAAGAGTGAAAAACTTCCAGAACTGTGTTTTAGAGAACTAATTCATTTATTCTGGTCATGAGTAGTGTAAATATTACATTTCTATCATTCTTACGTTCCTCTTACCCTATCCTCCCATTTAGCATATTTGCCGTTATTATATTGTCTCTTATCATGGATTACAGTTAATTAGTTGTGTACAAGTTACCCCCATTCATTGCCACATTCTCTTCTGTTTCGTATTAGTGTAAAATCCCTAATTAGTTTGCTGTGTGGTCTGATTTTGTGTATATATAAAGGCATGGTTGAAATACGATTCAATTCTGTCTGTTTGGTGCATCAATCATTGATTTTTTCTACTCCAGCTTTGAGGAATGGTAGTCACGAAGCAGACATATCCGTACACTGATTGGCACTTATCAACGGCATTGTGTATTTTCACAATACACAACAATTGGTAACGGGGCTTAAAGTGAATCCGACTTACACAGTCATTGTTCATAAAGTCTAATATATTTTATTATTCAATCAGCACAAAAAATCGCATTCACTGTCATAAATCGTAAAACATAACACAGGTATGTAAAACAAATACAAAAAAGCTTTTAAGGAAATTTTATGATACTACTAATATTATATTACTATTACTATTATATTACAATCATACGACTAAGCATACATTTTTACTATGATGTAGTTGGGGTCATTAAATAAAAACCTGATCTTACTATAATTGATTTTATTGTGTTCTACTTTTTATTGATGACAGGATACTTTTTCTTAGTACATGATTATATTTCTTCACGACAGAATAAAAAAGTTAGTAATACTACTGAAATTGATTAAAGTTAGTAAAGTGAAACATTGAATTCAGATTAATTGATGTGAAAAAGTAATGAGCTTATTGTAAAACCTATGTCCTACAACAGATTGTACAAGCTATTTAATCATTATTACTGATAGAAGATTTCTGACCTGATATTGATTTATGTTGGAAAGTATCTTTAGATTGAACAAATCAATTAATAATTAAGAATGACCTTAGATCTTGTCATTAATACTGAAGGTTTCCAGAATCTCACGACTATATATCTTAAGATAATTTGTAGCTTTAAACCACAGTAAGATTTTAATTAAAAAATTAATGTAAATCAAGAAGCAATGAAGAGTTGCACCACCCTTGTGTAAGACTATGTTTCATTCTAGATATTTACACTAAGGCTTTTGTTCGTGGCAGTTTTGTTCTATTTTCTATATTGTAGGCTGCTTACCTATGGCTTCAAGATCACCTGATTTAGTTGCTAACTGAATACCTACAAAAAGTACCGAACTAAGCCACAAGTTTCCACCGGGGAGGTTAGTAAAAATTACAAGTGACAGGATCTTCCCATTGTAGTTAAAATCTAGTGAACAACGTCATCGCGTTTGACACATATAGCTCGGGGTTAAAATCAAGGTATCATTATCAATATAGAGATTTGGCAGGCATATTTAGCTGAAAAGTCCCAACTAGGGCGAAACTGGTGACTGTAATCTCATTCGTGAATTACGAAATGTTAACTAAAGTGTCAATAACTGGGAAGATGGTAATTCATCTTCTGATTGCTCTGAAACACGATGTATAACAAAAAGGTTCTTGTAGGTTATAGCCTTGAAGGAGCCGTGTATTGTCGATGATGTAGTAAGCAGGACACTCTTAACAGAAATCTACTCACTGTAATGGTGGGAGCTTGAATGGATAGAACTCTCTGAAATTCGTAACAGTCTGATACCATTAACTGAGACTATACCCCTGGAGGATGCTCCGTGCTTCTAGCAAAATATAAACTTCGCAGAAAGTTGAATCTCGTATCGTAGTTTGTTACTTCACGAAGATTCTTTTTATAATACTCTTTATTATTCAAACTGAAGTTATATACTTGGGAGAAAGCAAGATTCCTCTTAATTAAATAGTACAGCTGAAACATTCTTACCATGACCGTGGTGATTGTTGAAATTGTATTTCGTATCGAGAGTGAAGATGTGACCATCATGTCAAATATGTCACAGTTACCTATCAATTACAATAGATGAGGCCGTCCAGTATATTGCAAATTGATTGAAGTTAGAAATGTAGACCACTGGATATCGGATTATTAGTCTAAAGAATAGAGGTTCACAACGAAGCTTAAACATCTTGAGTCCACGTTAAGGAAATGAATGTGCGATGCTGAAGAATTCCATACTGGGACGAAACTTGCCTACTGCTCTCTGATCTTCCATGATGGTATTTTGCAGAAAAATTAGTGATATCAAATTCATATTCTCAATGTATACCGACTCTCACTAAAAGAAAAGGGTAGATCTAAACCATAGTACTAGACCAATGACACCTAAGCAACGAGTTTGAAAGTCCTGACGTATAGTTGAGGCGATAATGCTGATACTACAGAGTATGTTTCCTAATTAGGATGAAATAAGTGTATTAGCATACCTTCAAGGAAAATATGTACTTCTGATGATAAATCTCTGTTATTGTGGACAGGAAATATATCATGTCTATTCCACAAATAACTCAAGATGCAGAGATATCGTCAGTCACCAACCCACTAGGGTTATCGAAACTTAAAAGACAAATAAAGCGGTAAATCCGTTACCAAGCGGATAAACCACTTAAGTTCTAAGTGGTAAGTCATACACTCGAACCCTGTTTGACTTCGGAGTGAGCGACCAGGTAATATTGTCAGATATCATACAACTAAATTGTTGCCCCAAATTCAGCTTTGATTTTTATGCATTTCGTCACTAGTCTACCCACTACATGATATATAAGAGACATTGTTTTTACTCAATAAATAACTTGTCCTCTATCCACACCTCTGGGAAAGGCTTTGATTAATCAGGCATTAAGATGTTTAGGCTAATTAATCACTGAGTATTCAGCAATACACTTTGTAATGATTGAACTCTGCTGACCGAGGTATTCATTAACAATTACTTTTAGCTATCTAACATGGAAATAATGATGCAAATTTTTCATAAGACTATGTTTCGAAAACAAAAATCAAAATGTGTAATACTTCTGAAATTAAAAACTAATAGTTTACTATTTCTATTTAATACTGTTATTTCTCTCTTCGTCATGATGATGAATTGTGTACTTAATAAATAACTTCATCATAGAAACAAGATAAGCAACATAAAACTAAGAGACAGAATACATAGGAATGAAAATTGACTAAGTAACTAAGTACAGCTCGTTGCAATTTTTCCGATGCCTTTCCCCTCCTTAAAAAAATTGAATGAGGATTCAAATAGTAATAACAATAATAGCTCAACTATCATCAGATCGAATACATAGTTATTAAAATAACATACACAAAATATTGACGAATGCTTGCCTTACTTCTTCATCTTCTTAAGCTCAATAAGTATGTAAAACGATTGATAATACATGTGATTACAAAATAGGAACAGAAATGAAACCAGTACAATAGCCGAACATGTGAATAAGTAAATTAGTCAATCATTCCTATTGTATGAGCTCAAATTAAATTGAGAATACTGTAAGTATTATATAACTGAAAGGCGGAATTGGTTCAAACAAGATAGTTAAACAGAGAGTTAAGATAGACCAATAAAACATCTGTATATATGTTTGTAAATACATTGAAGAAGATAGTGCTTGTTCATTTGGATGCATTAAAGAACAGAGAGATAGATAACTCTTGAAATGGTTAGATATTATGGTAGATAAAGCACAATAAGTCAATTACCTAAAAAAGAAGCAATTATTATCATCATAATAAGTCATCAATAAATTGTTTATACTGTTGGATATGACTAGAATTATACAATGATAATTCTTTAGACATATTCACTTCATTCATGATTATGTTACAAGAAGAGTTGATTGGATGAGATGAAGTATTATTAGCGTCTTGAATAATCATATCTTCAATATTATCATCAACGACAACTGTGGAATTGGTATTTTGAGGAACTAATGAATTAAAGTTATAAAAGGCATTACTTTTACAATTATGTATATCTTTTGATGGCATACTACATCGTTGAAAGTTTGCATCTATAAGATTTTGTGGTGGTTGATGAACAGAAACAGTAACAGAATCTGATGATGCTAGTGATGGTGGTAATGGACACCGTATAGCGTTTAATTGATTTGAATTAGTGGGATCCCTTGGAGAAATTACAGGAAATTTTGATTTAAGTTGTGTAACAATAATACGCTTTTCAGAGTTAACTACAGGATTATTATTGTTAACATTATTATCATTCATATTAAATGACGTTGGATTACTAGATGAATAAGCTGAATAAACTGACGATTGACCGATTAAAGGATTAATTTGAAGTAATGATGACTCTCCTGAAGGATGTATTATTCCAATTGACTCATTAAGATTTTGATTAACATTAGGAGTATGATCAGTATAAACTTGTAAAGAATTAAAAGGTGATTTTCGATTATTAACTGGAGACATTACAGTATTTTGATTGAAAACATTTGTCAGAATAGAATTCATAAGAAACGCCATTTTCTGTAATAAAAAAATAAATTGATACTAACCTGTTACATGAAATAATTAATACTGTTAGATGAAATATTCTACTCACTATTAAAGTATACAGAAAACCAAACTAAAAATTGTTGGTAAGTCCTACATAATTTCAATTTTACTTGCTAAACATATATTCACATAATTATAATGTATTTGGAGCTTCCCGTTGATTTGACATGGACTGAAATCGATCAGCCTCTGTTGTCATATGCGCAACCTGAGTGGATTACCTCAAACGCATTCTAAATACACACACATACCCGTTGTACAAGTCTATCTAGCCTCAGTAACTTAGTGGTGGACGCTGTGGCGTTCGGCACGAAACGAACTAAGTTCGAGTCCCGGTGTAAATATCAACACTGGGATGCAGGTACATCCAGCCGACAAGTCACAAATAGGACGAAACGCGCGTCCTGGATTTCACTAGCCAGTCCACAATCCAACCCAAACAATAGATTCGGATGTTAGGTGATTAAAAGCAATCATAGACTGAATAGTCCAACAGTAACATTACAGACTAGAAGGCAGGTTTTAAATTCAACAAAGAGTACAAGTTTCCTTATGGGGTTTCATGTCGACTACCTGTAACCACCTAACATCAAAACACAATGCGTAATCACTTAGACTAATGATCAACAGGATTTGATTCTTATTAAAATATTTGACAAATATGACATTGGTCAACACTCAGTGAACAATCAATTATAGTCAAAGCTTTAGGTCATTTTTAAATGAGGTTGTTTTAGAATATGATACGTGGGAGGATCGAACTAGAAAAGCAGTTGTTAAATAGGGACTAAATTAATCAATAGCTTACTGCTCCACAAAATTACTGTTTTGGGCTTACTTTGTAAACCTAATTAATGGCTGGTCACTTGTTAAAAATGTTACACAGTAGACAGCATAGCATGGTGTACGTAATCAGATCATAGTGGATTTGTGTGAGTTTGGTTCAAACTGTCATATTAACGAACTGTTGGTTACAATCACCATGTAGAGAGCTTGACATAATTAATTCCCAGTAACTGACAACAGCTATCTTGATTATATCAAATACTCAATATATAACTACACGACTGTCATGCGTTTCTGTTCCGAATAAATCAAAGCTTATACCAGGTGGCATGAAATGTCTTACAGACTTCGACTTGAAAGTCCACATCTTTCTTATTAGATCGACTATCAAACTTGTAGTACGAAACATTATAATTGTTTCTAAATCCAAAAAACTAGTATGATGTGAGACTACGGTCTATCACGACATACGGAGACAGTAACCTCGATATAAACTAATACTGGAAAACTCAGAAATTTCACGTAATCGTTCTACGCCCGCAAGTATGCTCTGTGACTCTTAATTTCCACGCTGGATAGAAGAACACGAGATAGATGAGTCAACAACCAACCAGTCAAACTGTATTTCACCCATTCATTTACATACACACAACTGTTGGAGGTATGTGTGTGTGTGTGTTACGTATGCTTGACCACCGTCTACCTCGATGAGCAATGTTGTCTGATGTGGGAGTAGGCTGGAAGAAAGCTAGGGGTGGCCAAACGAAAACATGTTACCAGATCCATGAAGTCATTGACGATTGGGCTGAGCCATATTAATAGATGCAGACTACCTGGTTGGGACCCAGGCAATGATCGTGACAAATAGTTAGAGACTTTAGGTAATATGGCTCAGAATCGTTCGCAATGGCGCAGGTGCATCCACTCTTTGACTTCCTCCAAATTCTAGTTTTTTTAGCTTTTCATAATTTTCTCTTTACTAAATCACATTTTTTTGTTTCAAATCCTATCTCTGATCTCTATACCTTTCCATTATTACTTACTCTGTTACTACCTCCCGTACTCTGGGATTTGGTCCGACAATTTCATCTCTATTTGCTAATTGAGGCATGGCAACTTGAACTGATGTACACATGTACCAGGTTTTACGTTGTAACTGACTGACATACACACAATCTGATTACACAGCGGACCAATAAGGAGAATAGTATTTATGCAACAGAAGGACAATAACGATCAAGAACTGAGGGAACATATACAAATTTAACTAAATAGAGTCCCTTAATGATAAATAATTTGATAACAGTTCATGACTCGGGTGAGATTAGCACGAGAGGAACAGGACAATAATAGAAACAAAATAAACGATATATGTGCTCAAAATAAATGAAATAGCCTTCCAATAGACAGTTCAGAAATCTAGTTACTATTCTTGCACCATCTGATGAAAACATTTTCAATAGATCATTGTTTATTGTTAGAAGGACCTTCATTTATATTTTCAACTCTACTTGTTCACGCAAAGTTGTAATCGTTGAAGTATTACTGTGTATTAATTGTTTAATTTATTTAGTCGAGCATTATATCTGCCCTTGTATAAGAATCATTACTCGTACCTAATTCGGAGTACATTCAATTATACGCGAAACAACGACCTTATTGTGCAACCTGCCGGGCACAGAATCATATGCTTTGAGACACTGTAAGTGAGGGTTAACAATTTCACCTTCTTTGTCAAATGGAAGTAGGCAGAGTGAAACTTGGACAAGCAACTGAGTGGTTGAATGACTTAAGCACCAAGCCACTGAATTTAACGACGAGAATCGAAATTTTTTACCTTAAAATTCATCCAACATAAAATAGTAATGATATGCATGCAAAAAATACAAAATCGTTAAGAACATAACACATGTATGTGCCATACGGAACTGATACACCATAGAGCAGTACACCGAGTTTTGTAACAAGACAAAAAATGATTACAGTAACATCAATAAACATGTAAAAATTTGATAACACAACGAGGAAAACTAGTAAAGGCTAGGGAGAGAAGAATGAAAAGCAAAGGATGACGGTATTAAAGACTTACAGAAAGTTAAGGAATGATTAGATTTGTGCACTTGAAATTGATTAATAGTTGTAATACTTGAAATATCCAGTGATTAATTTTAATTAAGAAAGTCACTATCTTTAAGCATGTATTAAATAAAGAGCCAGACGCAACTTATTTACTAGACACTGATTTGTGTACTTGTCTTTAAACTATACTCAGTGTAAGAATTAGTGATATTACCTAGACGCCCGAACTGAAAGTAGGATGGGGAATGAATCTGTTACTTAGTGGTTGAAAATCGAACGTCTTAGTCACCCAGTCATTACTTAAGAGTTAATGACTCCATAGGCTTGATCATAAGTAGCTGTATTAGAAACCCACTTTTATTGTAAAACAATAAGAGATATCGAGAAAAGCTGTCGATGGGTGCATACAGCATAAGTCTTGATTACGTTTACAAAGACGCACTTGATGATTTGTCATACCTACTTAGTGAATGCACTAAGGTTAGCCTTCTTATAACTAGCATTATGGTTAAATCATCACATAACAGTAAACGTTCGACAAAATCTATGGTGAAATGCTTGCAGACACCTTTTAGTCCTCAAGTACGTACGGAAGGTTGAATGGATTATCACTACGTGAGATTTTTAATTTATTAGTGAATTTTGATAGACATGACTGAAAATACACTATAGAGAAATCTTTTTATTTATCAGATATGAAATCATGTACTCATCGTCGAGACATCACATTCAATGTAACAGCTAGTGACACTACGTACATTAAAGTAGGCTAAACTAAAAGCCACCGCTCTATTACGACAAAAACTTAAACGAGACAACAGAATGATTAAACTTATGAACTGTACAACCTTTTGATCCGAATTCGCCTTTAAAGTAATCAATAATGGGTAATTTATACTAGTGTTTTGGAAAATGTGATCATTTAAGTGTATACTGTGAGATCATGCGATCCGTACATAAAATAAAAAAATTAGACAATGATTTGGTTAATCAATTAAAAATTAGATGACCTTTAATTAAGTATTTAAAATGTTGAACAAGTTTATTAATAAATTAATGATCCATCAGTATTGTCACAGCTACGAATAATCAAAACTTATAGTTGACAGTTCACATAATTTAGAATGCTGGATCACTTGAGGTATGATCCAAACTCCATGGCGAATCGATTACTGAAGACTGCAAACGTTGGAAACAGAGTTCGAAACCTAAGTGTCAACTCAAAATTTGTCTTAACACACGAAAAGTATGATATGTCAATTTGAGAAAACAAAGAACGATCAAATGTTTAACACTTATTTCTACCAGATACTTCAATCAGTCACTCATAATCACCCCAAAAACTAGAACAAATGTGAGTTAGTCAAAGTTTTCATACCACATCGCAACAAGATGAGATAAATATGGGAGTAGCAAAGGAATAGAAATCATGCAACAGTAATACCATTCAAAATGATTAAATACACAGAACGTAGTTCCAGTAAACAAAATGAAAATGTACGAACGAAGGAATAATAGAACTTGAGATCTAAAGGAAGATAAAAAATGGATGTATCTGTCTACTGTAACCGACTTTAGGCTGTGTTATGACTCGTACTTGATAGCTTGACTAGCCGCAAACAACTTCAGCACTCGAACACCTTGAACCCTCCTTGTCGCAAATTCAGAAGACGAGTAGACAAAGATGTTTATTCCAGTAAGATAGATAGTGAGTTATGTACAAAAAAGTCGTATATTTATAGTGATCATTCATCAAATTAAAATTACCAACATTTTGTCAATACAACGAAATATTGTCGAATATACTATGTGAGTATAACACGAAAACCTAAGATATGCATCGACTTCAGGTATTCGACCATAGAAATCTTCGTAGCATCGCTCGTATATCATGGAATAGTCGAATAAGTAATATTGAGGTTAGATAAAAGGTTCTTGGGAAATATGGTAAATCAGTCGAAGGGGTCATTAACCTTCATCGACTGAGATGGTTGGGACATGTGTTGCGCATGCCCGATCACTGCCTGCCTCGTCGCATGATGTTGGCTAGGGTTGAAATAGGATGGAAAAAGGGTGGGGACGGCCGAACCAAAGCATGGTATCAGTCCATGAAGCCTTTAACTGTTAGTCTAAGCCATGTTGGTAGATGCAGATTACCTGGTTGGGGTCCGCATGATAATTGCAATGAATGGCTGGAGACACTGGACGACATGGCTCAGAATCAGTCACAATGGCACAAGTGTATTCACTCTTTACCTATATCTAGATCTTAGATTCTATTATACTTTCCTGAACACCTTTACTTTACTCTTCCCTCTTGTATTCTATTATTGTGTTACCTCTGTAAATTTAATCTCGTAGTGCTAATGTGGTATGGCAACTTGAACCTATTGGGCGTGTGCCCAGTTCTACGTTATTGATGAATGCAAGAATGAATGAATGTGAGTGTAACTCACATTGACTCACATTAATGTGATGAAAGTTTACAAATCAAGTTTACACAAAATCAATACAACTCCTTTCGCTTGATTTAAAGAACAATTTTATTTTTGGGGATTTCCCATTACCGACACCATGTCACTGATAACATGGACCTTAATAAGAAGGTTTGCATCTCCTTGCACAACTCAGTCAACAAACGTACAGTTTGATGTTGTACTGATCTGGACTTCTCTAAATTTTTTCAGACTTGAACCTCATTCAGGTAGCATTCCATTGTAGGAGTAATGTATGTTATAACCACCCCAGTCGATAAAGATTCATTTCATCAATTGATTCGTTATATTACCTAGTACTCTACACCTAGCTTTAGTATTGCCCACTTGGTCGTTCCAAAATACACGAGTGATGCTTACTTAATTTTTTTATTATAGATATAAATGTTCCGCAGACTTACAAAAGATGGTAGAATGACTTCATAATGAATATATAAGTAGTAGATGAGTATGAATTTTGCTTTTAAAGAATACCTCTTAACTACTTTAAATATTACATACTTGTTTATCCAATCATTGAAGGATGAAAGTATTCGTTTGAAAATTTTATCTAAGCTCGAGATTGATTTGAACATAAATTACCAATTAGTTTCAAGTGTCATGTATTGACAGCTTGATACCACTTAGACAAGTGGTCAAGTTACAACTAGATCAATAGAATTCGATCAGCACTATAAAAAAGAGTAGAGAAATATTACATTGGTCACTATTTAGTAATCAACCAATCCATATACCTCAGTCCTACATGCAGTCAGTTGGCGCCTGAATAGCTCAGAGGTAACGGTTGTACGCTGTGGGGATGGGTAACTAGGGATCAAAGCCACCAAAGACAGCCCGTTCGTGAATATTACAAGTATGCCCAGCTGGCAAGTGGCGACTAGCACAGAACCTAAGCCTAGGGTTTTTGCTGACTACGCTCAGACCACTTTAACCAGGCACAACTTTCAGTATGATATGAAAAACTAAAAAATCATAACTTCCAGGGTTGTCTTCAATCTATTTCACTTGCTTATTATTGAGTGACTTAGAAAATATAATGGTTTACATGTACGTTGGTATTGAAAAAACTAGAACATTATTGTTAGTTGTTATCGGGGTTTAATTCAGTAAAATAGACAACTTCTTGGTGTGAGGCATAACCTCAGTAATCTTTCGACAAGTGGTAGGCAATAACATGTGTTGTTCTAGTCCTTAAAAAATGTATGCAGCTTTCAATTTAGTAGAGCAACACTATGAATAAGGGCTTAAGTTCTCTTCGTTGATATCAACTACTATGATTATTTATGATGAATATATATTTGTCAAATTAAAAAAAATTCCAGCTAAAAACATCATACTGGATAAGTCGAAATGATTTTAAATATCAGTGACGAGAACGAAGGGGATTCCAAATTCACATTTACCATCGTGATCCAACCATAGGAGCCTTTAGAAGCATAATGCATAACTTCAATACACTCTCAACGTCAGACAGACTAAGAACCTATAAATCAACCTGAACAAATACCGCTTACAGAAAACAAAACATTGATATAACCAAACTCAGATGCATGTGCTAGAATACGTGCTCTAAAACCGCGTCCTTCGAGATTCTTGAAATTATATTACAGAAGTCTGTTGATTTTAACCAATATCAATCAAATACGAAGATCAGATGGCAGCATTCAGTCGACGCTTTTGATGGAGAATAGTTGAAGTGTACTTAAACTGTTACGTTTAGTGACAGTTATTTAGTTACATAATGAATGGTTTATTTTTCTTCAGCTTAATTCTACTAACTACCTACAACCTAAACCTGATAAATCCAAACGATTAGCATATGATTATAAATCTCCACCACTTACTACATCTCCTTTGTATTCATCGCTTATCGAGTGCACACACCTAGGATGCTTTCATTCCATATGTTCCGAGGTCACTAGGATAGGGTTCCAAACATTCAGTAGTTTGAAAGATAACGAGACTAACTATATTTTTCGATGAAGGTTGATAATAAGAGTTACTAATGATCTCACCTTATGACTAGAATTAGTACTGATCACGAATACGTGACTGATGGATAATAGTTACCACATACGATCATCAGTCAATCCGATCATTGGGCCAGAACCATGAGAAGGATTACTTGCATCCCTCATTTGCTAAGTTTATATACTTTGGTGCAGAAGGTACAAAGTGTGAAGACGTATGTGAAACAAAAAATGATCATAGTTTATTCAACGTTATAGATCGTTTGGAAGATTATTAATCTAAGAGATGGGATAAAAGGTTTTATCACACTAATAGATAAGATGGCGGAGCAACTGCAGAACCAGTTAGCCTTTCAGTAAGGAAAGGAGAAAAAAACAATGCTCATGAGGCAGCAAAAACCTCTTTAGTCTTCTAACCTTCTATTTCTGAGATGGTATTTCAGAGGAAATTTGTAGAAATAACCACCAGTCTTAGTTTTCGTGCTATTTAACATTGATTTATTTCACTTATTGACAACTTAGTGTCATCTCTGTTTAATCCTTTACAATGTTTATCGAATTCTGCCGAAACAATTGCAATGTGGTAATGACAAGTGACTCGACTTCGTGTAGATTGGTTTTTCACATACTAAAACTTGAGCGACCGTTATTTCATCCAACTGGACTCTGTATTAAAGATTATCAATTACCATTCAATTCAGAAGTTCGCTTTCTGATTTCGAACAGCTATGCCTAGGACAAATTAGACATTCAAATAAACGAAGTGTAATCTATATGGACTGATTATGCTTACCGAAATAAAGCCGCGGACATTTGTTTTAAGAATACATATATATTTAATTTTATGGGGTTTGCGGATTCAGATAGCAATGCATTTTATAACCTAATATACAGAATGTCTAGAACAGTAAAATATGGCCAACACAGTTTCGTGATACGATGGACAGAATCTCCTGAGGTTGATTTGATGTCACTAGGTGTACATGTAAGAGATAATGACGCTAATGAGGAACGTTTGGAAGTAAAAAATTTAGATGTAGATTGAAGGTGAAAGAGATGAACGCTATGCAAGTGGTTAGTATTTCCTAGGTATGCGCGTATTATGAAAGGTTTTTCCTGACACAGAAATTAAAGAAATCAGATTAATGTTGAGACAATCAGTCAGTCAGTAACAACGTAGAATTTGGTACATGCGTACATCATTCTAAGTTGCTATGCCTCAATTAGCAAATAGAGATGAAATTGGCGGATCGAATCCCATAATAGTGGAGGTAGAAACAGAGTTAGTATTAATAGAGGACTAGATATCGAAGATGAGATTTAAGTAAATGTAATTCAGTAAAAAGAAATTTCGATGAATTTAGAAGCTTAAGATTTGGAGAAAGACAAGGAATGGGTGCACCTGCGCCATTGCGAACGATCTCGAGATATGTCCGCCCCCCCCCCAAAGTCTCTAACCATTAGTTACGATCATCACGCGGACCCCAACCAGGTAGTCTACACCTATTAACATGGCTCAGTCAAATTGTCAATGACTTCATGGACTGGTGTCATGTTTTGGTTTGTCCGCCCAAAGTTTTCTTCAAGCCTACACCAGACAGCATTGCTTGTTAAGATAGGCGGTGACCGAAAATATGTAACACATGTTCTAACCACCTCACATGACCAAGATATATTACTTCATCAATAGATCTACCCCACTTACCTAGTATTTTATTTCTAACCCACGTATTTCCTAATCAGTGGTCCCAGCAAACACGAGCAATGTTTCGGAGACATCTATGATCAAATACTAGAAGCCTACGAATATCCTCTATCATTAATGGCCACGTTTTACTTCCATAAAGTAGAACGGATCTAACTGCTGTGCAGTAAACGCGTTCTTTGGTCAGTAGACGGATGTCTCACCAACGCCGCAAGTGATGCAAATAGGCAAAAGCCAATCGAGCCTTCTGCAAACGAGCCAAGATTTCACCAGACATCAAACCATCAGGACTGATGAGACTCATAAGTGAAGTGGCTAACACATTCAACTGCTTCGCTCCCAATCACTAACTTTGGTGCGGAATCAAGCCAATTCTGAAGAAATATTTTGCATTTCGATTAAGAGAATCGCATTTCAAACATGCTTATATTTGTTTAAGGTAGCCAAAAGATTCTGCATTTTATCAGCATCTTCACCCAAAAGAACTATATCATCTGCGTATTCTAAGTCAGTAAGTTTATCTCCTGGAAGGAGGTCAACCCCAGAGAAATCAGACGGTGACAATGTTAACTCTAAAAGTATGTCAATGATAAAATTAAATAAAAATGGGGAAAGCGGACAACCTTGACGAACATCACTCGAGGTAATCAGTTTCGACGACAATCCGCCATAAGCTCTGACTCGACATGTGGTGTTTGAGTAAACAGACTTTATAAGGTTAATGTACTTCTCTAATACGCCTTTCAATGACAGACAGTGCCACATAGCCTCACGATCAATAGAGTTAAACGACGCCTTAAGGTTAAGGAATACAGTTATTGTTGGGCATCTAAGTGTGTCTATGTTCCAGAACTTGCCAGGGTGTGAATATTTGGTCTATACAACCACGTATAGGTCTGATACTACCCTAGTTCTCTCGAGTTTGCTCACTAGCTTTAGTTAGGCGTCGATGTATTATTGAAGCCAATATTTCTGACACTATATTCGTTAAACTGATTCCTTGGTAATTGTTACAAGAGGACTTTTGTCCTTTCTTACAGACCGGGACGGTTAGTGTTCGAGACCAATCAGATAGGATTATGTCCCGTTCCCAGATCCTAGTGAAAATCTCAGTTAATCTTGTTACGAAAACGGAACTATCATTGTTAAATATTTCAGGGGTTAATCCATCAACCCTAAATTGTTCTGCCCATCGGCCCAACCTTCTAGATTCAAAGTGAATAATGGTTCCATATTCTTCCGAGATAGACTCACAGCCGGATTTCTGATACCCATTTCCTTCATAAATCGGAACAGTTGTCTACTGTTACCTGTTGCCGCTGCCTTTTTCATTTATTTAGCTATCGCCACCCACTACTGCTCACGATCATTGCGTAAGCTCTTAACCAGCTTGTGTTTAAGTTGCCTTCGTTCCTCATTGTGCTTAGAACCAGACGGGATGTGTTGCCGAGCATCTATCAGTTCAGTAGATGCAGTTGAAATCCACTGAGTTTTCTTAACTTTCTGGTTTAGTTTACCAGTAGATATTACTGCTTTTTCAACAGCTTTTTGGATATCATTCCAAGCTAACTCGGGATGAGTACAGCTTACGTAGTTGACTAATTGATTTTCTAGTTATTCCTGAAATGTATTCTTGACTTTTTCATCATAAAGTTGAACTTTGAGAAGAATCCTTGTCGTGAATCTTTTACGTCCAGTGAGACGCAGACTAATACGCACACGTACTAAAGCATGATCTGAGTCTAAACATGTGCTCCGAACTGAGCGAAAGTCTTCTATCGAGCCTTTCTAACGGTGGCTCATAGCAATGTGATCTATTTGAGTCCAGCGTTGAGTAGATTGTGGAGGTCGCCATGTCAACCGATGTCTTCCCTTATGCTTAAAGTTGGTGCTTGTAAAAAATAAACAGTTATCTGAACATGGTTGCAGTAAACGGTTACCATTATCTGTTCCTCAAGTCTCAACACCGTAGGATCCGCCTAGGTGCCTTTCGGTTTCGTTTAGTCTACCTACTCGGGCATTAAAATCACTAGCCACTATCACTAAATCAGTGCGCTTAGCTTTTTGAAGGAGGTCGGAAAGCTTTCTGTAAAATTCATCTTTTACTTCATCTGAGCTGAAATCAGTGGGAGCGTAGGCAGAGACAACAAAGAGGCAACGGCAGGTGTGCCTATCTTTCCAAGTTCTTACCGTTCCATTTAGACGGATAGCGCACAAGTAACTGTCTATTGGAATCCAGTTGAGAGCCTGTTCAGCTTATGAACTTAATGTTATACCTATACCAGCAAGGCCTCGAGTGGCAGCGGTGGAATCACTGGAAACACGAAGGGTGAACCGGGTCAGTTCTTTATTTTTACAAGATGAGGTTAAGCAAATGATTGCACTTAGATCCTGTATACGCGTTTCAGAGACGCAGCAGACGTCTATTGAGCGGTAGTCTAGAGTCATAGCTAAGGAGGCTTGTTGTGCTATTTGGTATAAAGTCCGAAGGTTAAAAGCTCTGATAGAAACTATAGCTCTTTATAGGCAAACGTTTAAACGCAAGACCGATTGAACAACTTCCACATAGAACCCAGTGTCCAAACCTAACAAAATCAAGTTAGTTTTAGCAATATAAAATATATACAGCCAACCAAATTACGTCTATAATTTTAAACTACCGGAAAATATATAACACTGCTTATGAAAGTGACATCACAACAAAGTTACCTGTAACATCAAGCTAAATTATATTGTTCTATCAGAATTATGTTTTACTCAAGAGATACAGAGAGAAAGATTTTAAGAAAAAAAAGTGGTTAGTAGACGCTTGAACTACTATTTTCGTCAAAAAAACACAGCATAGAACGAACTTAATTATACCATTTAGTGGCTTAATTAGTTAAGCTGAGGTGGTTTGGTCGAGATTACTTTTAATTGGTTTGTCGCAAGCAGAAACTGCTAGGTTTCGTGTTAGAGCGAAACAGTTGTTCAGAGACTCAATTTTAATGGTACCCAACCAAGATCAATTTGTAGCGGATAAACACAACAGACTTTGAGAAGTGGTACGACCATTATAAATTAACAATGTCAGATTATATATATGAAGCTTGTCTAGACTTAACATTTTTACATCGCAATACATTAGAATACAATTGCGTATTAATTTACTAATACTTCCTTTATTTTCCCGCATAAACCTAGATCCTACTTGGAAGAACTGGTGACTGACTAATATTAAACACCGAAGTTCATCGAGCGAAACATCTTTCTATTACGTCCACAACGACTTAAAATCGAACTAGGATATCCCCATTGTAATAAATGACGTCTAATTGGTTTCAACTCAATACCGTAACGGCGTTATTTTTGCTATGAGTAGTGCTAGTTATACTATTTATATTCAGTGCTTTCTGATACATTCAAGTTAGTTATCTATTATCTAAGGAGTAATTCCTATGTACTTAAGTCATTCTAAGATGTTTAAATCTCCTTTACATGTTGCGAGGTGAGATCACACCACATTAAAAACAAGTGTAGAACTAACAACTTACCTCAGGTTTGCAACTTTCTTCAATCCAGTTTATTACTGATGCTGAGAGATCAGAAAAAGAATTATATACAATGTAACCCTCGAATGAACGGAACATAGTGTCACAGAATAATCTAAATACTTCTAATTTCGTATCGTCTGAAACTGGCTCTACGGATCTACAGTCATTATTTGGATTGTTTTGGACTACTTTCTCATAATTCCTGAATATAATAAGGAACTATATTGAGAACTTACAAGCATAGTATCCGAAGCGCTTTTACCTCCTTTTCCAGGCTTTCGACTTCGGCCAGCTTCTGCTGTTTTTGCTTTCCAAGCCTTTCGACCATTGAAATTGCTGCAACATTTGAACTAATACATTATTTCTCACTACCTTTGTGTAATATACTTGATTTACTCATCCGTACTGACGAAGAAAGTGAATCACCCTTCATTGGATGAACAAGCTCTAGTAAGCCTTCGAAACCTCTCTGAATTATACATGAAAACGGAAGTAGAACAACAAACTTTAATGGCGTTTCGTCGGCGTTGCTCAGCTTCAGTGTGAAGCTTACGCCTGCGCTCCCTAATGCCATAACTTTCCACTGTTTGGTAGTTCTCATCGTCTAGGTCTGATTCATACAAAGTGTTAACGCCTGCATTATGTAACAAACTGCTATCTGTGTTCAGCGTCATCTACCAAAATTCGAGATGACAAACCCAAATGACCCAGCGCAACAGTTGACCTTCCCTCTGCTATTGTCTATCCAATATCCAATCTCTTTATGACGAACTAGTAGAAACCAATTTATTTCCTTCACATTGCGCCCTGGTGATTCAGCAAGAGACACTAAGGTTCATCCTTTGTATGTCTGCGATTGTTGCAGGTTTTTTTGATTATTATTTCTGCATTTTTTTAACTAATAGTCTTATTTTGGATTCTAGAAGTTGCTGAGGTTATTGGTAGTCGAACGCGAGAAAATAGATTGCCTGATCACCAAAATGTAGTGTACACATGTGCATAATAGTAAAAGAAAAATTTAAGTAAACTAAGCGAAGCATTTTTGAATGAAAGGTAGCAAGTAAGTGTAGTGCGGATTGATGTGTGTTCTTGGCACTAGGAGGGTTAGTAAGCATTACCCGGGCAGCAGATAATGGTTAATGTTGCCTTAGATGAGCTTCCAGCGCTACTTAAAGCTGTCCATTAGCACAATTGACGTAATGGAAATCTGTAAGGAACTCCATGTGAGGCTCACTTTATCTTCTATAAAAATGTGTACACATTTGTGAAATCTGTCCTTAAATGACATAAGTCCATTGTTCACTAAGATTTAATCCTACTACGAACCCCTATAGGTATTTAGATTACTATCTCATCTGGCTTGACATTCGAGTTTAAAACGACCTGTCTTATCTAAAATGTGTGTCGCACCTATTTCTTAGCCACAATTAACTGTAGCAGTGTATAGATTTCGGCTGGCGTTGTATACGACTATTGTTTAGAACCCGCCGAACTATCGTTACAATAGATGGCATATTGGAGTACATTATTCTCCTACTGTGAATCTTCGTTTAATGTTACAGTGTAACTTTCCACATACTAACTGCGCTTTCTGCCACTTAATATATGTTCTCCATAGCTTTTTAATAGGAAACTAAGACGGTTGTGAACATTTTTCCATATTGACATGGTTTTAGGTAGGCCAGTTAATCAAGTAATGCTTTGGATTATAAAAAGTAGTCTCCAAAATTTGAAGAGTCAGCTTGTAGGGTTAGTGGAACATACAACCCTACCCTATTTATCATCCTCCATCTTCAATGGTCAGTGAACACAATGTTGTTTAAAGATGACGAAGAAAGAGAGGTATGAGTGACGAAGGGCCAATTGACACAAACGACGTTTGTCAATGAGAATCAATGGTATTTTTGATTTGTTTTCTCAAACTCATGAAAATGAACTATACAATAGTAACTTGACAAAATGTGTCATAGTCATCAAGTAAGTGCGTAGGGCAACAGAATGTGAAACACATCCTTCCCAAAAAATATTAATTTAAACAGTTACTCAAGGAATGTATATGTTGCGTATAACGCTTGTTCAACTGGTCTTGCATGTCATAAAAATTTCCAATAGTAATATCATTCTTGTTAAAATTACGAGACTTTCCATATTCACCGTATACACCAAAGAGCAATTATGCTAGGCAATACACACCATGACTGTGAGTAATGAGGTCTTCAGAGATAAATATCCGGTCACACTTCTTTTTCATACATATGTAGATTATTTGGAGTAATCGTACATTTTGTTAGTAGTCTCTTGTTGGAGAACGGTGTATCCTACCTGTTACTACTTGGTGCCATTTGTCCTTAAGTAGCGCCAACACGATTCTTAGAGCTCTATGAGCGCTGGATGGTGGTGTATGGAAGTATTTAGATAGTCACCTATATATAGTGTTGCTCTGTCCCCACTCTTGTAGTCTTTATCCTTTCTAAATAATATCATACCTAGAATATTTACTCCGTTTTCTGTAACAGTGACGGTAAGCCATATTTTAGTAAGAATCACGATCTTCAGATCATTTTGAACCGGCAAGTGTTCAAGCCTAAAGATCCTTCTTTGAGGGTCTTTAACATTACTGTACAGATATTTATCATTTTTTCTACATAAGGTTTCTCTGAAGAAGAAGGAGCGTATAAATTGATAAACAGTAAATGATGTTTGCATCTTAGGTAGCCAATTCTTTATGAATTGGATAGTTCTTTTGGTGGACGGCTGAGTTGGATGCTGTGTTTACCTGAGATATATACCTGTCGTTAAGCGTGTAATTTGGGATCTGTTGCTTAAGGGTAGCTGATACAGTCGTATGAATGTTTTCTGCTTATTTCTATTAGCGCAGTGACTTAGACCTGCTTCTACAGCAGTGTGGTTATCCCGCTAGTTCTTCTTGTCATACCATACTTAGATGATTTAGGTCATCCCTACTTTATTTTAGACATTTAAGTTCAGTAGACGGTGTGGGTTAATCTCATTGTAGTGTGCGAGTAGAAGTAACCGTTGTATGTTAGTTGTTGCAACCAGGAGCAGACCGAGCTGCCTTTGATTTCAGATCCTCGCTTTGAGAGATCATGGGTTCATGCAAATCGCATATTAGTAAACGTCCGCGAGTGAAAACTTCGTACCGAAGAAACGTTAGGAGAATTTTGAGCAAATTATATCAATCATTAGCTTATAGGAGTTAATTTTATCGTAAAAGATGTCTACTCTACGTGTACAGTTGATTAACGGCTCTTAGTGCCATAGGTAATTTTCTGGCTATAAATACCGAGCAAACAGGAAAACCCAAAGTTCACCAGGTTTGTTTTCAGTTTCTGATATCCCGTCATACTAATCTAAAGTCATGTATGGTAAATAAGTTGTTGAACTTTAGTCTCTATCCAACCGTTATTAATAATAAAGAACAAACTACCATAATGGGGTACCAATTATTTATAGTTTTGAACCCACGAAACTACACAAAGGAACGCTCTTTCTCTATGTCAAACATGCTGAGCACATTCTATCACTAGATTTCATTAAATGGGAAGTGTAGTGCTTGCAAAATATAAGTGAGGAACTTTGAATCTTGCTCTTAGGAATTTTCTTCTTAGCTGTAGGCTGTAGGCTTGATGCTACCATATATAACTGACGACAGCGTTCGCTTAATGGAGTACTAATGGACTGTGAGACAGTACAGAAATTACTTTACTGGATCATTACGAATATATAACTGATATAACGAATATATGTATACTGAAATGATACTAGATGTAGGTTGTGGGCATATAGTAGCAAGTCAGATGTATAGTAACAGTATAATAGAGGGGTAGTGTCAACAGTAACAAAGAAATGGAAAAAGTTGAACTAAGCAATGTAATAACCAAAAAGCTAGTAATAAGTACTAGAAGTGATGGCGATAGTAGAAAGGTAGTTCAGTCAAGCCAAGTGATTGAAATGAAGAAGTGGATATAAAATCATATTGTGGAATATGAAGGATAATGATAATTACAGATTATAACATCGTGATTAAAGCAAAGCTCAGCTAAGCAGTGATCCAACAAGTTAGCAACCATATAGTAGAACAAAGACATAGGTTTAATTAATAGGAGGTTAGTGTAATGAAAAATTTATGGTGGGGATAAAACTTGGGAAGAAGCTGTTCAACTTTCCATTATGTGAGGATGTGACTTTGTATTAAATTCCATTGACAACATGTCATATTCCGTAAGAATGACCGTGAGCAAAAAATGCCGTCACAACGGTTAGAAGCCAGTGTATGGGTTGAAGCGACTGAACCTACCTTGAAGTGTTGTGGCTGCGGAATGACAGTAATGGTCTAATGGTAACCACTTCATCAGATAGTAAGTTGCTTATAAAAAGTAGTATAGAGCCAACTTATTGTTAGTGGTAATGTCAAATATCCCACTTAACGTACTATAAGTAGTATGCTTCGAAATTTTACAGCTGAAACTGATGATTTTAAATAAAGACGAGTAGCTAATCACACCACCTCAACATCCCAAAGGTGAAAATGTTGAATAATAAGCTTGGGTTTCTGGCCATATCAAGCAATAGAAATAGCAAACCGTGTAATAATGTAAAGCCTCCTTGTTACTGTAATGACTACATCAGTTTTGTACTCTCCTTCGGATTACAGTATAAAATTTTCTACACATAACTTACTTCCAAATGATAATATTGTTATGATATTGCACGACTATTTAATTAGCCTACACTTTCCATTATAAATGACGCTATCGAAGATGACCTAGTTTCTATCAGAGAACAATTTAGTGACTACTTCTATAAATGCTATTCCACAGAAACCGGAGTTACTTCTATTATCTTATCCACGGTAACATCTACGCATCGGCCTACAGTTCATTTTACCTGCTCAAACACCAAGATGACCATGGCTACCCTAAAAGATCCACTGATAATGGGCCCGATGGCATTCCAGCACCTTTTGTCAAATATGATAGTAGGAAATCACCATTTTTTTGTCTGAGACTATTCTTTTTATCTATGGGTAGTGGGTCTTATTCATCCATATGGAAAACATATTTCATAAGGCTGCGACCCAAAAGTGAATCACTCAATGTTATAGATAACTACAGGCCAATCACATCGACAGTGTCTTTACAATCTTCTCTCAAAACCGCACTTTTTCAGCATACGGGACTTACTATAAGTTGGTTTAAATCATTTTTAATAATGGGTGAAGCCACTGAATGCCAGTAAATTTAGTTGCATAAGGGAGTGTAATTGAACTTTTGCTCTTTCTTTTCTTAATCAATAACGTGAACTTGCAATTTGTACATGGTACAACCATCCTCTTCTGCTGACGACTTAAAGGTGGCCTACTCGATCCTACCCTTCACTAATAATAGTACAAGTGAAAAAACAATCCAAGAAATTGACAAACTATCTAAATGAACTAAAATTTGGCACCTTCCCCTAAACGGAAGTAAAAGATGGATGCATTTTAATTGATCATAATTGGAATATAAGTCTTCACCTTTATAAAAAGAAATAAAGCCTCTTGGAGTTGTCCGTGGTCTGAGGGTTCGATATAGTAATGGCATAAACTTTACAGTGTGTAGCATTTCAATTTTTCGAGACGAGAATGCCAAAGCAATTTATAATAAAAATTTTCAGCAACCTAGGCTCAAAATCATAACTATATAAAGTGTGTTCTCCACACAATAGAATATGACTGTCTACTTTACAGCAACTATAAACACAGACTTAGTGAAAATCAAGAGTTCAGTGAGTGTTTACTAAAAGCCTACTTTAGCATACAAGATTTTAACCAACGACATGACAAATTATTACTAGAACCTCTTCGGATTCAACGTCTAAAAGTAAATCTTACCCTATAAGTGGCACCTTTTACTCCTCAACCTTCTTGCCGGATTACTATGTCTCCTTATACAGCCTGCCTAACAAGGTAAACACCATAATTATCCCACAATGTTATACGTAGTTACGCCAAAACTTCGTTACAGTGAAATACGCAATCTTATAGAATAAACTCCCCATATATATTCAATGCAGCAAATCATTAACCAAATTCAAACACTTCTTGATAACTACCTTCTGGGTGAAGGTTTATGTAATCTCCTTAACTACCACGAAATAAATAACGACATACACAGACAAGGTCCTAGCTATCAAAACTGTTCACAATGTACCGAATATCTGCTGATTCTCTATCTACTACACATATCTCATAATACATATATCTATTTTTTCCAGTCTTTTTACCCATCTTTTATTATCACTTGTACAATAGTTAACAGACTACGCCTGGAACCCTCCCGGGATTACTGCGGGTCCCAAGCCCGGATAAAGGAGGAGGGTTGGGCATGGGGTTAGCTACCCTATCCCGTAAAAACATCAACCCTGCTAAAAAATGTGGCAATCAGAAAAAATCATTGAAATTCTTTAAATTCAGCCCTGGGAGTTGGAAAGTCTTTACTTTGAAGAGTTATGACGCCTTATGATGAAAGCCTAGTTTTTTCGGGAATCACGAAGTCGATACTCCTTCTGACAACCTGGAACGATAATTAATATGGGTAACCGACCTAAAATAGTTGTCCCCTGGGCATTGCCGTCACACTCTCGGATCACCAAGACCTCCCCTATTCCACTTCCATTTTCTGATACCTCCAAAAGAACCCTTCCATGGTGTGAGCAACCGGTTAGTGATAACCACCCTCATACCTCTAACAACATTCTAGACCACATTGTTCGCTATCAAACACGTTTTCCTTCTCTGACTTTTACTACTTCCACTTCTCCCATGACATCTTCCATGCTTGCCACTTGTACTCGTTGTTCGAGTTCCTGAAATGCTAAATCCGCGCTCTAAACTTCATGTCAGAGCTTGTAGTATATGTACGTTGCATCAAATTGGTCAAGTAAGTTGCTTTAGCTAAAACACTAGAATCGCTTGCAATTGATGTATCTTGTGTCTTCGGAATACACATACAGGACCCCAGCATAGGTCATCCGTATGACCTAACGTAATGATTGCGGCAGAACAGCAAAATTTACTATTCGTTTATCTAAAGACCCTACAGCAGGCTCCTGTGGCCTGGCTGGTTTAGGCATAGCACTACTCTTACGGGCGGAACAGGCACATTTCGAGTGGATTCCTGTAGACAGTCGATTATATGCCGTCCGTCTAAATGGTACAGTACGAACTCGGAAAGATAAGGACACATGCCGATGCCTTTGTGTCGTCTCTGCTTATGCCCCCACTGACTTCAGCACCGATGGAGCGAAAGACGAGTCCTATATGAAGTTCTCTAGCCTCCTTTAAAAAGCTAAGCACTCAGACATAGTATTTACACCACGCCCTAGTGAAAGCACATATCTCTATGCGTTTGCTGGTTGCAGAAAGGTCACATCAGGCAAACCCCTTAGATATCACTTTGAGACTTAAAATGCCAAGATTGCCTTTAGAAATGGTTTGTTTAAGCATGTAGTTATATAGGCCCAAAAACTCACTCTAGTAGGTTCGGAGAATGATATAGAGCGACAACAACTGAAACGTGAACTGACAGGGAGTCTGAGTAAAGATTGTAAACAGTAGTGGGTAACAAAAGCAAAAGCAATGGAAGCATCGGCGGCGGCAGGCAATGGTAGACAGCTGTCCCGACTTATGAAGGATACCGATTTCGAGAAATCGGCGGTTAGTGAAATTATCTGGTAAAATGATGGGTCTATGGTTTACTGTCAGTCTAGAAGATTAAAACGATGAGCTGAACACTTTCAGGAACAGTTCAACTGGCCTCCACCTACTCTTAGCTTACCTACTATCCCCAAGCTGCCTGAATAGAAAACTGACACAGGTACCCCAACTCTCAGTGAGGTTAAAAAGGTTATAAGTAACTTGAAACGAAGGAAAGCAGCAGGACCTGATAGGTTGTCTATCGATATCTTTAAGGATCGTGGTCCAGTTTTAGTTGGTAGGTTGACTGATATATTAGCCAACGTCTGAGAACTGAACATCATTCCATCTGACTGGTCTCGTTCACTGATCGTTTCAATTTACGAAAAGGGACAGAAATCCATTTGTGACAACCACAGAGGAATCAGTTTGACTAATATAGTATCTAAAATATTATCCTATATAACCAACCGGCGTTTATCTAACACTAAAGAAAAGCAGACTCAGACAAACCAGGCTGGTTTCAGACCTAGACGTGGTTGCATTGATCGAATATTCACCTACGCCAGGTTCTCAAACATAGATTCATGTACCGACGTCCGACTATAATTGCATTTCTTGACTTGAAAACAGCTTTCGACTTGGCAGACGGTGAAGTCTTGTGGCAGTGTTCGCCATTAAAAGGCGTACCCCGAAAGTACATAAACTTTATAAAGGCTCCCTACCCGGTCACCACTGATCGAATCAAAGAATATGGCTGAATTTTCACGAGAAATATCATCCTCAAGTAAGGTTCCTCAGAACTGCTCCTTTATTATTTAATTTCGTCATAGATATGCTCTTTGAAGTCTCACTCACTTCTTTTAACTCCACAATAATTAGTCTCCTTTTAGATGGTCCACTCGTTGACTTAGAATATTCAGATGATATAATCCTATTCAGTAAAGACGCTGACAATATGTAGTCTTCTGAGCACCTTTAGTAATAATACAAGTATATTAGGGATGCGCTTCTCCCCTTCTTAATGCAAAATGTTACTCCAAGATTGTTCTACTTCTTCACCTAGACTAGTTATTGGGAGCGAAGTAAATTAATGCGTTGACTACATTCACTTATCTCGAAAGTCTCATCACCCTAGTGGGTCGGCGCATGACAAAATCTCAACACAGATTCAGAAACCCCGATCGGCACTCGCCAAATTACGTCATTTGGGGCGCAGGAGAGATATTTGTCTTTCAACGAAGGACTGGGTGTACTACGCAGCATTCCTCGCCGTTTTAATATATGGCTACGAAACGTGAGCCTTTTATGTCTTTTAGCAACCTCGACACCTACATAATAACCTTCCTTCACAATAGAATAAAACTAACTTCTGAATGTATCAGTACATTCGGATTACTTATACAATGTAGGATTGGTTACTATTCATTTACATAGGTTCAAAAAGACCGTATTTCTCTATATGACATCACTTCTTACCTCCAACTATATCATCTTCCCTTCTTTATCAGCCCACTATCTGTCTATGCTTATTTTTCCGAGCTGTTTTTCTAAATAGGCTCATTACACGACTGCATGAAATATATGTAAACCCTCTTCTATACTACGGGTGGAAACCAGAAAAGTAATTAATAATGGACTGCTCAGTTCTTCCGCTTCCTAGGCTCTTTTTATTGGGAGGTTTGAAGCTGGGAGAAAAACGGAACACCCTACACGTTCTAGATAACGTAAGGGGAATGATACTTAACTCTGTGTCAGTATCAATCAGGAAAAGGAAGTCGTAGACTCTGTTTAGGATGTAGAGGGGGCGGCCAGTGGGTTGGCCAATAGTAGTAGCCGCCACTACTGCCTGGCGAGCGAATTTTTTGAATGCCCACTACTGTTAGCGACAGAGTTACGTGGCTATAAACATCTCTTAGCTCTACTGCCAAACTTAAGGTGGAACTAGCAAACTCTATGAGGATCGCAACACCTAGTTCGGCAACGTACACCGGAGGGTCGTTGTCAAGTCATGGAATGTGACCTCCCGCACGGTTAAGCAAAATATAGATTGCGATTTCACCTGTCGCCGCTCAAGATGTTAACTGTTCGGAATGTTTCCATTTAAGCGTTTGGGTCTCCAAATTAAGATAGACTATGAATACCACTGATCACCTGATATGTGGGATAAACTTTAAATATTTTGTCGGTAAACTCCGTTAACTCGGATAAAGGCGTAGAGTTCACCATAATATTCAGTAGTTGTTGCATGTTGTACTATAAACGCCGTAACCACATGTGCTTCAGAACCTCTTAGTCAAATTCATATGTACCTGTGAGCTGCTTCATAGTACGTAAAAGCTGTGGTGGCTTATAATCGTCGAGTGAAACATGACGTTATCAACCGTTGTAGTCATGGCTCATCAGAAACCTCCGTTCGTTAAATGATGGAATCTTCCAACTTTGTATTAGGACTGATCGCTGACACTTGGTCTGGGGTCAATTACATCTGCCGTGACTTCCAACGGAAAAGACTTCATAATACAAGCACAGAGTGCAGTCTCAGTGCCAATGTATTTTTCTCGGAAAAATTCTTTTGCCTGACGAAAAACCGATGGCGAGAGTTATATGTGCTTGGTGCCAGTACTGAAAGATCCGTAATAGTACTTACACTAGATGTCTGTTGTATATGTAACATAGTGTCTTCAATAGGTTGAGGCGAATTCGAAGATCAAAAATTAAAAAATATAGAGGCTGTGTCAAAATAGTGTACAACAAAAATGACGAGTGACTACAGCAATGTGGCAGCAATAGTTTAGTGCAAACATATGAATAGAATGCAATTAATAACTGGAAATTTATGACCAAGCTACCTCAGGGGGAAAATGAAAAGAACTAAAACTAATATCTGTATATAAGGCTAAATAATAATGACACTATGAGAACACCGATAAAACAACCTGTGTAAATATATACGTAAACAAAAGAAACACATGCTCATCATTAAGATGTATTTTTAATTGCTAGGTACGTTCCGTTTTATTTTAACAGAAGAAACAATAATCTTTGGTAATAGGTCTTTATTTTAAGGCCAGCACAGGAGACAGTTGGAGCGGAATTGCTAATCATTCAAACACACAATGTCTCTCAACATTCAATATAAGATAATAGGAAATATAATCCCTATAAAAGAATAAGAAAGTAAATGAATACTTAAGCTTTCTTATCTACGTGTATACATAAGTTGTGAAATCATCTTTTAGCTAGTTAACTTAAGCCGCTACATATTTGCCATGGGATGCTGTTGACTCAATAACGTCTTACAAGAAGTTACAAATAGAAATAAACACTATATAAACGGTTAACACAAGTACATACAATAAGTACAATGCCTATAAGAATTTAGTTTACTTGCATTATTAGCAACGCTTGAGATTAATGATTAGTTCTCCAGATGACCATCACATGTCAAACGCGTTAGTCTGAGCTAACCAATGCAATCGTCGTAGTAAATTCAGCTGAGAGGAATACTGAAAACGTAGATGTTATGAAAGGGATTAAATATGGTGGACATGACTTTTACGCCCGAACCAATGAGAAACGAAGGAAGTATTTCAAGGTCACGGAGGACACTAATCACAAGCATGTTAACAATAGAGCGTGTTCTAGGTCTTGATAGTGATAAAAATCTCGTTATTTGCTTGCGCACTAAGGGATTGCTAAGTAAAGCATTAACTTGTCACTGTGGCAAAGAAATGACAGTATTCGAAACCGAGGGCAGACGAGATGGTTATTGCTTTCGCTGTACTGGGTGCTGGTGCAAAAAGTCCATCCGAACAGATCCCTTTCTTGCTCGTTCTAGGTTAGAACTGAAACAAATACTCGTTTTAATTATTGGATAGTTAATTGGAATAAAAGTAACGACAGCGGCTTCACTCGCTGATGTTTCTGAAAAGGCAACAATCCAGTGGTATGAATACTGCCGTGAAATATGTTCCGGCCTATTAGTTCCCCTAAAAATCCAATATGGAGGACAAGGAAACATAATCGAAATAGATGAAGCACTAATTTATAAACGTAAGTATAATAGAAGAAGCCAGGTTAAGGAAGACTGGGTAAGTGGTTCCTTTACCTAATATTTTAGCTCTTTGGAATATAGGAACAGAGCACTAAATAAAGAACATTATAAAAGGATTCTTGACAGATTGGCTGCTACATTCCGAAGGAATGTAGAAAAATACATCCTACCTGGCACAATAATCTATATTGACAACTGGAAAGCCTACGAGTCACTTTCAAATATGGGGTGCGTGCATAAAGTTGTAGTGTAAAAGACACATTTTGTTGGTCCGGCTACGGGAGTTCATACCAACAATAGTGAATCAATGTGGAGTCGAGTCAGGTGTCACTTGCGACCGTACTTTGGATCACAAGGAAGAATTTTATGAAGTCATTTGGATGAATATTTATATAAAACTCTTCGTAACATTAAATCTGGAGATTTTGAAAATAACTTAAATACGTTTTTTGATGACATAAAATAATATATCCTGCATAACTTTCCAAATTTAATTATAACTCATAAGAGTTTGAGGACTTCTCATTATATTTCGTGTCACGGTTAAGCCTTTATATTTTCTGTGTATCGTATAAAATGATGAATATTTCGTTCTTTGCTAAAGATTTCCGTGGGGGAGGCATGCTACAATAAGTCTGAGTTTAGAATCTCCTAATAAATCACTATAATTGAGAAAAACCGGTAATTATGATTTAGACAGCCGTGATTGGTTCATTCCGAATAAGGCATTCAAGGTCATTTTATAGTCGCTTAAGCTCGGCCGTAAAAGTCATGTCTACCTTAAATATTTATCCAAACGACTAATCATAAACTCAGTTTAGAACGAAGTTTACTGCAGCGACATCATATTTGAGCTCCAGACAGCAAACGTATAAGGCGCCAGAGGCAGTGTGTGTAGCGCAACCATGACAATGACATTTGAAAAAATGTTAACACAATTTACATCATTGATGTATTAGTACAAAAACTTATGTAGCATTAACAAACGTTTACAAAATTTAAAGTCTTCAAATCAGTCAGCACAATTCTGTTGGACGCTGAGATTAAAGCATGTGACTTATGATGTTCATCTAGGAAAACTAATCATCCATCTCGATCATTGCTGATATTTCAAGTAAATTAAATTCTTATAAACATTGTACTCATTGTATTAACTATTAACATAGTGTATATTCCTGTTTGTGACTGATTATACAACGTTATCAACTCGATAGTACTCCATGGCCACCACAAAACACCGTCGGAAGATTGCTTTTTATGTTTGATTACATGCTTTTTAATTATTGTTTTCATCAACCTCACATTCACCCTATCCTTAATTCTCATTTAATCTATTCACTCCGTCCAAAAACATAAACTTACTAATCATCTACGTATTACTGTTTTACTAATTAGTGCCTATATTTTGCATTGGTGTTACTATTCTAGTTACCTTGCTGTATAATCTGGATTTGCACATATGTATGTAGAGTATTTTACGATGAACATTGAGAAAGGAAAGCTTTCTAAATCGAGTAGCTTAGTTTCATGTGTTTTTCCTTTGTAGGATGGAGGAAGGGGTTGAAGATTGTATCACGGCAGACTGACATGCATTACGAGTATCTGGTCCTAGATAAAAATGATATGTCACTCAGTCATCTTTTACGACTATGTAAACTAGTTAGCCCAGATTCAGTATTTGTCTGACTTCAAGAACATAGCAAAGTGATATGTAGACGTTTTATCGAGATCTTGCCGATTACCACAGAATCAGTCACCATAAGTTTGAACTCACTAAAGGCGGAAACACAGGGGTATTTGAGAAAACTTACTAAATTGACTAAATCCCGAACTAATTAAAAAATTTTTTAGTTGTCAACAATAACCACATAGAAAGATCGATCAAATTATTAAAACAACCTTTGGCGGTAGATAATACCCTAATCATTTCGGTATACCTATAAACTAATGAAAATAAGACAAATATTTCCTTCAAAATAGAAGTTTACGGGTACTTTTCAGTTCGAAGTAAGATTCCAAAATTTTTGTCGCCCCATGTAACAAATTAACGGGCACTTCACAATATGGGTCATTGGATTGAAACTAAGTGGCCTGAAAACACCTAGATATCATGAGATCAACGCAATGTGAAGTTATTTACTGCTAAGTAGTCACAAACCACGACAGAATGTGTTCAATACTACGCTTCCTTAATGGTACTCATCCAAAATCAAAGTTTTTCTGTTCGATGAAATTTGCGTAGATCATTTCAATGTGATATTTGTCAGTTGATCGATATCAAAGTACCATCGTAAACAAGAGAGAGCTAGGCTGTAGATTTGTTTATTTGTGGGACTCCACTACAATGGGTACTTATGACCCTGTCAGAGGTTGAACCCAAGAATTACAGCAACCTTTTAACTGTAAGAACTACTGGGTTGAAGTACAAGTTATCCGGTAATTTGTGAAACCCAGTCAGTAGTTCTAACAGTTGAGCATTTGATTAAAGTTCGTGGAGGGGTTATGAGTGCGTTTACCTAAAGCCACAAATTAGAACGAAAGAGTCGTACAGTGCTTTTAGGTTTTTAACGGCACACTGATCAAACAGTATTGAATCGCCCTGGCATGTTTACTTATTTATAAGTTGTTGAAGGTCTCATTCATACATCGGGCAAATTGAAGCAGTTGTTATTCACAGCTCTAACTTATGATCAATAAACTTCTTTATATCTAACTAATATAATGTAAATACAAGTATTCAGTTCTAGTATGATACATGCCATTGACTGAACAATCTGATCGAACTATAATGCAAACATGCTGCCGTCAATCAGGAAAGTAATTTGTATCTCAACACAGAAGCTAAACAGATAGCAATACTTGGTCCGGGCGACATATCATAGATCTACACAGGGGTTATTAGTTGATCATATACAGTAAAAACATGCAAATATGGATTCGCTGAATGACTACTTAAGTTCGAATCGTGCACAAATAAACGCATAACTGACTAGGTCCAAGCTTATTTCAGTAACCGTTTCTTACGTTTAATGTAGCACTATTACACTTCAGAATTGTTTCTCCTTATTGATGAACCTGTTGTGTCCTCGTATATGACATAAACAGTAAATCCACTAACGACAGAAAAGTTACTAATATCCACATCTCTATACTTTTTCGAAAGATAACTAAACAAGTAGCTACATATATTACTATAACTATTCAAATAAACCAAGAACGACAAAAGTTTCCAAATACTGTGAACTTATTGTATTTCTTGGATTCTTAATCAGCTGCATACGGGCAAATAAATCTAGTTGGTTCAAAATATTCCTAAGACCTTTCTCCTTAGCAATTTTATACCACCTATTGGACACAACACGAAGTGAACACAACATATTCATTCAGAATAATCAATAAACGGTTCAACTTAACTTCGATAGAGTTTGAATGAGCCATATCAATTACATGGTTAGAACTTGATCTTAGTATTTAAGAGTAGTCTGTAATCCACCTTCAACTCGTTTGGTAGCAACAACAACAGTGTCAAACTTACATATTTCATAGAATCACGATTATTACTGTGATTTCGATCCGATTCCCCTTGTTGCTTCCACTAACTTTCAAGTGATGCTTTTTTTAGATTATGTAAGGTAGTTCTAAAATTATCAGTATTATTTATATTGGCACTCTTTTAAGTTTTTAACTCTCGTTGTAATTTGACACTTTGACCGATCCCTTGTAACAAATCAATTCCCAAAAACTTTATGTTAACGCTCTTTTGCACCCAGCTAGCTTATTTAAATTTGATATCACGAAATGAACTGAACGAGACAGCTACTGAAGACCAGGAAGCTGTAGACAACTTTCTTGTTTAAGTACGGGTCTTCTCAGGGGTTCACATTCACTACCCCATAATGAGATTGAGTCTAGAATTTTCAGGTTTCTTGGTAAAAAAAACCTTAAGAGTTGATTCTCCCAACTCGTCTGTTCGTAAGCAGTGACTAACTTTCAAGAGGCAATTAATGAAGCTCAAGTGAGAAGACACAACCAGTGCAACTCAACCATGACGAGTAACTAGGAATCTACTCACCAGTGACAATCGATAAGTTAGACCAATGCATTGCGAATTGAGTGAAATTAAAAACACTAACCGTCAAACTCTAACTCAGCGGTTTAGGGATCAAGCACTCACCATGAGACCGAAAATTCCCGAGCTCCATTCATCGGTAAGGTTGTGAATGTGTAATCCAGAAGAGCCCCATACTAGGAGATAACAGTTATTTAATGCTTCCTAGTTCCTAAAAACTGTCTAAGATCAATTTGTGAAAGTTTGGTATTAGTCTGAAGCTTTAGAAACTTTACAAGTGGCTATAGTAATTAGATTTCTCGTTATAGTTACTAAGTATCTGAAGAGTTTCTAAACTGAGGAGTGATTAAAATAAGGGGAAGATAATATTTGAAGAAAATGATCAGTAAAGCAGTACAACCGATTGAGAATTGGGAGAAAAAGTTTATATGATTTGTGATCTCTAGCAAGAAAACAAAGTATATTTGTTAGGGAGGTTATTTCCAAACTTGGTTACATAACTATATGAGCTACGTACAAATTATCGAATCGCTCAGTAGTATATACGTTAGGTTGCATATTAGCCTTCATAATGGAAACTGACACCTCAATATCAGTTAAGTCGGACAATTCAGGGTTAGTTAGAGAAATGGACAACTGTACAGTGCATATTGTGGCCACCAAAGTCTGTCAGAGATAAAAGGAAATAAGTAGATGAATTTCCTACAGGTGAATACAAAAGAGATAATAAATAATTAGGCCACTGGAAGAAAATGATGATGACACTTTGTGGGAAGTAATAATATCATTCAAGACTAGATATAGTTGCTGGTAAGTACCGACTAGAATGAAACGTATGTACACTGGTCTCCTTTAAACCATAACACATTAACACTATTATGATATTTGGAGGAAGATAATAAATAAGATGTATAACTTGCAAACACTATGTGATGTGACACAACGGAAAAGTCACCAAAGTATAACGATTATTTTAAAAATAAGTGTTATTAGCGATAAAAAGTAAATACACAGAAGAGAACGAATGGAGAGTACAGGACAATAGAAAAAGCTCACACGTTAAAAGACACCCAATAATGTATACATATTTTTTACAATCAATTAGGACCCCTGTCAAAAATAATCACCAAGAACATGCTACGACTATATGGAGAATTCCAACCAGAAAGTGTACTCCTGGAGTCACAGCATACTCCAACAATACCTAACTTTATGCTATGTCTTGGTTCACTGATGCCTGGGATCATTGAAATCAACTACTATGCTAACTAGCACAGAAATTCAGTAGTACATGCCTAATATCGTAAGAGTAAAAATGGCATTATGTAAATCTACTTCCAGTACGATATATATGCGTGCACCCGACGAATCTCAAAGAATAATGAAAAATACAAACCATAACTTCCAATAACAGTTACAACTAACTTTATTAATTTTTCAACCAATTAGTCAACAACCACTTGTTTTCATATATTTCTTACGGTGGGAAGTAAAAACACGCAACATAATTTTATTTGTACTAATTATACGTTAAAAATGCATGAGTAAACACCCTATCAAAATTATTAGTAAAGAAGTCATAAGTAGTTTAACTGGTTGGGTGGTTTTCATCACAACTATCATACACATTTTTACCATCTGCTTAACCATTATGCGCTAGCATATATTCAATTTTACGTCTAATGAATTCCTCTTCTTTAGCTCCCTGGAAACGTTCAATCTCTTTACCATTTTTAATGGAAATAACTGTCGGTACAACACTAATCTAAATCATAGAACATTCAATAACAAATAATGGATAATCAACATTGATATAAAGCATGAGATAGATAGTGTTAAACTCCCTTATTACATAAGAGACAAAGATAATAAATAGATTGACAGGATTATGCAAAACAACTGCCTACCACGACGCACGATGCTGACTGATATTGAAATACGATAGAAGAAAGCTAGGGGTGACAACACCAAAACATGGTGTAATCTATGAAGTCACCGACAGCCGGTCTGAGCTGTGCTGGTAGATGCAAACTACTTGGTTGGGGTACGCGCGGACGCCGTAACTAATTACTGCAGACTGGGTGAAACGGCGCAGAAGCGGTTACAGTGGCCATGGTCCACTCACTAGTTGTCCTCCCTAAAATCGTGAGCCTAAAATTATTTTATGCCTTCCCATGAACTTATTATTTTCCCTTATATTATATTCTATGTGTTCGTACTTTTTTCTTACTACCATTAAAGTAACTGTTGCTTCTACTCATTTGGTTTTTTATTTTATTGTACTGTTGAGATGTAGTAACTTGAACCGATGCATATATGAGCCAAGTTCTATGTTATACATACATACACAACAGTTAATTGATTTATTGACTTTTGGTGTGATGATAGCGAAACATGCAGGTTTAGTTTCATTGGCACTTGAGTGACCTACAACATTTATATTGTGCAATCATTTACGACGGTTAATCATGATAGTTTCAGGTTAGTATTATACTGATAACCCAGATATTTTATTAGATAGTAAGGCTCTCTCTTATCGCTTATGAACCTGTTTAGATTCAAAGCTCTACATTAATGGACATTTATTATTCAGTTATATATCATTGTGATTACATCCATCGATCAATACTATAGTGCATCTTTAGACAATAGAAAACCATCCAAGTTGTGTAAACCTTAACTAACAATAGTTATGTTGGTAGATACATATTGCCTCGTTGGAGTCCCTGTAAATATCCTAACTACTGGTTGGAGACATTGGGTGATACGGCTCAGATTCAGTAACAATGGAACGGATGCATTTACACTGTCTTTTCATAGATCATAAGTTTTTAAGTTGTTTCTTGCTTCTATCCAGCGAACTCATTTATTTTTCCATGACCATATGCTTCGTCTAATATCTATTACTATCACTGATATCACTACTGCTTTTATATTCTTCTCGCTGTGTTACTATGAAATGGCAACTTGGATAATGTACATACATGTCAGGTTCTATGTTGCTTATGACTGAGTGAGGTATGCGCTTGATACACTATATTTAGGCCCATCAATTGTAGTCGAATGACGAGCATGTGGCTGTTACTATTAGTGGCATGTTATATCACATTAAGTTACTAATGAAATGAATGGAAATCGAAGGTAAACTTCAACTGAACAAAAATTAACAACTAAGGAACAGTGGACAGTTATTTTAACTGTCTCAGAATACTCAGCAGTCCACAAACTCATGAATGTCACAAGTCAAAATTCAGGATCCTTAGGGTTTTATCATTAATTACTGTTAATTAAACTAGTGGGAATGATATATGACTCAGTCGGATCTTGAGATAACAGTGAGCCTTATGAGTTGGATAGTTCGTAACTATAAAGCTTTCGTTGTCGTTCTGAAAACAACGTCAACACTTACTTCGAGTATAAGCATTTTTTTTACTATTTTTCTAATATTTAGATAAGTCCATCAAGATGATCCTGTTTCACGCGTTATATCTAGACGTCGACATTAGTTGTCCATTATAAAATATAATAGACTTCTAAATTACTCAGTATCATATCAAACAATAAATTAAAAAAAAATAACAGTGAACAACTTTAGCGATGAAAACTATCGTACTTTGTACTTTTCAGCAACTGTATCCAGCTGATCAACGTCAACTTTAGCGAGCAACACAGAGTTCATATACGACTTCATAACATTTTCTAATCTTGGACCTAAAATTTTGCATGGACCGCACCTAAGATTCAAAATAAACAGACGAAGACATACAACGAATATGAACTGTTCTCAAACGGAAAAACTATTTGGGTTAGTAGCTGATAAACATATAAAGAAAGCTAAATCATTAAAATGATGACATCTCTTGCGAATAACAGGTCGTATACCACTGGCAACGATCATACTAAACAAATCACTGCGGCCTTAACAATGTATTCAACTACTGGATATTAACAATTCATCCAGTTACTTTTACGCGTTAAGTTATACTGATATCAACCATAAAAGTAATGAAAGTCAACAAGTGGTCACGAGGGCTGAAAGCTCCTAACTCAACTCCTACACATGGTTGAGGAATCATGTGTACTAAGGCGAAACGTGAGGAAAACACTTCCTATCTTCCAACGTTTCACAGTTGGTACTAATCCGTTACAGTATTTAATTACGAACGATTTGGGACATGTTATAAACTCATAATACTTCCCTTTAGCAGTGACAATAAATTGATATAAAAATTAAACAAGTCGACATAACAGCTGAACGATAGTAAGAACTAAGTATTCAAAGATTAGTTTGTAAAAGAAACTAATACAGCTAGAGAATGTAAAGGGACAAGTAATATAAAGACTAAGACGAGAAATAAATTGTCTTTAAGAAATAAGAATCAATTTTGAACCATATTATCCAATGTCATAGATAACAAATTACAACTATCTCGACCTCCGGTTTAGACAGTCTTATAGCTAGGTGTACATACTTGTATTCCATAGTTAAAAGAAACTGTTGTGTATTCAAAAATTGCCAGTGATAGTCAGCAAAACAATAGTGGAGAAAAAAAGACAGAATATTGGTGTCACATCACTTTAAAGATATTATTTATTATAAATACTCCAATTCTTGTCAAACTATTTCTAAAGTCACACGAAAATGACAATTACAGCTGTTCAGCCATAAAACATAATACGAGCCCTGTCAGAAAACTAAGAAACTGGGAAGTGAGTAGTCATGGAGCTAAACTTAGTTGTGAGGTTACACACACTCACAATATGAAAGTATGAGTGTTAACGATAGGAGAAAGTTAAAAGAAACCTAAAAGTGACACGAACAAGAAATTGCAACAATTTAGACAGTCATTCACTGCTGACTAGAGGGTTATGTAGGAATTTCAGAGTGAAATTTAAGGGACTTTATACTTTAGCGACTGAAGACTCAATTTATAATCTCAGGTGGATTTACTTATTATTGAGCGTTGAGTAGTAAACCATTATACACCTGACTTCTTTGCATATTTAAGATGCTATTGTAATACATTTGTTCGTGCTATTGAGAAATGCGATAAACAAAGTGTGCACTACTTAGGAGGATTTTCCATAACTCACTATACTCAATACTACAAGAATGACATCTAGTCATTCAACAATAAAATACAAGCATATGACACAAATAGGATGCAAAACAACGTTTCAACACAATCACATTTAATGAAACAGAATGAATAATCAGAATATAGAGCTAACAAATCTATGTAGCTTAATTACCAGGTACACACGTAGGTGCATTCAACTTTGGGGTGCATTGCAATGGTGGTCTTACTTGTCAAAATCGAACTAAACGCTATCGTATTCAGATCTCCAACTATTACTCAACAATTACAGAACATATGGGTCGACATTTTGACACCATCTCGATGTGATCTGTTTGTTAAAAAACTAGTCTGAGTACTCAACTCTAACTTACATCCCATGTGTTGAGGCTAATAACACTACCTGCCTGTCGGGACAGAAATAGATGGAATCAAGCAAAAAAGCTGTGATTAAATGGTCAAAAATTGAACGCTCTAATTATGAAGCCATTGTTCTACCTTTGATGACAACTCCCTTTAATGTTGTGCGAAAATCAATCTTCATTAACTACACAATCACTACTCACCATTTAGCATGAAAGTCAACAAGAACAGGTGCTGGATTTTCCAGCACACGCTTACGAAAGTCGATATCGTCCTGTATATTTGTAACACCATATTCTGGATTAGTTTTCGTGACGTTTGAGAAAAAGCGTGAAAATGGAATCTGTTTCTTTCAAGAATTTTGTAGTTAATCTATTTAAAACTAGACCTACCGATAAAAAGCTAGATCCAACCGTACGTTGAAGTATACTGAAAGTAATGCAAGGCGTTAAATATTTTTGTCAGCACCTTACCGTATTGAAGGGGACTCAAGCATCTGATAGAAATTCGAGTTGAAGAATTTATTTTTTACAGAATATTAAATGTTTGAATAAGAAGAAAGGAATTAGTTAATAATGTACTTTTATTAGCTAAACATTAGGTTCTACATCTATAAATCCCTAAACGCGTTTCATTTTGACGACGCGTCAGTACACCGGAAACATCAATGTAACGCTCTACACAATTAGCAATACAACTTTCAGTTCGAGAGTCCAATGAGTTATTCAATTTAGTAACACATCTATCCCAGCAAATTGAAGTTAACTGATGACCCAACTGTTGGAATCGCTGTTTTTGCAATTCCTGGAGCAGCTGACGCTGCAACCCTTCGTCAGTCATTCAAATTTGATGAGGTTTGTTGGGAAGCAGCTAAAAAATGTTAACAAAAAGTCGAGACAAATACGTTGCGCTGATTTATTAAAATCTGGTTAAATTTAAAAAAAATAATCCATTTCAGCTACAAAATTATTATGTAGTAGAACTGAAAGGAGTACATACTCGAATAGAAATAACAAAGCGACACGTTCCCCTACTTTATGCATGGAGTAACAAATGACTTGAAGCTTGGGACAGCTCGATGTCCAATATTTTTATCTTATCTGATTTCATTATGACAAGTGAATATAGAACGTTTAGCTTCTTATGAATTGCTTCTAGTTGTTTCTGGTTCGATTTAAATTATTAGGAATTGTTTTTTAATGGTTCCCTTAATGACCCAAGTTCACTAGTACTAGTGAAGTCAACAGATAGCGATTTGTTATTGTTATTGTTATCAGTCATCATTCCTTTCTCACATTTTTACATAATAATTCGTGCCGAATTCAGTTTTTTTCATTAGTCTTTTCAAATTCATGAAAGAGTTAATTCATTTTTTTGTTTCTGACTTGTTTCATTTTTTTTTATTGGTGTTACCTCAGTTCTAGTCAGTTAGAAAACTTAGAAAACGATATAGAAAAGAAAACGAAATGAGCGGATGAGTGGGAGAGAGAGCTGAAGAGGAAAGAAGAACTTGTAGAAACGGAGGGTTGAAATATAACAATGGTATTTCGAGCACTTAAAAATGTTTGATTATCTTCGAGAGCCATCTATCTATTCGCTGTTGCATTAGTTTTGGTTGTATACAAAGTGAAAATTTTATTTGTATTATTATTCAGTTACCCTTTTCCCTGCCCCCTTCAATTAACATAATAACTGTCACTATGCAGTTTGTTATTTATGAACTATAGCAAATCAATTGTGTATACGTTACTTCAGTTTACGTTCACTGTTGCTCATATTCTGTATTAACGTTAGTTTCCTAATTGGTTGACACTGTGGTCAGGTATTATGTTTATATAAGGGAATGTGTAAAATATAACATAATTCTGATTTTTTCTAATTGGCTAATCGACTTGCGTTCTTTTGTCTCCGACTAGGGAGTGAGTGAGTATAGAGCAGATGCTCAGTGATCGACTAGGCACACCAATTCGCGTTTAATAAATATACCATCTTTTATGCTATAACAGACAGGATGAATGGAGAGCTAAGAGGGTTGGCTAGGATACGATGACCCATAGAGAAAATAAGAACAGGTGTCAGGAGGGATTACGGCAAATTAAATTAAAATGGATGATGATCAAAAGAAAGAGTTTTCACATAAACGGTTATGGCTAGATGGAAGTATGATAGGAACTGCCTTGTATTGAGGTCCGTAGATGGAGAGTTATGGTCGTCGATTGATCATCTGCTGCTCTATGAAAGTACTAGTAGGCCGCGTAAAACATCGTGATTATCTAGTCGTCTTATAACTCAGTCGGCCGTATTGCCTTGTGCTAGAACTGATGGTAACAGCCTACACAGAACACACCTTTTTAGAAAAACCTCTGTGTTTGCTCTTTGATGAGTTGTTTTTTAGTTGCTTTCTGAATTAGAATGACTAGCAAAAGGTAGAATGTACTTGTTAGGATGTGCTGGGGTACTGTGTTGTAGGCGGTAAATGTAGTCCCTTCCCGTATTTTAGTGTATTTGGATTCGATCTTCTCAGACTATTTTTCACACAATGTTCCGTAGTCATGCGATTCACTTTGTTGTCTATCTTCGTATCACAGCTAAGAGAGGTGATAAATCAAATGAGCTGACCAAATTGCTACGACTGAGCGGTTACTGGAGTTCAGAATACTATTGTGTTTCTTCCACCGACCAAGTGCTTCTAATTAGTCGAGTATTGACCTCGATTATTTTCCCCGCAACCCAACGAAATAACAACAAGTCGTCGGAAAACGACTGATTACTGCAACTTTTGTCGTAAGGCAACACAATTACACTGTATGTAATAACAGCAAAAGCAGCAGCGATAACAATTGTAATAACAATAACAATAGTCAAGGATAATACAATAAATATACGAAGTAATTAGAAGTGTAATTCTGAATAACATTGATTCCAACAATAACATAAACGTTCGCCCAATCGTTTCAGAACCATTGGTCGCTAACAATGGAACTCGATACAACCAAACAACATTCAGTGGTACAAATGTTCGACTTCTTTAACATGGTAAAACTGTGCTGAAATTTTCTCCTTGGTTTGATTCATGTTTTTAAAATGACCAGGAAACTTTCGGGTGTCACTGTGCCCAGTAGTCTATAGACGAAACTAAAAGTAAAGCTGCGAAACAGCTCCTGATAGTTGACATCAGTATCTAAGCATTCAGTTTGCGATAGAACCAAGTCATGGTCAGTAGAGTTACCGAGCATGCCTTGGCACCAAAGATCACAGATGTGCGGAAGCACGTGGTGTGGTACTTCTTTAGGCAGTACTCTAACTTGTTGTCCCGAGTTCACTCCTATATTCTCTGGAAGATCATTGATGACTATGGGAAACAGCGAAGTCAAGCACTGATCCTTGTGACGCCTAAAAAATGTCTGCCGGCTAGAGAGAATCCTTTTGACATTGGCGCGGAATCCTTCCTCCAGTCAAGAAACAGGATTAAAGCCATAATTATAGAGGTTCCCTATGCTACTATGAACTGAATACTCTATGTTGTATATTCATAGAATGGCTGAGTTATTCTTCAGATTATGCATTACAAGCGACATGATAACCGCTTCTAGCCTGGCTATGCTCTAGTCCTAGACACGTTAATCAGGTTGGATGATGAACTCTTTCTCTAGGCATATCACCTTGTTCCCTGTTTTTAATACCAGAGAAGCTACACATTTCTGACAGCATTAAACAAGGTAAGTTTCAAACGCCTTGGGACGTCCTGTTCTATTTGACAGAATAAACCAGATTATTAGAGAATAAGTCCATATTTTATTATTGTGAGCAGGAGACAGTGGAGCGCGATCTTAGTTGTCCAAACACACAATGCTTCTGAACATTCAATACAAGATAATCGGAAATATAATCCCTATATAAAATAGGGGAGTAAATGAATACTTGTGCTTTATTGTTTTGGCGTATTTTATTTTATTTTGATCACATAATACTTATTTATAATAAGCGTTGTGAAGAATTTTTGAAGTCAACTCTTAACTAATTAACCTAAATTGCTACAAGTTTGTGTCCCTGTAAATATTTATCCTTGAATATTGATTTAACCGGTTGTCTATTGAAGTTACTTAGTCTCCGGTCTTTATGAATACAAATAGAAGGTCAGTGACATTAGTCTTCTAAAATTGTATTACTGTGTGTGTCTTATCTCACTTTGACAGTATCAATATTAGGTGCCTATATTGTGTATTTTGTTGAAGAATTTCAGCAGTTTGCTATTCTTAACAAACGCGGAAACTACGGACGTAAATATTCTGGTTTAAATTTTTGAGCTCCTTTGTAATGACTTCTTAAATGATCATTTCTAAATCAAACCGAAAGTTAAGTCATAGTAACACCAATGACGATTGTTAAGAATATGATAAGACAGTATTAAATCGTTTGCGCTTTGCAACCTACCATAAGATAGCGAAAATAGGTTGAGGTGTTTCACCTAACTTCAAAGGATGTATCTGCAGGACCATTTATAATTTCGGTCTCTGTATATTTAACACACTGTAGCGTATCCGCTTCATAATGGAAATGTGAGTTTGTTGTATAATTTTCATACTTCAGATGAAGCTAATAAGTGTTAAGTATCGTATGTAGAGAGTCTCTTCATTCACATTTGAAAATGTCTTACGGCTAAAGCATATATTTTGGGGAAACAACCAATTAAAACTCATAATTTTTTAATCAATAACTTAGTATAGCAGTATCCCAGTCAACTTATAGATATTAATTTTTTTACAGTGACCAACATTCGTTATAACACGCCCAACAACCGCAGGTTTCTTCCGTGCACGATAGCCTCCAATTCTTATAGACATTTTATCTCTTCATCCTCCGTGTGAATGGCTCTTTAGACTTTTGTGTCATGCGAAAACACTAAAGCCCATACATTCGTGGCTGCGGGTAAGTAATGTGGTTTCAAATAATGAGATCGCGCGTATTCAGATAGTTTTACGACGTAAGTACATCTTAATTCCTGGTGTTTCCTACGAACATGGCACTATGTACCACCATCCATATATTCTTTTATGGGTGGGTATCTATGTACATGCTTTCATATATCCTTCAATAAATTGTCCCGTTAAACCACATTAAGTCGATTTCAGTATTTTCGTTGCTCTCTAATGGTCCATTTCACTCCAGATATTCTGGCCTATTCATACACAAGACATTGTTTTATGCTGATATGTTTCTGTCTCGTCTGTTTGACTGCTTGTATAGCTAGTGTCAAAACAGCTCTTATACTGTTGATAGCATTTTTTCTGCGTTGATTCATGACTGCACATAGAACAGCTTATTATTAGAAATACTTTAGTAGGTTATCGATGTAAATTGAAATAAAAAGGGTTTAAAAGTATCCCTTGCATAATTCCACCCTTCACTGACTCCCATGATGGTAAAACTCTATTTACTCTTATGTATTGCCTCCTGTCGTTAAAGAAGTCCTTAGTTTGACTTATAATCTTACAATCGACTCTAAAATTTTCCGGTCTTTCTCAGAGTACCAAACAGATGACCTTAATTTACAGATGAATGAAGTTTCACCTAATAACACGTTTTCATCAATAGGTTATCTAGAGGTCAGCTTGAGGTGTTTCGATGGAGTTCAAGTTATTAAAATGCATTTATCGAAATAGTTATTGATCATCAGTAAGGTGAAATGTTTGCTGCCTTTACCTAATTGTCAAGTACGCTATTTAAATAGGTGTGATTCGCCGCGATTGTAGGTCTTCAGAATAGTAGTTATTCTTATCATAAAGCCAAATCAGCAGTAACAACACTGGTGATTGTAGGCGTATATTATCCAATCAACCATAATACTTGATAATAAGCGTTTGTAACAGCAGTACAATTTTTATAGCTTTGATAAGTTGTAAACAAGTCTAAAACAGCAAGTTAGTAGACAATATTCTGTACTTGTGAACGTATGTTGGCTACTACTTCATTCCATGAATGTCACGATCGACTCGATGCGGGAAGTATGGAGTTCCAACAACCGACGACAATTAGGCTAAATAATGTGTGGTGGTGTCAGTGTGCTAGCATCCTTTGGCAACATTTAATAAGAAAACAACTACTTATCTTTTATTATTCGTCTATTTCACATGTCATACGTTCTTGAAACAGAATTTATGTGTTCATTTTTTGTTTACTGTAGTAGCTTTTATTTCATCATGCCATTTCTTTAGTTTCTACAACTGACCAGTCCCTTAGTTTCAGTATTTTATCTTCATTTTCAAGCCGGCTGACTTTTTCGAATTCTATGCATTTGAAACATCCATTGTATTCTTTTAAATTCATTTTGGATGTATTTTTACATTATTCTAAAATGCTTTTCATCTAAATCCTAAACTTACGATAATAACTACGCCATACATTTTTAATTTTCATCTTATGAATTCGTAGTTCTAATGCAGCTAATACAAGCCACAGATTAAAATTATTTCATCTTGTAGGCATAAATAATTGTTATTTTTTGATAAAATAATCAGTTTATAAACAGTGAAAGTGGGACAAAAGATCTGATTAGTGATAAATAGATAAATAATTGCGCCGAATCCTACTTGGTCTAGAGCTTTCGTGTCGGTAAATGATTCTAGAAATCTGGAAATGGAAATCAATATTTAAAGCAAGTTTACTTTGGGAGAAAATTATCGTCATTTGCCTTCTTCATGTTGGTCCTGGCGACACCAAATACATTTTTCAAGGCCTAGATGAAGTCAATATATTTGTGACAGTAAGCTTTGTGTCAGATGGATTAAACATGAGTGGACATCCTATATGATACCCTCACCGTCAAAATAACGTTTTAAATGCAAAACAAAAAAATTTCACACCGAAAAGTTTGAATATACTTGCCTATTCCAGTTGGTAATTACGCCAGAAAAGACTTATCATTCATCGACATCTCATATTAATGTAAAATGTTTACTTTAAGTTATCTTTCATTGCTACAGACATTTAATTCCACAATGTATTTGTCACTCAATTTTTTTAAAACGAATTTGAGAATGCTCAAGATTATTATAGGTCACTGTTTCCTGGTCGGATGTTGAAGACTCCGTTCACTAACTTTCTAAATGTTTAACAGCCTTGAAGAATCTCATTTTCTGCCGCTTATCATCCTTTGGCGAGAAGGCGTCCCACGTATTCTAGCACTAAGAAAAACATGCTTTGGCTCTACTGGGAAGATGTAGTACAGTCGATGAAGTTCTCATCCTTACTACATCTGTCGTCCTCCATCCTACTACTCGAATAAAATACTAGTCTCCTACAATCAGTATGCTAGTTTCTGGTAACTACACGCCTAGCCACAGACACTATACTTCTCTCTTCCTCCAATGCTAATTCATACTTCTCCTAACCGATTCTAGTCATAACAATTAGGTATCTAGTTTCTAGCCTGCAGCATAAGTAGTCTGTGTAACCTGTCATACGATACTTGCTCATATAAGGTTGACCAAAACAGAACTCGTGTCGTTGAGTATCGAGTACGATGACATAATTTCCATCGAACCCGTTAATTCGCAAGCCTAACGTCATAAAAGGAGGGAGGGTGGAGCTTTCAACCAACAGACATGATGGTGTAGAAAATAATTCCAAATTCCCTTTGTATGTAGGGTGGAATCTGTTTTATGTTTACGGATACATATTACGGTTTTGATAACAGCAAGCACTTCGTAATGATATTTCAAATGCTCCGATATATGCTACTTGGACTCACACGTAGAGTCTAGTTGGTACTACCTATCTATTAAGCAATTCTACTGCAAGTTAAACCCGACCCCTACGCTACAGACTATGATGCTAATACTTAGTAAGTTAAGATTGATAAAATTTATCCGCATACATAACCATTTATTGCATCTATTGCCACACTGTGGACTAACTTGATAACTATCAAGTTTCCTTCCTAATTACCCCGACCTCTCAAAATCAACTCTCTATTAAACCTCACCTTACTCAAAAACCCAGTTTGAACATTAATTTTGTGACCTTTCGTGATAGCCAGCCTATAAAAGATAACGAATTTATTTTTTTTTAATGAACTTCAATACCGAAATCTTCACCAATTTAATCAGTTATACTCTTCCGACTGCTAAAATAATCAGGAAAATATAGCTATCATAATACTGTTGTTCCAATTTGTTGTACCTTTCCTTCTTCCTTTTCAGTACACAGAGGTCGCTTCAAACAACGCAAAACGTTAAATATCCACATCTCATGTCATAATGTTATCCTTCGAGATGGTGACGTTAACCTGCCCTACAATTTTTCTGTCACAAAGGTCGTTCCAAGATCTTGTTTATAACGAACGCTACATTAAATATCAGTTTAAAACAACGTTTATTATTTCATTATCTCTACATATTTCAATATAAACAAACTGTGCAACAATTTAATACTAATACTATCTTATGTTTTTGTTGATTTACTTGTATTAATGGCTTGTTCCTGATATCAGGAAATAAATTATTATTATCATCATTGAATGGTTGATTAACATTGTGTTGTTTAAAAACGAGAAAAAGTGCTGAGTGCATTTTGCTGGCAAACACTATTTTAATTTTATTTTATTTGATCACATACAACTTATTTACAATAAGCATTGATCGTTTAATCATAAATTTTGTATGGTATTAAGTAGAATAAGTTAAGAGTAATCCAAACATTGACTATTACGAATACAGCTTATGTTAACATTTGTTTCTAGTAAAAAAGCGGATATATCTTCCCTAGGTTTATTCAGTGATTCTTATAATAAACCAAACAGTATTACCAAGTGAAATTAGTAACGGCTTATATAGTATGGTTGGTTTAGGTGTACACTGAAATTACCATGGCATCATTTTCCAAACTTTGAACTGTTTTTTATGTGTCCTTGTTAATGATATCATAAATGTGTATCCTACCATTTAGTAACTGGTCGGTAAATGAATTGACCAGAAAATATCATATCATTGTGGAAAATTCAGAAAGAGGTAATATGATAAGCAGCATAACTAGCCTTGGTTATTATGACTTGCAAATTCACGGTTTAGGAACAAAGTTGCGAGTCGAGAGTGAACTCATTTGCGTTTCCATTTACGAATGCCTTTAAGAGTTAATTTTCCCTTGTAGAAAGGTGCTAAATCGTTAGCCATTAAATATGAAATCAGATTTTTCGTCTCAACTGAATATGTTTATACACAATTTGTTAATGCCCTTTTAGCTGCAAGCGACTCCTTTAAGCCTTCAATTTTTTCACAAGCAGAACTTCAACTAAAGTATGGTCTTAGGATATGGAGAAACAAACGTATATAACTTTAAATCATCCATAAAAAATGATCGTGACGGTTAATTAGTATCAAGGGAAGAAAATCAGAAGCAAGCTAGTAAACTGTTGTAATACCTCCGTAAAATACTCAAATTCTTAAAATTGTTAGAAAACATTACACTAAGAATGAAATATTATTTATTGATTGTCTTTGACGATTTATAATACTACAAGATGTGAGTTATTTCGGCAATGGAATATTTAATTCATATTATTTAATAATTGAAATAAATAAATAAACGACATCCATCATGAATAGCCATATGAAAGTGAATATTTAAATTACTTACGGAAGAAAGGGCAAGGTTGTGAGCAGTGTGTAAACGATCTTTCAAACTAGTTGTAGTAAATGTTTAGCTAATCAAAGCTCCATGTGCCACTAACAAATGCAAGGACAGTCTGCAAGTGATTGAGTATAGGACCGTACGGTATTCAAAAGGGCCATGATTCTTCTTGTGCGTTTCGAAATAAGAATGGAATTGTTAATTACTGCAAAATACAGGTATATAAGGTTAGTATATGCATGACATTGTTGTTTAATTAATACGGATCCTTGAAACGTTACAGATTTTTTTGTGCATTACGTATTTTATCATGTATGAGAAAGTTAGTTATTATGTATGCATTATCCGAAACGAATGTGTTTTAATAAAAATATTGTGTAATTAAGTTTCTCTCCTTCATTGACGATAAACGTCGTATGCACCCAAAACTTCGTAAATGTGGTCTAACGTAAAGATCACAATTGAGGCACATTCAAGCATTAGGAAAATTATTTAATGCTGGAATTAGTAGAAATTTTTTCCGTGACGCCTTTTATCGGTGAGTTTGCTGAACCAGATTTAGTGCCTACAGTTAGGAGGAGAATTCCTCAGGGCCGAATTCAGGGTTATTTTCTTCATTATATTATGTAGGCACTATACTTCATATCTATTGAGAGTGAATGATGAAAAATGTTCTGTTTGTTTAAAGTAGAGATAACTGCTCTACACTATTCAAAGTATGTGGGTTGGAAAATATAACAAGTCGGTACCCCGTTTCAGTACTTCGTTCTCATTCATTAATAATGGTTGGATAAAAGAAAAAAGGAGACAAAGGTTTTATAAGCTAACATGTTATAAACGGAAATTACGTTGCTACTTTCCCTAGTTACTTCCATAAACGCTAATCTGACATTTCCTAGATTTTTAAATGCTAATAGTGTTCAAATAAGAGCAGATAACCTTCTAAGTGTGTGCAGATAAAAACTACCTAATGCCTCAAACACGCTAAACTGTTACTGAAATTCATTATTGATTCAAATACAATGAAACCTAAGTTTGTATATATTTCTTATGATTCCTTCAAGCTACGAATAAGTTAAATTAGAAAAATACTCGTCAGCTATTATCTTCTTCAACATCTAAGATAATATTCATACACAAGTTTAACTTAACACACCAGAAACTTTCCATGATCTCTCTCGTTGAGATGACCTTCAGTTATACTGAGAGAACGGCATTTAGATTTATGCCTGAGTGACCATATAAGATAAATGCGAGTTAGTCAACACAGAATCCTTGTAAACAAGACCAATATATGACAGAGAAGTGGCAAGTAATCACTTTCTAGACAGCTGGTTCGTAAGTGGATTTGAAGTATTATATTAATTAGGCGGCAGAATGATGGCCAGAATAAATTATAATGTTTACACGATGAGGATGATAGGGATTTAAAGAACCTAGAAATTCCACTGTTTCTGTAATTTACTTGCAAAAATCTGAATTTGCTATTTTCACCTCAGACAAATGGCGAGTCACCTACACTTTACCATTTCTCACTCCTAAAAAATCAATGCTTTGTTGGCCTATTTATATTTTTCATGCTGTTGTTAAACTAATAAAAAGATATTTTTATTGTATATATGCCCGTGAATCGTGGGCTTGATTTTCTATTTTCCTTAGTTTGCTTATCGAATTGCATTTCCCCGGTTAAATTGAATTTTTCTCCTTTGCTTGGTTGCAAGAACTGGGTAGGAGATCAGAAATATTTAATGCTTGCTGAATTTCATGATTAACATTAAAAGCTAATAATTGGTGTTACAATTACCACTTTGCTTGAGAACGTAGTAGTACAAGGAAACGTTTTGACGGAGCTCATCTATAAAACATAATTGTGAATAATATTACAAGTAAATAAGAATATTTTATTTCACTACAGTATCACTGTAACGAGGTGTACCCATCATATTAATTAGTACTAAAACATGTTCACAAACACTTTAGGTAGAGCGGATTTATACAAATACCTCTGTCTGTTAATTAAAACTACCAGAGATGCTAAATCACATTGCTCAGTTCCACAAAATGGCCTTGAAATCGAATAAAACAAGACTGCGAGCATCGACAGGGAGAAGCATATACTTAGAAAAGCACAAAAACCTATCTTAGGAAGAAAATGTACTAAACGCTACTTGAGAATATAGGTCATTTTAATTACTGTTAGGGATTCAGTAACTGTTACAATGACAGGGTGAACAAATACAATCATAGTTATTCCAGAGACAAGATACAACAGAGAGACATTAAATACAAGTCAAAGGAAATTGCTTGGTACAATAAAATGGTGAGACTTTAACACACGCCAAATAGGTTTTATAGTATAAGATTGATCCTTTTTGATCAATCATGATTTATCAACTGGCATCCTAAAAATGTGCAACTTAGTGGATGGGACTTCATCAAATTTAGATCAGAATAGAATTCAATCGCGGTTTTAATTTATTTTTCTAATAAACTGCTAGCAGAAATTCGATATGATTTTGGAGTAAAATAGTCTTTATTGGTCAGAGCTTTAGTTGATGTGCACCTCTTGCTATGTAATTTCAGATGGTTTTAAAGCAAAATCAATCCTCTTACTTATATATGTATTGTTCGTTTTGTTTATTCATTATACTATCCTTTCATATGTGTAGCCTATATTGCTTAAAGTGATCGTTTGTTTCATAACTTTTTGCCGACTGAGTTAGTTACTTACTTTCAATCAAAGAAACTAAACTTACTATGCTACAGCTTGGCGAAATAAATTCGTTTGTCCGACTCATAGAGCTGCTGTCGTAAGTAGTGTTCGGCACTTAAGGCGTCTTTACATGAAAAAGAAACATTCCTTCAATTTGACCTAGTTTCAGCAACCACCAGTTTAATATCAAACATATTACTTAAGTCCCATAAATTGCTATAATGGATAAATAGCAAACCTGCATGCCGTTTTTATCAGACTTTACATCGCCTTTCATTTGACTCGATGACCAGTTCTAATTATGGGTTATATAAGCCTTAAGTTAATAGGCTTGATAAAGGGTGGAACAAAACAAAAATATGTAGATATAAATATCAGTGTATTTTAATTTTATTGGTGTGTTGTTGTTTCTTATAAAACGATTGATGTTAAAATAGTCTTCTGACTCACATAGTTCATCTAAGAGGATAAGTGTACAAAACTTGCTGTATAAGTTTAAAAAAATAGGCACATAGATAAAAATATGGAGACTAGATTGGCGTGACCTTGTTCTCATTATACTTATGAAGCTATAAATAATCCCGTAAGTGAATAGTTGCATAGGCTCTCGACATTAATGCTGACCATGTTTGTTTTAGCGGGCACGACTAGTTGAAGGCTCTTGGTCACGCATCACCACCAGATGGCTACGCGACACAACGTGAAGCGCAACTCTCTCTAGTTCGCCAGCCTAGATGTTGCTATCTCACTGAAGCTCTGTTTACGATCAAATATAATTTCTCTTCACCCTTTATTGTCTTCCGATTTCTTCTCATTCGTACGAGTCGGGTCCAGTCGTTCGAAGTTGCTCTGGTTGTACGACAAATGTAACTAGGTAGTATACCGGGTGCACTTCACTTTACCGGTTCATCATTTTAAAATCTCCCAGTGATCCTTGTCGTTACTCGACCTGTTAAATTACAATAATAACTCTTGATGTGATGTGTAACACTGATGGTTACACATGATAATTTCAACGTCGTCTTATTCAGATCCGGATATTTGTTAAGTAGTGGCTTAAAATAAGGGTTAATTAAATGTTTTAAACGAAGAGGACATAAGCTACAACATATAGCAGTGGTTGCCGAAATGTATAGCTTCGTGCTGCTGGCCACTAGCTTATTTTTACTAGTATCCACAACCGAGTTCTGGTGGCTCAGTAAACCTACGCCTATGATAAGTATTTTCATACAAAAGATGGTGAAAATCCAGTTTACGGGTTTTCGTAAACCCACGTTTAGGTAGACATTTCTTTTACCATATGTGGCTATTTCTTTTTCGTCGGCTGCTTGCAAATCGAATGTGGCTTCATTTTGGCGATCAGAGGAAGTTGCAGGAAGGACGCTGACTTTTGTGTCAGTATCGTTGAGGTAGCGAACCTTTGTTAGCACATCAGTGATGAATAAAAGGCGGCTACTTCCACCGAATATAAGTGCCACTAACGCGTGCAGGCGGAAAAGTTTCCCGATGAGTCAACAGTTGGTTTGTGTCTGGGGAAACAGCATGGGTATCTACACTTATTCGAGTCCTTGCCCTAGCTGTTATTGTTCCAACATCAATGTGAATTTTACCTTTATTCGAGGTCAAGATAAAGATCTTCTGCGTGAAAAACTTCATTGTCGAGAATTGCTGGGTCAGTGTCGTTTCTGTAGGTTGGGGAAGCGAGATAAAGTACTGTACAATTTTATCACCTCATTTTCGATTGCACAAGTTTTTTTCCGTAACCGGAATAAACCTTATTGTGGCGAGTTCTGATGATCTCCAGAATTCGATCAGGAGACGAAGCTAGTTCATCTACTGGGTTGTTTTTGAATATTACCAAAACTGCTTGCACTTGTTGTGGCAGTTTTGATAGGAAAGGTTGACGGAAAAGACCCTCGTCAAAAATGCGTTGACCAGTTACTTCTTTCATACGCAACAATATTTCCGTCGCTGAACTGCCACTAAGCTCTAGGGTGTGGAACAACTCATCAAGACGTTGTCTGTCGGACAAGTCTCCACGTAACCCCGTTAAGATTTAATGTGTTAACAATAACTCCTTAACTCCTACTATCTCAAGGAGGATGCTTAGAAATAACAGTTAATTAATTTTATAGGACAAAATTTGAAAGTTTGAACTGAATTGTTAAAAATACTTTGAAGTTGTTTTTCTGCTCTAAAACCATCTACATTCTATCATTTACATTTTGCAAGCGGTTAGTTTGTTCGAAGTATGAGTTTGAGCGGTACGAACGGTAGGGTTCCAATAGACGAAGAGGTGGGGTTCCTACCAACCTTAAAAGATAGCACTGATACAAACGAAAATAATGTAGGGCAAAAAGATACCTATTGCCTACTTACGCGGGAAGATCTAATGCAACTAGACAGTAAAGAGCCGTTCTGGTATCGCCTGCGCTGGGGTCTGTTCATACTGTTTTGGGTTGTCTGGGTTGGACTTCTCCTAGCAGCGATCTTAATAATAGTGTTTACTCCGAAGTGTCCACCGAGACCTGTTCTACCTTTCTGGAGATCGACAACTGGGTATTGGGTTAATCCATTTGCTTACGAAGATTCATCAAACGACAAAATTGGAGATCTAAAAGGTTAGATCTTTATTTTCCTACTTCCATTTTAATTTATTTAGGTTTGGCTAAGAGGCTTGATTATATCAAAGGTACCATTGGGGCAGGGTTTATTGTCCTGAGTTCCATTTTCTCCGGTCAGTACACCAATGATCTGAAAACACTGGGTCTTGTGGATGATTACTTTAACGTTGATCCCGCACTTGGTACTATGGAGGACTTTAAAAATCTTGTAAGGTCATGCCACAAGAATGGTATTTATCTTATCCTAACAATGGACTTTAACTCTGTGTCTGCAAAACACCCATGGACTGAATTTACTTACTTGCTTGAACCTTATTCGAGTAAAAAGGTATGATACGTTAAATACTCTGTGTCATCTTATCAGGTTTCCCGCCTCGGTGGTGACGCAAGGACAGTTATACAAGGCGTTAGTTATTACTCTGTTTTTGGTTCACACTTTGTCGATCTTAATCTCAGAGAAACAGGTGCATTAGATCGCATAGCTGTAAGTTAGACCATCGCATATTTTAATCCAAATCTGTGATAGGATGTGGCAAAGTTTTGGCTTAACGAAGGGATAGATGGTATTCTATTAGACAACGTTGCCTTTTATATAGAAAATGGTACAGAATCTGGGGCTCCAATTACAAAGGAAGTAAGTTTCTTAGTTAGTTTATTTGGTAGTTGGGGTCACAATGGTTTAGTAAGTATCCAACATCTCAAATATACATAAGTGAATCAGTTGAGGTCGTCCGAAAAATAAGAAAGGTTGTTGACGAAATGTCGGAATCCAGTGGAAAACCAAAGTAAGTTATTTTCAACACCCGATTTAACGTTGTCTAGATTATTAGCGGTGGATGCTGGTAATACGGGATATGGTGTAGGTAAATCAGAAGATATCTCCATGCAGTTTCTGGGAACGAAAGACTCCCCTGCAGCACATGTAGTTGTTAGCCGCCAGTTTGTTAAACATCGTGGTTGGTAAGTCTCTGTTCTACTTAAAGCACATTTTGCAGGAAAGCACCTCCGATAGATCCTGAGGAGATAAAAAATAATATATTTACGTATGATATGCTAAGTGTGAGTGATAGGAATTCCATGGCATTAACTACTGTTTCAACTAGTGACTCCAGGCAATCTGATCTTGTGGCTTTGGCTGCAACGGTTTTGCTTCCAGGTAGACTTAGTCAATTATACCAAATTTATTGCTTTCACAATATCATAATATGTACTCTTTATGACTATTAAATTAGGTTGTCAAAATATATACTACATTTCCTTATAGTCATGTTTCATTGTTTCACGTTTTACAAAAGACTAAGAACTTTAATAATAGTGATGGAACAATAATGGTAGCAGTAAATAGCTAAATGTAGGAAGTACAATTCAGGAAATGAATCAATTTGTAATCAATATCAAGTTTGCAATTTATAAATGGATGGAACGAGTCCGTTTTCACTGTTGTGGTGGATTTCGATCATTGTCATTTGGTTCCCAAAAACAATTGAAGACTGAAAGCTAATACACAATCAATTTTATTATGTTGAAAAAGGATCTTAATCCAGGTAAGTAAATGTTTGTCTCAGAGGTTGGAAATATTTTAACTTCACTAAACGGAAGGAAGGAGATGGATCAACTCATCAGTTTGTCAAACTAGTCGCTATAGCCCTCTATCATGGAAAGATTCTGGACTAGTTGTGTTCTGGTTATGTGTCTTCATTACATTTAATGTGTCGATACTCAAATACAGTAATGTTCTTAGCAAAGTTAGTTAGTCATCCTATCTTTTTTTTCTTGGTTTTTCATCTTTTAAAAGTATGTTTGTATACTTAATAAAATTATAGGCACTTGTCTTCTGTATTACGGTTCGGAATTGAATGAGGGAACAGAAAACGTAAATTTTACTGGTGACTTTTACCCATTTGATGAGAAAACAATATTCACTGGCTCAAAAGAAACTGATGTGCTCCTATCTCAATTAGCTATGCCTTGGGACCAAGCTGGAGTTGGCTTTTCGCCAGCTTTAACTAATTCAACATCTTTTACAGAATATTTGAAACGTTTTGGCTTAAGGGAAACAGTTGAGGTATGTCTGATTAATGAACTTTATTAGAAATCAATTTTCCTATCAAAGTATTACTGACATTTACCTGTAACTGTTGAATATTTATTCTGCATCCGCTTAAAAGTATTATCATTAGAACTTATGAATTTTTGTGCACTAAGCCTAAAATTTCCAACTTGTTTTCCCTCTGAAAATTCCTCAGTAAGCTGCATAGCTAATAGCTGTGGATACGTGTTTTATGTATGTCACTGGAAAGCCACTTGATCACAAAATCTGTTTGCTTTTAACTAACAAGGCATTAATTGTTTACCACTCCAGCCTTAAGTATCTGTTTGTTTTGTCAATAAATGCTTATACATTTGGAAAAAGTGAGAGATTTGTTTTATACAAGCTGATATAGGTAATGCTTCCTACAGAAGTGGTCGCGGAATTAGAAGTGCCGATTGACTACTGAGCTGTTATCAATGTTGATTTATTTCGAACACTCAGAATGTAAATCACATATGCTTTAATTACCAATTTATTGACAGTTACCCCAAGTTACTACAGTAGCATTTTTCATTTGGTTTTTTTTCACAAAATAATTGGTTTTGTATAGACGTTTATTAATTAATTTTCGATTTACTCACGAGGAAACAGTGTCATAGTTTCAAATATTTCCTTCACTAATCTTTCTATCATGTCTTATCCCATCAAATATTCAATTTATTCCATAAGTATAGTCTTTACAAGATACAAACTGTTGTTATAACCAAGTCTATGATACTGGGTGCTGTCAGTGTACGTAAAAATAGTTTCGGAAATATTTCTTTACATTTAAATCATCGCATTCATGTGTTCGATAACTTATCTTTTAATGTGTTTTAGTCCGCGACGTCAAGTGGTCGTGGGGCTACTCCTTTCTCTCTTGTTCAAGATCTAATTGCTATTCGTAGAAATGAAAGCCTACTTTGGGGAGACTTCAGATTGCTGAAATCCAGTTTGATTGTAAGTCTGTTTTTATCATAATAAAGTTTCTTATCATTTTAAATGTTTTAAATATGTATCTGCAAACTATTTGGCTGGTGTTCACGCAATAATCGTGATCACTGGCCGGATGCAGTGAGTGATACGTCTCATATCCGGTCGAAGTGGTGCAGTTGAATTCACTTTCTCTTAAATTCCCTTATTTTTTGTGCATACCTTCTCATTCCCTGTTATTAAACTGTTTCCTAGTATCGTTTTTTTTAAATTTGATCATGTTGTACTAATGTGGCATGGCAACTTAGGTTGACGCATATATGCACCAGGCTCTACAGTGTTTATGGTTGACCAAAGTATTCCTATAATTATTAATTTTTGTAATGTATTTATCATAAAATGCATTTTTGATCAATTCATTGCGTATCCAATTATTTGATTATCCCCATAGCCATGAAGTTTATGATATTGATTCTGGAATGAACCAACAACACTTTTAATATCTTCTGTAAAAGCATCAACGTGCACATCTACATAACTTGCAATTTCTAAACATAATCGTTGTATGATGTAGAAGAGGTTAGAGTATCAGTGTAACAGGCAGTTTCGATTTTCTTTTTTTGTTACTGCATCTTTGATACGCGTTAACCGTTTGCTGTTGTTTTGTTAATCTTACTTCTGCCACATGTTTTGCAAATAAGTTTTAAAATTTATAGTAAATAATATATTTCTACATTTCAAATGAGTAGAAAATTTTAATTTTCCCGGCTTTAACTGAAGTTACTTCTTCAGAAAATGGAGCCACGAATCGTCATACAATTAAAAGTTTCCACTAATTGGAATAGTACAAATATATTATTTATTATAAACTATGCAAACCAACAAATGTTCAATTTGTTTCAAATGATTAAGTCCACCCTTGGTAATGATATCTGTAATTTTTACAATCCTTTCGCTTTTTATTTCAGACAGAAGAATTGAAATTTCAAATATTCGAGCGCAAAGCTGAAGGCTTCCCAGCTTTCATAATAGTTTTGCGTAATGAACCTAATGTTGCCAGTGGAACGTTTGATTTCTCTAGTGTATGTTCCAACATCATTCCAAAAATAATCTATCCAGCTAATAAGAATTTCCCAATTGATCAGGAAGTTAGTAGCCAGCGCGTTTATCTTCATTCTAGTGGAGAACCTATGGTTTATGTTTTCAAGTGTGCATGAAATATGTCAAGTTAACAAAATGCTGTTCATTAGTTTTAGTCCACATTGACTTGTTGCATCCCATCTATCGGATATTATTTTTTAGATTGCTAAATTTTCACTGTTACTTAATGAAAGCTCTGAAGTCCTTAGTGTAATGCTGAAATTTACGCTTCTGTGTGTATCTCAAATTAATTAACAAATAAATATTTATTCGTTTAAAGGACATCCTTGGCTTTTTTTCGATTTTGGAAAGGGAACTAAAAGACTTACGTATTCAAATTAGATTAGTGGAAACTGTTACGAACCGGCATAAAACGACAACCTAGTGTTTTTTTTTATTTTTCAATGATTGTTTATTTAGCGTTAATTCGTGATAGAAATTCCAAAGTGGAATGTTTTACATTTCTCTAGTTCTGTTTAATAGATTTAATGTGTTGTAAGTAAAATTCCTTATACCAATGTTACAAATATCATAAATACGTATTTTATCACCAGAGAAACATCATCATCAGTGCTACTACTATGGTTTTAATTCACTTGCTTGTTGTTCATTTCATTGATTTCTCGTCGCGCACATGTACTGTGGCAACTTTGCCCAACATGAACTACTTAATTGTCAACTTTTCTAAAGATGGTTTATGTAATAAATGAATGTAATCTTATGTAAATGAAACCTGTAATAAAAATTTGCTTGCATTGTACACTAAGTTCTAGTAGTTTACACGGAATAAATTACTGGTGATTCAGATTATCAAACTAAGACAAGACATTAATGGTTAGAAAAATAAATTTCATTTGCAGGTAGGAGCCATGCTTTACATTATAGTCGGAGGGTGCAACAAAAATACTTCGAATTTATAAGTCAATGGTTAAAGAGCTTAGGTAAAAGTGAACATAGAACTCCATATATAATTTTCCATTTTAAAAACAAGTTTATCCCTATTGTTCTATTTCTCATGTATTTCGCCTATCATGAATAAAAATACTAAGAACTGCCTATCACTGAAAGTTAAAAATGTATTCTCAAACATGCCCCAAATAGTATTTCAATAAATCAAAGAATGGGAAAAATGAAAGAATTGTAATATAGCTTAGTAAAAATATGGACTCATTTGTTACAAGTACTAGTTGATATACTATTTTCATTTACCAGACAAATTCGTGTACTTTAGATTCCTCTTTAATTATGTGAAAAAGTGATACTGCCCAGTCGCTAAAATCGCGGTAGGTGGATTGAATTTGTAACGTTCAGCTATCAGGTTGTTTGAGTTTAACATGCATGCGCAGGAAATGTGCAGAGCAGCTTGTAAGAATATGAAATAAAGAAGAATAAGAGAAAGGAATTAACTGTTGACTCAGTAAACACACTAGATACACTTACATTTAAAAATGAAGACAATCACTTAAAGTATGTAATGTGGTAAAGTAATGACAGTCTGGTTATTGAAATTATGAGTTAGTGGAGCTATGCGAATTACGAACATGTAACATAGTGGCTAAAATATATAAGTAATAACTACTGTATCACCGATCCACTAGTGTTTATACACATTTTGAACCTTTATTAAAATACTGATCAATAATAAAAAGAAACACTGGATTTATGTGAAATATTGAGATTAATTCACTAAAGGAAGAAATTTAAACATGATAGACAAACTAAAACTAGTTACAACTAAATTTAATTATACATTTCGACACCAAATGTGAACAGCTATAATGATGCAAGTTATCATGTAAATAGTCTGCAGTTTCTATTGTGTATATCCTTCGACAAGAAAAACACCTGTGTCTTTGTCATCAAAACTAAGGGAATTACGTTCGTTTAATTAAACAGGGAGTTTCATCAACAGAAAATGTATTTTACTTTGTAAGTTAATCTTTAAAACTAAGTGAGACGTTTTATTTAAAGAATAAATAAGCACCATACGAATGCCTTAATCAGATAACAGCATTCAGTGTTGGCTTAAACTTAGAAACTGAACAGAAAATAGTGACCTAGCACAACAGTTCATATGTACTAAAAAATAATCCTACACAAGTCAAATATATCCAGTAACCAATTCATAATTTATAACACCTAATCGTCCAAGTTTTACCTCTCATTTCTCAACAACATCATCATCACAATCAGTATGACATGAGTCAATGCTGACCAATTTAACCAATTATACTTTATTATAAACACAATTTATTAGGATTAAATATAGTCACATTCATCAGTTGGTATTCCAATTTTAATCAAAATACTCAACAACACATGATGTTAATAAAACAAACAAAACACTGAATTATAACTTCAATCTACAATATACCAGATCAATGATTCAATCTGTTGGAAGAAAGAAACAAATAAATGAGGTGAGAGAAGAGACAATGTACAATTGACCGATTCTCAAATGACAGTTTCATAATTGAAAACTTATGAAACAGAATGTAATCAATAGTGAGCACATTCAATAGATGTATTCCACTTTCGTAATAATCAAATCGAAAAATATGAAATGGAGGCAGACAACCTCAAATCATCCAAAACTATGAATGATCATCTAATCTCGATGTGACAGAATGTGGAATCATCGATCGACCATCAACAATACCCAAATCTTAATCCTACTATTGAAAACTATTTGTTTAATATACATTCTACCCTATGAAATCATGTGTTTGTAAATAAAGAAAAGTCACTTTCATGATTATCATTATTATCATGATTATGATCATTATTATCGCAATCGCTATCGCTATCGCTATTGCTGTTATTGTTATTGTTATCAATGAACTCTGATGACCTACTAACTGTGTCTGAATGCAATCAGAATGATGATTTGGCCCATATTTAACGATATACAAAGATTGTTTCTTAAAAGTTATGTTGATCTAGATGCACACATATTCAGCAATATTGTATCTAATTCAAGTTATGTCAATTGTAGTCCGTATTGTTAACTACTATAAAAATTGGTAAATAATTCGACACACTCCTGTTTAGAAGAATTCGATCAGTTAGGGTTCATCATTCTTCATTCATACTTTAAAACTGACACACATGAGATTCATTTTGATCGTAGATTGATGTCTGGATTTTCTACATGTTTCTACATTCACCTCATACTCTTTCTCTCGCTATGCATAACATCAAATTGACTACATTCTCAGACATACTTCATTGACATAGAGAATAATGTGATTACTACTTGGTACATACACTCACACACAGACACACACACTAAGTCACTTTGTCACAAATCACCATATTCATTCATGCACCTTTGATACAGTCAATATTTCACAATTATCAATAATGTCAAAATATCATCATACATATTTGGCGTGCAGATGGCGAATTCAATGTAAACATAATTCACTAATTTACATTGTGAACAGGATTTGAGATGACTGAAATTGATCAGTTCATCTGGAGGATAATACGTTGAAATGTAAGAAATGAATCGAGGTGGCCTTTCGAGATCGTTGATTTGGACAGTGGCTAATACCAGTCGATTTTAAGTTTCGAATTCCTTAGTCGAAGTGAATAATCAATCATTCATATTATATAATAATTGATACTCATTCCAATCATCACTTATTCCCATTTTCAATTACACTCATTTGATTGACAGTAATGCAGATGTGTGTGTAATTGAGATCAGCTAAGTATTAATCTACTTCACTTACCTGACAGTTTTGATGAACCGATATCATGGTTTGATAGATTCGGCGTCTACATCTAGTAAACAACAACACCCAAACATCTCTATCTACATCTGTCTAGATCCAGTGCAAAACAACAACTAACATAAATGAGTAGTGGTGATCAGATGACACACTGATCGTCATGATCCATAAATCAATTCATCGGTCTCTGTCAATATCAACATTTCATCAATGACTTACACAAACTCATATACAATTGCAAGTTGTTCACAATTCACAACACACTAGTTACACCGATCACACATACACATTTCATTTCAGTCGAAATTCATCAGTCACTTTTATCTCCATTTCATCTCACTGTAAACATCAGTCATACAATACAAGTATATTCAACCGATAACTACAACTCTTCACCATTCATTCCCAACTTATGCAGTCAACCTACAACTTCATATATAATGTCCATAACTAATGAAATACTATCACATTCATTATCGTGGCTTCACTCGTTCAGTGCAGACAAGTGATCAGTGAAATATACTCTTGAATATTAGGAATACTACTGTCACTACAGAGTCAAGTCGTCTGTAAAATGCAAATATCGGTGCATTACATGACGTGCCTCATTAAATTAATACATCGTGATCAATTAAAAATTGATACAACTTGGTCGATGTATTTCACTCAATCTATACAACTGATGAATCAGTAACGACTCATCTAACACTGGCTACTAAGTATTATGATACACTATTAATCAATTGTGATCACTACATGAATACACATGTAGAGCGTGTAATTGACATGGTACTAATCACAGTAATTGCTTCATCCAGTAATCGATTAACGTGTGTAAGTGAAACGTGATATTTTCACATCTGAACTAAACACTAATTATTCGATTGTGATTATGCAATAAGGAGACGAGGTTTAACAGAGTTGTGTGATTTACTTGCGCAATAACATTTCGGACAGTCTGATCACACATGAAGTTGTTGTGTCATTCACATATAAGAGGACTTTCGGATGTATAGTAATGTTTGTTGAAGCTTTAGCAATACGGATGATTGGTTCACCCCTAGACATACACCCACTTGTGTGTTGAAAAGCAGTTTGTACCTTCACTAAACCTGCCCTGACAGAGTGTAGGCTATAATCGTCCAATCAATGCCTGTTACCCATCATGACGCATATGCTTTCGACCAGCATTCTCTAACCAACTCCGTCCTAAGCTTTCTTTTCCAGCTCTTTGCAACTACTGTTCATTCTCTTCATATCTGCTCCTAGTTTTCGACTCAATTTATTCTTTGGTCTTCTTTTCATTTGGCCTTAAGGATTCCAAGTTGGTGCTTTTCATGAGACTCAGTTTGATGGTTCCCCTAATATGTGTCCTATTCACCTTCAGCATCTTTTCCTAATTTTTCTCTCAGTTGGATTTTGGTTGGTTTGTTCGATGCCGCAGAAGGTTGTTACTGAATGTATCTGACCAACGAACCCGTGGTATCTTGTACAGACAGTTGTTTATAAATACTTGTATCTTTTGGATGATACTTTTCGTAGTTCTTGGTACAAGATTCCAGCTCCATACAACATTTGTATTGAAAAATTTTGACTTTAATGTTGGCTAACAGTTAGTTTGAGTTCCAGATGTCCTTCGGTTTTGAAATGTTGCCCTTGCCTTGCCAATCTACGCCTTCAGATCTGCATCAGAACCTTCTCGTTTATCAGTGATTCTGCCAAAGTATATAAAAGTTTCTACATCTTCCAGAATTTCTCCGTCGAGTGTAATTGAGTTAGTGTTCGTTGTTTTTGTATCGTAGGATCTTGCTTTTCCTTTTGTGTACATCGAGGCTGCTTCTACACTGTCCAGTCTTTACCTGTATTTACTGCCTGTGTGGGATAAAAAAAAACCAGATTATCTTCAAAGTTTAATTCGTCTAGTTGCATCCAGGTTATCCACCGTATTTCATGCTTGCCTTGAGATGTTGAAGTTTTTATAATCCAGTCAACCACCAGCAGAAAGAGGAAGGGTGAGAGCAAGTAGCCTTGTTTGACACTGGTCTTCACTTCAAATGTACCAGTCTGTGAGCTGCTTTTCATGCAAGATTTTATCGTGTAATCTGCCGTAAGAATTCCGAATGATATTGACTATCTTCTCATATGCGGCATAATTTCAAAGAAGGCTGCATAATGTCTTCCTATCCACGTTGTCGAATGATTTCTCATAGTCGAGGAAATTTATGCAAAGTGTTGAATTCCATTCAATTGATCGTTCAACAATGAACCGTGGAGTAGCAAATTGGTTGATACACGATCGGTCCTTACGGAATCTGGCCTGTTGATCCCAAAGTTGGATGTCGACTTGGTCTTTTGTTCGGTTCAATAACACTCCGTTGAAGACTTTTCCTGGTATCGAAAGTAGAGTGGTGCCTCTGTAATTTTTACAATTGCTCAGATATCGTTTTTTTGGTATTTCGATGAGGTACCCATCTTTTCAGTTTGCTGACACTTGTCCTTTCTCCCGAATTTTCCCGTAGAGAATGTGGAGTATCTTTGCAGTTACTTCTATATCTGTCTTCAATGCTTCGCCCAGCTGGTATATTGTCTAGCTCTGCTAACTTTCCATTTTTGATTTTCGGATGGCCATTTTGATTTCTTCGACTGTTGGTGGGTCGGTGTTTATAGGGGGATCCGTGGCTGCCATTCTGATGACTGGTGGGTTTAGTGGGGCTGGTCTGTTAAAAGTCCTTCGAAGTGTTCTACCCAACTGTTTCGTTATCCTTAGGTTTAAAAGATTGGCCTTCCCTTCTTGTTCTTGATTGGTTGTTCTTGCTTAGCGAATTTTCCTGCTAGCTCCTTCGTAGTATCGTATAGGTGATTCATGTTTGCTTCCCTTGAAGCTTTTTTTGCCGTAATTGCTAGGTCGACAACATATTTCCATCTACCCAACTTAATGTTTCTCTTCACTTGCTTATTGACTTCCGTGTATTCAGTCTGTGCCTTGGTTTTCTCCGTTCTTGTCCAGCTGTTACTAATTGTTATCTTTCTGTTGAAGCTATTGTTTCCTTAAATTCTTTCCAGTCGTCCTGCATATTAGTTTTACCGTTTTCTAGATCGTGAAATGCCTGAAACTTATTGTTGAGAATTATTTTGAATTCGTTGCATCTGTTAGTATCCCGGAGAGGGTCTATGTTAAACTTCTATAATTCTGTTGCTCCAGTCGTCCTGTATTTCTTCAGCTCCAGTTTGATTTGACCACTATCAGGTAGTTATCTGGAGCTATATTGGCTCCTCTCCATGTTCGTACGTCTTCTATGGTCCTTCTGAACTTCTTATTGAAACAGATGTGGTCGATTCGGTTCTCCGTAATGCGGTTTGGTGAAACACATATGGCTTTGTGTGTGCGTTTGTGGGAGAATATGGTTCCACTCATAATCATTTTGTTAAAGGCACATAGGTTTGCAAACCTCTCACCGTTTTCATCCGTTTCTCCCAGTCCATGTCGTCCCATGGTGTTTCATATCCGATGTTGTCCATTTCAACCTTGGCGTTCAGGTCCCCCCATCAGAATAGTTGAGTCCTTGGCTGAGCGTTTATCGATGACTGACTGCAGTCTTGCATAGAACAGGTCTTTGTCATCTTCGTGGCTGTCGTTAGTAGGCGCATAGCGCTGGATGACACTCACTGTAATCCCTTTCTTCTTTGCCTTGGAGAATGCCACGATGATCCTAGGTTCATGGGGTTTCCATCCTATAAGTGCTTCCCTTGCTTCTTGGGACAGCATAAGTGTTACTTCATGTGTGCGTGAAGCATTCTCTTCATCGTGGCCAGAGTATAAAATCACTTCTCTTTGGATTAATCTTTGTTGTCCAGCTTGTAACCGATTGGTTTTGCTTATTTTAAGTATCTTCAGGTTGTATGTTTTTATTTCTTCAACTATTTGCTTGCTTCTATCTGTCTACCACATCGTGCGAACATTCTATGTACCTACATTAATGGTTGCTCTGGTTGTCAGAAAGGGCATCCACATCGTGACTTCTGTAGAAACTCGGCTTTCACCGTGAGGTGTCGTATCTCCTTGAAATTAGCACCTTCCAGAGGAGAGTTAAAGTGATTAAAAAAGTGTTTTTTCCTGTTAGCGTCCTTTTATCAAGGTTGCTTTTACACGGGATAGGGTTGTTAACCCCATACCTAGCCCTCTTTTTTGCCCGGGTTTGGGACTGACAGAAACTGTAAGAGGATTCCAGGCGGATTTTACAATGGTTTACAATGTCCTCTTAATTATCTTTGATGTATTACAGTATCCTATAATTTATTTAGTTGACCTTTATTTCTCTTCATGTATAAACACCTTAACGAGTTTATGTGTAATCAGATTGTTTGATATGTATTGCATAAATTTATCACAAATTACTTATTATTCGACTTATTATTCGTGTTTATTTGGACTTCATTGAGAAGTGTTAATGAGTGCTGAACAGTATATGTGTAATTTGTGATAGATGTTTCACATACATACACTACACAAGTTACATTGACTAAATGATATTGTATTTATGAATTTAGCTTCCCCTTTGGGGAAAATTATATTGGACTTATCACCAGATGGCTAAACCACCATGATTTTGTATGAGGTAAGTGCAATCCATACTAAGTTCTATTTTGTTACACTTGATAGATAGTCTACATGCAGTAGACAGAAATAAATCATCCATAGTTGTATACTGCAATGCAGTCAAAGTTTCTAGATGGGATTTGATCTCGTCTCCTACTTATCGCCAAAGCCATATGGACTCGAGTTCACAACCCGTGTTTGCGTCCAGAAGTAATGTGTAGCACCCATATCCCTTCCATAGTTATATAAGACTTAATAAACAACTTACCCGATTCTTCATACTCTTTTTTTTGTTTGTTTTTGCTCTACCCCTTTCTTATCTCTTTCGCCATTCTTTATTTAACTGATCAAATAATTTTCACACTTAGCTTTGAACAATTATTATCATTGAGTTGAGATGGTTTTATGGAATCGGTATTAAGCTTAGTAGATTGAATTCATCATAGATTAGTGTTGGTGGGGTGATCGCGAAAACCAGGGAGTGCTGTACAGTTGTTTCATCCTAGTATGGAACTCTTCGGTAGTGGGTACCCTTGATTCTACTAGGGGAATCGAACCCAAGGCCTTCGCGTTGGCGAACGCCTAATCTAATATATACTGGGGGGGGGGAGGGAAAGAATTCAATGGTGGACTTCCTACTTCCATCAATTCGTGATATAGCGTGACCATCATCCATTGTCATCTGTGATAACTATCCCACTGCCGACATGGCTGAATGTCGCTGGTTACGTCTTCACACTAGAACTCTAGTGGGCTTCACCCATGTAGAGTGTGACAGTTACTCACAATGGCAATGGGTGAGGTCGCTCAAATATATCGCCAATTGGCAAAGTAATAAATATCAGCCATCGAAAGCCAGTTCATCGGTCTAATGGTGAAGTTTTCGCTGCATAACCAAAAGGTCCTGAGGACCCATAAAGCAGACTTTTAAAATTGTTATTCTACATTATTCATCCAGGTATAGCAGAAAGCATATTTGCATTCTAGACCATGTAAAACTAATAGCCTGCATTCAGTTAATAACAATTCAACAAAATACATTCAGTTCAAAGTATGCATTCTAAGGTCATCATTATTGTTGTATCTAAATGATAGATCGATGAGGATCTTACTGTAACGGTTTTACAGGTTGAGAACAAAATGAAAGTAGATAGTAGAATGAGGCCGTTATCTTCGAATAAATGGAGGGACGATGTAGTGTTTAAGAACACATAAATAACATACTTCCATAGATATCGAGCTCTAGTATCTTGTTATTTGTAATGCATATACGAATATGTACTTTAAAGAGCTGAAACTGTATCCAGGACTATTTTTAAAAAAATCCCCACAATACTGTTCCAGCCTACCTAAATTGGTTTCATGAATAATTTATTCCATTATTAACCAGATACTACATAATACCGTCTGTCGAAATTTTTTATTATTGGCTGTTCATATAGTTAGGTATATAAGTGAATCTTTGTGATGAAAACAAATGTCAGCGGTTCATTAAATTGCAGATTTAATATGCCATTAACTACGCTATATAGATACTAATAACCTTGTTTAGAATTCACTACCACAAACAGACATAAACACTGTTTCCTCTATGCTTGTACGTCTGCCCTCATATTGTTTATCCACTATCCGAATTGATGCACAGAAGACAATTGAATTAATAACTAGAGATAAATTATATTTTTCTCTCATCCGTTAATTTATATATACAATATCTGAACATACAGCTGACCAATAGGGAAGATAACATTCATATAAACAAAAATAATAATGATAAGAAACCAGAGTTTGGGAGAAATAGGTATACAATTAATAAGTTGTAGTGACTGAATATAAAATGACATGACAACAGTTCATGAGTTGAATGGGAGCTTAGGAAAACAGAAACGTAATAAAAAATAAGGATTAAATTGTTTTTATTCACTTATACCTAAATAAATGAAATAGTTCTCTGAAAAAAAAAACCGTTCTGATAGTTTTTCTTCTTGGGTCATCCGATATGATCATGATTAATGGTATATGGGATGTTATCAAGTAATTCATGTATATTTAGGATTCACACGAACTGGAATCCAAACATTCTCAACTCAATACATTTGAAGAGCTTAACGATATACCATTTATCCATATCCATTATACAGCATAACAGTCGATATATTAATGTCAATACATCGACGTATCATGATTATGTTATTCCACTGTTCTCTCTCTGTGTATGTGTATGTGTGACTGAATTGGATTAACAGCAAACAAAAGAGAAAGATCTGTCAAATAGATTATTCTGGTAATAGCTAAATCTAATAATGTGGTAAGATTGTCAACATTTACTTTAGAAACAATGATCGCAATGTAATACACTTACAGTCTATTATATTTTTTTTTTGTTATCAAATACTCAATTGTAAGTAATTGTCAGAAGTTGATTATAGGTCTGCTTCCAATCACTACAGTTAACAGTTAATAAGAAGAATTTCGATATTTCAAATGAATGTGATAAATTTGAGAATGTGTAACACATTACAATCTCATATCAACAGTCAATATGTAACAATGAATAATTTGAATATTGAAAATGTTTGTTGCCAATATACTACTTATAAATGTTCAAATGTAAACATTCATATTCTTTTTGATATATGAATGATTAATTTTAAAGTAATTCAGTAGTATCTAAAAGCCCTGATTACAAAAAATTATTGTTTGAATTATTTAAAAAAAAAAACCAATATTATACTGAATGAAAGAGAGAGTTGACTTTTTTTCTTCTTATCGTTTATGTTTAACAATCATATACACAATACACTTTTACAATTCGTTATCATTCTGTCATCAGATTTATCAAAAGAATGTTATGGTGGTTGCATTCATACATTCATACATACATACAGATATACATTCAAGAAATAGTTTTAACATTTAAGAAAAACAATGACTTGTTTAAAAGATTAAAATGTATTTTCTATACCTGATAGTTTAGCCCACCTAATTTGTTTGCACTAATTTGATTATTAGATTGACGCGCTATATATCACATAGTGGTGGAAATTGGAATTCTAACAGTGGATGTTGACCGGTTTGGTGATGTAAAGGGTTTGGTGTTCATCAACCTATAACCCCTGTGGCAAAATTTGAGGTGGGGACTACTGAAGAGTTCTACACTAGAACGGAACAGCTGTTTAGTGTCTCCTGGTTTCAAATGGCATCCTGCCGAAATCAATCTGTGATATATTCAATCAACTATTAGAAACTATTAAAGTAGAATGTTGAACTTCGTTTTTCCACGACATCTTTAGTGTTTAATAGATCAGATTGCATTCAGTTCTTTTGATTATTTTCCCACTAGTTTAATGAGTGATTACATCATATTAAAGTGCAATTTTAATTATAGATATTATTTCAAGCATTAACTGTTATAGTGTATTGTGTCTTTCATTAAGTATTTCAGGCTACGCTACAATTACATGTTTGAAGAAGACTAAAGTGACAATTAAAATGAGATTTTTGGTAAACGTTATATTCTGTGAAGCAGTATTCATCCATTAAATGAATGAGAAAATAACTAAAGATGGTGAATACGAATATTCTTTAATGAACATTAAAAACGCTACTCTATAAAGATCTAATCAGTAAATTATATTCTTCATACATTATATGAAGACTAGGAACAATTCACATGAGTTTCATTGATGGTGCACACTGATCATAGATTGCAGTTGGGTCTTAAAGCGATTGATGAATTCAATGTTACAAATTGATCTTAGTAAGACAAAAATTAAAATCGGAAATCCCTGTTTCATCCTAGTATGAAACTTTTCATCACGATCCACTTATTTCCCCACCGAGAATCAAACCCAAGAACTTCAGACTTCGCAGCAAATGCCTACTCCTGAGGTCACTGGTCTGACAGGCAATGGTTGACAAATGTAACTTTTGTCAATTCACAGCATACTTCTCGACTACATCCATTCTCTTGTCAGACGTAGTTGAACCCCAATGATCATTCCATTCTCACTCGAGTTCCAAAATTATCTAGGAATTCATACTGATAATGATTTAGAATTGTAGAGTATTGATCAGTGATTAACGCAAGGCCTATTTGTGTCATTTGTAAGCTGCACTTCTAGTACTAAACCGAATTATGCAAATGGGTCTGATTGCTCAAAAACTTTTAGTTTGTTAAGTTTGCTTGCAAGTTGAAGTGCAAAACAACTTCTTCAGGAAAATACTTGAATGCAGACCGCAATACGGTTCACTGTCGTTCATATGTTGTTAGCTAACTTACATTTACCTGTACGAAGTGAATAAAACAAGCAAAAAATGATTAGTTGTAAACAAGAAAGCATCTTAAGTCTACTTAATGTGAAACTACAAATGCAAAGTATACCATTCAATCTAACCAATGAGTTCATAATCAAAAATGATCAACAAGTATATTATTCAGGCATTTAGTTAAATATTCAACATAAGCAGATTATTCAATTGTAGCAGTTTTTTGTTGAGATTGATAATTTAATTGATTGAATTATATCACAGATTGATATTGCCACAGTTCCATTGAAAACCAGGTAGCACTAGATAGCTGTTTCATTCTAGATTGAGTTTGACCATAATGCAAACAATACAAATAGTCCGTATAAATTGATAACTGACAGTAATTTACAGTGTTTAAGATTACATAATAATAAAAGTACTACAAGGTAAGAAAGTAATACTTCTATAGTATCATTAAGTAAAATAAAACAATCTTTCAGTGTTCCATGTTTTCTAGTTATTCTTTAATTTAAATTAATTCATTATGAAGTTCAACTTAAACACTAATAAACATTAATACAATTTTACAACCATACAACATTTAACTTCTTTAAATTGAACACTGAAATCGAAGGTATCACGATTTCATCATTTATGACAATGATTCATTTTCATGATCAATATTGTTTATTTACGTGAATTGAAAGCTGATTAAAAAAAAGTCATATGGATGTGATTATTAGTGTTTCATTAATTAATCATGATAATGACATCAGTATCGATGTTATGAAGTTATCTAATCATGATGAAGCAATTAATGTTAAAGTCATTTAGTTAACATATCAATATCGAACATGACAAAAACTAATCTTATCATAAACTTGTATTGCAATGAAAATTTGCAGTCACTATCTACGTAACCTGGATTAATATCACTTAATCAAATACATCATTTAACATACGAATATAATTGTTATACTACTTTTAAATTCAGATATATCAGTAATAAATTTTATGATAATCAGATAATAGACATGATAAACAGGTTATCTATCCATCCATTTAATGTTTGTATCTATAATCATATTGAACAAGAACTTTAGTTCTCGTAACTGATGAACTGTTGGACAGTTTTTGATGGTCGTTGTCTAAATCTTTTTGATTTAAGTTTAGTGCTAGTTAGCACCCTATATCATTGTGCAGCTATATTTGTAAACGATATGATTCTAGCTGAGTGGTCTTAGCCCACTTGACCTAAATTTCCAATATCATTACATAATGCATTCATTATTGCGTCGCCTAAACTAGTTACTATATTGTGACTTGAACAGCTGGATTAGATTGTCACTAAGTTCTATACAAACATGCCTTTGTAGAGTACAAAGAAGGATATTTCTAATCACATTATCATTCATAAGAGAAATATTATGCTTATAACAACTTTTAGTTTTGACTGTCAGATTATTATAATCATGTGTTTGTGTCATTGCTAACTATTATCAGCTGATTCCATTACTACATGTAGACACTTACTGATCTGCCGGATAATATTTTCTCTAAGTCATCTAACTTCTAGATCCTTACAAGTGAATTACTCTGCATACTTCATTAATTACCAGCACAAAAATCACCTTCAGGATAGACACAAAGCTATTGAATGTTGAACGTTGCACCTAAAAATTGATCCTGAATTCAAGTGCAATATGTATATATTGAAAGCGACTATTTATAAATGAAGAAATATAAGCGTTACTTGAAGGATTTACTCATTTCAACTGTGAATTACTTGACTAGTAGTTAAGTATATAAAAGCAATCAGTGTTATGTAATCACATGATGATAGTGTTAATATGCAGATGACAATGTCACAGTCAGATTGTTATAGTTCAATCTAATACTTATTGTAGCAAGTGTACATTTCAAAAGTTTAATACTCTATTTTAATCAGTTCAACTATCTAGTTTACTATTCACTTAGAAACGTTATCACTAAATGACTGCATTATTGTTTACTACACAAAATACATTGCGCTTAAACCTGAAGGAAAGATTATGCATCTAAGGAGAGGGAGTATTTAGAGTAGTCTGTAAAAAGAAAATCTAGAAAATAGAATGAACAAGAGAAAAAGGGATTCAACAAACTCAACAGGTATATAAAACTCATTATGTTTATTGACAAAAGCTAGTAGTAATAATTATTAGTAACAGTAGTCCTAGATTAAGACAATTTCATAATTGAAACTAAGCGTTTCAATAGATTCATTTCTTTTGATGAGAAAGAACAACTTCGATGCTTCTGGAACCGAAATTCAGCCAAAATAAAGAATAATGTGTAGATGACTGTTGTGTTACCTAATATACGATGATTGTTGTGCAATGATTATTAAATTGACTATATGTAAACTGGACAGCGCTTGAATTACAAATTTTTTTTAACGTAAGTATTTGCAAACATAAACCCCAGGCATACACTCGAGGTCAAACAACGTAAGATGGAAACCAATAAGAAATGAATATGCTGATAAAATCAACGGTATATGTTTTAATACATAGATAAAATGATTCCTACTTCTATAATTGAAAGTTATTCATACAATCTCAGTAGACATGTATTGAATTGTCTTTCCATGTCTATTCAGAATTTCAAAAAAAACAGGAAACATATTAGATGACTTTAAAATAATCTTATCTCAGTACTTTTATCTGTGTTACAATATATATAGGCTTGATCAAACCAACAGTCTTTTCGAAAATGTCTTTACAGGTGGTAAAATATGAAATAAGAAATAAACATGTTGTCGAGTTGGGTGGGCAGTATCTTGAATATTCAAAGTATTTTCTAAACTTCTGAACAGGTTTAGTGAAATGCTTAATTGTTAGGACCATTTCGTGTACACAAATATTTATGATTGCATTCACCCTAGCATTCTTGCAATATATTTGATGATAAATTAGAAGAGCCTGATAACTATGAAAGTAAACTCTGTGGTTATGAACCTGTGATTTTATTCAGCATCAAGAATAACGATTTTCTCCTTCAGTTGATATAACTTTAGTCTTTTGATATAGAATCCTATTAGGGAGCTTTATAGTATATGAATCAAATTCTAACGAAATCGATATATCTTTACTTTCCCTGTTGGTTTTAATTGCTTACTTATGGGATTTAGGTTCATGCCAAATATATTCTCCTATATTCATCGTTACTGACTTTTAATATATACGCTTTATCCTATGAATTGTAGATGTGTAGGAGCCAATATAATATACGGTGAATTATAAACAATTTGGAATTATATTATTATAGAACAGAGTAAGATCGTAATCTAGTGGAAGCAAGCAATAATGATTCATATTCCGAACAGTCAATCGAACACGTAGGCTAAATAAATCACATATATATCCTGTCTGTCATTGTAACATTAACTGTAGTCAGTCGACTCTTCTAAATGTTACTACATAAATTCGTTGATATCTGAATATGCATAAATAACCTGTTGACAACATATTTCTTCAATATGAAAATTGTAATTACTTATATTATGCAGTTCAGAATGTTGACAGTCGGTGAAATATTGTGAGGGATTTGTTCAGGATATTTTTTATCACATTGTCGCCTGACAACAGAAGATTATTACAAAGTTGTTCAGAGTGCACTCCAAATGAATTTCATCAAGTATTTACCACTTGATATTTGTAAAGTAAGTAACATCAATTCTTTCAAACTATCGGATTAAACAAATGATGAGATAGAAAAAAAACAGATAGATTATTCACTTTATTTGAGTGTTAACCAGATTTTATCGAAATTATATACCATTCTCAATTGCCACTTGTCTCACTCACAATCTCCTAAATACTTGTACAATAGTGTATGAAGCCACCATTTAATTAATCACAGATGTGTGGTCAGTAGGCAATCATTAAGTTACTGTAACTGGTGTAATGTGTGCGTAAATGTGAAACATCTATCACAAATTACACACATACTACTCAATACTCGTTAACACTTGTCAATGAGTCCATACAAACATGAATAATAAGTCGACTAATAAGTAATTTGTGATAGATTTGTATAACACATTTTGAATAATAGGACCACACATAAAGTCCTTAAGGCATTTATAAATGAAGAAAATAAGGGTCAACTAGACAAATTAGAGTATGAAGTAATACATCAAGGATATTATGCAAAACATTTAGAACCACACTCTATCAGAGAAGGTTTAGAGTAGGTACAAATTGTTTTTGAACACACAAGTGTATGTATGTCTAGGGGTGAACCAATCATCCGTATTGCTAAGACTTCAACAAACATTACTATACATCCAAAAGTCCTCTTATATGTGAATGACACAACAACTTAATGTGTGACCAGACTGTCCGAAATGTTATTGCGCAAGTAAATCACGCAGCTCTGTTAAACCTCGTCTCCTTATTGCATTATCACAATCGATTAATTAGTGTTTAGTTCAGATGTGAAAATATCACGTTTCACTTTCACACGTTGATCGATTACTGGATGAAGCAATTACTGTGATTAGTACCATGTCAATTACACGCTCTACATGTGTATTCATGTAGTGATCACAATTGATTAATAGTGTATCCTAATATTTGGTAGTCTGTGTTAGATGAGTCTTACTGATTCATCAGTTGTATAGATTGAGTGAAATACATCGACCAAATTGTATTAATTTTCAATTGATCTCGATGTATTAATTTAATGAGACACGTCATGTAATGCACTGATATTTGCATTTTACAGACGACTTTACTTTTTAATGTCAGTAGTATTCCTAATATTCAAGAGTATATTTCACTGATCACTTGTCTACACTGAACGAGTGAAGCCACGATATTGAATGTGATGTATTTCATTAGTTATGGACATTATATATGAAGTTGTAGGTTGACTGCATAAGTTGGGAATGAATGGTGATGAGTTGTAGTTATCGGTTGAATACACTTGTATTGTATGACTGATGTTTACAGTGAGATGAAATGGAGATAAAAGTGACTGATGAATTTCGACTGAAATGAAATGTGTATGTGTGATCGGTGTAACGAGTGTGTTGTGAATTGTGAACAACTTGCAATTGTATATGAGTTTGTGGAAGTCATTGATGAAATGTTGATATTGACAGAAACCGATGAATTGATTTATGGATCATGATGATGAGTGTGTCATCTGATCACCATTACTCATTTATGTTAGTTGTTGTTTTGCACTGGATCTAGACAGATGTAGATAGAGATGTTTGGGTGTTGTTGTTTACTAGATGCAGACGCCGAATCCATCAAACCATGATATCGGTTCATCAAAACTGTCAGTTAAGTGAAGAAGATTCTTACTTAGCTGATCTCAATTACACTCACATCTGCATTACTGTCAATTGAATGAGTGTAATTGAAAATGGGAATAAGTGATGATTGGAATGAGTATCAATTATTACATCATATGAATGATTGATTATTCACTTCGACTAATGAATTCGAACTTAAAATCAACTGGTATTAGCCACTGTCCAAATCAACAATGTCTAATGCTACCTCGATTCATTTCTTACATTTCAACGTATTATCCTCCAGATGAACTGATCAATTTCAATCATCTCAAATCCTGTTCACAATGTAAATTAGTGAATTATGTTTACATTGAATTCGCCATCTGCACGCCAAATATGTATGATGATATTTTGACATTATTGATAATTGTGAAATATTGACTGTATCAAAGGTGCATAAATGAATATGGTGATTTGTGACAAAGTGACTTAGTGTGTGTGTCTGTATGTGAGTGTATGTACCAAGTAATAATCAGTTTATTCTCTATGTCAATGAAGTATGTCTGAGAATGTAGTCACTTTGATGTTATACATAGCGAGAGAAAGAGTATGAGGTGAATGTAGAAACATGTAGAAAATCCAGACATCAATCTACGACCAAAATGAATTTCATGTGTGCCAGTTTTAAAGTATGAATGAAGAATGATGAACCCTAACTGATCGAATTCTTCTAAATAGGAGTGTATCGAATTATTTACCTATTATTAGAGTTGTTAACAATATGGACTACAATTGACATAACTTGAATTAGATACAATATTGCTAAATATGTGTGCATCTAGATCAACATAACTTTTAAGAAACAATCTTTGTATATTGTTAAATGTGGGCCAAATCATCATTCTGAATGCATTCAGACACAGTTAGTAGGTCATCAGAGTTCATTGATAACAATAACAATAACAACAACAATAGCGATAGCGATTGCGATAATAATAATCATAATCATGATAATAATGATAATCATGAAAGTGACTTTTCTTTATTTACAAATACATGATTTCATAGGGTAGAATGTATATTAAACAAATAGTTTTCAACAGTAGGAATAAGATTTGGGTATTGTTGATGGTCGATCGATGATTCCATATTCTGTCACATCGAGATTAGATGATCATTCATAGGTTTGGATGATTTGAGGTTATCTGCCTCCATTTCATATTTTTCGATTTAGATTATCACGAAAGAGGAATTCATCAATTGAATGTGCTCACTATTGATTACATTCTGTTTCATAAGTTTTCAATTATGAAACTGTCATTTGAGAATCGGTCAATTGTACATTCTCTTCTCTCAGCTCATTTGTTTGTTTCTTTCTTCCAACAGATTGAATCATTGATCAGGTATATTGTAGATTGAAGTAATAATTGAGTGTTTTGTTTGTTTTATTAACATCATGTGTTGTTGAGTATTTTGATTAAAATTGGAATACCAACTGATGAATGTGACTACATTTAGTCTAAAGAGATTGTGTTTATAATAAAGTATAATTGGTTAAATTGGTTAGCATTGACTCACGTCATACTGGTTGTGATGATGATGTTGTTGAGAAATGAGAGGTAAAACTTGGATGATTAGGTGTTATAAATTATGAATTGGTTACTGGATATATTTGACTTGTGTAGGATTATTTTTTAGTACACATGAACTTTTGTGTTAGCTCTCTATCCTATGTTCATTTGATTGCTAAACAGCCCAAACATATCTGAATTATTGTATATCCTCTGACTTCATACTTATCATCAGTAGATATAGCACACGTATAAATAAATATTTGATAACGATGGTTTAGATCAAGGTGTATTTCAAACATCTTAGAATCAAAAAGTAATCAGAAATCCAACAAGCCTTAAATTTTCATGTTTTATTCAATCACAATTTGAAAATTTATACTAATTTTTTACAATATAAAAGTTGTTATTCTTAGATGTAAATACAATTTCTGCAAACTAAACGAATCAAACTAGTAGTCTCTGTTAGTAAAGTATACCGAATACGTATAAAAAAGTACGACAAATGATATAACGCGTAATGCAATATCCCGATTATTAATTGATAGCCAGATGAGGATTATTTAGAAGCCTACTGACATTGATTACACAGCAACCTCATACACAAACACAGTAAAATCAGTTAGATGATTTACACATAAACAAGGTGTAGAAATATATAAGTTCCAGTTATTTATTCACTGAATGGTGGTTCATCAATTGTGTACTTAGACTCTTTCTAACCAATCATATCCCACATACACCGGTGGTTGACTGATCTGCTGTGCAAACATGTTTTGTATGTATATAGACGAATATCTGAAATATTTAGTTGGTTCTAGCTGTTTGGCACACTTATCTTGTGTTCATTCCTATCCGGCTTAAGACTATTAGTGTCACCGGGTGACTTGAAGGCATAAAATAATCAATCATATTCCCCTCCGTTACCAAATTGGCTTAGGCAAGACCGAGTCAATAACTGGTTATTCATTCACGACATAACATTTTGAAAGTAGATACTTTGTGATTTAAGAAATTTACTAACGGTTTTTATTGATTTATCAGGTCACATGTTTTGTTACAGATTCATTGACTGGTTACTCGAATTTTGTATCTTTGTTTTATCTGGTACCCCAACGGCATGTATATTTAAGGTTTAATTCTGTTTTGCTGAACCGACGGAAACATAAGAATTACTGTCTGCATTTTCTGAATGGTTGTTTAGTAATATTCTACTATAACATTTTCTGATGCCTTTCCTTCACCTTGAATCTATTCCTAAACTCAAGATACCACAGATTACGCCAATGTGATTTAATAGAAATTGACATTAACTCATTGATTACATTCATCACAGATTAATTGCTGTTGGGTAACATTGCAAACAAGATAGCATTAAACATAGTTTGAGTTGAATTGTGACTGGCAAGCGGATTCCAGGAATCGCATTTTATTCTATTTAGTACTCGTCAGGTGGATGCACCTTCATAATCAGTGTTGATGTTCACACTGGGACTCGAACTCAGTCGGTTTCGTGCAGAACTCAGACGCGTTCACCACTAGCAACTGAGTCCAGAAAGCCGCACTTGTGCTAACGGGTATATATATATATAATTAGAATGCATTTGGATCTTCCTGCAGATTTGTTATGGACTGAAATTGACCAGTCTCTGTTGCCATATGTGTATCCTGAGTGGATTGCCTTAATATAGCGATAATTTACAAGTATTGTCTGAGTTTGATTCCCGATGTGAACATTAACACTAGAATGAAGGTGACATCCAACTGAAACTTAGTCCAATCAATAAACAAAACGTGATGATACTTGGACTACATTTGTCCACACAATCAACAATCCACTTTAATTATAATACTTGACAGATCACTAAATTTAGGGCTAGGGCGATCTGACCAGAGTTTTTAATCTTTGACGATCTTGAATCACTTACTCATTATGGGATATTTCTATCAATTTATTATATATCAATCATTAGAAAATTTGATGCATAACAACATGACAATAAATATACCATGCTGACTAATTATGTATTAATAATATCACAATATTAACCTGGTATACTAAAATGATATAGAGACATATTTTCTGTTATCAATGATGACACTTTACTTGAAATTCAGTAATCAGGTAGGAAATGTTATTATGATTAATTGTGTTTATTTTACTATCAACAGGACGAATAATTAAGAAGTTTGTTTTTCCCACTTTTCTATTAGAATGAGAGAAATCAGATATCACTGACATTAATGTAGGCTTAAATTAGCTAAAACATCTTTCAGTATTTAATAAGTGTGTCATATCTAACCTTTTTAATCTATTTATCTGTTCATTTAAAGTGTGTAGAGGTCCTGATTCTCTCTCACTCTTCCTGAAAATATCAGTTTTTACCTATTGTTCATTTCACTATAGTATGCGTGTTTAAGGTATGATTAAAACACTTCCCTTGAAATACTCTCTTTTTCCCTGCCTGCTGGTCTGCTTGAAATTGGATTGCATGTTGAACTTAAAGATTGTAAATATAGCATTGTACATTTTGCCTCGATGCCTACTGTATCCCAGGCTGAAACATTAACAACACTAGGAGATTAACTGACCAGACAAATCAAATTATGGTTCAAGTACTCGTCTGAATACACGTAAAACCTGACCACACAGTCAACCAGTTAGGAAATTAACATCAATACACAATAAGAGAGAATGGCAGTTAGCTGGAGTAACGTATACACTATTAATTAACTGTAGTTCATAAATGGAAAATAATATACTTATAGTCAACAAGTCAGATGGCAAGATAGGGCAGGACGGACGTGATAATAACAGAAATAAAACATTTACTTCGCACGTGACTAAATAAGTGAAGTGGTCTTATAGAAGACAGTTCTAAAAGTTAGTTGTTCTTCCAGGATCGCCAAATATAACATTTTCCAAATTCTATAGTTCTCACATTATTTGAATACTCCGTATTTGGTGTATTATTAAGTTAAGTAGGGCTATTTATAAATTAAAGTCCATGGAAATATGTGCAGTGAATTAAGCATTCACCAGTCATAGCAAATTGAGAGCGAATTAGTTCAAGTGTAAATAAAATGAACTTCATTTCATTTTTTTCTTTTAGAATAGTGCTTGAATGTTTCCCAGTGTTGTTTAAATTACTTGTTTAATTACATATCTATGTAAGCTAAACTATAGAATCTCAAATACCTCAAAACATAAATGGCTCATAAATTTTGGAGCAAAAACGATTTTTTGCCGGGCACCTAATAAAGATTGATTATATTCGAGGGCTATTTACCTGTAGACTATTTCAGCGTTTTCAGTTGTATACAAGGTAAACAATTTATTTCTATCATCACTTAGTTTTCCCTTGCCTTATTCTCGCATTTGACATATTAATTATTATTATGTCATTTTTCATTGATGAACTATAGTTAATCAAGTGTGTATGCGTACTCCATTTTGCATTCGTTATTGCTCCTACTTTGTATTAATATTAGTTTCCTAATTGGTTGACTGTGTCGTCAGGTTTTATGTATATATAAAGGAATACCTGAAATATAATATGATTCCGTCTGGTTGGTCAATTGTCTTACGTTCTTCTATTTCTGGCTTGGGATTGAATGTGCATAGGACAAACGCGCAGTGATCGAATAAACACACCCAACTGGCGTTCGTTAAATCCATCATATTTTTTTTTGCGTTATGACAGTTGGCGATATGGATAGGATCTAGGTTTCGGACGAACTGCATAAACTTCAATCTCACTATAACCACCAGATTGACAAGTGTAGTATCGTGCTCTAGGTTAGTCAGCCGTTGATATACTATGGCAATGTTTTTGAGAGACAATGTCGGTTCTTAATAAAGACGATGAAGCCATTGGGTGCGAATATCAGCAAATTTTTCTGACTGCAGACTGCAAATTAAAAAAAGGAATTTTAATTGGTTTTCGACAGGTCTTTCAGTTTAAAACGTTCACATTCTCTGTTTACAACACTAACATGCGTTAAGAAATCGTCTATCTTGTTCATTTTTAACTTTAAGCAACGATGTCTAATATTAGACAGCAAAGAATTGTCACCAAAGTGTTGGCTGATAGTTGTGCAGGTCTCAGTGAATGTTCTGTTACGCAGATTTTGAAGGTAAAGTTAAGTTGCAGTACTTACCAAGTTCTACTGGACTGAGCTTTCTGAGTATTAGGCGGACTTTCCATGTTTCGCCCTCATAAGGTAAATCATACATAAACATATCTTCGTACCTCCGAAACCATGAGTCAAAAGTAAAATTAGCTTCTGAATCATAATTAAATTCAGCAATACTATTAACAATTCCACCAACTGAAAGTGTAGAGTTAAGAACAAGAACTGCCGAGGACGTTACGGAAATAGTTTTCGAGCTTGTGACGATCTTCATTAATTTAAGTTGTTCATTTAACGACAGTCTCCATATTCATAATATTCATTGTCACCATCAACTGTCGCCAACTGACATAACGCAACTCCTGTGTTATACACGAAAGCACTGACTACAACTGACATTTCTACACGAAACGATATTTAAAACGGGTGGCCATCAACTAGACAACTGATTACTTGCTCAAATCTAAGTCAATAAGACACGAACACAGCACTAGGAAGACTCTATTGTATTTTGTCCCAACTTCATTTATATAGTTACAGCAACGACCTTGTAATAATTAGAGCGGTTAGCACACTAAAGACCACTACAACCAATCACAAATAGCAAGGTTAGTGCGGAAAAAATGAACGGCAGTACTGGTTACCACCTACTTTACAGCTAATAAAAATAGCAAGACAAGAACATTTACGTAAAAAAATAACTAGTTATATCTCTTTTAAGCAAAAATGTTTATCTTAATGAAGATTTGTCTGTTTTGTTGAACGGGATTGTTTCGTCAACTTGATTATGGCTGATTATTTGAAAGAATTTATCTATGATGTCTACAGAAGAACGAAATTATACTTTGAAGCGAAATTAGTCAACAATGTTTGTAGATTATGCACTCAGTTTTGCCTAAGATGTGCCCTGACACTTATATCATTTATTATTTATCTGAACAAGTTTCGTTTGACTGGAGTCTAGAGTTATCCATAGACACGCTAATGAATTCATATAGTTTAATTTTGTTCGTTAGAGTGACATATACCGAGTAGTACATGTAATGATTATCAGTGTTCTTTTTTTACCAATTTCTTTGCATATCAATTGGATATAATTTTAAACTACCAATTTGTCAATCCATAAAATTATCATAAACATTTAAGGAATTGAGTATTTTTATTTCGATGGGGTGGCTTTTAAGAAGAGTGATTTAGTGTATAGATGATATTTGTCACAAACTAATTTAGTTGAGCTACATCTGTGAGTACAGTAAAGTTAGTGAGTGCTTTATTGTCGGGGATTTCAACGTACCGCACATCAACTGGACAGAGATTATATCTTTAGGTGGAAGCTTTGATAGAAAATTACTATTAGCTAATCTCCAATGTACCTTGATACAGAGTGTTACAAAACATACATTTTAATTTATTCCACGAACCGTTCAAGTGAACCCGGATATATGACCAAGTTGCGCTTTTCGTATAACCAAAGCCACTTCTATCGAATGGACCCAACTCTTACGAATGAGAAATCAGAAGGCAATGAAGGATGGAAGCAAATTATATTTTATCGTATACAGAGCTTTAATGGGATAGAAACGTCTAGGCTGGCAAACTATAGAGCGATGCTACCCCCGGTGGTTCGAGTCATGATCTGGTGAAGATGCGTGACCGCGCGCCTTCAACTAGTAGTATCCGCTAAAACAAACATAGGTCAGCATCAATGTCGAGAGCCTATGCAACTATTTATTTTAGGTATTATTTACCTGCTACACCGTCACTCCTAGATCTTGCATTTACACATAATCCTGACGATGTTACGAATCTTAAACTTCTATCCCAGCTTGTTAGTAGCAGCCACATTATCATACCTTTCGGATTTAAAACTTACGATATCGAATATGACTCTGTTCCATCTCATTCGGATATGCAGCTAGCAGACATAACAGAAATAAGAAGCCAATCTGCTTCTGTGAATTGTTCGGTTGCCGAAAGCCGTTCAGTTGAAAAAGCATCGGGTAAGTTCAAAGAATCACTCCAAAAGGTATGTACTCTATTTATTCTATGGTCAGTTCCACGTAAATTAAAACAGTCATCCTTCATGGATTATTAAAAATGCTCTGAAACCACTACGATGTAGAAAACGTTTTCGGGACTTGTACATTAATACGAGTTGTGATACCTTTAGTCACGAGTACTGAAGGTTTACAAACCTTTGTAAACCAACTACTGGCACATCTAGTACAACTTACGAAAGGTAGATTTTACAGGAAAGCCGTAGTTGTCCTAAATGATTGTTTTCTCATACTGAGAGACGGAATAACATAAGTGATGTGATTCCGTCACTAGGGATACACTATAACGCAACCGTAATAGTTAACTTGAGTTTGAGTCTAACTTAAAAATTACAAGATATTTTAAAGAAATTTTCCCTGTAGACATTAGTGTCGATACGTATTAACTGAGTACAATTGATATAGTTGGAATAGAATCAGTCCTTATTATTGCGAAATATGTTTTCTATTGGCTTCGTCGCTTAAAAACAGCTAAGTCACCGCGCCCTGAAGGAATTCACTCTAGACTTTTATCATCACTCGCGGACATCATTTCAGATCCACTCTCAGAGTTGTTCAGAGTGTTTCCGTTGCAAGAGCAATTTTCAAATGGTTAGAGGGGATGCTACAATGGACCCCGTTTATAAAGGTGGAAATAGACAACTGGCATCTAACAAAGGCCCATCAACTTGACTACAGTAATATTTGTAGTCTTAGGGGAAATAATCCGTGATAAAGTAATATTTCACATAAAGTCACAAAACTTACTGACTCCAAATTAACATGGGTTTCGTAGGTGCCTTTTTTGTGTTACTAACTTTGCTAACTTCAAATGAAGAATGAACGGATGCTATTGATAAAGGACTGTTTGTTGACGTAAAATTCATTGACTTTAGCAAAGCATTAAATAAAATGTCTCACGCCGGACTCATACATAAACCATTAAAACCCTGAGATTATGCGTCTATTTCGAAGTTGAATAAAGAATTTTAGATGCCAGTGGGACAGAGATTTCGAGTTTACAATTGCCCTCTGAATAAAGGTCTGTACGAAGCAACATCTCCACAAAGTACCATCTTGGGTTTTTTTAAACTTTCCGTCCATAAATTGCAACGTCAGCTAAACTTATCAACATTTCAATTTACTGATAACCTAGTCATTTGGAAAACAGCATCCATCGATACTGACCACCTTGATCTTCAGCCTAAATTAAATAAATTGGCTCAACGATCTCGAAGATAGGGATTAGAGATTAACTACCGTATAAGCACATTAATAAACATGGGCAGTGGAAACGGCCACTAATACATACTAGATAATTCACCACCTTTATAAGTCCTCAAAACATTTTAATGTTTTGATGAAAACTGTATTCAGGGTTTTATTTCAAATCTTGAATACTACATTCAAGCAGTAGGCTCCTATCTTATCTTTTCCTTTCCTTATATTAGAGCATGAGGTGAATTTACACTCGTATTCCATGCCTTGAAAAGATTGATTTAGGCATTAATATGTATTATCTGTTTTTCCTTTAGAATTAATCATTTCAAGGCCACTTCAAAGAAACTCGGAAACAGTATTGAAGTTTGTTTTTCACCGGAGTGGTAGCAGCTAAAACATTTGTAAATAGGTAAAAAACAGCAGGAATCAGGAGTCAAGAACTTGACCATTTAGTATATATTGTTAGAGAATAATGGATATTGTACCGGTTCCTTTTTCAAACACATGCGCTCCTCGACATCGCATGACATATTTCTGAGAGTGAAAGGGTTTGATTATGTTATTTTAGAGTCTGCTGCACACGAAAAATTTAGTTCGTGTCTATTATGTCTTGGAGTAAAACATGTTTTATCTATTAATGACATTAGTGAGGTAAATATCACAATAATAATATTGAACACTGCAGGACCTAGCCAATAAAGCCTTCATTTTCATTGTTTCCTCTCCCTTTACAAAGCTATCTTTTGGAAAAGATAGCTTCTGTTGTGTTTGACTGTGGAAAACGTTCTGCTTTGATTTTAACAACAGTCGAGGCCACTGGAAATTGTGAGCTTTTCAAATTACCTCATATTAACGAGTATCCGGAGTATGAAGTTCAGTATTTGTCCAAAGATGTAATTTCCTTTGATACTGCCTTATTGCATTACTAGAACAAGCTGTTTACTTTCAAGGTGGAATTTATTTTTAGTTGTCCACGAACTGTCTTTACTAATTTGTTTATTCTTCCAAAGCCTCATGCTCTGCTTCCCGTAAGTATTCTTGTTATAACAGAAACATTAAGCAGGGTTTGGAAGACTACTCCGCCATATTTTATGACATAAACAGCATTTTGTGGTCACTGAAGGTAAGCCACCAATCTCGTGTACAACAATTATCGTATTTTTGTTGACCAAGTAATTCACTGTCAACTCGATTCAGCATCACATTATCAAAATATTAACTCGAAAATACATACAAACTCCTTGGCAGCAACTTTTACAATCTAGCTTGCTATATTCGTTTGGTTAACATTCATCTAATAAAAGCTGCATCGGCCGGTAATTTATATGACCATAGAAGTTTGAATACGCAATGATGTTTTGAAAGTGGTTCAGATCTACGCTTGTAAAATTTAGGTTATTTGAATTTTGGATGTTCAACAGTGGTTATTTGTAATTGTCACTCAAATTTGGTGATAATATCATGTTATTAGTGCCAAAGCTAGCTAGCGTACTATTCAGTGGTTCCACCTATAACACCGATCTCATCAGCTTGTATACTTAATGTAGATGTAATTCTAGTACCTTCCCTATGGAGCACTGATGCTTATTGGTAAAAGTTGAAACAGTCATTTCACGATGTAGCATTAAAATGCAAAGTAGTTATGCAGTGTTTGCTCATATGGGTACGCCACGACATTTTAGGTAGATTCCTAATATGTACACGATCCAGTGGTTTACGGTGTTACTCTATATGACTCACCATGTTAGTCATTTTTGTGATAAATGCATAGGTAAATAGTAAACCTCAGTCAATTAGTTCATAACTAATTTCACTTTAGGTTTTCGAAGAAGTTTATTCGTTTGGCCAGACTGGTAGTAAGATTGCTGCACAGTTTGCTGACTTTCCTGCTGCAGTAAACAGAAAAAAGGTGAGTGAAATCTCTAATTTTAGTTTGTGTCCAAATCTTCTAGCTTAGTTAAACATTCTCATTTAAAGTTCTCTTCTGTCTGTAAAGACTAGTGTGAATATTTATTTGTATGCATATTTTTCAACTCAATTCAATATACTCGCCATCTTTTGCGTTGCTCTAGAACTTTCGGGTTTGTGATATACGGTAGTCGGATTTATTAGTACTTTCGCGTCTCAAATGCATAAAATATCGTGCAAGGGGGGCAGATAAGATTGAAGGACAAATAGCACAGAGGGGCATTGGTCGATCTGTAATGAAAGGTAAAGAATGAGTCCATCTGATTCACTGCTACCGACTTTAGACCACATCATTCAATTATTGTTTACAGTCATCAAATGAGTTTCAATTAGAAAGCTTACACCTAACTTAGCTCTACACAACAGTTAATAACGTGGTGAATTGACAATTTGTTTTCGTTTGGTTGAGCTTACCGTTCTTTTTACCCACTCAAAAGGTAGCTAGCACTACGCATAATTGAAGATGGCGAGTGTGCACATACGACATGTCCAAACTGCATATATCTTTGAAAGTTTAGTATTATCAGTCAACTTTCAATTTCCGCTCATAACCATACTCCTAATTTAACAGTATTCACTCTGTTTTTTAACATATGATCCAAAGACACCTGTGTCTAACTCCTCTTTTCAATCTTCACATGTCTTCTGTTATTTAAAACGATTTTACTTTTATGTTTTTATATCGTATCAATCATTATAGTAAGTATTTTTTTCCTTTGTAGTCTCTTTATAATAACACTGACAAATGTACAGCCTCAGTTATTTTCATTGATGAATCAGCTATTTGTGATCCAGTTGCATGCTTAGAACCATATACAAGACCAAATCATTTGTTAGACTTAATTTTTGCTGAATTATCACCCGATGGTTACCGAGTCAATGTGTCCTGGGAACAGTTGTTCAAGTGGTAAGGCTAATTCTACAGTTTCTACTTGATATAATGTAACTCTTATGGGTCAAATTAATTACCTTTGTAAATGACGTCCTACTATTTGTAGTTTCTTCTTTTACCTCTCAAAATAGACCTCACTTGGAAAACTTTAGGCGAGGGCATCTTCATGATAGTGGTCAGTGGCTTTTTTTAGGTATAGCCTTCATTTATCGATTTCCGTTGCACTGTAAACTTTAGTCAAGAAACTTAAGCTTCTCTATATTGCTCAAATCATTATTGTTGGTACCCCAAATGAAAGCGATTCCTTGTTTAGTTCACTTTAAAGTGTATTCTCTGTTGCACCTATACTTTAACCACTAGCACTGATGTAACTAAAAGGTAGCTCAGTGGTTAAGCGGCTCGACTTTAGTTATTAAACTTTAGGTACCGGTCCCACTCCACCTATTTCTGCTTTTTTTCTATTCAGTTTTATTCAATACAAATAACTCGTGTTTGTTTCTTCATGTTTCGTTAACGTTTTTTACCCTCCAACTGTTGTTCATTGGTAGCCGCTACCCTTTTATGCTTCTCTCATGTATGCTACCGATGCTAACATTTCATCTGATTTGAGTACTCGATTTTCAGTTTATTGCAAAGCTAAACATTATCAACATTCCTTCACTTAAAGTAAGCAATGATTCTATCTAAAATGATATCATCTAGGTTAGAGAACTCAGTATCAAAAACATCCACTCACATTACAAGTCACCTTCATCACCCACCTGCAGCCAGCGAATTTCTGATTTCTTGCCATATTCTACAGTGTCACACAATTGCTTCTGTTCATAATCTCCGGTTCGCAAACTTTTATATGATTATTGAATCTCATCTGTTATTCCTATGATTGATCCCTGTGTTCTTACTGATTTATTTTAGTTCGTTTATTGAGAGCGAAAGTCATGAAAAGATACTATCAGATAATCTATACACAGATTTGATGCAGTCAATGGATATATCTACAAACCCATTACTAGATGAATATTTCATGTTAAAAGATCACGTATGTAGTATTTTATTCGAATCAGTAATTATTGAATAAGTATGTGACCAGGTCTTATTCTTTGTCAACTAAAACTTCACTTACTGTAGCACTATATATTTCGGGTTCCAAATGCATTTTAAGAATTAGTTGACGATGAAATGTTGGTCAGATAAATCGATAAGGTACTGAATAAGGAATCTGGCTACTGACTACTTGGTTTCAGTTTTTAATTACCATTTCACTTATTTTGGTTCGGACAATCGAATCGTATGACTAGCTCTCACACAAAGTACAACTTAAAGCTCAGTATGTTATTCTGTATTTTGTCAGCGAGTTGAATTATTAGGTTTCGGATATTCCTACATACAACAAAATCGATCTATTAGTGAGTTCAAGTTAATGTAGAATTTACGAAACCAAAAATTAGTATAAAATAGCTTCGCATCAGTCTCTGGTTCTCAGTAGATCTTCGAATATTATGTTAGTTCTTGGTAAAGACCATCTTCAGGGAAATAATTTTTTATGAAAAAGCGAAACACATGCAATATTTTCAATGTTTTTGATTCTGTAGATTGTATATGATTAAGATGTCTCAGTGCTATTGCTTAATGGGGTTAAAACACTTAGCCTTTAATTTTTGTCCGGGTTCGAGTGCTCCTTCATTTACTTTGGTATAGGCAACTAGGTGATATCATTCAGAATTGCTCATACAAAGGCTCCGTGCTACAAGACTCATAAGGTATCCACTAGGCACTGCAGTTATGCTCTCAGGTCGTTGGGGGTAATCCCTAACACAGTTTTATTCTCAGGTCTTTTGAGAAGAGACATCACTCCTCTGCATGGGCAATGTGTTAGTGATAATCATCCTTCCACCTTTGACCTCACTTGTAACCACCTTGTTCTAAATCAAATCATCGACTTTAGCATGTGTTGGTTAGGACCTAGGTACACAGTGTCTATATTATGGGATTTGAACTGACAGTTGCGTCTCTGTGCTGATGTGGTATGGCGACCTGAACTGATGTACGTACGTACGAAGTTCTGCGTTGTATCTGTCTGTCTGTCTGTTATGGGCCAGATTATTATACCTTGGCTAACTGTCGAAGTCTTGCTATCAGTGCCATTAGAACAATAAAACTATTTTCCATGAAGCTTTATATTTTTTGTTTCACATTTATTTATTTATCTCCAAAGGCATCCCTGTCTAAGATCCAACAAAATCTATTGCAAGTTGCTGGGTTAATACACCATGAACTACCAGAGTTATCGGAACCGCCAAGAACCAAGGCAAAATGGGCTGATCTATTGAGAAGTCAAGTTAAAGAATTATTTATGTAGGTTAAATAACAATAACGCATCAACTTTATTTTCTACACTGTTTGTTAGCCGCCAAAATAAAAGTAGGCAGAGCAGAGTTTGAGCCAGTAATCAAATCACTGAAAGCTAATTTCAGCCACCACTTCTAGTCAGTTGTATACAGCGTAAGAACCTGGCACAAGCTGCTGCGTCACATCAGCTCAGTGAGATTAAATTACTCAGATAAATAAGTGGTGGTATTATTGATGGCAAAAATATTAGAGTGTTATTGACTATCTAGTAGCATGGCCACAGCCAGATGGAAACTGTTTGAGACCAGTCACTTTTAGATGTGCTTGCTCTGTACATATAGAGGCCTTGTAAGCTGATATGTGCATTTTTAAGATCAACCTTTTCCAACACAATCAGCTTTGAGAAGGCAACATTGCTATAATCCTGATAGCCTGAAGGAAACACCATACTGCCGTCACGCCACTGGCTAGTCCGAAGTATGACCTTCCCATAGAACGTTTTTCGTTTCGCCACTCTCCAGCCTACCTGCTTGGCATAGTAAGACCTAAAGGAATGAGTGTTCCAACCAATATAGCACTATTGGTATGTCACTAAACAAGCCTAACTGTCATGTTTAGATGTTTGCTACGATCAGGTTATTACATATTCTAAGTAGCTAATATGGTCATTTTAATCTGTCCAGCCTGTGATTTGTCTGTTCGTCCCTAATTCGAAATACATATTTCACGGTAATCAATCTCTTTAAATTCTTTTTTTTTTTTTTTAACTGGAGATAAAAAGGCTATGCATTTTAAATGTGAGAATTGACTACTTTTCTGTTTAACCTTTGAGTTACGCTAATTTCTAGTATTTTGTATTCCTATATTATTTTTTTGCAGACCAATTTGTAAATCAGGTCGTTTTGACCTTCTAAATCACATTCAACTAACACTATCTGTAATTAATGCATTTGAATCAGTTACAAGTCGTAATCGATACCACATTATTCCGGACACTGATGTGATCAGTTTAGAAAAGTTATTGGTGAAATTCGAACGTTCTTTATTAGTCGCTAGTCAAGCAGATGCTAAACTTATTCAGCAACTTCAAAAACCAACACATTGTGAACCAATTCTGCTGAATGCCTACAAAGAAGCTGCGTAAGTTTAAGTATCTTGATATCTGTTTAAAAAGTTGTGAATAAAACACATTAGAATTGTTAGTAACTATTTAGTCGGTTTGTTTATGTAAGTTAGTTTAATGTGAATATAGTTTTCGACATGGATTGATGTTAACTGAAAAACCACTGGAAACTAAGTGAACAATGATTAATAGTCTTATTCTAGTTTAAAACTCTTCAGTGGTACTCATCTTCGACTCTCATATGGACTCATCAGGGACCTACGTGCCAATTACACTTGAACCTCCAAGTTATCTAATGGTTTACATTTCTGACCAGTTAATTTACGATGTTGCGCGGCTATTATTTATTTCTACCAGCTGACATTTTTCTTACGTCGAACATGGTTAAACTCTACTGAGTGCACCCTGCTAAGGGATCTAATACTAGGATGGAGCAGCTTGTCTACAAACTTCCTGATTTTTAGCGGTTATCTAACTAAGGTCAGTCCGTGATGCATAACTACGAAATTCAACAGCCTATGCGAAAAAATTAGTTTTTGTAACCTTTCAAACCTCAGCATTGCTTTGGCTATGACCCTGATAACTTAACAATGATGTATAATCCACATATATCTCTGTTGGTTATCATAGTATTTGAAGAATTGTATATCTATCTTTGTCACTCCTTTTGCTGTCTTTATATTAAATATGGAAGCTCTTTTACAAAACCTCGTCTTCTCCGTTCCTACTCCCGTGCAGTTTCCATAGTTGAAATGTTTTATATAATTCCTTTATTTTATCTAGTTCCTTTATGCCTACTTTTGTATTGGTATATCTCCAATCCTAAGTGGGATTTTAATCAAATTATTCAAATCTTAGTACAAATGCACCTTTTTTGCTGTTAAAACTCATGTATGAACTATTGAAATAATTCTAAAAACGAATGTCTTTGGAATTGTCAATGTAACTAAATATGTTTGGTGTACACTATCGTTTCTCTATTATTAGTAATAGTCAACGTAGTTATATACCTAGTGAGATCTTGCTCGGATGCCTAGACCAAATCACTCCTTGAGATTTCAATCTATAATTTTAGTCTACAAAGAAGCACAATGTCAGGAGGTTCATTCCCATAGTAGCCGATCGCCAAACTAAATTCATACATCGTTCTCCTTCCTCAAAACCTTAGCACCCATGTTCTTTGTTGATTGGAATCATAAATACCCACTATGTAGACTCTATACTCAACACTTCGGTCTAGTCACTGGACCAGGTCAGCTACATAAATACAGTGACAAGAACCTCCGTGACAGTTCATGAATGTTTAGATGTATTGAGTCATTTAGAGATGGCAAGCAAATTCTCCTCACTCTTGACTATATCAGGAGACTGGGGGAAGGGACATGTTAATCAATCTGCTTACCTTAGTGTTTCCCATCTTCATCCTATTCATCATCTCTTTTCCAGAAATTTACCGAATCTTGATGAACTTTTTCTTTTTGTTACGCATACAATAAACCTAATACCTATTCATTTGCCAGTCTCTGAATCAATATGGTCAGCTATTCGAGTAAGTAATAATCAATTTATTTCATTCAATGTTTTCCCCTAATAAAATTTTGCATCGCAAGAACAATATACACCACATGGGATGAAGTGAATTCGTTGTATTTCATGTGTTGTAATTCTTCCTTGCACCACTTATAAGAGTGACGCCCACAGACTGCTTGACAGTCTAACAGTTCCAAACTGCATCATGGGCTCAAGCTCTTACTTGGCAAGCGTAAGTTTGTCTAGTGACAAGCACCGTGGACGAGCGTGTACAGGTTGACCTTTGATAGTTTTCATGTGGACTGAATAATGAAGTATGAGTTGTCTCACATAACCAAGTTTAGTAACAGGAGGGTATTGTCTCAGAATAGTGTCAAACGAATCGTTTATCGGCATACATAGGTGTATGCCGTATATTTCTGAGAGTCGTATAGTGTTGACGGAAACCAGGTGTGCATTGGATTCGATTAACTTAAGACATTTAATATCTACCAACAATTTGTAAAATTACAAATATGTATTTAGGTCGTCTCCTTCGCATGAAGTTTAGAGCGCGGTTTCAGGTAACCTGGAATAGCACAATGTGGAATCGAATCACTAGTGGCATGTGTTAGAGAGGTAGGAGAAAGATAGGGGGTTGGGGGTGAAAGTGAAGGGACTATTAGGAGGAGCAGGGATTTGATTATAGAAGGGTGTGGTCGCTGGTGCTGTTAGAGGTATGAGGGCAGTCATCAATTTCCGGTTCCTCACACTGTGGAAACGTTCTGCTTCTTGATGTACCTGAAAGGCAAGTAGGATTGTGGTTGATCCCTAAAACCTGGGAGAGTGACCACAGTGTCTAATGGACAACTGCTTGAAGTCAGCCACATAGCTTTTTCGAGAGAGGCTGTTGTTTTAGTTCTGTACTTTTTAAGTCTTCAAACGTTCATAAGTTTTCTTCAATAGTCGACTTAAAAATCGATTAATTTTTGTCTCATTTTATTTTTCTGTGATGAAGTTCTTGTTATCACTACGTAATCTATGCATTTTTGATTGATATTCTTATTTGTTTAAAACCACTACACCGGTACGTTTATTAAGCTTAAATAGGGCTTTTTGATTGTTGATCGGATACCCATGGCTTTCACATACTCTTTAATAAAGAATATAATGGGGTAGAATATGTAATAGGATTTTGGTTTGTTAAGTTCACATGTCTGGCTTCCTTATCTTTTGGGGTAGGCTTTAGTTCAGACAACTGTTTATACAAGTTATCAAACTGATATTCTAGATATAATCAGTTTAGTTTACTGTGTGGGATATGAAATTTAAAAGCTAAATATAATGCCTCTAATTCTTGTTTGGTCAGCTGAATATCAGAAAAATTCATGATATTCATTTTGGGTACTTCTGAAGAGTACTTTTTTTTACAGGACTTTGTTTAACCCACAATCCTTATAGTTTCTTCGTCTTTCGTAAAAATCTCTTGGTATTCATAATAACACTTTCAATGTTCAGTTAGGTTGTATTATTCTAACATTATTCATTAAAATGTTTGACCTCCGTATCAAATTAGTATTTCATGTAGTGACGTTCTAACAACCATTATTATGATCTTCATCGTGATTACTGAGTGCTTCACTCTGAATGAATATCAATTTTCATCATTTTGTCTATTGTCATTCCAACAATCGGTACATGTTTCCGTCCCACTTATTCCATAAATCTATAAATCGGACTAGTAATTTGTTGTTTGCATTTGTAACTGGTTAATTTTGGCTGGATATCGTTTTTAACTACGAAGCACTGGGCAGTTGTTTAATCGTAGTATGGAATTTAGGAGTGAACACCTACAATCTCACTTTTGATCGACTTTCAAGTCTCGTGGCGAACGCTTAACCATCAACACCACTGAACTGGTGTTCATTGGTAGTATTCCAGCTTCAATCAGTTTGTGGTATAACTCAATGATCATTCAATGCCATTAGTAATAATTACCTCACTCCTGTCTAGGTTAAGAAGTTTTTATCCGGGTTACAAATTAATATTTGTAACTTTGCTGGATCCTTTTGTTAGTATTATGTTCGTTGTGAAATGAATAGCGTATAATTACGAAGCCTTTTTTTGTTTTAATAAAGATATTATTCATCGCCTTGTCAAATTAAAGTAAGATCTCTGATCATTTCACATGTATTGAATAGGTCTGTTCCTGTGTCCCTGTTTTTTAATTGGTTGTTGTTATTTAGATATATGTTGCCTACTTTAGTTGTAGTGTTGGCAATAAATTTTTACGAAATTGCTTGACTTTCACTTAGGAACTTTTTACAACTGGTCGGTCGAAAAATGCTGAAACTCCTTCCATTCAACAAAGAGTTCCAGGTAAGGTAAATTTACTTCATTAGCAGCTAATTGCTTCAGTTTAATATTTCAGCACATTTAGTTTTATGAAATTTTAATATTTCTTAATATTTGTTTATATGTATGTGTAGGCTGAGTTCGGCCTACCACTAACTGAATTGTATAAACAGTTACTTATTTGTTTATGATCTGTCCAACAAATATACGAATCAGGGTCATAGAAACTTTATTCTACAAAATTTAAATTACAGTTCTTGTATCCAGTTCATCAGCAATTGTGTAGATACTTTACCACCTCATATTGTTATTGTTTCGTGCATGCAGAGGACTGACGGTAGTTCCTGACCTTGCAGTATCTTTGTAGTTCCACAAATAGTTCTAAACATTATTTTTGAATTTTCTAAAAGAGTCTAAAAAGTCTCCTTAAAAATTCCACTTTGAGTCATGTAAGTAGTGTAACTCATTTTAAAAGTACTGGACTTTCGACCCTATACACTTTGTGATATTACTCGGCTACTTAAGCTCCGAAGCAGTTGTAATTGCAGCCTAATAGTTAGAGTATAAAACTACTACTTGATTGATCATTTGTATCTTAGCTGATATTTCCAAACAAATTAGTTACAATACATTTATGTAGACTAACAGGCCAAATCATTTACCTTTTTCAACTATTTTTAATGCTAGTTACATCTCAACTCCTTTGGTTTCTATGTTGCTAATTTCTTGTTAATAGGCTAATCAGAATATTGTAAGGAAATTAGCGATATGGTAGTCAAAGAAGTTGAAACATAAGTAGCATCATAAATTTAAACAGCTAAGTATGAATTTTCATATCACAGAGTGATTCTCGTGAAACTACTAGAAACCGCAGAACACTGAACGACAGTCTTGTCCTAGTACGGGAATATCCAGAAATCGGAATCATGACCTGGTTTAGGACCTAACCTTCAGATTATTCAGTTGGTATTCAATAGTTTCATTTACAACCTCCGTCATTTTATTATGCTACACAATTATTATCCATGGTGACATATCTGTCTCTCGCTCAACACTGCTAAACTCCACTAGTCATAGTACCACATTATTATTATTATTATTATTATTATTATTATTATTATTATTATTATTATTATTATTATTATTATTATTATTATTATTATGAGACGTTATGAATGACGGTACACTTTGGAATGAGTGAGTGAAATTAAGGAATACAAAATGTGATCATACTTAACTCAAGATCTAGAAGAAAAATACTGAATACATTTCTTACTAAGACCAATTGTAATTTGATCATTATGCAAAACCTGATTCAGAAAACCGGCACATCCTGGCATGCTTCGTTCTAACATTCAGTAACTTTAGGGACCAATACTAAGGATTAGTTCTGACCGTCTTATCTTTTTTCAGACCTACTTTTTTCCTGATCACTACTAGGCAATATGTGGGACATTAGGAAGGCAGTACTCAGCCAATATATATATATATATATATCAGCATTAAGTATGTTTATATGGTCTCTGAGTACCTTAAACTTCCTAAATATCCTGGAAAATTAGTCGAAACTAGTAATAGTTCATACTTCAGTCAGCAAACTAGTAGAGTGATGGGAAGAAGTAAAATTCTAGGATTTGTAATCATTATGGTAAAATATTTCGTTTTTCGCTCCTCCTCTGAAACATATCCACAGTCACTACGTTACACTTCTCTCTTCTCTCCTTCAAGGTGGATTAATTCCTAATGGCTTATCAGTAAACAATCTCGTCCAAAATATTAAACTTTTTCGTGAGAAACGAGCCCAACTGCCTAGTTATAAGTGAGTTGTAATATAATATTTAGTATTGTATTGTGTGCTTATTGTTGTCTTTTTAGTGTATGAATGAATAGATATCTCAGTGTATTTTATTTACTGTTTAATATTCTTCAGTCACTATACTTCACTCGACTCTATCCAAATCTAAACAAACATTGATCAAAAGCTATGTATATATATATATATATATATATATATATATATATACTAGTAAATCTTAACACCGGAAGATGTATTAGTGAAAACACAAGATTTTGTACATAACTAGTGAATGTAGCTGTTTACATCGGAACTCTAACTCGGTGTAACCACTCCAATTACCAAAGCTACTGAGTCCTAACAGGTTATATATCTTCTGTTTTCAATATCCGGGAGTTCAGTTAATTATTATTTGATGCTGTATGCATTAACATCAGCGCACTGGGGTGTGGTTGGTGCATCCTGCTGACGAGTTTCAGATAGAAAGAAACAAAAGCATCTTTAATTACTATGTCAACCATAAACGAAATTCAACCAAAACTTGCGACTTATCTCGTTATCGAAACAATCCTCTCAGGATACGCATATGACAACAGTGACTCAGCCAATACAGTTGTAATCATCAATAGCAGGCGAATACGGAATTTTTTTAAGTGATGTATTAATACATATGTTTAAGAGTACGTTATAATAAAGAAGTTAGATCCACATCAAGCTCTCAAAAATTGATTTTCAGTAACATATAAAACTACTTCACATTAATAAGTAGTATAGAGGGATATGCAAAAGAAATCTAAGTTGATGACTTGTTTGGAGTTCAAAGCAGTGTACTCATATTTCTATCTGCGATAGTTTGGCAAGGTTAGAAGTGTCACTTTGCCTTTTCACTTTCAAAGTTCCATCTATTTTTTTATGGATTCTAAATAAATCAAGATATATGACATCTGTATCAATGCTGTATGTCCTAATGTATGTAGAGGTCACGCAATCACTCTTGAAATTACAAGATCTTACTAATGCCTGAACCATCGAACTTTTTAGTGAGTATCTAGACTAAATAGATCACTGAATAAAACCTTGGGGTTTTGTGAGACAGGAATTGGATTGAAGTCTCGATATGGACCTAAACATGGGAATATAGGTTCACTTGAATAATCTACCCTGGCTTCTCTTATGCATAGATTGATTTAAGCTGTCACTCCATTACGAGCATTCACATAGCTACCATGACACACAAAATCCCCAACTACTTCCTACAGCTTACTACAAAGAGTAGGAGCAGGCAGTCACTTACTTCTGAACCTCTGCATTCGTATCGTGGTGTTAAAGGTTAGGTCCCTTCAACTCTCAGGACTTACATATAACAATCGAGACTTTTTTTTTTCAAAGTGCTGAATATTTGCAACCGGAAATTACTGATCTTTATTTTTAATTCTAATATATTAAACAGTTTTCATTGACATTGTTTTCTTTCTTGATTTGATTTAGCAACTTGGTAGGTACAACACAAGCTCGTTATCAATCACCTTTGGTTCAAATGATGAAAGACTTGGTATTGGCTCGGGAAAATCCTTCCGAAGCTAGTCCTGCATTAAATGGTGTAGTTCGTAAACCGTGTTCATCTTTATCAGGAAATTGGTTAGGGGAATTAAGGTATTTTTTAACAAATATTTTTTCATTCTATTCGATTAATTCTGCTAATAAGTAGTATATTTCTAATTTGTTTTTTTTTTTGCATTTTCATTGCTTAATCATGTATATATAATCTAACTTCATTTGTCATTTTTTCTTTCGTAACTTATGAAGTGTATTTTATCTTAGCACATTTGCTTTTAAGGGTTTGTGCAGCGACTTAATGGATCACCTTGATCAACTCAAAAATCGGGATACTCTTCTTTCTGATGATCATTTCTACACACATTATTGTTCTGATCTTAAATAGTAACATCAATTCCTACAGGGTTGCAAATTACGCCTCATTGACGAGTACTAACTAACATCTAATCTCGAACAAATATTCCTCACAGATCTCATGGAACTATTCGGTTCGCATTACAACTGGCTTACTTGGTAATTAGGGAACATGCTTTGATATAAAGACTAAATTACAGGTTGAAAACTTGGAGACAGTTACTGCGAAATGCATTGATTCGCTTTCGCGTACTTGTATATTGCTAACCCACCAATTTCAGGTTGCCACAAAACTAGGCGTCTAATTCCATAACTAACAACTAATTGTTGTATTGATTAGACAGAACATTTATCAAGAATCGCACTTTAAAAATAATATTTCTTTGCATTCACATTTTATTGGTCATCATATAGGTTGTCACAGTTCAGTGCATCATGCTACAAATTGATCATACTCATTTTTTCTTTCATACTGTTCAGTACTGTTCATTTGTAACAATCGTATCAGTATTCTGGATTGGATCAATTTTCAGCAACTATGTCGAACCCCCCCCACCGACCTACTTCCGTTTTGGTAGCCGAATCATTAGCCATCACACTTAATGTATGACTCGTTGCTGAGTATATACATATGTATCTGGTAAAAGGGTTACCGTTAATGGTGCACTATTTTCGAAAATTCCTATAGTCGTATCAAACAGTCGATCGATCTTTCTGACTACCTGTTTCATGGTTTCATGTCTGTAAACAGTTTTATTTTGTAGTTAGAAAAAAGAGAGAACGTCACCTAAATCGTTTTCACATCTTTTTCAGTTATAAGAAACACAAAACTTGTCATATGTATGCCTTAGCTCATATTGCGAACCACATTAACACGGCTAGATAACATTGACGAAATAATACTAGAAATTAGTTCAGCAAAAGGAATGAGAAGTCATGCATGACAGAAGAATGGAACCTAAGATGTTAGAGTGATTGCACTTGCTCCACTGGGACCGATTCCGAACCATGTCATCCAAAGTCTCCTACTTATGATCGTGATTGTCTCGCGAATCCTAACCAGTTAGTCTATACCTATCAACACGATTCATGCAAACAGTTAATGAATTCATTGACTGATGGTACGTCCCGGTTAAACTGCCCCTAGTTTTATTTCATCCTACTAGTACAACGGCCCAGATCGTTAATCAAGCTGGGCTGTGATTGTTCATAGGTAACATTTGTCCCAACCATCTCAGTAGATGAAGCCTCACTACCTCATCGTGTGACTCCCTATCTTTTCCTAGCACTCAGTACCTGTTCAGTAATACCAAGGAAAACCAAGAGAGATTCCAAAGACATGATCAAAGGCCTGCAGCTTACGCATCTCCTTTATTTTCATAGTATTTTTTTTCACAGCTGCATAGGTTCGTACAAAAGAGATTGCCGTGCAGTATATTTATCCTTTAGACAGCAGACGGATAACTCACCTTCACCACAACTGACGCAAGCTGATAAATGCCATGAGATTTCTAAGGTAAGTGAAGTAGCAAACGAGCCTAACTACTTCACTTAATAATCAGTCTAGAGAGTAATCCAGCCCAGTACTGAAGTATCATTATTTATAGAAGGAAATATGTATCCCAAACATGTTTTAATTGTTACCCAAAGTATTCAGGTGACTGTATATTGCCAGTATCGTCACCGAATAGGACAATATCATATGCATAAGTGAGCCTGGCTCGTAGCAACCCCTTGAGCGCAACTCCAGAGCTTAAAGGACAACTTTCGGAGACAGGTCAGACACGATTTTTGTATGAGGACTTTTAAATGCTCCAATTTTGTTCAGGTAGAGCCTTTTCTACCAGAAATGGTAAGCCAAGGTATGTCTTCTTACGACCAACCTTTAAATTAATTCTTCTGTTCTGAGATTGTATCATTGCTACATTGCTAGTTTTCTGATGAAAACAGCTTACTGCAGTCATACCTCTGACTAGTGGGAAGTACGACTTTGTAGTCGTCTAACTGCTTCCCAGCCTACATTCTTGGGATTATAAAATCAAATTAATAAGTTTTATAATCAACCTAGGACTTTTTGCCCATCATCATAAACAAGCCTGACCACTGCGTCAAGGTATAAGTTACAGCTAGTTTAAAATTAATGCAAATTAAATGATGACACTGTCGGTGTTTAACGTAATGAATTATGTTGGTTTATCTGTCACTTTAGCAAATCAAGAATCAATAATTTCCACCTTCACTTGCCAACTTTATTGTTATATTCTTCATATTTTTAAAAATGTCTGTTGTTTTGCTTTGTCTAGACTTAAATTTTACTACCGTTTGTTTCTGATTTCTTTTCTTTTTAAACTTATTTGTCGCATAGTCGATTCATTCGAATCCCTGGAAGCAGTAGTGTTGGTACTGGTGTCGGTGCTGGAAATGAAAAATTTCCTCTGTATAAGTCTGATTACATTATTCTTATACCCATGGGTACTGGTAGTTTCCCTATACGATTATGTCGTGAACTATTTGAAATCAATTCGTCACATTCGATGGTGATGAATAAGTCCAGTCCTACGATGTTTAAAGTAAGTCACATTGATTAGTCACGAAATATTATCAAATATTATGCTTGTCTAGCTAATATAAATGAGATTAGATGCATGCACTATATTTTCGTCCTGGAAATAGTCAGCGGTAAACTCTAGATCTATACCTGGAGGTTCAACTATTACCGAGATATTTCAATGTTAACCTCTTAAGCTAAATGGTCATAGGGAGTATAAGTCATCTCAAGGTTGTAGGTTCGTCTAAATGACGAAAGTTAGCTGTCACGAAATCTTGATGGAGTAATGTTTTCTATTGACTTTTCCGAAGCGTTTAACATCATAATAAGCTGACTGTTCGCGGTAACAGTAAAAACAGTTAGTGTAAGATCTATGAGCGCGGTCGTACTGCATAAGGGGAGTTGTGTAGTAGTTCTAGTATGGTGTTTCCCTAAAGCATCCGGTGTCAAATTAACTAAACAAGTGGTCAAATTAAACCAAAATACAAGCACTCAGAAAATTGAATTTCTTCCTATTGCCCATCCGATAAAGATTAGACAAAATTTGTCATTGTAAAAGTTACTGCTCAATTTTGCAAAAATACATCAAATAAGGCAGTAATCATAAATTGTCTGGCCTCTATGAAGAATCACTTATTGCTATACTTGTGTTTAATTCTTAAGAAGTATGCAATTATTAAGTAAAGTTATTTTTTGATGTCACAGAGTGCTAAACATAGTGACTATTTGACACTTTCTTTAGTCACCGTGAACTAAGCTCACCAGATACGATTCACAAAGTACGCTTCTGTTTAGATAAATAGACATATGGTAGGTCTACAATTTGAAATAGCCCCTGACATTACTATCATTTTTAGAATAATGTGGATTAGAATTGGGCAACTTATACTACATTCCGCAGATCAAGTTGATGTAAGTACACCTGATGATTCCCTGGAGATTATTGGTATAACTGTGTGCTTAATTTGTATTTAAGAATGTAAATATGAACTGAGTAACTAATATGTTTAGTAATAATTCTAATTTACTGGGTTTATGAATGGTCTCTGATGAATTGGTTTCAAAGTGGCTAAAAAAGTGATTTGATCGATCTACTGCGTGATTAGAATCATCCTCTCGAGCGTGGTTACCTGTGTATGTTACTCTGCTTGCAATAAGTTTCTCTATGTTCCATCATGTGGCATTTATTATAACAATGGTCTCTGAATGGGCATAACTTAACTGTATCATGAACCGCAGTTCCAGCATTTGGACGGAAAGGGAGGTTTATTTTCCCATAATAAGTTACAGTAGCAGTTGTTAGAGTATTTGAACGAGGACCAAGTTTATTATAAGCCGCATAAACTTCAAACCAACCATAGCCACCAGACTGGACCAGCGTAGTGTCATGCTTTAAACTAATCAACTATTGATATTCTACTGCAATTTCTTTAAAATACAGTGTTGGGTCCCGGTCGATGCAATGTCTGGAAACGTTAGTGATTGTAGGCTGGAGATAAGTATTGAAGATTTGAATCGATCCTCACATAGGTCTTTTAATTTACAACGTTAACAACATGATTTTAAAGAATCACCTGCTTCGTTCACAGTTAATTTCAAGTAACGATACGGAACATTAAGCAACCAAAGTGTTGGCTGAGAGGTTTGGAGGCTTTACCGAACGTTCTATCACTTGGGTTTTACGGCAAACTTAAATTACAGTATTTGTCTAGTTCTGCTGTATCAAGCTTTCCGTGTAAAAGGCGTCATCCTGAGAAGCCAAATAATATACAAACAGATCTTCGTGTTTCCAGAAAGTTACATTTGTCTCCGTGATAATAGATAAATTCAAATGAAGGTGCGGCTCTAGAAACCGGAAAATATAATGTCGCTTCAGGCACTGTTTTGGAGTTTATAAATAGTTACATTAATCTCCCTTAACAACGTCTCCCATTTAGTAGAATCCATTGTCACCACTCAACATCGCCAACCGATCTGTCCGCCTTCGTCTATTTAGGGAAACTACCCACCGTAAATTCGCTAACTTATGAATTGATCTACGTGAACATATTGAACACTTGTAACTACTGACCCAACAATTCACCAACAGAATTTCCCCTTCCAAAGCCAATTTGAGGAGACAGGAACTACTTTGGTATTCATGTTTTGCTAATTAAGTTTGGCACCTTACACTAATAAACATGTTTCATTGCATATGACTGGTTGTAGAAAGACAACCATTAAAAGTTAGGATACAGTGATTATCCTAGGTCCCTCCAAGCACCAAATTTGTAAGCACTTCTAACTTTAGTCATTTTGCAAGTATCATCTATTGTCAATAGTTGACAACTCTTACATTGGAGATAGTTGAGCTCTACTAGTCACAGTTTGGTCCTTTATAAGGTCCTAGATGCTGAATTCTAGACTGGAGCGAAACAGCTGCCTATTGCTCCTCAGTCTTCAATGGTTAGTTTACAATGTAAATTATATAGCTAACAAAATAAGTTCCTCAAATCAGTTTGTATTTTTGCTTTTCATTATACCGTTTAGCTTAAAATTATTACCAGTGGCTTCAGTGGCGGACGAGCAGGAATTTCCAGTTTTTTAAATGTAGATATGTAATTATCTTCTTAGCTTAACATATATCAACACATATCTATTTGATGTGCCAATTATTTTCTCCAGTTTTTGTATTTTATGCATTATTTGGCCTTACTTTACTACTTTCTATTTGTAAAATGAATGTAACTACGGTGTCTACCTTAGATCTATAGCTGTTTCTTATTTTTGATCTGAATAATTTTCTTTCATTTTCATGCTAACTTGTTTTTAAAAGAAACTACAATACTTCATTGGTGTGAGGGTGGTTTTAAATGAGAATAATTACAATTGTGATTATAGGCTTCAACTATGGTATTTATAGCTTCTCATTAAATGTTGTTTAACTCAGTTATCGGGTACAGATTTGTGTAATTGACTTAACAACATACTCTAAATGTGTTGACTATTCATACTACCTGACTACTAAAACTGAAGTAGTTGGAGCGCGGTTTGTACATGTGGCTTATTGACTGATAGTCAGATAACTTAATCACTGGGTAACCGCTCTATAGGTCATAGCCAACGAAAAATTTAGAATACTAGTATTACTCATCGGTTAAATTAAAGTGATTTTGTGGAGGTTGGCGTTAGTTTGTTGACCATATTCGTCGCAAACTGATCTCAGCTATGTGCTATTAAAAACCAAGGCTCACTTAAGTACTCTTTCATCCTAGTGCAGGATTCCTTCAGACAAGCCAAGAATAAGATAGTTAATACCAATTAGGTTGGAAGATCGTCACACTATATCACAGATTGATTTGAGTTGAGAATCCTAGTATTGATCACAGGTCTAGTGGTGCTGATGGTTAAACATTTACTTTGAGACCTGATGACTCTAGAGTTAATCCTTAGTGAGATTGCGTGTGTGCATTGTCACTCTAAAATCTCATACTTAAACGAAACAGCTGTCATTCACTTCTCTAAGGACCTGCAAGCCACGATGAGATCACAGTGTTTCACAATTTTAATTTAAGTGAATTCGCTATAAAACACTGCAATCATCTAGTACAATCATTGTTCGATAAATCCAAAGATTGTTAGTAACTTGAATTAAGTGGATTTAATCGGTGTATTTTATCAATAGGGCTTAGCTGTGTGTTTTGCTTCATGTCATCATTGAATATGTTCATACAATAGGATAAACCACAAAACATCATAATTGTTGATAGCAGTCAATAGATATCCACAAAGCCAGATACTTTGATATTTGTCAACAAAACGTGTTAAAATCCTCAAATAACCGATGAAGACTTTGACACGAGCAATGCTAACGTCAACCTCCTGTAGAACTGATCAGTATCAACTACCATGAAGCGTATTCCCACGATTATCTTCTGATTGCCTATATCAATCTAATATTTTTAAAAAACGTTGTGTATGTATTGTCGAGTCACATAAACTGGAAACTATAATACTACTTGGTCGATAAGGTCCCATCACTATGGTTCTAAAATAAATTGGATGAGAAGCATCCTTCTGATGTAAATTTATTTTTGTTTTTCTACAAAAGAGATGTATGATTGTTCTGAAAATAGCTTGTACTTATGATGATACATCTGGTTTACGCGAGTAGTGATTAGTTAAACATGAGCATGGAAAGACAGGTGTCAAATCACAATCGGGTGATCAGAAAGTTGCTCTACATTTCGTTATATTTTGGACTCGCCAGATGGACATACTTTGATCATAGTGCTGTTGTTCACACTAAAGTCTTACACATCAATAAGAGGACATTATAAGCTCTTACAAATTAATGAAGTAGTTCCGTTACAATACTTCCCTTAACAACAAAAATAAAGGCAATACAGTTACAGTCGATAAATTTTTCCTTATGTTTTAACAGAATTAAAATAATTGGTTATTGTCAGTATAATTCTTTTCCAAGAACGATTTCTATATCCAGCACTGACTCTACCTTGGATTTATCTGTTTATAAACATTTACGCAAACAAACAAAGACATTTAGCATAACAAGCACTTTAACTGGTCACTTCTTTCCTTTACTGTATTTTTTTTGTTTCCTACCTTTGACACTTTACTTCAATCACTGTCGATGTGTCGAAGTTCTTTGCCTGTTCTTTGATTGTTGATAATCACAATCATAACGGTGATGATTCCAATTTGAACAAGTAAAGAATGAACAAATTATGATACCGAAGAACTAAAGTGTATTAGTCAAAAAGAAAAAGTATACCGGTAATGTAAGCTTTAGGAATATCAAGTGTAATCTAAAATACTGTTAAATTAAACTAGTGACTATTAGTAATTCTTCAGCACAAGTATGCCATTTTGAGTTAAATTATACCTTCATGTATATCTCTTTCGTAACTATCTAAAAAAAATACATTCAAATATGTTCCAAGGGTATTTGTTTGTCATTCATCACGAACTCAAAAGTTTTCTGTCCATCCATTGTCAAAATGAAAATATGTGTTTAGCTTACCCAGATCACTATGTGATTTTGTTGTTTTACTTATATTTTGCAAGGTGCTAATAACAGGCTGATCACTAATCCGTCCCATAACGCAGGTATGTGATTTAGTCTTGTATATACTTGGGATAAAACAAGAATGTGGATAATTAGGCCCAATAAACGGTAAATTATGCTTAAGAAGGTTGCAGAGGTAACTCTGATGAAGAACTGTAGAAATTTCAAAACACGCATAGATTTTATAACTTAAGTCTAGGGACGAAAGACTTAACAACTAAGTTAGTGGATCTCTTCAAATTTCTCAAGTTAGGTGGCACATTGCGATGTAGAAAAATTTATTCGATGAAATATTCTCGACATAATTTCATGCATAATGTAAGTGAGAGTCTAAACTTTATGTGTGGATGTCAGTCCCAAGTAGGCACAGTGGTAAACCAAACTTTCAGTTAAAATGCTTATTGAGGTTGGGATAAGATTCGAGTTAATAATCTAAGTCTGTGTCCAAAATAAATGTGTAACACCCTTATCTGTTCCATGGCCTTATAAGACATGATAAACAACATTCACAATTCTTTGCATCCTTCACTGTTTCTCCACCCCTTTCATACCTCTTCTCTATCTAATTGACCATATTATTTTTACACCTAGTTTTGAACGATTATTGTTGTTTTGACAAGTTTAATTTCACACCGTTTTGACCTACATCCAACTTATAATTGCTCGTATTTATCTTTTATTGGAATATGTATTCATGTTGTTTTGTTATTAATCTGCTTATCATTATTGCTACCGATTTACACCTTTCACCTATTATGATTAGTTATGTAATCTACCTGTTTCATTCTAATCATTAACTCATAAATTGCCTTCATTGGTTTAATAATTTACATATTTGTATTCCCTTATGTGTTGTTTCTATTATGAGGTGAACACTATGCCTAAAAATGAAGAAATTTACATCCTTGAAACAGGCAACTACACTGTCAGTACAAAGTTATCAAGTATGATTTCGTCTATAATTTGTTAGTAGTTCATCATTTTGGGATAGTTTTTTTCTGCAATGGACTGAAATCGGTTGCAAAAAATTTCAGACAAAGCTGAACGCGTGATTCATCTTAGTTTGGGCCACCTCAGAGTCATGCGCATGTATGATCTTGCACAGGAATCAACCTGAAGTACTCGTCACAAAAAAAATATAGTCAAATTTAGCTAGTGTATTAGAACCTATTAATCCGTACCTTTACTTTCTATGGTATTTAATATTATTAGGATCTAAGTTAATGTTACAAGTCTTCACCTCTTGTGAAAATTAATTTGACTGTACCTCATCGTCTTTTGTTTGACATTACATGATCACTTAATTGTGTAAGACAGTGTATATCTTTAGCAGTATATTACATAATAATATTTGGTGTAATCATTGGTAATAATAGTAGTTAATTAAATTGTCTACTCACCTGCCAAACAGCTATACAGATACAAACAATTGAAATCCGAAAGTTGCCTGATTTCGTTATACCAGTAAGTTTAGTTAAGCATCCCTACATTGAATAAATTAGTATACACTGTCACTAAACAATGATATAAAGAGTTGATTACCTTCTTTTCAGTTGCTTTCATTCCACATGCAATAATTGGCTTATAATCAGAGAAATCGTCAACGCTTAGTTTACCACAGCAGTCAAACTAAAAAAAAACAATCAGGTAGTGGTAATTGTTACTTCAAGGTTATGAGAATATTAAGTTTGTGAATGACCCTACATAAGTAAAAGTAAACAGCAGCATCTCCATTTAACATACCAAATGAACTCAAGAGGTAGATATCTTTCAATTTTAAAGAGTAAAATGTAATGATACATAGATTAGAAACTTGAGTATTACCAATGATTAGACCAAAAATATAAATGTGATATGTAGACGAAACATTCGTCACCACCAGAAAGGATGAGTTGAAAAATGTCAAAAATATGATTAACAATATCGTTAAATTTACATTACAAATTGAGTCAAATAACAGGCTATCATTCTTGGATGTGTGGATTACGAGAACGGATACTGAAAATCTGAAGATTCAAGTGTACAAGAAACCAACCTACACCGGTCATATTCCCAATGACATTGGCAACAACTCACAAAGTCAACTACGTGCAAACTGTAGTCCAAAGATCGAAAACATTGTAGCACACTTATTACACGAAGGAATGAAGAAAAAACCTAATAGCCGCCTTCCGGGGGAATGGCGATTCACGCAACTTTATCAAGAAATATCTCTTAAGATCATCAACAACGAATCATCTTACCATGTATGAAAGGTGTATCATAAATTACAACCAGACTATTGAGGCTGTTAAGAATAAACGTGGCTCATTTGAAGATAGTTCATTCAGCCAATTCCTTATCTAGCCATGGTTACACCAAATACTAACTTAGTATTTTATAAGTGTGCTTAAATATAGATTGTGGCTGTCAAGTGAATTTCAGGATGTGTGTTTCATCATATTTGACGCAACCGCTTCAACATTGGAATGTGATTGGTAAAATAGCTAGAGTTTTAGATATGAAGAAATGGATTCTTCTTGAATTCCAGACAAGATAACTTTAATCATACTTGTCAACTAACATTATATTAATGTTATCCGTTTATGATACACATGCGACAACCTTTAACAATGACTAGAAGATACAAGCGCATTCAACTTGATCTTTTCCAGTTTATTATGTTTGAACGGTAACAGGAGGCTAGAAACAATCCGTAAATTATGAGTAAGAAATACATTTGATAAGCTTTAAGATTGGTCAATTTTCGATGGTTGGTGTTAACTGGCAGAAAACCCTGGAAAATCTGAGTTTCGTGATATTTGGTACTTATGAGTAAAGCCTACCGGAAGTCTAGGAGGAACTGGAGTATCTGGTGTATTCAATCTTACTCAGTTTTCGGCTTGTGAATGCTACCACTGATCTATTTGGACTGTGACTGACCTTCTGTAGGACTAAGATGCATACATTGATCAATTACAAAGTGGTGACTATTGTCTTGTTTGATTAGTCCCTCTTATCCAAATCGAATTCCACAGAACTTGAAACGTGTCTTTCAAGCCGATCGGTAATGAACAGAAGTATTAACTTTGATTCAGTTTACAAACCGATATAGAAGTAATCAACCAACTACATGATCAGAAGTGAGCGAAACTAATGGGAATAAGTGGACACATCAACACAATAATCTGAATAGAAGATCATCAGAACATACTGACTAAATACTTAGGGAAAAGTCAAAACTTTCACTTCTATTTGCAATAAGCACTAAAGTTGATACCCAAAACGATAATCAAAGCTACGTTATCAAACCAACCAGCTTAGAGAACTCAACATCACTAAAATCATATACTTGAGCTACAAATCTCCACCATCTTTAACTCACTTTATACTGAATGTAATTTAAGAATTTAGTTTCTTCATTCACCATTAAACGCTTCTCATCATAGTTTTTCACTAAATTATCAAACATTTCATCAAGTTCAGAATGGATCTGAGAAAAGAAGATTGAATAAGAACTATACAGAATGAAATAAGTGTATTAATCAACATTGAATCTATAGGAGTTTGGTTCGAATTATAAAATAGGGGTGAGTTTGAGCTGTCCATAAAACGATCTTAAGGAATTCGACTCTAATTTCTCTTACTAATTAGAAAGCGGCTACTGTAACTGAATAGTTGACAGTAAAAGATAAGAATACCAAGAATGATATATAAATTTGATATGGTTGTTGAGTTCATTTGGTTTTCCTACAAGTTCTTATTATATATCAAATATAATCAATGTATAAAATTGCCATAAAGTTATATGTATTCTTAAACAATTATGGAAACACAAAGAATGAATATAAGCATCTCCAAATAGCCTTAGCGGCGTTAGTCTTGATACAGATTAATAAATCTACAAAATGTTCTTTGCCAAAAACAACATAATGAGAATGACATTTATATATTCCCCCCTCCCCCTCATTCATCTGTATAAACAGTTGTTTCTCGTAGAATTAATTTTTCACTAGTGATATGTCAGTTCTTCTGGGTTTTTGACTTCCAGGAAGTGACTTGTATAATGTCTTGTTAGATATTCTGAAAGCTTACTTTAGCTGAAGAACAGATTATTCATTTATTACAGCTAGATATTTACATTTTCATACAATTGACTTGTACTTTCTAATGCCGTAAAAGTATGCCACCGTCTGATAATCGCTTAGGTCACATTCATTAATACTGAATTACTGTCGTAAGATTAACCACAAGCTAATGTACAATATCATTTGTTTAAAAGGGACCTGTAATCATGGAAATGAGTCCGTTTCCATAGAATTCTTTTACAAAATATCCATAACCATTGACCACAATCATATTCCATATTTCTCCGTAACACTTCAAGAATTTGTAAATGTTTCTCCACAATAAGCATTTATGGTTCAAATATGTGTCATAATTTCCTTATAGTGTAAGTTTCCCTGAACTTATTCTTTTTATAGTATTCAATAATCATCAATTAGCTGAAATTACCTGTAATGTCTTTATTATGTATTGTTTGGAAAATCTTCAGTGATTCTCCTTTTTAATAAATGAGTTAGTGTGCTGTATATTACAGTATATTTTCCATTAAAGTTAATATTTTATACTATAGCTTATACTATTCATATATTTTTCATCTGGCATATTTACTGAACTATACTGATATGTTTATAAAGGTCAGTTGCGGATAACTTCAGACGATTAAAATTAGATCTTTATTGAAGATTACACCTTTAATTTATTTCACTCATCTACTAAATGAACAAAGAAAAACAATAGAAATTTCTGAATACTATAAAAACACAATGTATGTAACCACAGTCTATTCAATCAATTGTAATCTAATAAAATATATCCAATGAATTAAATGATGAAAGTAAAATGAACTTACATTTTCAGAATATTTTGATGACCATATACCACAACCAAATAAACAAATTCCATTCAATATGAGAATAATGCAAAACTACAAATCATGGAATGTAAAAAATAAAAAAAAAGATAGTTAAGATCTTGTTTGTTAAGAAAGACTGATAGAATCCAATCTTGAAAATCTATAAAAGGAATATGTATACTTGAATTATTACGATAATATTGTGTTGGGGATATTAGATCCTCAGAATTCTCTTGGCAAACTTGTTATTTTTGTGATTTAATTGTGTGAATTAAAATTTGTTGTTTTCGCACCAAAAAGTTTCTTTCCCGCCTTCAGTTCATGTTTCCTACTTGGCAAGATGCTAAATCTTATTGGTTCATTGTTTATTTTAGTACGCTATTTATGACATACCAAGGACGCTCTCTTTGTCCTGTACATATAAGCATGAGTTTTGTGTGTTGAGATCGTCTACCAGGCTGCCTATGGAATTAACCGGTTCTTGCTGACTTTGGACTTCTTACTCTAGTTAGCTGGGCTGGAGCACTGTGGAATAGCTTAGCTTCCTGTTATTGTGTAGCTGGTCTTACGTTCGTTAGCAGGTATCGAGGTGTCACCTTAATTCGCGAATCCTTAGCATATTGTTAATTACATTCAGTGTTATTTAACAAGAACATTTTAGATGTAAGCATATTTAACTATAACAAAGCGTTATTGTAAATATGAACAGCTAAGTTGACAAAGCGTCAATACCTCCATTTATAGTGCTGACAACTAAAGAAATACGCTGTAAACAAGGGATTAAATGTGATCTTAACAATAAAGCAAGACTGATAAACAACCGACTTGAACTTAAGACTTAACACATATTGAATGTATAGGATGAATGCAGCTAATTAAGTCTTGTAATGTGTAGGTCATTCACAAGAAGTGGAAGATAACCGATCACAAAATGGAAGATCAGATGTGTGAATAGGAAATATCAAGTTCCGTTGAACAAAGTAGTAAGACAATTTCTTAAAAAGGAGAGGAGTGGCAAGTAATACACGAAGACACATATATAATAAGAAAATAGTTGGCCATTCAGAGCATACCAAACTATATCACTCGTTTTGCAGGTAAGTTATTTACATGACTAAGTGTTCTAGTGGACACTATGAGGATAATTAAAATGATCGGTGTATACATAGTTATTACTAGAGACATTAAACATATTCAGTTGATACTCCTAAATACGATAATAAGTGGGTTCTGGAACTCATTGTTATGCACTATACAAAAAAGCAATTAATGATAACTAAGTACACAAATTGTTTTGGTCAAGCATGAAATAGATCAGTGGTAATGTCTCAAATAGTCCAGCTGCGTAGTCCATGTTCTCATCCTGCAAGAAGGGTTAATTACTTGAATATGGAGTATACACCTTCTTGTGAACCAGAAACTGGCACAAAATCTTTATCAAGTAGGGTTTCGTGTTGACTGCACGCACCGAAATAACATCAAGTGAAAGGGTAAGATAAAATTAAAAAATTAATAACAATAACATTTTCAGAATATATTAAATTCAATGTATTTCTTTGCATCCATTCTCATCAGCTACATAGTTCAGATAGTTGAGTTTAGATAACCTGATATATTAATAAACTTGCACATTAATAAATGAAATGTTTATCTGAAAATGTTGAACTGAATACCATTTCAATGGTTTTAAGACTTAGATGTTCCTTAGAAATCGTGAGCGCCCCGGGTTCGATTGCTTCAGGACAACAAGCGTACACTTCTGATGAGTCCTGTGCTAGGATGAAATGAAGATAGACTGTTCCCTGCCTTTAATTAGTATTTTTTTAAAAATGCTAATCTTTGATGAATGTCGCCTATAACTGAAAATGCTTCTCACGAAACGGCTGAATCTGAAATAAATTTTATTTGAAGGAAGTTTGAGGATTTATTTTACAGATTAGGGATGCAGCAGAGGTCGAAACTAATACGACAATTTCAATGAATGTAAAAGATGAACTTACCACTACTGACATACATCTTGACTTTGATAAAATTCCAGCCCAACCAAACGGACTAGAAATTAGAATAACTATTCCACACGTACATGCCACGTATGAACCTGGTTTGGAAAGTACCAGTAAACAACAATAATATATCTTAGATATACAGCGACACTGGATAATCAGATTCATGCAAAAGACATATAACAAATATTTGATGCCATACAACTTTGGTTGAAAAGCTGCTATCCTCGTGAATAATTTCACAACTACCTGAAAAGTTTCAGTAGATGATTATAACGTGTTACTTCAGAATGACCTAGAATAAAAATGTAGATTCAGTAGTTTTTAACCTAATTGCTTGCTATTAGGTCTGAAGTTTCTATTTTTTTATCTTTGAAATGATCGTGGATAGGCACTGCTAAAAAGTTCTAAACTAGGTTGATATAGTTGTTTAGTTCCTTCCGATTTGTAATGATAATAAAGCTGAAGTTAGTCCACGGTGTAAGCCTGAAAAAGTAAAACCTATATGCTACATCTCAAAAATACGTCATTTGATGACCATCATATGACCATGTCATATGATGACCATACCATATATGAAATTATTATAGTAGTTATTCAAGAAACCTCCATATAAACAGCGATCTTTGTTATCAACCCAGTAACTAATATCGATTGAAGAAGTAATACAAAGCACAGAGTGGGTATAATCTTACACATAAACCAAACTAGCTACACTTTTAGGTTACAATAATCTAAAATGAAAATGCACTTCATGAAATCTATCAGTACATGCATTCACACATGAACATTAAAGTAAACGAACTCACCAGTAAATAATTCTAGATTATATTTTTCACGAAGAATATGATACTCACTATAAGTGATTTCATAAATGCCAACACTTAATACAATACATCCTGTAATCTAAACTCTCATATAAAGATTAATTCTATGAAATACCCAATAAAATGCATTGAATATAATTGCACAATGTATAATCCATTTATTCCATAGTAACATTAGTTAGTAGGAAATCACTTCCACAATGAACAATATCTTAGAAATGTTATGTAATTCATAATGATTATATAATCAAAATAACCAATGTAAGTTGACTAAATCACTATTGATACAAAACTAACTAACAATGAATATTGTAAACTAGGTGAATAAGTATAATCTCATTAACATGTATAGCATTATTATTAAGAGTTACATTGGAAGAGTTGATTATGTTGTATAAACCAATGTATGCATAGACAACATGACAAATTAATGTTACCTACATACGTTGAATCATCATGTTAGACTAGTGAATAATAGAATGTATAACTTGAATGAATATGTACATTATATACTAAATGTATATTAGATAAGTCTATAGGATTGTATTATTGAATAACAAAGAGAGTATGCAAATACTTAATGAAGCCTAATGTTTGTAAGAACAATTACAGTTACATATTATCGATCAAGCTAATTGAAGATGATATTCGATTTTTTTTTTCTAGGTTCAAGGTGTCTGCATAATAATTAGTGGTTTTGTGGTCATTAAATTGTAGGTTCGAATCCTGTAATTTCTAAGTAATAGGTTAGTGCAATTATCACAAAAACATATAGTGTCAAATCAATTCTGAGCATATGACAAATTGTCGTCTACATTTGAAACCGCAAGTGATACTAGTCAAGATTGCCGATTATCTTTATTTTTGTTGAATTTCATCACATACTAACTAATCGGAATAACGATTTCGTCGTATGAATTTTCAGGGATTGATTTCCTATCAATAGGTATTTTTATTGACTTGTAGTGTGAAGATGACATAGTCCTGGTTAATGAAAACACTGATAAAATGCACGATCTTGTTATAGCAGCCTAGCAACAATTGTAAGCATATTCGGGAAGTGTTCCTCACCCCTTTCCCTCTAAATATAAACTGTTACTTTGGGACTGATCTAGGTCACAACTTCAGCCTAGTTGAGCGAACTGACTATTTTACTTACCTTGGAAGTCTGATCATCCCTAAAGAAACCTCGGCATAGATTCGGAAAGCTAAAATACGTAACCTATGCGTAGGTAAGGTAAACGTCTGCTAGTAAAAGAACAAGTGTACGTTTCGGCAGTCCGTTTTGTCTTACTGAATGGATGTAAAACATTCCATGGTATTCGGAAGTTAATGACATCTGCTCACAGATGCCTTCATAACATCTCTCGATTCTGTTGAGGATATCGGGTAAGGAACGATGAGTTTAACGCAGGGTATTAATAAAACATGATAGCCCTGATGACGTGGTTGTGACTAAGTTGATAGGGACATGTATTACGTATACTTAACCACCTCTCACCCCTATGAGTAATTCTGACTATAGTTGAAAAATAATGGAATAAAACTGGGAGTGACCAAATCAAAACTGCATCAAGCAACGATGTCACTGACCACTGGTCTAAAACGTGCTGGTATATGAAGACTGTGTGGTTGGGATTCTTGCTACTGTCTTAAACAATGGTTGGAGACTGGGTAACATGGTTTAGAATCAATCACAGTAGCTCAGGTGCAATCACTTCTCACCTTCGCTCAACGGATGCCTTTCCTTTTTTCTAAATCATACTGCTAAGTTCACATTTTACCTTACTACTACTGACGTTATTACTGCTTTTACTACTTTGATACTTGTCTTATTGTACTTATGAGGTATGGTAGCTTGGATATAACTGGATGATAAATAACGTAACCTAAAGCCCAAGGCATTAATTTGTATTAAATAAATGAGTTGCTAGTAAAATTAGAGTATATGGACTAATTTATGCAAATCTTAAAAGAAAATGAAGCCAACTTTAACCAATGGATTGTAAACAATTACAATGAAAAATTATGTGACATTTTTAAATGTTTCACAGATTTCTCAAGGTTACATAGCGGTTCCCTTGATTTAAAATCGAAGATAAGAACAACAAAAGTTTTGATTGATATAAATCATGTTTCCGAAAAATGTTACAACCATGACAACTAAGAATGAAGAATCACTATTTACTGTATCGAAAATGAATGGGACTTATTAATTATAACTATCATCTGTTAACTGACAGGTTTCAAACCCTGTGACATTTAACTATGGATGCACACGACTGAGTAGTTTAATTATTCCTTGTTAACATGTATGATAGTAGAACTGAATGATTGAGCTAAAGTTGGTCAACTTTGGAAGTGATCTTGAGATCATTTTCGAATAAGTTAAAGAGTAGATTATGAAAATGATTGATTCTTATGAGAACAAGTAATTATGATTAGAATTTAGCTTTTAATTTGAATATGACTAACTTGTGTTGTATCAACCAATAAAAAATGTTTAATTAAAAGGTGAAAGATATTTCCCCTCTATGAAATGATGTCATAGTCAGGTATTTTTATCACATGGTATTGGTTTATGACATCAAATGAAAGCAACTCTAATCTCAATTCTAAACTGAACTGTTAATTTCAAATGTAAACCATGAAAACTGATATTAATTGTAAATACTAACCGTTAAGAAATAGAATAGGATGGACTTGCAAAGCAGCCATCCTCTTAATAGTAAGTTACTATTAAATAATATAGATTGATGGCTGTAAAATGATTTGGTTAAAAGTAAGTCTAATAGTATCCATTAATAACCATTATACTTAATGCAAATAATTAAAGTATAATCTTATAAGCATTGTAGTCTACGTAAATTAATACATCCTGCTGTCCTATGCTTCTAGAGAATGTCCGGTAACTACCTTATGATGTTTATATTTTATAAAAATAAATACTTGGTTCTAGGTGAATTATATTGAACAAGTTTCAAAGTAGGCAACAAATCAAGTGATTTGATATGGCTAGCGCTATATTGTGATGAAAGGTGGTTCAAGAGTAGTCTATAGGAGACCTAAAACCTAAATTTATTGCTATTTAAAGCTTATTAGCAAGTTATATATTCACTTTTTAAGGAAGTTGATGCTAGATGGCGTATTCGATCCCAAGTCATCTAATTTCGCAGTCTTCAGCCAGTACCCGTGAGTAATTTAATTCGCACCTGATCTCCTATGAAACTGAAATATGTGTATTACCTAAAACTGGATGACCAATAGTCAAAATTACACTAATATCTAATGGGCATTTGTATTCAACTAGAAGGATTTAGTTTTCTTACCTCGTTTAACACTCCTCAGTTTCTAAATCACTTAGCTTGTCGACTACATTTCCCTAGTCAACTTATCTTTGTGATTTGTGTTATTCTACTTATCATGTTTAAGTAGAATAAGCATTAAATTGAAAAAATCACTACTCCCTTATAACATTGAGAAAAAACCGACTTACGGGAAAGAACAAGCGATACAACACAACTGTTTCATCGTAGTTTGTAATCGCATACACACATACACATACCGACTAATTGTCCATATTTAATTACAAATTCAAATTGTGTCCCTACTAGAAATTAGTGTACATCTGAAGGTATACCAATGCATTGACCTAACTGAAATTATTCAGTGATTAATATAAACAACAAAATACACATTGAATGATAATTTCCACTACACCACATCAAATCAATTACAAATTTATTCCTTTATTCAACTATGGTTTTAGTATTCTTACTAATTTTATAAATTTTAAATACCATTTATTTTCTTTCACATCATCTTCTTTATATTCATCAAATGTTCAATTATCCTTTTTGTTTAAGTTGGATTGTAACTGGTAAGCAGAATCCAGAACGTGCGTTTTGCTCTATTTGGAACTCGTTGGCTGAATGTACTTGCATTTCGATTTTGATCTACACATCGGGATTTAAATTCAGTTCGTCTCATGTAAAACACCACCACGTTCACTACTAGGCTATTGACTTCAGTTTAGACTTCTGATTTTTCGCTATACCGAAGTAATCCGCTCAGGATGTACATATAGCAATGGAGGCTGAGCAGTTTCCATCCATGACAAATCGATGGGAAGATACAAATTCATCCTAATTACCCTCTTTATGTTTCATTTCTTTCTATATAGCTTTAAACGAGTGAATAAATCTTTCTGTTCAAATGGCTTTCGCTTTTTCTTCAGTTTCGATTAGCATGGTAACACCGAATACATCTTTTTTTACTGTCTTCTTTTCACCATAATCAATCATTCTTTTGTAAAATACTGATATAATTTGTAGTAGTTGAGAAATTCTTTATTATTGTCATCAAAAAATAAAAATATTTGGATTGTATTCCTTGCAGATTGATGTCGGTTGAGTACCACATAAATCAGGGAGTACTGGACGGCTGTTTGGTCTTAGTACGAGATTTCTCAGCAGTGCGAGTTGAAATACGTCAGAAATAAGACAATTATCAACAAGACCAAGAGGATGATGTCGATAGTGACATGTATATATCGTATTAATAATGACAAGAATTCAATCAGTTGAACTATTTATAAGTATAGAGTTTTGTGAGTAAAGTCTTATATGTACGCGTTGTGACCAATGTTGTTTGTCTATTTCTTAATCTACAATAAATTTTGAGTGACATGTATTCCCATATCGCATCAGTTCCTTCAGTCTACAGGCATGCTAACTATTGGGAAATCTAGGTGGAGCAGGAAGACTCGCCTACTATCTAAAAGCATATGACAGATTTGTATAATTTTTCATTGTTTTACTACGAAAAAATTTAATAGTTTGAAATCACTTGTATCATCCCGTTGATGTTGTTCTGAAATGGAAGTGTTCAGTCACTGTTACCATATACTTATCCTAATGGAAATGCCTCAATACAACTTTAGTTCATAAATACTTTTACAGTCGAATCGTAATTTAACATGCGTTCCTTCCTACTTATAACTTTTCAGCTACATATACCCTCATCGTAGTATAGAAGTTCATACTAGGACTTAAACTTATTCTACAATATAAATGATTATTGAAGTAATAGATTTGTTGAATTGTGTTGAAATTAATGATCTTACACAATGAACTACATATATAAGAATTATATATGTAAGATGATCCGTCTATTTAATGTAAAGTTATATTAAATATGATGTGATAGAAGAAATGAATAAAATCAAACATGACCCTATATTTAAAGTGTGGAGGGGAGGGACTGTTGATAACAATCTAGAATGAATTAGGTTTTATAACTTCACAAGTGGTAATGACTGTGACATCAGCACTTATATATATATATATATATATATATATATATATATATATATATATATATATATATATATATATAACGATAATGGAACTTGAGATCTGCAAAAGCATAAAGTGCAAATGCACCTTCACCACTGTGACCGATTCTGAATCATATTACCTAGTGTCTACAGACATTCATCGCACTTATCACTAGAACGTCAACAGTTTACATTTACCAACGGTGATGACATCATGTTTTATTTCAACCACTCCCAACTTTCTTCTATTCAACTTCGACCCCAGCCAACGTCGCGCGACGAAGCATTGGGGGTTGATAATATGGAACACTTACCCTAAATATCTCAGTCGAAAAAGGTTTGCGACCTCTTTGACTGACTGATCATGTTTTTCTAGTACACTGTGTATAACATCAATATTGGTTATTCAATTATTCCTTGATATACGGGTTATATTTCGAAGTTTTATATGATCAAATACAAATAGTCTACGTATATCTTCCATTTCCATAGTTCATGTTTCGTATCCATATGTTAATACCAAGCTTACTTCTTAGTAGTTCACTCGGCCTTTTGTTGAAAGACTGATATCTCACCTATGTCATCAGTGAATAAGTCGGTAAAAGCCAGGCAAAATTTCTGAGTGTGGGTCGTGATTTTGTGGAACCCCAACACACCAGGGCTGATCAGACTTTCGAAATTGGTGAAATGATGAACGCATTCAACTACTTCACTCCCTATGACCAGTTCAGACTATGATTCAGACCAGTCGGGAAGCAACATGTTGCATTTAAAAGGAGAGAAACATATCTTTAATAACCTTGGATCATTACTGAAGATGTTTAGGAGAATACATATTGTCAGCGTCTTCATTGACTATGTCGTCCGAGTAGTGTGGTTCGTTAAGTGGGCTTTCTGGTAGGAGACCAATTGCTGAGAAGTTAAACGTAGAAATTGTGACCTCTAGTAGGATATCTACAACGAAATTAAGTAGAAAGGGAAGGAATAATAGGCAACCGTGAAGAATATCAATTAAAGTTGACAATTCTAATGAAAGTTCTCAATAAGCTGTAACTTGATCAGTAGTGTTCAAATAGAGAGCCTTTATAATGTTTGTTTACTTTTGGAGCGCTTTTTCTAATGGCAAATGCTACCACAGAACCTCTCTATCTACTGAGTCAAATGCTGTTCCAGAAACAATTATGAAAATACTTTATATTTCTTTGTAGGACATTTTCGAATTAAGAATCTACGATACCAATCAAGTATGGAATATAAGTATTCAGATCCGTAGGTTTATATTTAGCATTTTTATCTTCCGTTAATATTCAACAATACATAAACACCGTTGAATTTTATTGGTAAGTAACTGCTTCATTCCAAGAACTGTTGAATGACATTTGTCATGGAGTGTTCATAAAACTTCGAGAATCATTTTCATCAATTGATCACTGATGAGTACACTGATGTTGTTATTAGATATGAGGCTCCTGAATTTGATCTCTCCCCCCGCCCCAACTCTGGGTTACTTGAAATACATCAAAAAGAAACAGTTATCCATTGATAACGACTACATTGAATAAACAAAAATCAACGATTCATAATTTGTTACAATTAAGGGGGTTGTTGTGGAGATAGTTAATTTGTCAATACTGATATCACGAATTGATCTGAACCAGACAACCATTGATCACCTGGAAGCACTGGACAGCTGTTTCGTCCTAGTATGGGACTCCTCAGTAGTGCGCATCCATGACCCTGTTGGGGATCAAACCTAGGACCCTATGGCTCCTTCACGAGCCATATACATATATACAATAACAACATAAAGTAAATCCATCAATATATAACTTTCTTATTTGTAAGTCAATTGAAATAACTAATATCATTTAGTGATTAATGAATAAACATTTCTTCAACTTTCAAAAAACTTTGATACAATGATATTGATAGGATAATAATAATTATAAAAACAAAACCAAGAAAAAATTACATTTCAAGTACATTATTATACACATCTACTTTATGAACTCATAAGAAGATAAACTATTCCAAAGTGATTAACGTAAATGATACAAATGAATTCTTTATTAGATTCATTAAGAAATATAATTGAATACATGTTTTGTTTGTTTTGTTTTTCTTTTGTTTTCATCATATACGTATATACCATCTGTTGAATGTATTGAATCAACGTAGATCTACAAATAGAAAATCACTTATGTAAAGTACATTCAAATATGATATTCTCATTAATCTAATTCATTTCGTTATATGAATATATCATTATTATGAAGTGAATAATTAGTAATAGATTGATGATTTTATCATTTAAAGTAATATCTTGTTATTATCATAAGTGAAATAAGACAATACAGTTGGTTGATATCTGTATGTATGTATGAATATGAAAAAGTAATCATGTATACTGACTGTATTCTCTATGCACTATTAGTTATATATGGTTACATATATATCAGTAGTATTAATTCATACTGTTTAACTGTTTAAAATTACAACTGAGTGGTTGTGGAGATAGTTAACTGTCAATCCTGATATCATGAATTGATCTGAATCAGACAACCATTGAACACCTAGATGCACTGGACAGCTGTTTCGTCCTAGTATGAGACTCTTCAGCAGTGCGCATCTAGGACTCCCATCGGAAGTCAAACCCAGGCGAGCGCTTTACCATTGGACCATTGTTATAAAATTGTTACTTTATTTCAAACTTTATCACATCTGTATACTTACTTAAACTAATTTGATTTATTTTCAATGCTTCAGTCACATACTTTGAATAACAACGCAATTTCAGTATCTAAAGTTGTTGCTATCACATATTTACCATGTGTATACACATATTCATATACTCAACTTAATAACTTTCTTCCCTTCAATTTATTTCATATGTTTTGTACTTCATCTAAATTATCATGTCTTCAAATTGAAATTGTTGTGTATGTGAGTGTGCATTTTTCACTTCTTCATTATCATTATTCTATTCATCAATATAACCAACATCATTGTCAACACTTATTTATCTGACCTCGATTCTATTGAATTGACCTTATTTTCAATGTATCAATTACATAGTGAATATATTTTATTCATCAATAATTTGTATACACTTATAAATTTATTTTTGTTGTTCATGTAGATACTTGTTTTTGTCTATGCAGGTAGGTAGGTAGGTAGGTAGGTAAGTAAATAGGTAGGTATTCACTGAGTATACTCCATGAAAACAACATGATAGATAATCTTCATTTTTAATTCGATTTTAGTATTCTCATCAACAAGTTGACTTTTAATAGTGTTTTTTCTTTTTGTTTAGCCTTCGTTAAACACAATATCTATCCATCTGGATATATAGACTAATTTCAGTCTTGAATCTAGGCCTTCACATCTAAATACACCCTGATTTTCTCAGACTTAATTTATAAGGTGTGAAACAGATATGTATATAATGATGAGGATGATACAATTCAATTGAAGAGTTACAGTCTAATACTTCTATTCATTTTTACATTATGTTACACATCAAATGTTTTGGGTCATGCTTTTTCTCAATTATTTTTCTAATCTAATATACATGTGATACTTTCACTATACACTTATATCTCACTATTGTTCACTTTGTAAGCTAATTTGTCTTGTATACACATAATTGCAAAAAAGTACAATAACAGTAACAACTATATGAAGTACAATTATTATTATTAGTAGTAGTAACAGCAACATTATTGTGTGAATTTACTCAGCCGGAACTTAGTCATAACAGAAATTGTTACATTTTTTTGGCTTAATAATCACATACTTCTCTTTCTCTCTCTCTCTTTTTCGCTTTTTCTCTGTCATTCATTCACTCAATCACTTGGAATAATCATTTATTTTGTTCTAGAATAATAACGATAAAATTAATGAACATGTTCTTAATAGATAAGTAAACATGAAGAGTAAGAAAAATAAACCTTAAATTAATTGATTTTAATGGACACAGATTGATGTCGGTTGAATGTCATTAAAAAGGCAGAAAGTATTGGATAGATGCTTCGTCCTAATATAGGACTCTTCAACAGTCAATAGTTCACTTGGAAATGTAAAGGCTCAAAATTTGGGTTTCTCGGAGAAATCAAGGCTGTGACGTTCGTGGTGGCGTTTGACACGAAGCGGACTGAGTCCGAATCCCAGTGTGAACATCAACATTGGGATGCAGGTACATCCAGCCGATAAGTCCCAAATAGGACGAAACGCGCGTCCTAGATTCCACTTGCCAGTCACAATCCAACTTAAATATAAGGCTGTGAATGGTTGAGGAGTTGCATACTAGGACAAAACAACTGTCTGTTACCTCCCTGGTTTCTGTGGTACCGATTCGAGATCAATCTGTGGTGAACACAAACAACTAAACCTAAAATTAATTGGTAAATATGCTATGTATAAAGATCTGTTTCTTTTTCACTTAAAAAATGACATTTAATAGTAAGTATTAGTTGAAAATCCTGGATTCGATTCCATGATGTCGTTGTAGATGAGCACTATCAATGAGGAAACTCTTGATTAGGTAAAACAATTATGTAATCCTTTATAATTTTGAATGGCATCTAATCTACGATGAATATAAACAACAAATGGTAAATTAATCTCTACAAAATCATTCCAATGGAAGCATTAATTCGAGTAAAAAGGGTGAAAATTACAAAATGTTGCATCTAGTACAATTTTCCAAGAATCGTTTACAATCAACACATGTTACTTAAAGATCATTTACAATGTATCATTGATTTAAGTTAGATAATTATTGACAATACAGGCAGCATTAGAAAAATTTGCAATGACAAAATTCAACCAATTCAATGTGTTCATTAGTGATTAACTTCGTGAAGTAATTCTTGGAGTCCCAAGTAGGTGGTTCAACAATCAATGATAGTTACTTAATACAGGAAATTAACTGTAACTACAAATATAACCTATTTGATACTAATATAATGATCTGAACATTTTACCACATACTATGAATCCATAGCGTCACACGTTCTATTTATTGTATACTCATGAAAGAATACTTCTTAAGAATTTCTTACCATGAGAAAAATAGCTATTCAATGTGGAATATGAAATCACGAAATTCTAGTTTAGGATTTTCTGATGATACCAAGTACACGATTGTACTACAAAATTTGTTAGTAGTGCATGCACCTTCTTTTGAAAGCCCATAGTCAGTAAGCTTTACATGACCTTGGCTAGCCAATCACACAGTTCCGAACTTCAGATTCATGTAATTTATACCCAGAGAATGTTATTGCCCTATGGCTAGAACTATTTCAGAAGCATAAAAACATCCAGTATTACTCAGCAAAGATACTTCATGCTCCCAGTAATTAAATAATTTGTCACCGTAACAATATTTTAAAACAATAGGCAGATTATAGTGAAGTTTCACCAGGAAAGTCTAAAGCATGTTCCTTTTAGAAATGGTAATTGTTTTATCCCTTTCGCTGTACACTAATCTAGCCTTTTTTTAATACCTTTATGACATACAGTTTTCCTTGGTCAATGCCATCAAACTTCTGAACTAAAAAACCTTTCTTTAGCATTCAATGCCGATGCCACATTGTATAATAAAGTTCTCAGTATTAACAAGATTGTTAGGATTGGCAGTCACATGACAGATTTTGACAGTTTCTTGACTTTTTATTTCATCTTTCTTTAATGAAGAATTTGTCCTTAAGTAATTGAACTGTAAACTTGAAGTTATTTTATAACGAAGGCAGACAATCGAAACCTACTTCTATGTCATCCCCGAATTCCTCATCATTAATAAGTTTAGAAGATAAGAAGTCTATCTCTGCAATTCCTTACAGAAAGGAAAACTGAAAATTAGTTTAGCATCTAGTGTTAATCTCTTAACACGCACAGCCAATAAAATGAGGCGGAAATAACGTATTCACCCATTTATAGAACAGTAGCCAATTGAACGAATAAACTTCAAACCTTACTTTTATACAATTAGGTTAGTTACCTTCTGATGAAAGACATCCAGCTAGGATGATACATTTAATCTGTATGCCTTAATTTTCAATAATTACCTTGACGAACATTCTCTTATCCTGTGAAGAAATATATGCAGCTACTTATAAATTTAATGGGAAATCCTTGTCAATTTTTTTGTAGTGGACATCAAATTCAGTGTTAAACAACAGAAAACTTGACATAAATATGCACTAATTTACAGTGAAACGCTATTCAGTCAATTAGGAATGTGAAAAATTAGTGGGAACAGAATCATAGAAATAAAAATAGTAATTTTAACGGTAGATAGAGAAACTAAGTATAGAAAATAGATTTGGTATGAGGTTAGCAACAGAATTCAAGAGTGTTTCACACTATTTAGGATTCATCACCTGACTATAGTTGTATTCCAATGCTGTAACCCGAAGTAAGTACCCGTTTTTTTAAGACATTGATGTTACTAAGTGATAAATCGGGGGGCCAGGAGAGCAGTCAGAAAAAAAACAATCAACATTCAGAACTATTTTCTCGAGGATTATTTTATGTAATTAATTGCATATAAGATGAAAATTCTTCTTTTATTACTATTTTATTTACTTTTCCTTAGCCTCCCATTTGATCTATTAACTGTTACTATATCATTTCCTATTCATAGACTCTAGGTAATTATTTGGAAGTGTGTCCCTCCAGTTTCCTTTCATCATTCTTTTTGTCTTGTAATGATCTTATTTATAGTCAGATACACTGTCAGGTTTTGAATGGCTATAAACAAAATGCTTGATATATAGATTGACTTTAGCTAGTTAGCTCATTGAATCTTATGCTTTCCTCATACAGGATTAGGGCTAGTAGTGTTCTGGCGAACTTATAGACACAGAACAATAGTTTTGTGGCTCTCAATCTTTGTATTAGTATTAGCAAGGTCGTTATTTTTTAATTAATTGAAACACACGATAGAATACTTCCACTAGCTACTAGCTTGTTCAACAGATCTAGTGATCGTAGTACTTCTGGTTAATAAGTATCATACAGAATGAAAGGCATTTTCTGTATTCAACAATTAGTCATATGTTGAATAGGCTAGCGACTTGTTACTAAGATCCATATCAGGACAATTTCTCCAGGATGCATATATGGGAGAAGAGATTTATCGTTTACAGTCCTGAATACCAACGACAGAAATTATATTTCTTAGAATAAATCCTATTTATCAAAGATTTTCAAATCTGAAACCATAAGATCAACTCTATCAAGTGTGGAACAGTCATCAAAAATCGTATTAGACGATTAACGTCTAGTCATAGTTCTAGACCTCACTGAATTTAACACCTAGTTCGCTCCTCCACCGTAAGTTTAAGAATCGTTCACACTTTTCTGTTTTGAAAATAAAGTGTAGCCTTATTATATAATTTGGTAAATTAACATGTGATCTGTCTATACTCTGTAAATCCTATTCATTAATGATTGCTTAACTATTGTTAGCATATGATGAAGCAGAAATATATAAGTTGATGTGGTTTTATAGGGATTAGCATCGATTTGTTGACTGATCTTGGTTAGGTACCACTAAAAGATGGTAAGTATCATAAGACATCTATTTTGTTCTAAGCATAGAACTCTTTAGGAGTGTCCACCAACGGCATCACCAAGGGTCTGAACCGGGATCTTCAGATTTCGCAGCAAACACTTAACCACCAATATCAGTGAGTTAGAAGGCGTGCAACAGTAGAATCCCAACTTTAATTGGTTTGTGATGCAGTTCCAATTCTAACATTTCAGAACTCCACCAGTTATAATTTTTCAGTAGAACGTCAAATGAATCTTGAAGTAGGCAACTTGTGTGCTGATTGTTTTTAATTACACTGAAGTGACAATTTCATGTAGATTGATTTTCATTTGTTAATGATATTCATCAAACAGTAGTCTCATTTGAGTATCATTGAAAACTAGTTGACACTGGACCACAGAATTTTCTTTCTATTTATTTACTGTCTTTACATTTTACAATATTTTCTGATAAAATTAACCATAAATATTCAAAAAGGATTTTGATTAAATACTTCCAAATATATTTCATTTCCAACTTCCACCAAGTCCCTCTCCCCCATCCGCCTTCTTCTTCTCAATCTCTTCAAAGAATGATTTATCTTCATCATCTTTCATGAAAATGACGTAATTTATTCATTAATGTAGGTGAAAGAAACAAGATCATATTAATTCAAAATTGTATCAATCAAAGTTCAATTAATAAAATTTTGAATATGTAATAAAACAACGTATTTTATTTTCTACATTTGTTGAATTATTCAAATAAACAAATAAAACACTGAGAGAGAATGACAATCGAATTAAATGTTCAATTATTGCATAATGTCTTTAGTGTTGTTTATTAATTGGAAGTTATAAATTATGGAAAAGGTTATGAGGTTGTTGTTGTTGTTGATGATAGAGGCTATTTGTCCAAATATAATAGATGACAGTAGTCACGTGCAACAATATGATAGTGAGATCATTCTATGTAGACATACATAAAAGTTGAAATAACTATAGAGGAGAGAATAAGCAGATTATAAGGTGAAATTAATAATACACGTGTCAAATAGCCTGTTTGACTTGTAAATTAGTTATCATTTATCATTAAAGTAATAATTGTAAGTAAGACATTTAAAGAAATTAAGAATAAATAAGAACAATTTGATAATTTCTAAGTATCAATTTGATGATGACGTAACTTTTGCTTCTAAATATAAATGGAATGGTAATGGGGATTTTCGGGGAAAAGGGTGGGGGGTGCGGAGGATGATTTGAATGCTTTTCCAGTGTAATAGGATAAGTTAATGTTGATGGTCTGTCTATTTACAGTTGGATAAACTTCACAGAATTCAATAATCACGGTAAAGATTAAGAAGTGTCGAACATTTATGTCTTCTTCGTATGCAATTTGTCATGATACCAATAAGAATCTAACTCAGAAACTTCAGGCTTCCCAACTAGTACTTAATGTTTATAACATCAGGTTCAATCTTTGATGGAGTTGTGAAGGCCGATTAATGAGAAGTCTTATACTAAGATTAGAAAGCTACCCAGCCTCAAATGGTTTCCAGTTACATTTTAACTATGGTCAGCAGGTGATATTAAACATTAAAATTCAACTATATCTAAAACTATACAAAAACATTCAATAAACTGTCATATGTAGAAACCATCTGCAAATATACACCATGCATTACGTTTATGAAACAATTTCAAATAAAATGATGAAATTAGTTTTAATTTATGGAAAACTAATTATTTATATTTGTCACAGATTGGTATTGATTGGGTACTATCGAAAACAAGTACACACTGGACAGCAGTTTCATCCTAATATGGGACTCCACGACAACATGTACCTTTAATCCCCTCAGAGAATCCAAACCGAAACCTTCAGTTCTCGAGGCAAAGGCTTAATTATCAGCAACACTAAACCGACGTTCGATGGTGGAACTCTTACTTTGGTCAGTTTGTTATGCACAGCATTAACTATTCACTTTTACTGATGATAACTATCTTACTCGTGACAAGCCTGAATTCCGACAGCTTTTCACTAGAGCTTGAGGAACATCCTAAAGTTAGTCACTAGTGAGTTGATTATTGTAAGTGAATTGTGATAGTTTTGTGACGAATACAAACAAATAAACTTTGTATCAATTTCCACAAAACCACCTCAATTCGATAGGGAAATGTTGAAGATCATAAAGAGTTGTATGTGTATTTTGTTTTTGTTTGTAATATGTTACGACAGGACAAATAATACAGGATATCAGTTTGTAGAATCTACTTTGTATTATCAAGATTTATATTTATCAAACTTTATTTATTAAGCAGTTTATAAGACATTTATATTCTATAAATTCAAAGCTTTTCAGTGTCAGGTTAGCTGTCATAATGTTCTTTAATATTCTAGAGTTATTGTAATTGTAACCTAAGTCGTTTACCTTGTTTCTGTGCATAATTTTCCTAATTTAGTATTGATTGTGCTTGTATTTCGTTTTACAAAGTGGTCGTCTTCCATATGCTGCATATAAATTGTTGTTCTGGAACATAAAATGACTTTCTTTCTCAACAATACGCTCTGTCTAAATTCTCTTGCACTCAGGGTGAGGGGTGGGGTTATAGTCAAGTGCATTTCATGCCAGCAACTTAACATCTTTGCGATACGACCACGACTCGTAAACGTCAATGTTACTGGACTTTTTTATGAAAGTAAGTTTGTATCATCTCAACTACTGTTGTCATCTCTAACATGAAAGTCATTTTAAAATACATTAGCAATTCATATCTTCAAACTTCACAGGCGATAAATTCATAGTATTGGAACTACTGAGTCAGAATTCCTTGGTCCATATTTACCATGTTAAGTCGTCTTATGATATTAGTATACAAAATAACGAGAACTAGCAAAAAATATTATTCCTTGTATCACTAAGGAAATAAGATAAGACTTTATACAATGTGCTTCTCTACAGGAACTTTAGGTAAAATAAATGAATAGATTTCTGAATTATAGATTGATCATTAACAGTAGGATTTGGGCTTTGGGAAGAAGTAAACTAATCGTAAGTATAACCGTAATTCATTTGTAATTCTAACACTAAATTTGTAACTCCGATGTTTGCTTTATAGGAACGGGTTGAGGGGTTAACTTTTTGGCCATGTATTAAATATTTAGTTGATTGAATTCGTTATAGATTGATGTTGGCAGGGTACCATTATAAACTAGAGATCCCAGGACAACAGTTTCATCCTAGTATGGGACTCCATAGCTGTATGCACCCTAGACTCAGCCCTCGAGGCTTCAGGGTGACAAATCCCTAACCCTCTGCACCGCTGAACCGGCATCCAGTGGTAGAATTCCCACCTCTATCGATTTGTGATATAACGCGATGATCATTCTAGTGCGAAATCCAGGGTGCGCACTACTATGGAGTCCCATACTAAGACGAAATAGCTGTTTAGTGCTCCTTAGTTTTAAATAGTACCCCGCCAACATCAATCCCAGACGAATTTAGTCAACTAAACTTAATACCAATCTCCACAATCCATCTTAATTCAATTATTAAATATTTCTATGGTGAAGCAAAATACAATAAATCTTGTCACACCTTATAAATTCACTAATTACATAAGTAGTAAATAATCACTTTATTTCTTGTATCTTCTGTCTAACGACTAATAATAAACTTATAGGGAGATGCTTTGAGTTAATATCATCGAGCAGTATTACTTAATTAATAATTATTACTGGTCAGTTAGAGCCATCCAGTTTTCTGATTGTGCAAATACTACGGTCAACCATCTTGTTCTTGAATTCATTTGAATATGAATAATTATAAATGCTAATTGTTGCATGTATTCAAATTTAATCACAAAACTATTTATATGACTATGTATCTTCTTTTGTTGATCGATTAGTGTCTACTGTCATGTACACATCGTCAGAGGATTTCCTTCATCATTTGTTAAGTCGTAAGTTTGATTAATATTAGGCTGTGAAATGTGCGTTTTGTACTACTTAAGACTCATTGACTAACTTCATCTACTTTGTCTCAGTATTAATATTCACTGTAAGATTAAAAAGTAGTTTATCTGATTTAAATGTCATCCATCGAAATATTGAGTCTAGCCTTAATTTAATTTTAAATTTAAGTTATGACGTAACGCCACATTGGAGAAATCCATCAAGGGTGTATATGTAGACAATACTCAACTACAATCCTGAACATCAATAACCAGAAGATACAAACTCTTTCAAATAATATACACTTGAACTCAGCAGCTCAGTTTATAATGCAATAGTATTTTAAGTTAACAGAAAAATGCATGGCAACTATTATAGTGCTGAATATCTAAAAAATCAATAGTAATATTTTTCTTCTTGTCTATTCTTTGACGTAACAAATAAACAAAAGACTTAATAGATGTCATATAACTTAAATGTAATAGAAGGAGAAATTAGTTGTAACTACTGAACTGGTAGAAAACATTTATTCCTGAGGAAAGTCGGCAGATACTGATTGTTAATGACATGTATATGTATTATAATTCGAATGAATAGTTAATAGGGATTCATTGTGATATTGCATAATTTATTGTCGATAATATTGTTATTGTAATAAAATCCATATTAGTGAATGAAGCTGAAACATTTGCAATACACCGTTCTATATTCTGAATAAAAAACCTATTGGAACAAAGGCTCATATTTTGTAGGTTATTTCTTCATGAATACTACATAAGACATAATTAACCGTAATGGTTGTATATCCTTTCTAAACAAGATCTAATCAATGTTATCAGAGAGTTTATTCTCTTAGAGTAACTATTTAGTATAATGTAAGTACATGAAGATAACAAGTTCTAAAAATGACGAATCGCATAACTTCAATGCATTGTAACAAAAAACCAATAAACAATAGTATTAAATTCTAATAATTTATAAATACATTTCCATGCCAAATAATTCCTGTCTATTGACCAAGTTACTGGCTATCTAGACTCAATATCCTATTACATAACGTTGTGGCTATTAAAACGATAATTTCTTGATTATAGTTTCCATATAAACATCAGTGAATGTATTCAACCGACAAGCCACAAATTAGACATAACATACATCATAGGATTCTACTTTATCTTAAGTTATGACCCCCTTATTATGAGTTTAGTCATATTTATAATAGATTTAAAAAAATAAGTATAAACTTGTGGTTACTCTGATTATCATTGAACAGATTAACATTTTATATTTTGCTACATATTATGATAGTACTTTAGGTGTAAATAACACTTATGAATAGTTGATTAGCATAGTAATATGTATCGTTTAAATGTTGGGTCAGTTTACAGTAAAAAAAAAATGCTAATATCAGACGTACTTAAATAATCAAGATGCATATGTGCTTATGAAATAGGAAAATAAGTAGTATGAAAATATCGACTGAGACCATTATTTGTTACAAAATGTTAACTTTACGTTTTTAAAGTACACTCTTGTCTTTTGTTTAAATTTCAATGGTTCACATAGCTATGATTAAAGTTGAGTTGTGAGCTTCAAAGAAAATCTAAGATGTGCATTTTGTCCCACTTATGACTCGTTGGCTACACATACATGAATCAATGTTGATATTCATGCAGGAACTTGAATTCAGTTTGTCCATCGTGGGTATGGTATATCTGTATACAAATTAAGTGAATTCAAGTCCAGGTGTGAACAGTAACAATGTGATACGTGCCCATATCAATAAAGTGTCTTAAATAGGATGAAACATACGTTTTGATTTCCATTTGCCAAAAGTATCCAAAATTATTCATACTCGCGAACCACCATTTCGTTTTGTGCTAGTCGACACATGTTAGCAATACGTGTAACCATCATTAAAGGAACTAATGCCTCCCTCTGTCAGGCAAACTTAAACGATACTGTCAACCACCTCCAGTCACTAAACAAAATATACAACATTTGATATTGAGTCACGTCGATCATTCTACCTTGGTTGATAAAATTCGACTAACAAATATGACATTGGTTACTACACAGTGACCAGTCAATATAAATGTCTGAAACGAACAAACAAGTTCATGTATGGTCAATTTCTTTGTACAGGCTAAGACATTTACAATGTTAAAATAATTAGGTTTTATTTAGTAGTGTCAAGATACTGTATAATGTTGCCTCTAATCCAACTGTTACTTTATTCCGGAATTGCGACTTCTTTGGACTCTCTTGAAGAAAATGCTCTACGAACAACCAGTGTATTTTGTTTTACAGTAGCAGGTAAAGTAAGCTATTAGTTGCTGAGTTATTTATAAATAAGAGGCTACGAAGAATTCTTTCTTGATGGAATTTGCGATCCAGCTTGTCACTATCTCAGTATACTATTCACCTCTTGAATCAATATTCATGTAACTTATTCTCTTATGTACAGGGGTTTCGAATTTCCTGAAGTGTCTTGGTTTCATATTTTATCCACATGTTGTGGCTGGAATACATTTACAAGTAGAGTTAATTATCACACACTTAATGACTGGAGAAATTGTACGTCCGATTTTATTAATGATTCATCATTAAATTCTAAATAAATATGTACTCTAATTAGTTAGTGAATAGTGACCAGTTTCATGCTTCTCTAACCTTTTGTCCAATAAGTAGTCTGCCTATTAAATCCCAATTCGGTCACCGAATAAAGTGACTCGACATCAAGCCCACGATTTCCGGATGTTAGGTAATTAGAGGAAGTTAACATAAAAACCTTAGTTAGATTGATTTCTTGTTGGTTAGGATTCACCAATATGGCGTACCTTTAATCATGAAAGATATAAGCTTTCAAAGGGATTTGACCTCGTGACGTTCAGCTTCACAGTTGAATACGGTAAAATAAATCTACTCTGGAAGCCACTGCACTCAGTGATTACATCTGAAATTGTGAAGCTAGTTGGTTTCAGTTCTCTTCTGATAGGGGATATAAGTTGTAAGTATGTTTATTTAACAAGTAAGAACGAGTATGAAATCTCTATGAACCAATATTTCGTCCTAACTACCTCTAACCACATGATATTTCAGTGGATGAGTTTCATCATCTTCTGCAGAAGCTCTGTTTAACTTTACATACAGTTATGTGTATTTATATATGAGAGCACTGTTGTAGATTTCCAAATGTTTCTCTAATGTTGTTGTTTCTAAGATATACTAGCTAATGCCAATCCATGATAATATTCACAACTAAAAGCTTTCTTTATACTTACTCACAGTTTAATCAACTTGAATAATTCATTACATAGAGCATCAGTAGACAAGACTACTTACCAGTAAATTAGCTTATTCTAATTCTGCCCAAGCTACTTGTTCATTTCAATGTTGTACTTGGAATGAATAAGGGAATATATATATATATATATATATATATATATATATATATATATATATATATATAATAGGCTATCAATGAAGGGTTAATTCACTGAGAATAATGAAGTTTATACAGTCTTGTCATTAATGAACCATAAGGAGGGGGTTTATAAATATTGCTACTAATACTATTACCGTCACTTGAATAAATAATCAGGGTACTTGTCATTAAAAGCTAAGAATGAAAATTTTTTGGCAAAAATTGAATTGTCACATTCAACTGAATGTGAATAATAACCATTTTAGTTTTGTTTAGCTGTGAAATCCACTTTATATTTATACATATTTTACTTTCATTCAACAGGAAAAAATGACTACTAATAAAATGATGAAATAAGTAGTATAAGTCGAAATATCATCAAAAATAATGACAAATATTTAAAGTAACAAGTTATTAATAAATATGTGAATAGTGACTAGTCATAACACTCAAATAACATATCTATCTATGCGATGTATCCACATCTCAGAGATGATGTTTACACTGAGATATGAATGAAGACTGAACAATTTCGTCTAGGTAAAACACATTAATAAGAATAACAATGTATCTGACATCTGTTGGACGAGTTAGTGGCTAACGTATTCAGTTAAAGTTTAAAAGAATTAGAGTTTATATTCGAATTTGATTACGAACATTAACAATGGAACGAAATAGATATATCAAACTAAGTGTGTTCCAAATGGCATAAAGAGCAATATTTTCATTCAACCACTTACCATTATCCAAAATAAACCTAACTAAGAAATTCAACAAAGAATTCACTGAAGAAACTCATATGTTAATAGAAACTGATTGACGTCAGTCCTGAATATCATCATAAAGAAGAACAATAACATAAACCAGTAATATGGATATAAGATATGCATATATCCCTTACTTCGACAGTATACAATACTTCGTATCCGGTCCATCGACATAAACTCATGTAAACTTGATGTAATCTAGTTCTATTTAGCAAGGTGTAATGATATTCTTCAAATTCAAACCAAAGTCATACTTTATCAATGAGATATATCCAATTTCATATTTTTTCATATTACCATTAATCGGAAACTAATAATGTTATGCGCAAAGTTTTGTGTCCTTAATAAATGATTTTTATCCAGCACTTTCAGCGTTTTCCATCTTTCATAAAGAGCTGCGCTAAATTGAAGATGTTTATCACAAACAGTTATGAATGACCCCCCCCCTCCCCTATCAACTTGAAATCCTTGACGAAATATAAATTTTAGTATGTAACACTCTATCATAAGATGAAAGAAACAGTTACCGAAAGTATTGACTACTCTACACTATGTAAATAGTGAAAAACGTGAGGGTATAAATTTAGTTTCAGAAACTAGTCTTATTTCACTATTCGATCATTAGAATTTGGTGTACACTGACAGAAATGAATGTTAAACATTTGTAGTGTTAATTTTTCTTTAAATTTCCCCTACTTAAAACCACAATGAATAATTGTATCTAAATCAATCTTAAATTTGTTTTGGGTATCATTAAAAACTAGGGTGTAATGATAGGCGAACGTTTCATTATCTTGTGAGACTCCTCAGTAGTAGCGTGTACCCACTTCCTACATTGATGAACCTAACCTTGAAGTTCTCAGATCCCACACCGAACTCCTAATTTTCTGTACCACTGAACTAGTCGGCAGTCATTCTTAGAGTTCCCAGCTCACTTAATTTTCATTATTGCTCGACGACCATCCATTGCCAATGGAAATGATTGTCTTACACATGGTTTTTCTGAACTCCACTAGTCACAACTTATTATTAGAAACTCAAAGGAGTCTTAAATTAGGTGATTGGTAAGTTTATTATCATGGTTAAGTTGGAGTGTTCGTCTCATGGAAATTGTTTCTAATTTGTTGTTTGTATTCGTTACATATTTGGTATCAGTTTGATATCACTGAAAATCTATGAGCCTCGGATAAATATTTCTTTATAATATTAAAGTTCTATGTAGCATTACATACTCATAACCCCCACCATGTAAAGAAACTAGCAATATGAAGTCTCGAGGCGAACTTTTAATCACCAACATTACTTGATCTACTCATATTTATTAGTAAACACCTAAAAATAACAAATGAAAACCATTCTCCACAATACAATCTCAAATTAGTCTAAAGTTTCATTAAATTACCGCCAAATTTTAACCTAAATTAATCAAAGGTGCATACTTCTGAGGAGTCACATATTAAGACCAAACAACCGTCCGATGCTGCTTGGTTTTCAGTCATACTCAGCCAACATCAATCTCAAATAAATATAAACAACTAAATGAGGATAATTGATTATTAATTCTATCTGTTCAATTGTTTATTAGTTTCTTTCACTGCATTACATGCAGTTATTAAGTCAGGCTACTAGTAGAGGTGAATGAATGCATTGAAGTTAATTAATGACTTCATTTATTTATGGTCAGTATAATTTATAATAATAATGGGTGTAGATATTTTCTAGCTTAACATTATCAACACCATGTACTACGACATAGTTTAAGAAAGTAAATACGGTTACTTATCTTAAAAGTCCTTCAGGGCAATTTCACTATGAAACAAACAATAATAATAGCAATAATAATAATAATAATAAGTAGTAGTAGTAGTAGTAGTAGTAGTATCAGCTATTTCCAAGATAAAAGAATCATTCAATCAGTCATTAATGTGTCCTTCATAATCAGTTTTTCTTGCTTAGCCCCTTCTTCTTCTTCTTCTTCTTCTGTTGTCAAGTATTGTTTGCATGTTTCTCATTTTAGTTTCGTTATGTTATATGCTTCATTCGTATTAATGTTTTACTAATTATAGGGTGTTTTATTACTTTTTTGTTTCTAATAAAAGTCATTGTTCAATATTATGAAAAAGTTATTATAGATAAAAGGATTTTATAGAGGTTCGTTGAATTTATAGGCGATATTTACAATAATTGATAAGTAATTAGTGACCAGTGTGATGTGTATCATGTTAGTGATCAAATCTGTTATAGAGTTTCTGTTTCATCGTCAATGTTAGTACACCTCTAAAATAACATAAAACTCTAGATCAGATGGAATTTCCTCTTTACTACTTGTAAATTACCTTCCATCATAATATAGTGCATGTTATGTCGAATTACCTAGAATAGTAGCTGGATTGGATGACTCAATTGGTAGAGTTTATTGGAAACTATAAAGACTACTGCACAACGTTCATTGGATTTCAACATTGCTCACCTATGACCTAGTCTAAGATTAAATTCAGGAAGTTTAGACGTCATCATAAACACTCAAGTATTAGAACTACTACAGAATCACATACTGGGACGCAGTAATTGTCTAATGCTTTATGATGGTACCTAAATTAAAACAAATCACCGACGAATATCATCAACCAATAGTTACCTCTCTGTGTATTTCTAAGTAAACATTAAGGAAAGCACATAATTTCCTCTACAAACTGTCATCATCCCCTTGGAGCATTGGTCAAATAATCGATTCTAGCTTGAGATTTCTCAATGGTGTTCATCTACGAGCTCATGGGGAGAAAGATCAAGCTTTAAAACCTTAGTCCTTTTGATTTTGAAATGATTTACTTTAAAGGGACTGATTACAATATCCCCTAGTAATGATTATTTACATTGTGATCTGGTCACTTATCTAAGTGACTTAATATCAATAGATTGAAAGGCAGCTTATAAGAAAATTCACTTGTATTAAGTTTCGTGTTACTTGGCAGTTGTTGACAAAATATTAGTATAATTTATAAAAATGTATAAAATATTAGCATAATCCAAACTACAAATATCTCGTTGATAACATTTTAGGCTATGAAGCTGAAGTGATGCATGTACTAATCTCACAATCAGCCTTTTCTGTACAAGGTACTCCTTGATGACGAGTACCGACTAGCACAAAATCTAATTTATGCCAGGATCTTCCATAGATCACTTCCAAGTATTTAGCATAGTCATTTATATGTTGCAATAAATTTTCAAGTTTAAAAAGCTCATCTGTGTAATCAACTGTGAAAATTAATCATATTATCATCTTTCAATGATAGAAATTTATTTGTTTATTTCAGTTTATCATAGAAATCAACTAGTTTAAAATTATTTCTACATGAATGAACTAACCATCTATTCAACTAACAATTGAAATCTGAGTCTTAGTAACTATTTCTTAATCAAAATTGAATTCATTCAACTTGATAATTTCTTATTAATTCAATTATATGTGATAAAATACTAACCTCCAACTGAACTAATCATAATTCGTAGTTAAGAGAAGAAAACATCATATCTTGAATAATACGTATTTTGTATCAAACTTCTGACGGATATTAGAAGGTTTGTAGTGTTGTTCAATTGTATGTTTTGTATTGTAATCACTGATTATTGAATTCGATATTGATGGAGTGAAATGAATAAGGTATGCATTGAAAATTAGGAACCTGTACTAGATAGGTATTTTGTCCTAGTATAGAACAGTACTACACGGTATTATAAGAGACTAGTAATGTGGAACTAATGGATAACGATTTAATGGTTTGAAGGTATCTGTCGCAACAAATGACCTAACTATCCTTGATTTAGAATTGTCTACGACTGAATCATTTCGAATTAGAAAGAGAAAGTTATCTAGCTGTTCCTTTGGTCCTTTAGTAGTTGCCTACTTGAAGTTAATCAGTGATGTAAAATGTATTCAATCTGAATATTCATCACAAACATATTATACCGATAACGAAGCTTGCAAATCACATCTTACTAGTAACGAAAATAGTAATAAGATAGGGAGTCGAACAAGAAACCTCTTATTCATAGGTTTTATGTGAGTGCAACTAATCACTTTCTAACGAAAACGATTAGTATAGTCATCTTTAGTATATCACTGAATTGTCTCGAAAAACCGAAATAGAAATACTGTTTGTTTAATGGAAACTATATACTGAATAAGTATGATGCGTACTGACGATGAAAGTGATTACATTAAAAAATAGACAACCACGAAATTGACTAGTACTCAGTGATCAAACAGTATAAATTTTTAGTTATATAGGAGGCCAATCGCTTGATGGTATTTTCAATGTTTGTGACACTTGGTGACAGATTCGAATAACACAGAGATCATCAACACCAACTTGTTTAAAAATACTCCATGTTCTTCCGTGGCAGTTACCCTAAAATTCAAGTAGGAGATTTTCTGCTGATCATCTTGGAACAGTGAACACTAAAAATAATATACTTCAAGAAATTCCTAAATAAATCTCACTACATGCTACTGCAAATTTGGATAAACTAATATTCACAGATTTTTGAACATCAAGTATACAATTAGTCAATTAAGGTAACTGACTTGGTACTGTTATAACTGTGTAACAAATAAATATCATACTCCTAGCTCATTGGACAGTGCTCTGAAATTTGAAGCGAACCAGGATAAAATAAATGTACCCAAATGATAAATAGGAACGTAAGGTAGAAAGTAAACACTTCTTTGATTCCACTGCTATTTATAATTCCACTATCGATCCATTGCAATCTGTAATATTAACAATAAGAAGATATAGATTCGTGCAAACGAAAGAAATATTGTCTTCTTGTGTAGATGTACTCTCGAATTTATCTGATGTATGATACATATTAAAGAATAGTACAAATAACTAGTAGAACAACGCAGTTATGTAACACAGCAATAAGCGTTATTAGAAATCTGTTTAAAGGAGTTTGGAGCATAATATGAACAACAATAATGGGATATAGTAGATACGTCTAATTGACTAGTCTCATGTAGGACAAAACACACGTCTTGCATTCCATCACTATCTACAATCTAACGTTACTAAAAACAATAATGATCAAATAACCACAAGTTTTCATATGGCCATAGGGGGCACGATTAACTACTGCTTAATATCTGTCATTCATATCTTAAACAATTAAGCTTAATATGTGCTTTGATTTTATTTATTTAACATATTACATTTGTCCTTAATGAATAGCAGATCTTAGTTAACTTGATTATCCTACTGTCACTGAAATTGATGGGGAGAGGGGAACAGAATTAAAGCATACTTTGCCTAATGGTTACCATGTATTGAATTAGTTGTATACAACAATAATAGTAAATAAGTGTGAATAATTTGTTGTTGTCTTTCTTGAAATCGGAACTTTATCACAAGTAGATGAACAAATAAATCATTGAATGACAGAACTGATTAACTTTTTTGGGGGGAAAAATTAGAAAATCAACTTTGTTTATAGTGTACCATAGAACTGTAAAAAATAAAGTCAAAAGTTCAGTGTAAACAAACAAATTCTATGTGACAATTCTGTCGAGTTTAATTAATTTGTTGATCAATGGTCTATTAATGACAACCCCTCCGCACTTACAAATCAGTTTATAAGTCTTTTGAAATTACCACACAGATACACGTGGCTATAGCTACAAATCATGATCTACTTAATAATTCAGACAAGTATTGACAACATTTATTTACTCATAATTTTTGAGTTCGGAATTATTTGTATGCGTGTGTGTGTGTGCACATCAGAATGGGGCATCTGTTATAGAGTCCGAAAGTTTCAGATTACCGAAAAAAATTTGAATCACCTTAGCAACATAAAATAATTTCAGATACCTGTTACCAAATCTTTATTTTTGTGCGCTTAGGTGTAACATATATACACATGTAGCGAACTATTGTATTCAGTAGTATGCATATTTTCTCACAAAAACATCAAATCGATTATTGAAGATTTCGTCAGTAATGAATATTAATGTTGTTTACCTTTGGATTAAGACCCAAATTGACATCAGAAGGTTCTTGGTTTGATCAGCTGTACTGTTGAGAAACACACAATTGGAAAATTCCATCATTTAGGTTATCTGCAATTTAAACTTTACAAACTCTCGTTTATACTAAACTTCTAAATTATGTTAATACACCGAAGCTGAATTTTAGCCAGTCACAAAACTAGTTTTATGAAGTAATGGAGCTTTCCATGATCTAAATGGATTCAACTGATATGAAATTAGTAGACGCCCGGTAGAGGAACTCATTTGAATGAATGTAGATCACTTTTTCTTGTTAATTTTCTAACAGGTATAAATAGGTATCTTTTTAACTGTCTTTACATTTGTCCCAAGTTACCGGTACATAACAACTTTGTGAGAGTCTATGAAATATCCTTGATGAATAATTACGTCACATTCGTAACCTAGTCTTTTAATACACCTATAGCATCTTCAATCATCAGTTGCTTAAAAGTTCCATAGAGAACATGGTTTTAATTCTACAAATTAAGGTAGATATCTTACAGTCTTTCGTCTCCTGAAGATGTCTTTTTTGGAAGTTTTCATCCCAAGTCTTACCACAGTTAGATAATGGTTAGTTAGCTTATTCGTAACTTCTTTCCTTTAGCAGCTTTCATAATATTACTATAAAAATCCCTCATCAGTGAATATCAGCTGGAAGTTTAAATTCAGAATGGACATAACTTCGATATGCAGCTCTTAAAACTAAGTAGATCAGCAACATAGTTTAGCCTAACTGACAATCCTTGAAAAATTCCTTGATAAAATTTTAGTCAATAAGAAGCTAACAAGATGTAAACTACATGCTTATGGAAAATTCCATTCATACACTTATTGGGTTTACCAGTTTTGAAGTTTACAATGAAAGGAAATATGAACATATGGTGTTAGTCAATTTCAATAGAACTGTAGAACAGTGGTTAGGGCGCTTAGAGTATAATTACTATGGTCCGAGTTCGAAACCCTCTCTGTTTTGACTTAGTAAATTAAGTTATTACAAGAATTCAAAGAATACAACTAAAGAACTGGTACTAGTCAGTTAGAAAGAGAATTATTGTTTCATGTTCGTTGTACAGGGTTTGGTTTTCCATGTGCTGTATAGATAGAACTGAAGAGATTAAATCTTAAATTGGAAAGAAAACGTGTATCTGAAGCTGAAGTATACACAAGTAATTGGCTACCAATATGGAATTGTTCTTTGTGTCGTTCATAGGTAGTACTTCATGAATCCTACTACGTGAGCTCATACAAATAACATCGTGTCAGTGTGGTCCAGGTTAGAAGCTTACTTTCACAAGCAATAAGTCAAGAAACTTAGTCTATTTCACATCTGTTTCCTAAACAGCTGAATTAAGGTTAGCTTCCTCCATGTCATTTTAGGAGACATTAACACATCTATCGCTCACTTATTTCTTCCAGTTAAACTTTTTATCAATCTTTCTTAAAGATAAACTAATTTTATCTAAAAACTTACTGAAAGCCATAGACAACTGAAGAGCTACTTTATAGTAGTCTATGATGAAGATGACACTTTTAAAACTATGGAATGAGATATATTTGTTCATATTTTCAACTTCAACAACCATTGGATAGTGGAATCACTGAATCCAAAATAATCATTGTTAAATCTGATTATAATTAGTTCACCCCCGGATGTTGTCATAAATATGCATTGTTGAGTGGCTCTCAATAATTTCTTAAATGATGTCAATTCGTCAATATCACTTATAGATTCCTCTATGCCAAATATAAATAAATATTTCAATGCACACTGAAGTTGTCAAATCCCCCTCTTACTCTCTCGACAGAATGTCACATAGTTCTGGTCATACATTTTTATATAATAAATAAGCTTGAATTTTGATTGGCTAACAATTAGATACACTAACGTAATGATACTTTGTTAACATGTTTAAACATGTAGACAAAGCTAAAGAACAACTTACCAAAAGAGATAATTATTACCAAAATATGTTGTTATTATTGTTGTTGTCACACTTATCTTCTTAAAGCCAACTTCTAGTCCATTTCATAACTTCTTTTCCTTTATTTGTTTTTCATTCTTTCTCTTATTATTTCCTATTTCACTTATTTCCACTTTACTATAATAAGAAGAAAAACATGATAATAATAATAATTCTAATCCAATCACATTTTAGATAGAATTTTGAATGTTAATTTTTAACCAATCAAAATTTTCGAAATTTTATCAAATTGCGACCATAGCATATTCACTTGAAATTGTTAGTCTTGTTAACAGTATGAAAAAGAAATAAAGGTGGTGAAAACAATGGGAAGTAGGTGGAGAAGGGGGGGTTGGTGGTAGTGAAGTAAATGTTACTAAGACTAACAATAAAATGTTATCACTATTTGTTTTAACGAAAAATTAGTTTTCATTTTTATTAGATTTAAGTGATTAATAAACATTAAATAGACAAAACATACCAATTGGGATATCAGTTTGAAACTATAAGTTAAACTGATTATATTCAAAACTCAATCAAATAATAGGTAAGTCAGTCACTTATTAATGTGGATTTATTTCATGATAACATTAAAACATTTATAAATAGATACCATAAATCTACCATTTTTAGTTTTGCTATATAAGTACTACTTTACAGTAACTCAATTGTGTTTTAATATCAGATGTTTGGAGATTATCAATAGAACACCTTTAACTTGAGTTCCATCCTTAATAGAACTCGTTAATATGTCGATTCTATATGGTTTCGAAAAATAATACTACTTTCTTCTTACATGTTAGATCAGAACTTATGCTACTCAATGTCGCAAACATATAAGTTATTGTTATTATGTTTGCATTATGAATGATCTAGTCTATACGATTAACTAGTATTTAGCTAGAAAATTAATGTAAATTTTATGAGTATAATTATTTTAGGAAACTTGTAAATGTCTTGAGTTATTTCACAGTTTTAATAATTAAGGAATTTCATCTAATGGTTTTACTTTCTGAATAGTTTAAATGTCTGATAAATTGTTCTTTATCGTCTACAAAATGACTTTTAAAAAATTCACCGTAGAGTTTGCAAGATAAGATCACACTATAGGCAAACTATGGACACTAATATACTATCTACTACAAATTGTAATTATTACATGGGAATTGGAGTCGTTTATATTAAACTTCACTTAAAATAAAACAATAGGCATTTACATCCTTCTAATTACTTCATCTTCATACCTGGATCCTTATTCACTTATATTCGGCTTTGGAAATCGGCACAGAAAGAAATTGTTCTATGTTAGTAATTGAGCATTAAATCGAGTTTAAAAATAGGAGACAATTAAAATGTTAAGAAATGTCTGCTCAGAGATTTATCCCTCAGAGTACAATCCTAACTTTGATTATAATACTCATGAGTCTAATGGTCTACATTATTTAGTTTTAATCAGTGAACTGATAGTTTAGTAGTTAAGGCATTTGAGTGCTTTTCTGCATACGTCTGTTTTGACAGGCAAGTATTATCATTAGACGCCACACATTCAGTGCAGCTAAAAGCTGGGTATTTGGTGAGTATGTAAGTTCTTTATAATATTGAATGAAGTAATAGTTTGGCATCAAACTAAGTCACAGTTAGTGTAAGTTTCACCATTAGAAACAAACTTTAAACGCTGAATAATTTTTCGCATAATCACTCAACTATATTAGTAAATGCATACTTGTCATAACTATCCATTGCTTAACCAGGCTTGGCGATGTTCGGAAGTCCTATAACGGACTTGTAATATCGTACACCCTATACAATAGATTAGTTGAATTAGTATGCACATATGGATTAGGAAAATTCAGAAAGTCTACTCGTTATTCCCGTTCGGAAGATGTGATACTTGCAGAATATGGTATTAAGCCTAAGTGGAGTAAACGTCTTTTGCAGTACTATTCTTACTCGTTCACTGATATTATCATCTAGAAACTGCGGTTTCTAGAAAACAGGGTTCTTAGGAGTTGGTGATTTCTCTGACTTACATTACGAGTACATTTATGAATTTCAATTGAATCACATGCATCCTAAGTATGTCACGGATGATCGTTAACACATCTTCACTAATGTCCACGAAGAAAATGTGTTTGGCAAGGTGCGTTAGGCGTGTTACTAAAACCCCTTTTATGTCTTAAGCGTCTGGAACTACAAAAAATGCAAATATTAATCGATAGTTACTGAATTTATATATATGCTTCTTTTTAGTGTGTCACCCGGTCTCCATCCTACTAAAATATTTGCAGACGAAACACTATAATTAAACTCTTAATCTCGAGAGGTGGTCGATCGATGAACACTGATGAATCTTTTAACAATACCGTTCTTCTTATCTAATTTGTAAGGACTATGAATATATTATTCATTTGCGAGAATAGAGTGGTAACCAATTAGTTTCACTTTTAAAGAAGCTATTCTGTAGTTTCGACATGAAGAAATTCATTTAGTGGTAATCTCATTAAAACATCATCTAAATTTCTGTAAAACTTGTTATGCATGACTATACCCCTGAATAATGGCTCCAGAATTTTTTCTATCCTATTCTCCGTGACGTTACAAGGGAAGGGAATTTGTCAGACTTAATGTTGGCTGCACAGCAAAGCCGTCTGTATATATTTTAAGTCTAACCACTCAGTCTTGTTTGAGTTGTCGTCTCTATAGGCTTGTGCATTTCAAAATGGCTTTCTAGATTCAAACTTTGTTGTTTAGTCAGTTCTCATTGACTCTATTAGTTGCTCTTCAGTCTTCTCGGACATATCGTAATGTGCTATCAGTTTCTGAAATTTACTATTATCACTTAGAATAACGTTTCTCTTGTCTAAATAATCATTTCCATACTGCACCATAACTTTTATGTCGCCTCGATATTCACAAACTGTAAATGACTACTTTGTGTTACTTAGTCAGAATACGTTTCAAACAAAGTGGACTACCTAGCTACTTAAAACCTCCATTAACTAACATTAATTTAGGTTGTTTAACATTATATGATAAAGGTACATGTTCCACTGTTTGAACATACAGGTTTTCGAACTGAATTTCATATCCAAATTTACCAGCCTTTTTCTTAATATCATAATATTCAGCCCCAAGCTAAAGTGTTTTAGGTTCAGTCATATTAACTTCAAGAATCAGTCTTTTACTTAACCTTTTCTTTTCATGTTCCCATCGCCTTTTATATTTAGTCCATCAGTTGTTGTTTTGGAGATTCCGGTAGCTCATTCACCGCATAAAAAAAGGATAAGTAGAAGTTGGGCTATCAAAGTTAGATTTAGTTAACAATTTGATTATACATGATGCTAAGTGATTGGGTGAAGTCAATACCTCATTTTCGTCAAGAAGTCATACCTAAAATCTTAAGTGAAATGATGAGCGTTTTGTCATTCGAACCCATATCATCCAAATTCATAGTCTAAGATGTTATCATAACTGGCTTCAAGCAGTATTGAAATATTCATCTTGGTTTATTGTTGAATAATTGCAAATATTTGTGATATAAGGCAATAATTATCCAGTATAATGGGTTATAACTATCTCACCCCCGACGAGTTTGTACTCCATTAGTTGCGAATTTTGATTGGAACTTCAAAGTTATCCTGAAGCTAGACACTAATAAGCTGATTAGTCTAAGTGAAATAAGTGGATTTACGAAAATTACTGTTAAGTTTAGCTGTTTGGATTCGTCAAGAAACTAACTCAATTAAGTTAAAATAATCATCTCACTAGTGATTAACTTCAGGATGTTCCTAAAGCTCTGGTGTGGAGTAGTGACTGTTGAAGTTCACACTTATTAGGACTGAGACATTTAGCAACAATAACAATGGATAATTTAAGCAGTGTATCACAAATTGATCATAGTAGGAGTTTCATCGTCGGACACCGGCCCATTAGCGCTGATGACTGATAGCTTCCTTGAAACCTGAAGATCCTGGGTTGGATTCCCTGAAAGGACTGACGGTGCATTTTGTTGAAGAGCCACAATAGGACGAAACAATTGTCTAATGTTCTCTGGTTTTTGGTGGTACTCACTCATCGCCATTCTGTAACGAATCCAAACAGCTAAACTTAATACCAGTCTCCACAAAACCCCCTCTATTCAATTACGTATATGTTTATTTTGTTTTTATTTCCGATTTCGTTTGACTTGTAAGCCCGAAGTTCCTTTCTTTTCTGCAATAATGCATAATTCATAAATTGCATAAATCAACCATAAACCTTCAAAAAATTTAGATTTACATACTTTGACATTTTTAGAAAATGCAGAATATTGGAAACTATTCAGAAAACACTAAAGATATTCCTTCAAGTTCATGTTATACCAATCTGATTATATCGCCATCATCATCATCGTCATCATCATCACGACTATTACCAAGTACATCTAATCCAATATTCAATCTAGACTTTGCTTCAGCGACTTATAAAGAATGGCTACATATTATGAATCAATTATATCACATTGATCATTCACAACAACTAATTCATAATATGCAATATTCACTACCTAATACATCTTACACAGAAACTGTTGATAATTCAACAAGAACTACCAACATTGAAACATTCAACACAAATTGTAATCAGCTGACCATAGACAAACAAGATACTTCAAGAAGGACATTCGAATCATTAGTGAATTCAGATAGTTTATTATCACAATACTATTATTACTATAATTATTATTTTCGTTTACGAAACGCACGTAAACTTCTTCAACCACAACAACAAAATCAATTAATCACTGATGAATTATTGAAATCTGAACAAAATAATAATGAGATAGCATCTATGCTAGATAAACAAGATTCATTGAAACATTTAACTACTACTACTACAATAACAACATCGAATTGTTCAATTGCATCAAGTACATTAACAAAATCTATTAATAAAAATACTCATTTATTTTCTTCTTCTAAATTCCCGCCAATTTTATTTGAAGGTCAGTTGAAAAGTGATTAAAATTATTTGCAACATATTCAATGTTCAAAAAAATGTTTTTTCTTATTTTGAGCACTTTCCGTTTTATTATACTTCATTAAATGAGTGTGAAATGATAATATAATAAAGTATAATTTTCATTAAGATTTCGTCTCATTAGTTAAGTTCATTCACAGTAGTACACTTAATTGAAATTCTAGCAAGTTGTTATAACTGCTAGAGTTCAAACATGATGGGAATGAGATAAGCATCATCAGTGGTGTTGATGAATATCACGTTGTATCATTATATAATTGAGGTGGGAATTTTACCAATGGGTTGCGATTGGTTTAATGGTGCTCACAGTTGGCATAATGACCTAAAGTTCTTAATCCTGATTCTTTAATATAGTCATGGGTATATACTTCTGACGCGTTTTAAACTAGGATGCAGCAACTGTCCTATGGACTTTGGTGTTCAGTGGTACTCAACCTAGATGAGTTTATAACGATTACAAACAATTAAATATTTGATTTGGTACGGAATTTCTCAGTTAGATGGACATATTTACAGATGTTATAACTTTTAGATTTTGACCACAATAAACTTAAACAACAGAGTTTAGCTAAACAATTTACGGTAACTACCTACACCCCAAATTAATAAGTTATATAATAACCGTGTTTGTCATTTCTGGTTGGTATTTCATTGGGATGACCAAAATAGCATTAATTTTCAGTAGTCAATATCTAACTTGTCTAAATGACTGAGGGAGTTCGCAATATTTTCAATGTAGGATGACTGTGTTATATCCATTAGTTTCAATCACTTTCTATGAATCAGAGCATAGTTTTTATTATAGAGTTTATTTCAAGATCTAGCTTACAATATACTTTTTTTTGCATCTGACACATCGGACTATACAACAATGAACATGTTCCTAGAAACTAGTATCTGCCATTTACAAGCCATTTAAGTGAGATATTTAGTCAAAATTACACACTGACATGCATGAATCACCTATTAAGTTAAGACTGAAAATCTTTGGTATGTCGTATTACCTTAGCTTACTAAATTCTACTTAATGATTGCAGTGTAGCTAACTAGATGTCATTCGCAGGTATTCACTCAGCAACTGAAGGAAACCATCTTGAGGCTAGAAATGTATAAGCTGAAAGGTAGAAAAATGAACAAAACTATCATGAACATGAACATAATGAAATCATCATGAATCACTTACCTGCGAAATTTAAACTGGCAACCTACTGAATTCTGGGAACTCATATAATGTTTCCTTCAGAAATTTCTTTCTAACCACTGTTACTAAATGTAGAAGCCTGATTTAAGAGTTCTAATAACTGCCTTTACTAAATGTCCAGGTAACAAATAGTTATTGAGTAACTTTTCCATCATATATATGATACATTTTAATTCTTTTACGTACGTTTTTTAATAGGTCAAGGGCGAGTTAATCAATTGGGGGGAATGTTCATTAATGGTAGACCATTACCCTATGAGACACGTTTGAAAATTGTTGAATTATCAAACAATGGTATACGTCCATGTGATATATCGCGTCAATTAAAAGTATCCCATGGTTGTGTTAGCAAGATTCTACAACGTTATAGTGAAACTGGTAAGTGGATGATTTAGTTTAAATGAAGAAATGCATGTATTTGATGATTGGCTGTAGCTAGAAAAGTACTGCATACTAAATGTGTAATCGTGAAGTAACTAGCTACATATGAGGCCTGTAGGCTTTCAATTTAATCCACGGTGATGATAAAAGTCTTCGGTAAGCACAGATAAGTAGTATCACACTAAGGTAAAGCAATTATCCAACACTTTCTAATGTTGAGCGTTTTGTTTGGTTAAAGTCAATTTTTGATGTAAATCATTTTCTGTCATTCGAAACTTATGGCTGTTCAATTCTTAAATAATTTACTGAAACGAATAAAATAGTGCAAGATAACTGGACTAGTTTTCAATATCAACTACATTTTCGTTTAAGTCATATAAAACAATTTGTAATCATTACTATTATTATTTTGAGTATCAATAGAATGATACAACATGAGTTTGGTTAATAGTATTCGTTACAGATTGATATCGGTTGGGTATAACTGAAAACTAGGAAGCAATGGACGTCTGTTTTTCCCTCGTATGAGGTTTCCTAAGAGTACTCACATACTATTCTGCCAGATAATTGGATCTTTGAGCCTTCATCTCAAAATATAACTTTCAATATATTATTGTTTTGCATCTGAAAGTTCTAAGTTCAATTCTCTGAAAGATTCGAGAGTGCGCACTGATAGGGAGTCTTATATCAGAATGAAAAAGCTGTTCTATGCTTCTTGGTTTTCCTTGGTACCAGACTAACAACAATCTATGGTGAATACAACCAACTAAACTTAATACCAATCTACCTCCCCAAAACTACCACAAAGGACACTACTTAAATCTCAAAGTATTGCTCAGAAAACATAATCTAGCTGAAACTATCCTCCTAAGCTACATGACTATTCTATCATCTTCAGAATGTATTCCTTCTCTCAAAGTTCAATCTCATTTCTACGCATATCACAAATGAATTGAAGATTCACATTTCATTTTAAAAATAAAACTATGTATCTAAAGATGATTTTCTCATCATATTTTCATAAGTAAACCTCGTTTTATGCTTAATAATATGAAATTGACTATTGCGTAACTTGTAATAATCTTTATTTGACACAATTAAACAGATACATTATATTTTTACGAATGAAACCATTGAACTGTTACATTCATCTATGCAAATTTCATAATGTCGGTGTACATATACATACATTTATCCTATTTGTTGTATGTGTATGTCTGCTCGAATCGTGTATGTTATTACTGAATAAACTAAACTGTCATATTTTCACAAATTATACATAACTTAATGAAATGAGTTTAGATTATAAAGTACCACTATATTTTCATTGATATATGATATTACTATTACTACGACATATTAAGATCTATTTGTGGTACAGCGTGATGATTATCCAGTGTCACTGGTGATAACTGCCTTACTCCCGAAAAGTCTGAATTCCACAAGTCATGATTTCTCATTAGTGCTTCAGGAACATTCCGAAATTAGTCACTAATCAACTGATTATTGTAATTCAATTGTTAAGATCGTTGAATTTATAGTTTAATATCATGAATAGAATTTAGTTAGAGAGCTATTGAGAATCGATAGAGTTCAGCCGTGTTAGGAGTGAAATCAGTATCATAGATGGTAGTGGTTAATCATCGGACAGTACATAACTAATTGATTGATTACTAACTCAATGATTTGAAAGATAAACACTCATCACAATGCTTGAACGTCGAGGATGGCCACTGCTGAAGAATCATATAAGTGTTTATTCCTTACTGGTTTTCAAAGAGTGTCTGACCAGATGTTTGATGCAATGCTTTAAAAGTCTTATAGGCAATTAATGCCAGTTTAATTGATGCGCTTCGCTATAGGACTTTGAACCGATGTAAACTCATTACATTGTTGTAAGCTTGATTTACTGGGCAACAAACATGAAAGCTGTGAGTACAAATCCTGGTTGCTTCAAAATCACACATCATCGAGGGCATTGAATTTCGACCTGTCGGATATTCGACGTACCTTGAATTCCATGTCTTTTTTAATGATAACTTGCGAATAAGCTTTCAGTCAGTCATTCATATGCAACGCGTAGCCTGACACATATATGCTATAGATCACATTACCGTATCACATTTGTACGACGAGTTTAAATTAACACGATTATTTCAATTGTATAGTTCAGCAAGAAGGAATAAAAAGGTACGTCCGGTAGGATGACTGAAAAAGATGAATAGTGAATGCATGTGTCATTGTGGTCGATTCTAAACCATATCATTTAGCGTCCCCAAGCTACTGATTGGGACTATCTCATGGAACTCAACCAGATAGTCTACCGAATCTACCGAAATGCTTTAAACTAATAAAGAACTATGTTCTAGTTTGATAGCCCATATTTTTCCAATCCTGCTCCTAGATAAGTCAATATTATGGATCAAGGCAGGTGATGGTTAGACACGAGTAATACATCTTCTAACCATCGCAATCAATGAAATTCTAAACCTTTATTAACTGATTCAACATTTCTGCCTAATACTTTGCGTCTTATCTCAGTAGTGCTTACCTGGTTGCTCCTGCATACACACGTGTAGGCTTTGAAAATATATGTATTCAAAGATCTTCAGACTACGCATGTTTTCTATTTTCACACTGCACATTTGTGCTTACAGGTTAATGGAGACCAGACTTTTACTTAGTACATTCGTTTTCTGCATTATCAGACATATCTCACACCACAAGTGATGTAAGTTGGCAACAGCCAAATACTCATTCCCATTCCGAATGCAGATTTCGTCAAACACTAATTCATCAGGGCTGATCAGACTTCGAAGATAAGTGAAGTGGTTATTGAATAAATACTTTACTCCCCATCATCAATAAGGGCTATAACGTAAACCATTCGGAAAGTAGCATTTTTCATTCGTAGGGAGAGAAAGGTATCTCAAGCACCGTTTCACTGTTGTTAATGGTGTTCAGGATAATCTACATATTGTCAGAGTCTTCGCAGATTAGGGCTACATCGTCTGCATATTCTAAGTCGATAGTCAAACTTCCTGGTAAGAGATCAGTCACTGAAACACTGGATGGGGGTGTAATTTCTAGGGGGATATCTATATGGTATTAGGTGTAATGATAGATAAAAGGGAACTCTGACAAACACCATTCAAGGTCAACACTTCTAAATAGAGTTAGCCATAGGCCCCAATTTGAACAGTAATGTTCAAGCAAAGAGCTTCATTTAATTTATTGATCTACCTGGTTTACTCTTTAATAGAAATGACTTCCTTGAGGTTACCAAGAGAGAATTTTTGCCCTTTCTTACAAATTTGGATGACTACTAATTGGGACCAATCAGGCGGGATTACATCAATTTGACAGACAGCCAATACATCAGTCAATCTATCTGTTAAAGATGGATCACTGTCCTTAAATAAATCTACACTTACATTCTCATATCTCATTGATTCCCCTCGCTTCAACTTATTCATAGCCAATTGAATCTCGTTAGTAGTTGGGGAGGTGGGACACTAGTCAATTTTCAGCATAGGTTGTATGTAGATAGTCTGCAAAAAAGGTAGCTAAGAAGCAAGTTAAACTGTTACTGGAAGTGTTCCACTCATAGGTATAACCAAACAGACTGAAAATGAATAATGGATTTGTCTTTTCCTGAAACCGTCTCATTAACAACCGACTTTCCAATATCAGTTTACTTAATGATGTAATCAAATTTTAGCAGACATGAAATATTATAATTATCCTGTTGAAATCATTTTCATAGTTAATAAGCCCTGGGTAAGAGGACTAGATGTTAATAACTTGTTAGTCTGTTGTTTGAACTGTTTTATTCTATAATCGTCCGTCAGATACGCTGTTTACTTGCGCACACTCATATCTAGTATTCTTCATCACGTATTTCATATTCACTGCAATAAGTGTTGCTTGTCAGCACTATGACACATTAATTATTATAATTATTATTACACAGTGACAAATCCTTGGTGCGGATCACAATATTCCATACATTATTTGAATGATTGTGATCAAACTAAGTGGCTGATTAATAACATGCTCACTAACATGAAGTATCTGGGGTGGAATCTAGGGTGCACCCTACTGTGGAGTCCCATATTAGGTCGAAACCACTTGTCTAGTGCTTTCCAGTTTTCAATGATACCCTAACAATATCAATCTGTGATGGATTTAATCAACTAAAACTTAATACCAATCTTAACAAACTACCTGAATTAGACTGAAACCTATGGTTCGGCCTAGTGTATCTCACTCATATAAATCTCAGACTACAAGAAAACACCTATCGATTATTCCTGTTAAAAATTACTTTCAGATTATACAAACTTTTCACCAAAAACCATTATTATCCTGTCGAAATACTTCAATTTTATTTTGTACTCCATAATTTCACCCTACATATTTCATAGGTCATGGTTAGTCTCGCTTCAAAAATAAGACTTATTCTTTAGTAGCTTTAGTTTATTCTCCTTCATCTTCTTGACTTTTCATTTGACAAATTAGCCTTGTCAGTCCAGAACATTCTAGTTATATTTACTTCTTTCTTGTCTTCTTCATTTTTATTTCTCTAATGTTTAATGAAGTATGAAATAGTGATGAGATCATTTAATTGTGACAAAAAAGAAAATATTTCATATTCATATCTTTTAATATGTCAATTCAGTTACAACAGTTCATTATGCATTTATAACATTTGATTGATTTAACAATTAACTGGATCCTCCCATTTTTGGAATATCACACTAAATTACCGGATCAGTGAATTTCATCTTCTTTCACCTGTTTATTAGCATGTTTATTTGTTCCCGTTCTTTCATGGACTGTTGGTATGTATGCATGTATGTATGTCTTTTATGTTGGATAAATTGATGTTATTGTTGAATACCCATGAATGAAGATGATGAAGGAAATTTTCTTCTTGTAATAACATAAATGGCAATAATAATTGAAATAATCAAAAATTCACATACTTAGTTTATTATAATAAAAGTTATCATTATCATTTGAAGGTATTGAAATCTTTCCATTGATTTGAAATGGAGCTGAAATTGATCTGTCTCTTTTATTATAAATACATCATGAGTAGATATCCTTGATACAGCAGTAGTTCATATGTATAATTCCTCTATCTAAACTCAGTAGTCTAGTCGCTGAATGGATTGTCATTTGATAATGAAACGAAGCAATTTTGAATCCCGCTGTGTACATCAACGCGAATGGGGGGGTGTATATTTGGATGACGAGTCCCAGATAGGAGACACATTTCCTGGATTTCACTTATTAGCCACAATTTTAATTTATATATACAGTCAGTCATTCGTGATATTTCCAGAAAAAACTGATGGCAAAGTTAATTTATTGTGCTGAGCAACGAACGTTAAAATGAATGACTTTGAGTCACTTAGAGACGTGATAAGAATTATTTTTGTATTGCGAAATAAATAAAATTACAAGATACGAACTTTATTAATGCCGCCAATAAACTTTTTGGAAGTTTTTAATGTAATCAAAAGTCCGGAGTTGTGACTTATACACTTCGACGACTTGTGTGTGCTAATTTGGTACAATTTATCAACTTAGTCAAATTGTCTAACATTTGTCCAGAAAAGTTATGATTACTACAAGAGAATACATAAAATGGAAGTTATATCAGTACACAATAAGTTAGCATACAAATGAATCTACAAAGAATGTTCTTCAATCTACTCATGTTGTAGTTTTCTTAATCACTTATAATAAATCTTGGATAACCTACACTCCTTACTAACTAGCATCGACCTACTTATGTCGAAATCCATAACTTGTTACCACAATAACATTAAATTGTAGTGTATTACAACATTGAATCATTTTGAATAGTTGATCAAAACCCAATGACTAAACAAACATATCATTAATCAATTCATTTTAACATGAATAGATGTTCAATTGTAGCATTCAAGATTATGAAGCTGGGTAATGTCAGTTCTATACACTTACAGAGAGTATTAGTTTCCTACAATGTTTTAAGTATTAATGATGAATACCAACTACCCTGTAACTTAGATGAAGTAAGTTTTCTTCCACTAGACTACCTCTTACTACCTTACATCATAGTATAACGCATAGACAGATGCTAACTCATTTAAGCTAGTGATCATATTTAGGCACTAACTTTCAAACTATTTACAAATAGATACTGTTTTAAGTATACTTTAGTAAGTAGTAAGTCAATGGAAGTTGATTAAATACATGCAACATTACAATTATTGACTGAATTAGATTTCAATTAGAAGTCTTTAATTATTTAATAATTCAAAAATTTTCAACTGTTGACTGTGTAGAAATTCTGATCTGGAATCGAATTGGATCAACAGTTTCTAGATTTTCAATTGTTCTTTAACTGATTTTATTTTATAAGTAGTATAAATTATAAGTTTTAATTCGAAATTGTCTTCAAGTAGATAAGTATTTTTAAAGAAGATTAACAGGATGAAATCCCTCGAATATACACGTTTAATTTATACTGAGCATGTTAGTCCTATATATCTTTGGTCGATAGTGTTAGTGCTGAAATATGATGTCATATATAAATATTCATATTCTCAGTTATGACTGACATTGTGAGGTTATTCCTGGAATTTCATTGAAATGTATTTATTGAAGATTCATTCATGAGACAAATATCATAAATGTCAGTAAATGATGACTGATAAATATAGCCTAATGTACAGAGTGAAAAATAGTAGACCAATAGATGTCAGGTCACTGATTCAGAATAGTAAGTATTCATCGAGAGAATTGAAAGTTATTAGTTAGATTCTTAGTAGGGGTGATGAATATGCACTGTTTTTGGAAGACATATACTAAGATGAATTATCTCTTCATTCTTTCCGCGTTTCTAATGGTTATTTAACTGAATTCAGTCAGATAGTATTAATAACACATTCATGTAGTCGTTTTACCTCAGTGATCCAAGTTATTTCACGTCGAATTCAGCTCTGTTAAAATTAGTTGAGCTATGTGGAATCGTAAAAATATTGTTGTAAGTCGCTTCTTGCATTCATTTCTCTTTACATATTTTCTGAATGTGTATTGTGTGCTTATGGTAAGTTCATAAAGAAGAGTGTATGCGAGTATCTGCACAAGAAAAGAATAGAGAATGAAGTTAGCTAGAGACTCGATAAACACATAATATGAGCTTTTAGTGATGAGAGAAAATCACTAAGCAGTTAGCAGTGACGCAAGTATGGAATGAAGACAATCTTGCATTAGAAACTAGTGGTTAATATCGTAAAGTTTCAAAATATTATATTTCCTACTAATTGTCATCTATAAAGTAATATCTTGTTCACTCTATTCTTTTATTTTAGGCAGTGTAAGTCCAGGTGCGACTGGAGGAGCTAGAAAATCAAGAAGTAATCAAAATCCCCAACAGCATTGCGATGAACATTTTCAGTATACTACTACTACTTCTGCTACTACTACTACTAATACTACTATATCAGCATCATCTCTAAGTAATCATTCACGAAATTCACGTCAAACTCATATTAAATTGAGTCGTTTGACTAGTAAACAAAATAATAAGTCATGCAATACTACTTAAAAAAAGAATGAATAAGTCGAAACGTCGTCTGTTTTCAACAAATTCTAATGCAATTAACTGTGTTGGAAATCAGTTATCAACGAAACCACAAAGTTATTCACTGAGTCGTAAGAAACTACAGTGTATCTCTTCAATAGACCCAACACTGTCACCATTCCAGCAACACCAACTAGAAATAAATAAACAACATATTCAGCAACAACACGAAGCTATCGATTTATCAATGAATAAACAGTCAAAAATCACTCGTTCAGAGATGATGACAACATTACCTTCATCAACTACATACGTACCTATAACTCTTAGTTCAATGTTTTGTAATACTCATTTGCTTCAACTACCAAATAAATTCAGTACCGAAATAACTACATTAGGTACCAGTGTTACTACTACTACTGCTACTGCTAGTGGTAGGCATTTGGACACTATTCCACAGAAATATTTTCAGCATTCGAACACAAACTCATCACACAAACAAATTGGACTAGATTTGACCACTTCAATGAATGACAGAATACAAGATTGTAAGTTCTGCCTAATTGAATTTATCTGTGTATAAACCAGTAATAATCTTCAATTAGAAAACTCATATTTATTGAAATATAGGATCTCTTCAAATGATTTAACAGATAAATATGATATATATATATATATATATATATATATACCTTAGAATTCTGTAATACCGTATAACATGTGCTCAAATCATATGGCGAGGAGTAGTCCATTCACAATTAGAGATATGCCCTTATAATGCATGCTACTTAGTACTAGACCACACGTCAAGTAAGGCTTTCTGTTGGTTACTTCAAATCAACTTAACGAATGAAATCGCATTTGTAAGTTACGTCTGAACATTACGTTTTAATATAGTTCTCCACACTGTAGGTACTAAATTCTTATCTAGGTAGGTCAGGTAATGTCTTGTTAGTATAAAACTGTTTTTTAGATCAGTCTTTGATGAACTCATCCAAAGTAAATGTTAGAATTCAAACAGCTTACATGTAAGAAGCTTGAACAAAGAGGTTGAATATTATTTTAGGTCAACAGTCTAAATTTATTGTGTATCCTATGGAACCCTACATTCATTCACTTTGAATTATGATAAGTTTTGAGTAAAGATGAAGCAAAGGTTGAGTGTCGAGATACGTAATAAATATAACCAGAAGTAGTAAGTTTAAAATGAAAAAAAGTTATCAGAGACGTGCATATTTGAAACTTTTATTAATACATTTCTAACTGTTGAGATCATGATCTGACATTATCTCATATCAAAAGACTGTGCCTTTGAAAAACATCATTTTGATTTCGGATTGCTTATTTCTATCCGATTTTGCAATAAATGGAAGAATGCTACATGAGAAAAAGATAACCTGATTAGGCCCAGTAAACTCTTAATTAAAGTAAATATCAACTTCTATCTTGAGTTTAAACCTAAATCTTTTTTGAGTTGAGGTGGTCTCGTGGAGATTAGTATTTTATTGCTTGCATTCATCAAAGGTTGATATCTTTTGGGCACGATTAAAAACCGGAAATCCCTGAACACCTATTACAACCTAGTAGGGGACTCCTCAGTACACCGACACCACCAAGTAATTGAATCCAAGATATCTATGTCTTGAGAAGAACTCTTAAACACTTGCATCACTAGACCAGTACGCAATAGAAAGATTCCTGCTTCAACCAACTTTTGATTTAGTAGTACTTAACTGAGATCGATCTATGATAATTCATTATTAAAGATTTTCTGAGCAACAATTCAAAAGTAAACATTTTATCGATTCATTTATTCTATTACGCAATCGTCAATTTTAACATAAATAAAAGTCCGGTAGGTTAATTTTACTAATTAGATTACAAGTTACCTTTAACTGCATGTTGTGTTTAAAAACAGTTCCTGACTTAGCATTGTTGGGATAATTGAATTTGATATCAAAGATCGATCTTAGACAACTATTACAAACTACGAAGTAATGAACAGGTATTTACTTAGATAATAGGATACCTTATCAGCATTTACTTATATCCCAAAAGGATTGGAAGCTAAGGATTTCCAGCTTTTTTATAATTATGAAATTAATGAATCAACATTCATTGGTGTTCATTTCAAATTTCACGCAATTCATTCAATATATCCCAAATGAGTTACACGACTGCCTTATTATTTTTTTCGAATTTCATACAATTATCATGGCGGTATAACACAGTTCCATCAAGTAGTCTAAATTAAACAGCTATATTTTATAAAGTACCATTCATTGTTTTCTAATGTACTTCATTATATTCACCAACTACTCTCCCTTCCTCCCTCCTTCTCTTCCCCTCCCTCCCCACACCACCCAAGGAAAACAAATAGTTACTTAATCTTTATTTTGTATTCGTAACTAAATCACTAAAACGAGTCATTCAATGTTTCAATATTCACTAATGCATATTGTGTACATTTTCATCTTTCTTCTATGATTATACCATATTTCTAGATGAAGTTTATCTTTATAAATTGAATACATTGAAAATTATTTTGAATAAATATGTTAGTATATTTTGTATACAGAAGGTAATTAATTAATTAACTAAAGATTAATCTAGAAAAAAATTATATATAGAATTTCATATATAGATATTTTAATATACTACTTAAATAAAAGAAAAATAATACGTTAGCATACAATGTAGCGCATTTCTGTATTGTTCAATATTCAACATTTGTTTTATTTCGTTAATGTTTATTAATGAATTGAGTTTGTTTTGTTTTTTTCATTGGTATATATATATGATGAATATTTCTCTGTATATTTTCAATTACTATTATTAATTGAATGAAATTGATTCAATTATTAATGTATAATTTATGATAACCACCTGGAAAGTTAAAGACAGATGGTTAAGTGAATGAAATATATTACAGAATTCAATGAATTAGAAAATTTAAATGATCTAAGTGTTAAAAATCTAAATGACATATACATTAATGAATCTATGTACTTGATTATAGATGTCATCAAAGTATTACTGTGTGAGAGAGAGAGAGAAGGAGAGTGAGAATGAAGTTACTAAATGAGTTAAGATAGTTGGTACACTGTTATTAGTATGGAACTCTTATTGTTTGATATAGTTGAGAAATTGATTACAAATTTTTCACCATCATTCACATTTACATTCTATACTGATTAATTGAATGTTTTACTAAGAAAAAAAATGGCCACAAGCTGATCAAATCTAGTTATAACATCAATTTAGAAAATCATAAACAATCTGGGCATTCTAAATGTGTTATTGAATAAGATGAAATCTCTGATGAATACCATCAACAAATTAATAACTAGTCTCAACAAAACCACATTAAATGAAGTATAATAATAAACTCATTAATGACTCTAACTTTAAGATACTGTTTAAGTTCTAGTGAGAAATCATGACTCATAGAGTTCACTCATACTATAAATGAAATAGGTATCACCAAAAGCACAGACTAATCGTCACGCTATATCATAGATTGTTTAAAGTAGGACTTTTACCATAAGATACTGTCCAATCCGTCTGTACTATTGGCAAAGCGTTTGCCTAGAAATTTTATAATCCTACTTCTGATTATTTGGTAGGGTCTTAAGTATTCACTTCCAAGGAGTCCTATACCAAGGCGAAACATCTTATGTACAGTACTTAGTAAATTTTAATTGTAGTCAACAGGGATAGTCTATGAGGAGTACAAGTTTCAAATGAAACGAAATTGTTTTTAAAAAAGGCAGTTTATAATGACAAATTAAGCCAAAGTAATTGACATATAATCATTAACAATCATGATGAATAAGAAGAACTATTTGTACCGAATTCATTCTACGTCAATGGTTTCTTATCAACTGTGTACAACCTGGAATGATTCACATTTGAAATCAAATTGGACAAACTTACGAAGATGGTTGAGATTTCAATTACATAAACATACGAGGCATGTAATCACAATTAAAATTTTGGATAGAATATTGGAGTTACACATAAAATACAAGAGAAGGTAATAGAAGTGGCATACGAAACAGACAACCGACTAATCTAACGAGACCACAGTCGAAAAATAGTTTGTCTATATTAAATTTGATTTTAAAAGTGATATTGCAGAAACAATCAAATGAATATTCAATATGATACAGAAGACAATTTATTACGTTGTAATGTTATTTACATCATATGAAATAACATGTTCTCTGAGACAATCGAAAATCGACAAGTATCCTTCATATGTTACCGCCAACTGATTGTATAAATTTCATGTCTACCTACTAAAGCGGTTATATCGGCAGAATGGGAAGAATAGTTTACTTGAGATTCTACTCACATATCCTCAAAATTCGACCAATAAGGGGAATGAAAATATTTAATGCAGGAATAATCAAATACCTCATTAACACGGATTGATATTTTTGATTGTTTAATGTGTTCAGTGAACAGGAAAATTTAAACCATCTAAAATTTGCTGGAGCTATTATTATCAAACGCATGAAACCCAACTTTTGTGTCCAGAAGGAAACAGTTATCAGTCTTTCTGTACTTTAGTAAAATAATTCTTACTTGAATACATCATTGTCATGGCTCGGTTTCACGATCTATTCAACACAAAATTTCTTCGACGTGTGAATACATGAACTTTAGCAGCCGTTGTTCAATCTCATATATAAAATATGTCGTTAAAACTCAACCAGATAAACCACAAGAAGGATGTGTTCATTAATCTTCTATTCAGAGAGATTGATGATGGTACGCTGGATAGTTGCCGACCATGGGTTAGTATAGTATTGACTTATCCTTCTGCAAATTTTATTAGCACCACTTCTACAAAACCGTTGCTCAGTGAATCAGATTTAGGTACCAAACCACCTCTAGTAACCTCTAGTTGCATTTCACATTTTATATGTACATGAGATAGCACGAAAGTTGGAAGAACAGAGAGGGTATTACCTAGAACAGTCTCATAACATATTCCTAAGAATTTGTATTAAATGGCTCTAGATCACCTAGTAGTGCTATAGGAAGACGTATCATGAACACAAATCGTTCATTAAATCTTCTTATTGCCTTCCTAGTAATAAGTAGGTAGAATTACACCAGGCTTCTACGTTATTTAGAACAGGTTGCCATTTATCATATAAACCTGAATTTAGGCATTCAAAAGGAATTAGTATTTTGCCTGATATTGCGATGTGTCAAAAATATTTTTCTATTTTGTTTTATTTATACTGGTTGTCGTATTTATCACATTTTTTTTCCTCCTTGATTATCATTTTAACGTATTCGCAATAGAGCCTTCAATATTCTTTCTTAGTCTTACTATACTCTTACATTACTCACTAAACATCTGACCTCCTATCAATCCCTCTCACAGAATCTTAAACTAATATAGTTATCAGCATCATCCTGATTGATAATTTTAGTGTTGAACATGGATTATATCACTTTGTCTACTGACTATTTAGTAATTAGTAAATGTTTTTCATATTAGATCATGTCATGACCTCCCTCTTTCAATTATCCTTTTTAGTGTATAAATATGAACTTGTCATCATCAGTATTATTCATTATTAAAGCTAAACGACTATTCTATTGATGTTACTTTCAACATTACACTTGTCAACTATTTTACTGATCTAAACGATTTTGTGCGTATGTGAAAGAATGAGCAAATGAATTCATTTTATCCCATCCGTAATGTTTAATGTCCTTGTTTTAATGAGAAAAAGTGAATTATTCCAGTTGTATATAACAACTGATGCGAAATCACCGAAACAAAAATGAATTGATTTTACTCGACGCAGTTAGTCTGTTCTTCCTCTTTTCATAATAATCAATGGAACTCTTAATAAAATTGATTCTGCCTATAAAATCCTTACCTATATTATTCACATTGTTACCAATCAGTAAAGAAAAGATAACGATGTAATTCTTTATTGTTATGTTACATAAATCATTTAGAAAGTTTACTTGATTCACTAGCACAAATTTACGCATTACTAATGAATCTCAACAGTTTTTTTTGCGGAAAACAAAAGTTGATATTGTCAATCCTGATATCACGAATTGATTTGAATCAGACAACCATTGATCACCTGGAATCACTGGACAGCTGTTTCGTCCTAGTATGGGACTCCTCAGCAGTGGGCATTCACGACGCCATCGGTGATCGAACCCAGGACCCTCTGGCTCCGCGGTGAACGCTTTACCATTGGACCACTGAGTCAGCTCCTAACGGTTGATATTTCTAATTCAGTCAGTTTGTGATACGTATCTGTATTGGTTTCTTTTTCAAAGAACAACACACAGTAAATAACTCTCTTCGTTGTTATTGATGTTGTTGTTTCAATCTACTAACAGTGCACATCGAAATTTAACTTAACGTTAATAAATCAATTAGAACATTTAAACAAACTGAAGACAAAGTAGAATTTTGTTCTCACTTTCTCTCTCTCTCCCTCCCGCCCTCCCTCCATCTTCTTTTCTCTCATCTATTTTTCATACCTACATGTTAGTGAAGAAATTTGTGAAACTTTCTTTTCTTTTGTTTTTTTTCTTTCTTTTTGTGGTGTTTTTTCTAAATAAATATTGTCATGAAAGATAAAATATAAAACTCAATATGCTATAGATATACAGTAACAATAAACACAATGTAAATGATTTAATTCCATTGAAATGGATATGGTTACACAAAATACGTTTATATGGTGAATGTTTACAATCAAGTTATACATAGATAAGTTAAATCATAATAGTTATAGATGTGTATCTTAACTTATCTGTTAGATATATCGAGTTCCATATACAATAGTGTAATCATATCGCATAGTATGATAGCTAAACTCCCTCTCTGTACACACACACACACACACACTCATACATATACAATTGTTTCATGTCGAAATTCATCAGACTTCAAGTTAATCAGTTGACAGAATTCAAAGAACAGAAAAAATGGTATAGATCATTCAATAGAACAGTAGATGAATACATTGATGTTTGTTGTAGTAGTTTATAAGAAAACTGAAACTGGACACATATTCATACATGTTAACTAACTCTGAAAGTAATCACAATCTTGTTGAATTTTGAAATGAAAATAAACAAATCAACAGACAAGTGAATAGCTCATATATCTTTTACAATAATTAAGTTATTTGTTATAAAATGTAGTTGTATTATAGATGATTGCATATTCATTGATGAATATATTGAATGGTAAACAGTGAAGTGATTATTTCAATAATATAAACTCAAGGTACTTGATCACTGAATAGATTGTACTTATAATAAGTTACTGAATTTCAATTCAATATGAATTTAAAAAAATTTATTCTTCTATTAGATTAGACGATTAAAGAAAGTTGACAATGAATTCTACTTGACTTGACTTCGTATTAATTGATATTCGTTAGCAAGTCATAATAAAAATCTTGAAGGAATCGAAATCTCTGTATTGGTTTCCATAGAGTATTCCCTGGAAGATCCAGATAAGAGTATAATGGTTTTTTTTCTGGAATTAAATTTACAGGTGTAGAATTGGTCAAAATATGATGATTAATACAATGTTTGTCTACTTTTTGGTCAAGTTGCAAATGTAGCCATTAGTTTAAATGACATAGGATCGTAATGTACTGTATTTCGGCATTTAGAGGCAATTGACAGTTAGACTATGCGCTACATTTCGACAAGATCAACAGAATTTGATTCATTCCAAGGACTAAATAAAAAAATGTAACATTGTTTAGTACATAGTGATTGATCAATGTAAATAACTTAGAATGCGAAACAAGGTGACTCGGTTTTATATTCATTAAGAAGCACTAGCTTTTCAATAATTTCAAGTACACATTACTCAAATAAATTTGAAATTATGTTTCCTACTGATTCATTTTAACTGCCTAACATCCGACCACACAGTCGTATACTCGTTAGCAATTAACTGAGTGACTAACTTTTCAAATTATTTAAAATTAACCGTGATTTTTACAATTAGCTTAATCTCATGTGATAATGGTATCTATCAATATCTGACACCGTATACACAGTCAATGGGTTGCATATCGTTACATGACTAATTTCTTGGAATCAAAATAAAAAGAAATCGAATATACCTCTGTGTTTATACTGTCGGGTAACGTCTAGTTACTTTCAATCCAGTTAGCGTTTTATAGCAAGGTTTTTTTTACGGGATTGGGTTGTTAACTACATATTCAACCCTCTCCCTTTATCCGGGCTTGAAACTGGCAGTAGCCCTAAAGGAATTCCAGGAAAAGTTGTCTAATTACTGTTATAATAACACTTCTATACTCATTGATTCTCAACAATTCTGTTATCCAGTTATTAAATATCAAACTGATAATTTGTATTAAACTCTTAACTTCCTTTCCCCCCCCCCACCCAAGAACCCCAAATAAAATGTATGACCATAAAAGGAAATATCCACTTCATCACTATAATCATAAGATGGATAGATAGATCAGTGATAGACAGATTTGGATTAGAAAGATCGATTACAGAACGCAATAAATTTCTGAAATAGAAACACGGTCAATTAGTCTTGAATTATCTCTTCACTTACAAGTTGATATTCATAATAAAGAAACGACAACTACTGAAAGTATCTATGTGTTTTATTTATCTTAATATAAATATAATACATTAATTCACTTCAATAATTCATTAATTGATATCTCTTATGTAATAATGGCTTAGCTCAATATAATTACTACTTCATATAATTTATTTACTTATTAATCATCTACACAGTAACTTTTATCTACTTGACATAAAACCCCAGCAACAAGTTCATTTTAACAATAACAACAGCAACAAAAAAAGAAAGGAACCAACGAATAAATGAACAAATTTCATCTAATTCAATCATTATGAGTACGGGTAGTTTTAATAGTTTGGCTAATAATTTGAAAACCATTTCAATGTTTACATTGAAATGGATAAAAAATAAATCCCTAAAGTGAATAATTGAGTAGGCAAATGAAAGAAAGAGTAATTGAATGACACTAATAACACTATAAGAACTTTATAAAGTTACAAGGAAAGTGAACCCGCATTATTATTATTATTATTATTATTATTATAAGTATTGGTCAAGTAAATTGTTCCCCTTCAATTTCGTAGTTACCATGTTATCATGTTGTCATTCATCTGGCATACACAAAATAAGTAGTTAATGAAGGGATGAAAATACAGGAGAATTATTTAATATCATTCAGTATTAAATGACAAAATAGATTTTTGCAATTAGAATGTATTTAGATCTTCCCGCTGATTTGTCGTGAACTGAAAATGATCGACCACCGTTGCTATTTTTGCATCCTGAGCGGATTCCCTCAATGTAACCGTATTTCACAAGTATTGTTTGATTTGGATTGTGGTAGGCAAGTGAAATCTAGTGCGCGCGTTTCATCTGCTCAGAATGTATGCAAATCAACAGAGACTGATCACTTTCAGTTCATGACGAATCAACGGGAAGATTTAATACATTCTAATTATACATACACCTGTTGCACAAGTGCGGCTGTCTGGGTTCAGTAGCCCAATGGTGAACGCGGTGGTGGTTAGCACGAAACCAAATGAGTTTGAGTTCAGTGTGGACACCAATACTGGGATGTGGGCATATCTAGCCGGCGAGTCCCAAATAGGACGAAACGAACATCCAGGATTCCGCTTGTCAGTTACGAATCATCTCGAACAATAGATTTTTACGTTCATTATTCAGTACAATGATTAACAATGATTATATGAGACAAGAAGCTCATCTGAAAAAACTTCGGATCCTCCGATACAAAACAGTGAACACTAACCCAATTTCACTTGGTGGAGAAATTATGGAAGATGTAAAAACCTTTACATACTTGGGCAGCATCATTAATAAACAAGGAGGGTCTGATGCAGATGTGAAGGCGCGGATTGGAAAGGTAAGAGCAGCATTTCTACAACTTAAAAACATCTGGAACTCAAACCAACTGTCAGTCAACATTAAAGTTAGAATTTTCAATACAACTGTGAAAACAGTTCTGTTGTATGGAGCTGAAACGTGGAGAACTACGAAAAGCATACTTCATTAGATACAAGTATTTATAAACAATTATTTGCGTAGGATACTTCGGATCCGTTGGTTAGATACCATCAACAACAATCTCCTATGGCAGAGGACAAATCAACCTCCAGCCGAGGAAGAAATCAGCAAAAGACGCTGGAGGTGGATAGGACACACATTGAGGAAACCACCAGATTGTTTCCCAAGACAAGCATTAACATGGAACCCTGGAGGTCAAAGGAAAAGGGGGAGACCCAAGAATACACTGCGTCGGGAACTGGAGTCAGATGTAAAGAGACTGAAGTGCACTTAGGAAGGACTGGGAAGGAAAGCTCAGGACAGAGTTGGTTGGGGAATACCGGTCGGCGGCCTATGCTCCACATGGGGTAACAGGCATTGAGTGACTGATTGATTGAAATTACTTCGTTGTTATTCATGTTATTTGAAGTGGTCAAATGTTTAAAATGCATAAAGTGAAAAATGCTCACTTAAACACTAAGATATTTCATTCGTGAAGGTGCCTATTTCCCCATCACTGTTGATAATGAAGATTCCCACAAATCAATCGTTACTGACATATTTGAATCACGAGACGATGTCTCTGATATTGCCATAAGTATTATTGTATAGTTGGATTGTAAGAAGTTATTAAATTTAGGACTAGTGTTATCTGCTCTATTCAATATTTATTAGCAGAAGGTACTAAGTTTGAGACTTAATGGGAACATCAATAGAAATATGGTAACTTCATCCAGATAATGAGTGTGAAGTAGGACTAAATTTTTATATTCATGATTCACTACTAAATATAATCCAAAGTAGGCAAGAATAATCATTTAGAGAACGAATTTCGGTCGTGTTTATAAAGTTAGCCTAATTTTGTATTTGTCAGAGAATAACATTATTAGAAGTACTACTGTACAGTAAATAATTGTTTTGTCATCAATCGGAACATATGAGTATTCCATGGGTCATAAGCAATTCACCTTCAAGTTTTAGAGCTAGTAAGAAACCATTTGACTAATGACTGACAGTTGGTTTATCCAAATTCCTAATTTCAGTCAGTTCTCTTTAAATCACAACTAAATTATTTAATGTTATCAGACATTCCCTCTAAATGGCTGAGATTTCACTAAGCAAAACTTTCTACAACAACTCTAGTTAGATGTTGTAAACATTTTTAAATATGAATTTGGTAACATGAACTGGTGTAGGTTAGACAGCAATTGAAAACCAAGACGTATCGAACAGCCGCTTCATCTTAATATGGGACTGCCAGATGGTATTACATACCCACTACTCAACTGGGAAGTCAATCCAAGGGCTTCCAGGCTTTCTGGCGATCGCTTACCCATTAGATCATCAAGACAGCATTGAAAAGATGATATTTCTAACATCAGTCTATTCTCGATATATTGCTCTACCTCACCCATTCAGGTGGTAACTCTGAAAAGCATGACCAATGGAGTTCACGTATGTCAAAAGCGTGGAGATTATCCACCAATAAAAGCTCACAGAATATATCACGAAGTGACAGATGAACACCAGTTCAGTGATCTAACTGTTAGGCGCTCGTCATGAGACCTGAATGTCTTGTGCTCGATTCATCTTTGAGAAGTACTATACCAGAACGAAACAGTTGTCGATAAACTTTTAGTTTCCAATGGTTGTCTGAGCATGGTCAATTCACAGCATTAAATTCATGAATTCTGTGAATCTATTTCAAGACTACTCATTAGCAAACATATTGTTGTTATTTAAACGGGAGGGAAATAAGTGAAAACGTGAAGCACTGAAGGTTATCCTCTTGAAAAATTAATAAACATATTTCAAATATCTACTTATTAATAAAGTGGTTTGAAATATCCTTTGTATTATTGTCCCAATCGTAAAGTTTCAGTGACACATTAACAGTTGTAAATATTCATTACGTTGTAATAAATAAATCATCAGTCTTCTACACAGTATTCTGTCATTTGTGTACATTTTGTAATTTACCCTTTCTGTTGGATTGTAGTTTTATACGTCATGTGTTGTTTCAAGTGTGAAGAATACAAGGCGCCTAATTGCTTTTCATAGTGTTCTGAATAGTAGTTTGTAACTGAGTGACAGTTGCCTATAAATAGTCAGGTGTTAATTTTAAGTGTAACTGAGTTTAATGGCAATATCATCTTTGTCCTCAGTGAAATTCTACCAATTTTTGTATGTTTCACTGTCGTTCGTGCAATCAAAACATGACAATAATTAAAGTAATAATACTGATTTCACTGATCGCTATGTGTATTCCATAGTAACTGCACACTTTTCATTACTCTAGTGGATAGAAGAGACAGTGAAAGAGGAAGAAGAAAATATAACAGCCATTTTAGTGATACTTTATGAGTTCCCCAATAATTTGATTCATGTTTGGATAAGAATTTTATAAAATCGCGTAAGCAAACTATTCAACTGGCAGATATAACTTAGTTAATCGAAAACAAGAAATATATGGTAATAGACGTGTTTGGCAGAATGGATTATTTTAGAAGTTTGAGTAGTTTACTTCATTTTGAGCAATTAACTAAAATCTCTTTGAGTTGAATTGTGGTTAGTAAGCGGAATCCAGGAGGTACGTTTCGTTTCACTTGGTACTCGTCAGGTGGATACACCTTCATCCTAGTGTTGGTGCTCACACAGGGACTTGAACTCAGTATGTTTCATGCCAAACACCACCCCGCTCATCACAAGGTTACTGAGTTCAAACTACTACCAATGTGAAGAAATGTACTTCCTAGATTCCGCTTGCCAATCACAATTCAACTCACATCATACTTATTAACTATCACTGTTTCCACGTAATCCACTCATGATGTACATATGATAACAAAGACTGATCAATTTTAGTCCATATCAAATCAACTAAATGATTCAAACACATTCTAAATTATAAAATCACTTCATCTCTAATAGTTAACTTACAGTCACGTTTATGAATTAGAGAAGAGTCACTGAATTATATCGGTTTAGTTGCTTGTTACATCAAGCCTTACAGTAAACATCTACGTATGTTGTAATGAAATAAAGTCATTTTTATTTGTTAAAGTGATTAGTAGACAAGAATTAAACTGTAACCAAACATAATGATTGTTGATTTTTCTTAGAAATAATTTCATGTCACTAATATGAACCTAATACACATGCATATATACACTGATTCCATTGAAACAAACACATTTGTTTCTGTATTAAGTAAAATAAATAAATGCATATTAACTATTAATGATCGATAATCTTATGAATTTACTTGGCAGCACGTTATACATTCTCTCCGGTTTAGGATAATCCAGTTATAAATAGTATTTACTTTAAGTTATATTTCATAGATTGAAGTTAGTTAAATAGTCATTGAAAATCATAAAACATTGAACATCCGTTATGTCATAGTATGAAAATTATCACCGGTGAGTATTGAAAACCTCACCATGGATCAAGCTAACTACCTACAGGTTTTACTCTAGGCGCCTAACTACCTTGTTCGGATATGATAATTTACGTAATTAACTTCAATCAGTTACACGAATGCTACAATTTAGACAGTGTAATCTTATTGGTTACTTCCTTCGAAATGAACCCTAGAATTTCCATCTGAAGTCCAGTTACTAGTACTTACAGGATTATTAATATTGGGTGTCGAACCACTAGATGTCATTTATATCTCAAAGTCAAGGTTTTCGTTTTGATTTTTGCTGGAGTTTAAGAGTACTAAACTAACCAACGTTAAGTTTTTCAGTAGGTTCAACGGTTGTCCAACCTAAGCTAGTCTGTCATGTATAATTTCAAATTCAATAATTTCTATAGCACCCAGTTGTATCTAGTTTACATTTAACAGAAGCGTAATGTTATTTATTCCCAATGGATGTACTATCTTTGACGGACTTAGTCACTTCTTGGTTGAGAGATTGAATGGAGCAAAGTATCATAAGAGTAATCATTTTGTTGACTAACTAGAATTCGCAAAAATATCCAGTGTGTTCAGATGTCTACTAATTGTTACGTTTAAAACTCTACTTATTTCAACAACGACGTCTTACATACATGATGAACTCATTGACTTTAAGTTAGACTTAATTATTTGTATTATCAATAATCTATGTAAAATATCTTCATGAATGGATCTGAAACATGACCTTTAAGAGTTGATGACGTTCATAAGTTATTGATATTCGATCATCAGTGTATCCAGTAAATCGTCCGTGTTTGTTTGGATCATCTGGTTAAATAATGTTCATGTTAGACACTGGGTATTGGGGAAAGATGGTAAACCAGTTGATAGGGTTTTAAGCTGTCGTTGACCAAGTTAGTTGAAACATGTACGACGTATACCAAACTGCCGCCTAACTTAACGCGCTATGTTGACTCCTATCGGTGTAGAATGGTAGAAAGCCTGAGGGGAGTGGCCAGTGAAATCATGACATCAATCCTTGAAGTCAATAACCACTAATCTGAGCCATGTTGGCAGATGTAGACTACTCGGTTGAGATCCGCGTGAATTCTTTAATTAATGGCTACAGACTCTGAGTGAAATGACTTGGAGTCGATCACAGTGGCGTAGGTGAATTCACTTTTTGTCTTCTTTCAGATTATCATCTTAAAACCATTTTATGCGGTTACGCGAACTAATTCCTTCACCCTGTACAATATTATAAATGTCTACAATTTTTCCTTACTACCGTTGAAGTAACTATTACTTCTTCTAACTTGGTGTTTACCTATCTGTATTGTTAAGGTGCTGCAATGTGAACCGATGCATATATGTTCTGTAAGAAAACATCTTCATAATGTTTATTAAAGTTAATAATCGGTTTTCAACTACCCTGAATTCATTGTGTGTTGGATACAAAAAAGGCTTTGATGTGAATATGTAACAAGATCGTAAACGGCCTCCAAACAAGCATCTAAAAGCCTCGTATCCGAGTAAACTGAACTATTAAACGAGATCGGTAACTCAACAGTCGAATTCGTACTATATCTCCAATAATTCTTGATCCAATCCTAAATTATCAAGATTACAAAAGATTAGTTCACTACTGCTTCAAAGAATGATGATACATTTAAAAAACTTGAGTATTCATATAAATTTTTTAGTGTGCAATTGATAATCAGGCATTCTGGAAGTTAGCTTTATAGTGTCTGATTCAATGGTGTTTATGTTGTCTAAAAATTCGAAATGGCAACTGTCGGAAAATCCCTTTTATGGTAATTTCTAGTTGGAATTTATTTAACTAATACATTTTTTAGCAAGTTGACGTCAGGTCATTGGATACGATAGACGGAAAGTACTCTACCTAATTATTGTGCTATTCGACACCCCGTAATAATGTATCTCCTAAATCCTGAGGAAATCTATTCCTCTTCTGATGGACTGTGTGTTCGTATTTAGATATTTCGGCTGATATCCTCTCACGTCATATACTTGTGACACAGTATGGGACAGATTATTATCTAGAGGGCAGCATCAGTTCCCAAAGATGACATACACATACCGACAACAAAAGCAGGTTCAGGGCCATCTGAATGCTATTCATATTTTTTTATTTTCTTCTTTTGTTTAAATAAAATATAGATCTGAAATGTTTAACTGAGGATAAGTCAAGACATACTACTTCTAACTTGTCAATGGATAGTAAACAACCATATTCCAAGGATTATTTATATCAGTCATCAGGGTATCCTAATTTAACGTATTCACCAGTCGTAGGCAGTTCTATTCAACACAGAGGATCAATAGAAAGTCTGTCAACAAACTCACACTTTCCTCTAAATTCAGTGTCGAAATTTCACAGTCAACAAGACAATGATCTAATAAAAAATCGTACTATGGTCACTCAAATTAATGATCAAGATGGGTATTTTAAGACTATAGAACAAAAGAATTACGCATATCATACAAGTCCAATAGCTGTTAGTGATATGTATGAATGTTCACCAGGATCACCATTATCTAATGACGATACTTGTCACTGATTCTAATGTCACAAATTTTATGGGAAGACGAAATAGAACAACCTTTTCTGAAAAACAAGTAAGTCTACAATACATTTTGATAATAAGTTCTTTTTTATTCATCTGTAATAACTGTGTTATCCTAGACACAAAGTGATACTCTGCAAAAAACTTCAAATGTACCCCTTCCGCCCTCCCCTCCCCAAATTATTCATAACCCCACTTCTAAACTAAGAAGAAAACAAAATAACAGAATTCCCACTTCCATCACCTTGAGACATAGCCCCACGATCACCGATTGTCATTGGTGATAACTGTCTCACTCCTAACAACTCTGAACTCCACCAATCACGACTTTTCATTAGAATTTCAAGAACATCATGAAGTTAGTCACTAGTGAGCTGATTATTGTCAATGATCTGAGATGGTTTGTGCAGAATGGTATTAAGTTTAGTTGGTTGGATTCATCGCTGATTATTGGTGACAAGGGTACCATCGGAAACCAGGAAAGATTGGATGACTGTTTCATTCTAGTATGAAACTCTTCAAATTTGTTGGGAGTTGAACAATGATCACCAATTACAATGGATGATCGTAGGATTATATCATAAATTGATACCGGTCGGACTCAGTGGTACATAGGGTTAGGTGTTCGTTAACCTGAAACCTCTAGGGCGGAATTCGGAGTGCGCACTGCTAAGGAGTTCCGTATTAGAATGAAACAGGGTAACTAATCCTTCCTGGTTTCCAATGGCACCCTGTCAATAATAATCAGCGACGATTTCAACCAAGTAAACTTAATACCAATCTTCATAAACCATCTCAATTCAGAAAAAGATATAGCGTAAGGTTTCACTCCTCGTTGCAATCGACACTGAGACACAGGAAAAGTGTTAGTATTTATACACTTTTCTAGAGTTTTCTTAAAAACCAGCCAATCAGGATGTGAGTTTTGTGGTGCTTGACTTGACGGTACAGTATGAAAACTGCAGCAGACAGCTGCTTAAAATCCTCCAGGGTGGAATTATTGTAAATCAATGTAATTTTTGACAACAGTATATACATATTATTTTTAAACTTAGATGAAACCAAGCACTAAGTCGTTGGTTTTTCGATAAATGTATGAGCTAACTTCAAGGTGTATAACAGTTTTTTATAGCGTCTGAAGTAGGATAAGTTAGTTGTTGGCCTCCAAAGATTGTATTTATTTCTACAAACAGTTAACTTGATACAGACTATAAGTGGCAATAACTCGTTAACGTGATATATATTCATCATAATATGATCAGACTATTTCACTCTTGTTTTCTCATTGATTATCTTAAGTGTTTTGTATCGAAAAAATGAATGTAGGAACCATATCACTGTCACTGAACAGTAAGCTTGGATAAATGTGAATGACTTTTACATTTAATGTAGATTTTTAGTACGAATGACCTTATAATGTCCCTTTGGATTCTTGTCATTTCCTCCAAAACTCAAATTTTTTTACTTGATTAACGTGATTAGTAGATTTCAACCATGTCAAATATGTGGCACTTATTTAACAATAATAATGGATCAGGTTGCCTAATATATCATGAATCGCTAGAGTTTGAAATATGAACCCTTTGGATACCGGCTCCTTGATCCAATATTCAAGTGTTCACCGTGAAACCTGAAGGTGCTGAACTCTACCTCTTGTTCAGTTTCACTTACAAGATCCATTGCCAGTTGATTATTAATGGTTTTCTAATCCTTTTAATTTGTGATGTACATGCAAGTCATTGTTAAAAATAATGTTCACCAATTGGAATCATTTGTTTACTACTTATTGCAATACGTGAGTAGCTTAAACATAAATTAGGATTTTCTCGTCATTGCGATAATAGATGAAAACTAATGTGTATGATATCTTTGTTAATGAAATAGATTCGTGGGAATTGGTTGGGATGTAATGTCATCCGTTGTTTTTATTTATGGGATGGCTGACGCATAAACAAGGCTCTAGGTTCAAGTCAGTCAGTAAGGAAAATCATAGATCATCGTTTATTTTAGCTTATTTGTTTATATAACAATTACTTCACAGTAGTATGAATTAAAGGAAAATCATCAATAGTAAAAGACTTCATAAAAGTCAACATAACTGATTATAATACAATTCAAGACGTAAAATCACTATGATTTAATTGATGCTAATTAAATATCGTAGAACTGGAAGTGGAGCAACTGTTCATATTTGAATTAGGATAAAAACTTACACTGAACTATGGTGGAATGGGATGTGGGTTTCACCAAATCATGCAATGAATGATTCCTAAATAGTTATGATCCTAGGGAATTGAAATTTCCTTTGGACAACTCGTGCTTGATAAACTTGTTGATCAAATACAACATCCTTATGGTTCAGTCTTTCTCTACTAACCTGCACCTGTATTAATCGACATCTTGTATCGAAGTATCAGGACACTATATTGAGCTAATCACTAATCGGACATTGTATTTAAAATCGAAACAGTACAAAGCACCAGTCGAACTTGTTAAGAATAGCAGTTTAATTGACGACCATTATGGTCAGAAATGTATTATAAGAAGTAATTCTAGCAAAGATGAAACATCATAACTGGTGAGTGGCGGGAATAAGGGAAGAAGAAAAGTCAGGTCTTGAAGTGAAATCTCTGATGAAAATTATACTTTTGGTATGGTTAGGCGTTCACCTCGAGATCTTAAGGTCTTGTGTTCGATTCACTGATGGAACTAAAGGTAAACAGTGCTGAGTGGTTCCACATTAGGATGGATAAATTATCCAGTGCTGCTTAGTTTTTAATGGTATTCGATTGAGTTCACTTTGTGACAAATGCAAATAGCAAACTAAATAGCCATTCTCCACAAACCACATCAAGTTATTATTCGTTAAAACACGTTAATTCTGAATATACTTTTTTAATTAGTCTAAAACTAAATTGGGAAAGATGACCAAATGAATTTAGGCAGTTGGTTTAATGGTGGAATAACGTAGTGATCAGATCACATAGTGATACGATATTTCTGTCTCACTGGCTAAAACACCGATTTCTAATTTTCCATTCTCGACAGATGGTAAAAAGGACAATATCAGTTACCTGTTATCTTTATTTCTAACAGATTGATCACGGTTAAGTACTTTCAAAAATCTGGAGACGATAGACAGTTATTCGTCCTATTACGAGACAACCAATAATACCAATTTATGGCTTGGTTCAGTGGTGCTGAGGAATAGGCGTTCTCAATGAAACCTTAAAGTTATAGGCTATATTGTCATAGGGAAGCGGTAGGTGGGTACAACTGACGATTCCCACACAAGGTGGAATGACTCTCTGGTTCTCCTTTTTCACTGGCACCCAACTTACATCAAGTTACAACTTAAAATCAATATCCACAAAATTATATCAGATCACAATTATACTCATAGAACATATTTCTAAACTACTGGTTAATTTATTTAACTTTATAAAAATTTCCCTACATATAACGATTTATATTTCTTCCACGATTTTGTCAGTTCCGTGTTTGTCAGTTGACATTCACCTAGCTGTTATTATCTTCTTCTTTCTCAGGTGGAATTCCTTGAATTAGCCTTTCAACATACTCATTACCCGGATTTACAACTACGTGAAACACTTGCCTACCAGACTAATTTACCAGAATGTAAAATTCAAGTAAGTAATGCACTCTCATTTTTCTTCTAAGTTATGGATAATACTTCCCACTAACAGAATATGCAGTAGATACTTCTTCTGTCAGTCAGAATTTATATCATATTTGTTGATTACTGAATTACAAAGTTCTTCTAATAAGGTTGTAACGTATACTGTAGTTTAAGTGACTGATCATCGTATACAATATGTAGTTGATTTTAGATAATAGACTTATCTTACGTTAGAAAGTCTCAGAAATGTGATTCATGTATGAAGATAGAAAACTTGATTTAGGTATTAACCGATCGATATTTCTAGCCAGGGTCTAATTTCTCCATCCAGAAGTTCAAACATTCCAACTAAGAAGGTAATACTGAAGGTGATGGTATGCCT